>JARIHS010000036.1:0-600000 GCA_029320655.1 Mycena floridula | reverse complement strand
ACATATTGATCAAGACCTGCAATCCGATGGAACCCGGGTATCCACCGGGGAAATTCATGAATTGAATGTGGAGGTGGTGCATTCACCCAGACAGTTCAAGATTTGGAGATATGAGAGAAGTGCCATTGAGTCGGTATGCAACAATAACTTGAGCTTAACGTGTCGATGTTGGCTCATTTGACTTCAGCACTGGAAGAAGGATTTGGATGCGTTTCGTGCAGTCAAGTCAATCAGTTACCTGCAAATTTGGCCGCAATCATTTAACTTTGTTTGAATCTTGTGCAGGCATCAAAATATTATCCAACTATATGGGTTCTGTCGCTCTCCAATCTTGACTGCTCTAGTATTTCATGACTTCCAGAGATCAACTTGGAGTGAGGACTATCATTTGACATTGTCCGGAATGCCATTCGTAACATATTGGGCTGATAGGGTGAGTGTCGCATGATTTCAAGTAAGAGCACAATTGATGATGTCCTGATAGATCAAGGAGTTTGAGGCTCGTGCTGTTTATCTATAGCAGGGACATGACATTAACTGGTTATCTAGTCTGCAGCTGATGCCTTAGCAATACATAAGCTGGTCCCAGATGTGAGTGATGCCTCCATCATGTGAATATCATGATAATAAATGCCTATAGGACATGCTCCTTGACCACCATATGGTGAACGATGAGGGCTCTCTGATTGTGGACGAGTTTCAGCATTACAGTCACGGTCCACCAACATTAGAACTTGAGTTTTTTGCAACTTGGCTCACATCGTCATCATTACCTGTAACCTGCGAGTCCCGGTCAGTCCCTCATTTGAGCTCTCCATTAGGGCCTATGATGGCGATGGCAAAGGAATTCAAGTCAGGAATATTTGTTCAATCTTACCTGTCGCACTACTACAACTATCTGGAAGAAATCTGCGCACCTCATTGTGACTCATCATCTCGCAATGTTACCTTTTGTATCACAGGACATCAAACCACGCGCGCAACATTCCACATATCAACAGCTCCATTTCGGTTTGAATCCCTCTCGTCCGACAGGGATGTGAAGGCTGAATGTCTCTCGGGTCTCAGACTGCAGTGGGTAGCTATAGCTCGTCGTAGCCTGTCATCATGTCTCACAAGGTCATTGACTGGGCAGATTCACCATTCTCACATCCTCTCTCAGTCCTGACTTCATCATAGCTGAGACCTACAGGCTTGTAGTGGCTGACTCAATGGAAGCCTCAGGAGATTCAGACCAAGGGAGTCCCTCCCCATTCAGTATATGGGTGAGCCAAGCCCAGCATATCATCCATGCCCAAGGGATCAATTCCTCTCGGGTACAAACGGGTAAGTACTGTACCTGTTGTGTTGCTCACAAGTTCTGAGCTAATTTGGATATCAATAGTGATACCGTACACAACAATCATGCGTTTACACTGTTCCCATCGCAAAAGTGCTAATCAATCCAATCGTACCCATCCATTGATGGAGCATGATATGATTCATTTGTTCATAGACTGCGGATTGAGACCCTGCAGCTGGTGTTGGTCCGCTGATCCCTCAGGCCAAAAAGCCATTCCACATCAGGATGTGGAGGATGCATTTGGTCTTCAGATAGATATTTCCACCCTTATGTGGCACCTTAATGTTCCGCCACAGCTCTACTCCATTCTGCAACAAATCCACGAAGCCTGCGGGTTCAATCCAGACAGCATGGAGATGGCTGAGTATCTGGGATATCCACTACTTGAACCAGTTTTGGAAACCAGTGAGTCCTTTTGTCTTTCATTTTGGACTGGAACCTGACTGAGTGACGTGCACCACTGTATCCAGACTATATATTTGAGGAAGGAACCTCAGAATCAGATAACGACATGTCAGCAAGCAAACTGCTGACTCGAGAGAACTCAGAGATTGGCTCTGACAGTGAATCAGAGAATGGCTCAACCTCATCTGATGACACTTTTCTCTCAGCAGATTCCAAGATTCAAGTTGAAAGTATGTATATGCACTGTTGAACAGTGTGGTCAGGTCTTCGGTCATTTCTGCGTAGTCTACTGTTTTCATGTCTTTCCATGACTCTTTGCATCTTTTGTATGACCCAAAATCAAACCAGCCAGACCCATGATGGCACTCTACGTTACGAGCCCACGTGAGTGGCTCGTTTGTTGGGCGAGAGCAATTTTTGGCCCACTGCCATCAAATTCCCCAAAGGGGATATTCACCTGACCGATTCTCTCACCAGCACGGCAATGGCCGTTGATCTCATTATTCGCTGCACCTAATTGTCCCAGATATTGGGTCAAGTTAGATGTGTTATAGGACCCCATTGATGGGTCTAAGTAGAGGGCCTTGATGCAGATTTCCTAGTCATGAATAAAAGTGAATAAATATATCAACTTCAGCACACAGTCCACAGCATTGTCATCGGCTATCTGGCGCATGTTTACCGCCATCATGGTTGTTGTACGATGTTGGATCAGCCGGGAATAGAAATGCGGTGGGTCCATGGGTGCTCATTGTCCCGCCTCTCGCCATGATGTCCTAAAAGGGTAGCGGCTTTGAGATACGCGTAAAATGTGGACAGTATAGACTGGGGGACTTATGATATGGTAGCATATGTATTTATTATGTTGCAGATGGGTATGAGACTGGTCTCTGTGATATCCAGACATGGTTATAGATGGATAGAGTATTTGCTGATTTCACTCTCAGTAAGACCACCAGAGGAGCTTGCTACAGGCCTGGAATATTTTAATGTACTATCGGCAACATACTGAAAGTGTATGCCTGCCATGCCAGTGATATATCTATTGATTTCCAGTATTATCAGGGTATGTTGTAACTATCCACCCAGACCCAACGAGACATCAATCTCCATAAAAGCACTGTCCATCATCTATACTAGCACTCCAGGCATGAAATGTTGGTGGCATGACATGACCTCCGACCTGGAACAAGATTGAAAGGAATGTGGCGCAGGGCAAACAGGGCCAAACACAATCAGATTTGGGTCCGGAATGCTTATGGCTCTTGGTTTGCATGTCGGACTACCCCATAACCAGTATAATATCACAGGAATTCCAGAATGGATGGGATTTGAGCCATGAATGGCATGAAAGGTTATAGTGTCTGCATGTCTTATTGTACTATGATATGCACCTCATAAAGAGATATAAGTTGCCCAATACTACAATCAAGTGATTTGCTGTTTCATTCAGTCTGCATGCTCTTTGCATCTGCGAGAGTGCCATAGGCTCATAACCAGCCTCTCTGACAGAGCAATCATGGCAACTGCCGTGAGTGATGGAGCTTGGCGTGATAGCCATGAGTCATCACTGGTGCATGGGAATTTTCTGATGACATGAGTCATATGATGCAGTAAGACATTGTGACCGGTAAAACAATGTTAATGCTGAATACAAGCTCCAGTGGGGTGAAGAGCTGTTATATTACATGTGGCACATGTTAGAACTTTATTGACCCATATATAGCAGCTTCAGGTGAAGGCAGCAGCTAAAAAAGCCTTTTTACAATGTGCTTATTTCTGCTATTGTCAATTGACCTCAGACTTGAACATTCTTGAGGCCCAGATGGTGAATTACAGTGAGAATGACCTGCCCAGTGAGCAAATTTGGAACAAATGAAGATAGTTGGACCTGATATCATCATACAACTTGTGTCATGACAAAGTTCTCATAGTCCAACAATGAATGACTCAATAGGATTCATCTTTGGATGAAGTCCCACTTGTTGCATTGTTTGTGTTAACTTTGTTGCTTGCACAGAGGCTTCTTGCAGCCACAGCACACAAAACACAAAACACTTTCTTTGTCAAATCTCTTGTACTGGGGCAATGAGGTACAGAGAGTTGTGAATATTTCATTGCATTCTTTCATATAAGGTCTTTCTATATACCAATGTGATAGCAAGGGAGGGCTCATATATGCCGCCACTAGGTCGGCCTCTATCCCAATGGTAGTCTTCCTTGCAAGTCTGAAAACCAATCTAAGTACTAGCCCTACATTTGAATTCAAGCTGGAAGGAGAATGGAAACCAGCGCATCAGATTGTTCAGCTAAGATGTGGATTGAATCAAAGTCACTGCAGGATTCCAGAGTACATCGTAATATAGTATTGAAGTGACCAACTGTGTCAGAATGAGTCTGGTCCCTCGAAGGCAAGCATCCCGGTGAAGAGAAGAACAATCAAGATAGTATTGCTGTAGGGAAAAGGGGTAAGGTACGACACACGTAAATATGGCTCTGTATATCAGAAACCGTGTGAATAAGTACCGCGGATCCTGTGGTGAAATGCCCGATGAAACACGAGGCTTGAGCCCACTCCAAAACAAGGCAGGAACAAATATTCCTCCTGATAAACTCAACTAACAAAGGACATTATTTTGTAGACGAAGTTCGATGATAATAAAACCGGAGTATGTTGGGCTCAGCCAGTATGCTTCTAATTTAACAAGCCTTCTAATCTATATCTCTATTATAAGTGTAACTACTCTAATTATTAGCACCATATATCTAAAGATCATCGAGACCATAGACCATCTACTGTAGTTATATATGCCACACGAACGATGACTCACATTCTTTCGATCCTCGTCTCGAGCCAATCCAACTTTTCTGCACATTTATTGTGATTCAGATCAACAGGAATCAAACATAGAAACACAGATGGGACATACCCTTCCTCAACTGCACTGCCTCTCCAGCTCCAACAATATGAGCATCTAATATTTCCTCATCTCCTTCTCGTTTTCCTCTATGACTTGGTTTTGTTCCCCACTTGCCCTCTGCCCCCATAACGGCGAGGATCTCCCCGAACCTCAGCGCCTTGCGAGGTGTCCCATGTGCAGATGAGCAGCGGCGTGGGAGGAGTGGAGTTGGACGAGGAGCTCCAATCAAACTCCCTTCCCGCACCCTCGAATTTGCGGGAATTCAGTACTGAGCCACTATCGATGCCGCCGCCTCCACTTTCCATGTCTCTCCAATATCTGTCATCTCTGCATCTCAATCTCCATCCACGTGTCTCCTCCACCTCGGCAGCACCGGCATTACATCTCCGCACCCCATGGTCAACATTCCTGCTTCGGCAAGATCGGCATTAATTGTTCCACGTCGCTTAAAACGCGCCGTGTACTAGACTCTCAGACCATGAAGTATATAGAGCAGTCCACCCTCAACATCTACGCACACCACATCTTTGCGCACATCTCCGCACACTACACCTCCGCCCAACCGCTCTGTCGTGAGTTGATGATCTACATGACTGTCATCACTGTCTCCTCCGTTGAGAGTGCAATACTGATGGAGTAGCTGTTGCATAGGTATTGCAGCATTGTTTGCTTGAACTATATCAAGGATCAATTGCCTGATTGTAAGTCTACCAGTCTCAGATTAATGTTTGGTTTCGTTTTCCCATTTTTTGTCGGTTTTTGTCCGGACCCAAATTGGCGTTTTTCGGCCGTAAATTTCCTTCTATGGGCGGTTACTAAGCCAAGAAATTTCTCGCGCCCTCCGGCGGCGCGAATTTTAGCCAAATTTGATCATTTCCACAGAAATTTGTCCGGATTCGGATCCAGGGTCTGCCCGTCTGAGCCTCTAGGCTCTGAGGCTTAATTTTGTCCGGATCTGGACCAGACCAGGCCAGAATCCCAAATTTTGTCCAGATTCCGGATCAGGCCTTTACCCGTATTGTCAGGGGGCCTCCTCAGCGCTCATCCATCCAGCGCCGGATATTCGGCACCGGGGAGACTGTAAGGGTTTGACTGATGGAAGTCTGATGGATTTGCTCTAGTCGCTAAAAAATCTTTCGGTTCGCCAAATAACGCCGCCGGGTCCGAAACAGCGGAAGCCCATCAATATTTCCCACGAAAATATTAGGTCGTCACATAGAATACTGATGAAGATGGTAGCGCTTACCAGATCTACCAGATCTACCGATGAGATAAAGCTTCTTTATTTCGTTTTCAAGTCAGAATAGTGTCAGAATCTGTCGTCAAGACCAGCGTCAATCCGGCTGGAAGACTGTTGTTGGCAAAGAATACCGGCAACGAGTCGATCGGAGGGGATTTTCTGCTCCGAAGGTTGATAGTCCGAAACACTTTCTCCTGATCCCGGCTGGGTCGTGCGAGTCTAAGAATTTACTGCTCGACAGCGTCGAGACGCATGAACCATGTAATGATCTGCGTCGCCTCTGACGCCACAATTAGAGGTTTTTCCGTCTTTGATGACAAGATGTGCCTTGGAAGGGGTCATTCGTGGCACACCGGTAGATACAGGAACGGTCTCATAATCCCTCCCGTACGGAATCTTAGGCCTTGCTATGACAGGAAAATTCAATTACAGTACTCCAGCACCATAAAAGCCTAAACAGGGAAGATACTATAATCCTGCAGTCATTCAAAGGCCTTGGACTACCATCTCTCTCAATTCAACCAATAATGAGGTCAACTTTCTGCAGGCTTACGGTTGCTGCCATTTGGCTGTCACCGCTACTGCAAGTCAAGCTGTGTGTCCTCATGTCATGCCTAAATATTTCTTGGTTTACTGACATCTCAGGTAGCCTGTAACCGTCTTGACAATCGCGAGTATGGCCAACCTCACTGGTAGCATCTTCACCTTCAACGACGCCGCACCCCTCAACGGCGCTTGCCACAGCCTCCCAGCAGTTCGGCAGCGCTAAATCCGGCTCCGGTGTCGAATGCGTTCTGTTCACGTCAGTCGTCTTCATTGTTTTGTTTTTTTCCGTTCCATTGGTCTCAGTTGTTACTTTGTGTTGACATTTTTTCTAGCCAACCGAATTGCAACACTGGCCAATGCTTGAACAGCCATTTCTTCCCTATCCCTGCTGGGAAGATTGTTAATTTTGAGGCGCCGCTCAACATCTTCCCGTCGTACCAGTGTGTTATCGCGCCCTAGATATCGTCTGTATCCAATAGAATATGACCTCTGTTAGTTCTTAGATTGGATGAGATAGATTCTTACCTGGCAATTGGCTTTGGTCGCACCAATGTCCTACGCCACACCGACGCATCAGCACAATAATGAAGGCTGGCTTTACATTGTTTCTTTCTTATGTGCATGAGCGTGATGAAATCGGATATAAAATTTGCATCACCTGGATGATATTTGAGACATGAATTTGTCAACTTGCTGCATTGGCAGAGAAATGTCAGCCGTGCCGAATTTGTGGCAGTCTTGCTGATTCAAATGTGGATATAAACATGTTTAGTATTAAACTAAAACAGTTGAATATATACATGAGTCATGGCTGGGATATACTAGGCCCCATCACTCTCTAGGCCGATACACAAAGGAACGAAGAAAGGGTGTCGTTGAACGGACTAACAAACTCAATTTCAGTGGATGTCTTAAGGAAAGATTCAAAACCACTGCAATCTTTGTCACTGTGAAATGAATATCAAAATCCGGATGAAGACTGGGAAGAACATAAATGCATCACTTACACGAAAAGACCACACTGAACACCAGCAAAGGTCATTGCGCTCGAGATGTAATCTTGGTACTCGATGGGGAAGTTGATGCAGGTTCCATTCAAGGGGAAACGGGTGTGACCCACGTGGAACAATCTCCCTTGCAGCCTGGATCAGTGCAGACGGTGAGGAGATCAACCTCATTGGCGGCGCCGGTCTTGAGCTGTGGCGTAGCCTTGTAACATTGCATTAGATGTGGTATGAAACATTTTTGGAATCACCACATACCACTGTTTCGCGTTGAGTGACATTGACAGGTGTTGCGCAAGCTTTCATGGCCAAGAATGCCACGACTGACATGTAGGCGGCAGAGAATTTCATGATGTTTGTTAGGTGGACTAACGATAGCTGGAGCGAACAGCAAAGAAGAAAGTCAATCAGGACTGAAGTTTGCTGGTTAACTCGCCCAGATTTTATAGGTTGCAGTGACTCTTGAAGGAGTTTGTCTCGGACACCGTCGGACACTGAGATGAGACGGTACGATGACCGAGCTCCCGCTGAATGTTCCTGCGCGCCTTTCATATCGGACTTTGAATGTAAGAGAGAGAGCAGCAAGGCGCTGCCAGGTGCTAGTTCCGGCAAATTGCAAATTATGTCTTGTACCGGACTCGGTTGTCCGGCGTCCAAAAGAATAGCCTGTTCGTCAGTCCAAGAAAGACATGACTAGCAACTCTAATTAGGCCATAATCCTTATCAGCTTCAGAACAAGGCAGGTTTTGCTGCCTTGCAACAACGATCTAGTACAATTTCACTGATTCTCGCATTGCACGACCTGGATATCGTAGATTAGAAAGCCAGCCCTTAATACTCTATAATCGGCCATAGTAACATAATCAGCGAAGGACCATTGATTGAATCAATATGTATGATCAGGGATAAAATTGGAACTGAGAATATTGATATTAACCGCGGTCCGAGTTTCCGTACGTTACAGAATGTTGCAACGGCATTTTTTAATGTGGCGCACACTGGCGGCTCAAAGGTCCTGAATAGGGACAAATTACATTTCTCTATTCTCCAAGGATGTATGGAGGATGTATGGAGGATGCACCGTATGTTATGGAAGATCTTGGTATGGCAGTAGCATATATTCTCAGGTTTCCAATTTCAAGCCCCAACCGGGGCTTCCTCCGTTTTCTGGTGTTTCAGGCAGCCTTCTGAGGTAGGGTAGGCACGTACCCGGAGAAAAGCTCTCACCATGTTTCATGAACTCATTCCAAACCTTAGTCAAACCTGTTCTAGGTTGGATGGAGTCTAACTAGGTGAGACCGACCGGTCAGGCCTAATTGGACTCGATCACACCCTAGATTGGGCTAGGTCGTCGTGAAACGTAGGTCTGCAAGGTGGCGCTTTACTGTGGTCTTTCGGTATGATTGACGCCCGGACCGGACCGGGGTTCCCGACTGTCAGGTACGCTTGCATTTAAGCTAGAAAGCTTCCGTGACCCTGCAACCCGCGCTGATTTGGCCTGTTAAACCCATCATCTCCTGGCACCTGCTGCTACAACTCTTCCCTACTCTTCCCCGCTATTGACACTTGAATAAGGAAACAGAAATGTCAGTAGACTCGGGTAGTGGTATCTCCGAAACGATCAATAAGTTCATCATCATAAATATAGGATGATATCAATCGTCAAGGAATCACTAGCGTCCCCGGAGTCTGGCTATATAAAGCTCCTCATCCACTGGTCTCATTTCTCAAGTCGCTCTTTCTTCCACGATGTGGAACACTCTCGCTCTGACCAGTCTGCTGTGGAACTCAATCAGTGCTACTCCTACACCCGCGAATTGGGCAACCCTCAATCACACTTTGAATGGACGCCTTCAAAGAGGAGAGCCGATTGCCAGGCCTTGTTATACCAATGCAGCCTCTGATGTGCCCGGTTTCGCAAGTCAAGCTGCTTGCTCCAATGTTCAATCAGAATATGGGACTCAGGGTATGTTGTTGATCGGCTTGTTCAAAGACCTCTCGCTGACATAGTTCTACAGCCTGGCTCATAAAGCAGTTTGGGAGCTTCATAAATGTCAGTCAGAGCGCCATCTGTCTCTCTCCCTCGCTGACGATTCATACTAGACACAATGGTCAACTTGTCAAACAAACGAGGATCAATGTCTGCTGGATTGGACAAATCCTTCGAATCCATTGGCCTTTTCACCACCCCGTACTTGCTCTCAAGGAAGTGTCCCGCCGTATTACGTTGGCTTTCTGTGTTCCCTTTTGTCGACAAAGTGATTTATGGTGTTTAGGTGTCGGTCCAATCGGCTGCTGATGTGCAAGCTGTCTTCGCTTTCGCTAACTCCACAAAGGTTGACCTGGTGATCAAGAATACTGGGGTATGTGAAGAAATCAGCATCCGTTGCTGATATTGAACCATTCGGTAGCACGACTATATCGGTCGCAGTAGTGGCCCGGGTACTTTGGCGCTTTGGGTAAGCGTGTCTTTCAATGTCGTACTTCGTGATCTCATTGAAACTTCTAGACTGTCGGACTACAAAATGTACGTCTATGAGGATTGCTGTAGAAGCAGCGTGCTGATGTCTCTCAGATATCTTTGAATCGCACATTTGCTGCTGCCGGATGCCCAAAAACTACAGTGCCGGTCGCAGGAATCACTGTCGGGGTATGTTCAAGCATAAGCAATGGGACAAAGCTCATGTTCGCAGGCTGGTGTCACTCATGGACAGATCCTTGATTTTGCTGTGGCCAACAATATCACAGTACCTGCAGGAGCAGAACGGACTGTTGGCGCTATCGGAGGCTATCTGCAGGTAAGATCAGACTCACGCCAACTGTTCGCATCACTCACTCGCTTTTTCAGGGAGGTGGACACAGGTATGTCGGCTAGTATTGAGCTGATCTTTTTGTAAATGATCCATTAGTGCTATATCAAACGTCTTTGGTTTGGCTGTTGACCGTGTGGTAAATATGCTATTCATGTTGTCTCGGACAGCTAACTGATTCACCTTCAGCTCGAATTCGAAGTTGTCACTCCCGACGGCCAGCACCTTGTTGCGAACAAGTGCCAGAATACAGACCTCTTTTTCGCTCTTCGAGGTGGAGGTGGTGGGACTTTCGGTGTGGTGCTCAGTGCAACTGAGGTCGCGCTCCCACAGCAGACTTTCCAGACGTATGTTTCTTCTCTCAAGCTCAAACACGGGCATCACTGACTTTATATCAGAGCGTTCATGACATACGCATCCGTCCCGGAAAACACCAAAGCTGTACTGCGATTCTTCATTGAAAACGGTGTCGACCTTGCTTCCAAAGGTTGCTTTGTTTATTTTCGGGAAATCAGTTTCACTTAGCATCTTCTCTATAGCCTGGGGCGGTTACATCCTCCCGCAACAAGTGCCTGAAGTAATTCTGACCAACCCTTTCCTCACTGCGGCACAAGCTGCGACACAAACCACAGCTATCAAAGCCTTTGCGAAGACTTTGGTCAATGGTTCCTTTGAATTATCCACTCAACATTCATTTACCGAATTTTTTGATGCCTTTTTGCTTGGTAAAGGAGTGGTACGTCGAGATTCTACTTGCTCTAACCCTGATCTGAACCTCGATAGCCTATTGGTCTACCTTACGACATGACCTCCCGCCTCATTCCCACGGCCAATTTCGCGACCAATGCATCTCGGGAGCTTTTGTACGAGCGCATGCTCAGCTCGATTGAATTCTCAGACCTTCCGATTATTCTTGCAGTGGCGCCTCACTACTTTGGTCAGGGCGATGGTGGAACATCTCTCACCGATGCCTGGCGCAGCTCCATTTGGCATGTATGTTCTATCCCAATGCTTCTTTGAAAACGACTGATAATTCTGTTTCCTACTCTAGTACTTCTCGTCCAAGTTCTGGAACTTTGATACTACATTGGCCCAACGTAAAGCCATCTATGCCAATCACAGCGCTGCCATCCAGGGCTTGAGAGATATCACGCCTACCTCTGGAGCTTACGTCGTCAGTATCATGTTCTATCTGTCGGCCCTATATCTGACGTCTCGGTAGAATGAATGTGATGTTAATGAGCCAAACTATACGAGTCGGTCTTCATTCTTTTTCCTGTTGATCCTTCTGACAAAGTCCTTCAGCAACCTTCTGGGGCACTCATTATGCGCAACTGCTGTCTATCAAGAATAAATAGTAAGTACGGACCACGATGATGTACTCATCTCTCACCTGCCTTGACAGTGATCCCCTTGGTCTCTTGGACTGTTGGCACTGTGGTCAGTCCTTTCTGAATTTACCGCGAGCTTTTGGATCTGACTTTTTCAGTGGGATGGAAGGGAGCAAACCAACCGCGATACAAATGCTATATTCAATAACTTTTCTCCTCGGGTTGCCCAATAAACGGCTAATGGTACTCATTAATACAATACTGTCTTTGAATTTTAATCTATATATCATTCTCCAACGGCCCATAGAATTGAAAATGGTTAGATGTGAATAGCTGAAGCCTCAGGGGATGGTCTACAGTGGTTTCCATGTCCGACCAGGGAAATACCACTTTCACTGGGTTTCACAGCCGCCTAATCCAACCCGGGGCCAGTCCTGTTTGGGTCGGTCTAGGTCTGATCACGTGTGTCTAGGTCAGAATAGATGGACGCGAGTCGGACCAGGTTGGGATAGGTCCGCATAGGTCCCCTATTCCATGTCTGACTAGGTCCTCAATGAAATAAATAATTTCCAAGATATATAATATTGACCATTAGTTAATTGCTGCCGGCCACGTTCTATGTCCCATTTTAGTATTTTAATGAAGTTTCTGCGGTCGAGCACCCGCATGACAGTCACGGTCACCATTCAATCAGGCAGTGATTCGGCTATCCAGGGCGTTTCGGCCGATGTGACCTGTGTGACCTGCCGGCAAAGTCAAACAGGAAGACCAACCAGAGCCAGCCTTGACTGACCTGGACTGGAAGGAGGATGACGGGAAATTAACCTGGAATCTCATTACCCAAATTGAGAAACCAGGGAATTCCAAGATTTTGATTGGGATGAAAGCTGGAGAGGCAATTATTTTCACTTTTCTGTGGTTACCAATGCTTCATCATCCTCAGAACACGTCCGAAATAGCAAGGCCAAAGTACATTGATGGATTGCCGAGTGTACGGCAGAAAGCTTCGCGATACTGTCCCATTTCGTTCTATTCGGCAGTTACGGGTCACAGACCTCGAAATTTCGCCGAAATGTCACAGAGGTCACGGGTCACAGAGTCTGGCCGCCGAAAGTTCTTGATCTTTGTCTCAGCCGAAGGGGTCTAAAATTGCCTTTTCGGCCTGCCGAAATCGATTTTTCGCCGAAAAATTGGAGGGTCAAAGGTCACTCGGCCAAAGTGCCGATAATTTTATTTCGGTGGCACGGTCACAGGTCACATAGCCTGCCGAATTGAATGAAATGAGACAGTACCCCATATATAGCATATAGTTGTGGTCTGACTGCGGAAGCTCGAAGATTCGACATGATTAGGTCAAAGAAAAAGTCAAACGCGTCTGGAAATAAATCCGGATAAATAACGTGACATTTTTCTTTTGTGGATATGACTAAACTACTATCAATGGTCGGTTAGTCGGCCACCTTAGTATTTGATGCCCATTACCTCGTGTCAATAATGGTCCTTGATACATTGGGGGGTTCTATGTCGCAGTAATTTGTCTTGGCTGTAATTTGCGCCCGGTCCCGTGAATTTACGTGAGCTTTTGATGTCACGGTGAATATTTTTCCCGCGAGAGGTCCCAAAAGCGGAATTATCAGGTAGCTGGCCAATCGTGGGAACTTATCTTTCTGTGGCATCTCGCACGTTTCTGCGCTTCCCTGTGCTGCCTCCTGCTATAACAGCTTCATATTATGGCTTCAACAAAGGCTATACATGTCTGAAAAGGCCCAGGACAATTAATTTGACAATTCTAAGCCAGGACTCTCAGGTGACATCCTGGGCTGCCCAACGTACCTGGAATTCAACATTCTGTCTGTTTTGGACTCAGCTTTGTGGCTGCTTAATTGACAGAAATGGGGCATTTTGAGGAGTGTCTTAAACAAGATAGAGACCTTGGAATGTCAAAATAAGCTACAAAACAATGCAATAGATGACTGAAACATAGTCATAACCATTTTCATGGATAGGATCACAGCGCTTGCATTCAAGGATCCGGTTTGTTCTGCCACTCCAACGAACGAGAGTGACAGCAAGGAATAAAGTGGATGATATTGATGTGAGCTGGATTGTAGGGTTACGAGATGGTGGTAGGAGTCAAAGTAGCTAATTTGTAAATAAGGATCGGATTGGTATAAATATTGACGGATGAAACATGGCCGAGGACCGGGCCGTACCGTTCAACATATGTTATTATGGGAGGTCACTCGGAGGTTGTTGACCTACTTCTCCAGCGCAGTGAAATATAATCTAACTTGATGTCTGTCCTAAAAGACTACAAGGATCTATCTTCATTGTATACGGTAAATGAGCGGAGCATGGGAACGGTGGAATGGCTGCTTCAGCATCCAGATATTGATCTCAACTGCCGATATTTCAAAGGATTGACACCACTCTTGTCCTCAGCATCCCAGGGATCTATGCAGGTTGTAGAAGTTCTTCTTCGTCATCCCGAGATCCAGCCAGACATTCCAAATCAAATGGGTAGGACACCCCTGGTGATTGCAGCCATGACAGGCCATGAATCATCATTTCATGTTCTTTTCCAATCCCACAAGGTCTCAAGAGATTCAGTATCATCAGACAATATCGGTCTATTGGAGTATGCAGCCTGTGGTGGGAATCGGAACATTATTTATCAGGTACTTGATCTACACTCCAGAGGTGGTTGCGAAGACTG
Source organism: Mycena floridula (assembly GCA_029320655.1). Lineage (NCBI taxonomy): Eukaryota > Fungi > Basidiomycota > Agaricomycetes > Agaricales > Mycenaceae > Mycena > Mycena floridula. The sequence goes on along the minus strand of JARIHS010000036.1, from coordinate 585,685 downwards.
CCGGATTTGCACTCCACTGGCCTACGCCGCAGTGGAAGGTTATCAGGATGTTGTCCAACTACTACTGGACCATGATGACTTGCACTGCAGGGCCGAACACGGTGTGGGTATAATATAGTGGCCCAGGAGACCCAGGCCCGGAGACAATGTGTATATGACAGAGTGGATCAAAAGACCCACAGTCGTCCATCTGCTTCTCCCGGACCAAAAGAATTTGAATCCAAGTTCCAGAGAAACCGTCAACATTTCAGTACTCTAATTGATTATGGCTCGCGATAGGGATATACCGCGATTGCCGCTCTCCTTTGTCAGCATGTGGAAGCGGAGAACAGTCTGGGGGTGGACAGCTGGAAGTAGTCATATAAGTGAGCTTCTTTCACAAACCTGTGAATTATAACTGATCGTAGATATCCCCACCTTCTGGAAATTCTTAGTGCCGGAAACATATTTCGTTGGCCACCACTCTCAGTTTTTAGACAGGCTACTTCAGTAGACCATTACCCTTCCTGGAAGTTGCGCACCGGATCCAGTACCCAGGCAGTTCTGACTCCACCGCTGAGCTTCGTGGCCGGGGATATTGACATTGGGAGTAATGAAGTTCAACAATGAACAAACAATGAACAAATACCAGGAATTATATCCTCCCTGCGTTCCTTATGCTCGCATATTATTGACATAATCGCTTCTCCTCAGCTTTCTTATTTCTCCCACTGAACACATTTCTTGAGTCCATTGCTGTCATATCATATGCTTTCACCTGTCAAAGTCTGGCTTTTCACCTCCTCAATGGACGGCGGTCACTTTGGGATTCCACTCTGCTCCGCTTCTTCGCACTTGCTCATGACATTTGGTAGACCGACATCATTATGAACCAGCACCTGGGACATTCAGAATTCAGCCATGTTGGCTTTTGCTGTTGACAGTCCTTCAACATCCAGTCCCCTCTTCCTCTTGACAAGTAAGCCATTTGTAGCTCTTTGTCTTCATCATCGTTGAACTGCCGTTCCGCAAGAGCTCGACTGATTGCTCTTGGACTGTGTTCGCTCACGGTATTGGAAGATGCGATACGGCTAGTGGAGTATCATGGGATCAACCTCAGGATTGTCCCAGCTTAGGTCTTGGGCACACAGTCGTCGAGTTTGATCCATGACTATACACCGGAATTCATTGATCAAAGAGCCTATAAGCATACCAACAGGCATGCAGACCACTGAGCCACTACACTGTGAGGGTCAGATTGGTCAGAATTCAACCTAATGATTCGAGCAGATATACCTTGTTTTTCATCCAAATATACGGTGGTAATCATCCTAGCAGGTTGATGGATCAACTTAATTTTTTGGTAGGTTGAAATCCAACCAAAAACACGTAATTTCAACCTATTATTTTCCATTGAATTGGCTTGTTTGTTGCTTGTTTTTCCTTCATGAATATGTTGTAAATGATGGAAAAAAGGATATTAGTGGGATCCACAACAAAAGCTAACATGGTATCCTGAAAATCACTGTATCGAGCAGGAATATAGTGAGAATGCATGGTCAAAATCAACAAAAAGAAGCCACAGACTGTACGGTAGATTGGACCCCAAAGCGGACATGCTTGAGCTCAATATATAAAGCATCAAGATTTCCCACAACCAAATCAGCACAGAGAAAATGAAAAGAATAATATCAGGCACATACCTAGCAATCCAAATACCCCCAGTCTTCCCAATATTTTCTGAGTCCAGTGTAGCAGCATAAGCAACGATTGGAGATCACAGCGGATAGCGAGCGTGCAGTACCAAATGATGGGCCCAGAGCAGAAGGAAAAGAGTTCATGTTGAGCATTTGCGTATGTCATTCAGCTTGGATGGCTTCACCAGAAATCGCAGAGTTAATTGGCCAATGGCAAGAGACAACGAGAAGGCCACTAGAGCACCAGGGTCTTGTAGTCATCTTTTAGTCTTGTATGAGAAATCTCAGATGGTAGCATCGTGAGGGTCAGCGCTGGGTGATGGCGGAAGGAGAGGAGCGAGAAAATTTCCGAACCATGGTTGTGGTTTGTTGAGACCGATGGCGTGATAGCACGCGCACAAAAGTGGAAAAGAAAATCACAAGCCCGTTCAACCTATGTCAAATCAACCTATCCTAAAAAACAACCTAAAATGATCTGATTCTGAGATGGACGGAAAAAGTGGCGATAAATGCTCTACAATAGGCTGTTCCAGAGACTCTGGATATCAACCTAAATTCTAGTTGATTCAAACTCAGCCTATCAAAACAACCAAAGGTAGGACGGTCGCTGATTTCCATCCTATCAAGGTTGAATTTCCACCTAAGCGATGGTCACAGTGCTATCTATGCTGCCGCGTCCGCTTTCCGCGCCTTTGCTTTTTACACCTCCACTATTTACGTCTCTCCAACATCTCCGCATCCCAACTCCATCTACGCGCGTCCTCCACCTTGCATCACCGGCATTACATCTCCGCACCCCACGGTCAAGATCCCCGCCTCGGCATGGAGCACATGATCTTTTCCCACTTCTTCCCAGTCTGCTCCCATGTCAGATTAGACTTCGTAGAAAAACCCCTGTGAGGATACGGTAGCGAAACATGATGAGGATTGAAGCCAGATTGGTCTCCGCCTAGATATCTTCTACACAATGTCATTCAATAGTGGAATAAGGCATCGGTGAACCAACCTACCATCCTACCCTGATATCTATGTTGCACAACATATGACAAGGGCAGCATAACCCGCTTGTAGGCCTGTGGGCCAGGCATCAAGCTGGGTTGGATGACACCGTGCTGGAGAAGAAGGTGAACAACCTCAAAGTGACCCTCCATAACAGCATACACCAATGGCTTGTGATCATGACCTTTCCAGTTGGGATCAGTATCAGGGTGTTTCAAGAGAAGATCCACAATATCCACATAACCTCGCATGGCTGCAAGCTTCAACGGTGAATCTACATCCACCAGGGCATGGTGTGGTGAAGGCTGGAAAGGCCTGACATCAATGTTTGGATGCTGCAGAAGAATCCTGACATTGTCCACGTGATTCCTCTGTATGGCGTAATAAAGTGGTGGGTTACCATTGTTATCATAGGAGTTTGGGTTAACATCTGCTCGGTGACAGAGGAGATTGGCAATTTGTGTATAGGAAGATTCTGCTGCATAGGACAAGGGTGTTCGCCCAAGTTTATCTGCCACATCGTCATTGACTCCCAGGAGACCGAGCAGAAACTCTGCTATTAGGAAATGCTGTCCATCTACAGCATGATGGAGGAGCGTCCTCCCACCCGAGTCAACATCATTGACATTGAACAGTTGTTGACCGGGTATGCCTGTCTCATTCACTGCGCCCAACAGCCACTTGACCATGTCTACATGGCCCTTCTGAACAGCATGAAACAATATTGTCCTCTTGTTCCAGTCCTTAGAATTTATAAGTACACCATGGCTAGCCAGCATGGATGTCACTTGTAATAAGTTGAAATCTGCCAAGATGTGACCGCAATGATAGTGAAGATTGGATCCTGGGAATCTGTTTGATAACAGTGATGGAACTTTGAAGCTGTTTTCTAGATGGTCCTGCAAAAGGGCGGCCATCCTGGGAGTACTGCACAGCATATTTTCACACTGCCGTGCATGATATCCCCAAAAGTCCATTGAATAGTGCAGTAGCGGAAAATCTAACATGTAATGTTTATCAAAGCACTTGAGGTTGTTCTGGTTACATACCAGGTTGTAGGTCCTCAAAGGACAGATGTGTGACACAGGTTGCCACGATATGAAAATGGGCAACTGATTCTGAAGGCAAAGGTTTCGCTGAGAGTTCAAAGTATGCTTCTGTTTTCTTGTCCCTGAAGTAGTTCTGATTTTCCTGGTGTTCAAAGTATTCTTGAGTGGTGTAATCTAGATTCTTACAGTCTCTGCAGTTGTGTGGTATGAATGAACTCACGGACAAAACGAGGACACTGACCATTCCACTGGTCCTCCTCAATAATGACCAGCCCAGCACAGACAGACATGAAGATCTCAATGTCTGTAATTGCATCTGGGTTCATCTCTGTCATTCCAGGTGAGATTGCCAGTGCATACTGCAGGTCATTGACCGTTAATGGTCGTTGGGAATAGGTCAACCATAGAAAGATTTGACATGCAAGATTGGCATCATCTTCGCCCTGGGCCATGATTCGGGCCATGGTATCATCATATGAGCGGTGGATATCCTTCGGCAATGTAGCAAGGGCCTGGCGTAACGTGTGACGATTGTTTTTACTTGCCAGAAAGTCAAGATGAAGCCGAACCAACAGGAACCTGTTCTTGTATCAGCGATATCAATGATCAAATCCAAAATCAACTTACATGCCGGCCGCTTTCTCACTGACCTGAGTGGCAATGTGTTTCTTCAGAACCGCATCTTCCTTCACTATCCTTTTCAACCGTTTATCATGTTCAATCCTGTAGGCAATGTAGGATAAAACATCAGCATCATGGGCTCGTACATCAATGCGACCTTCATCAGTGAATTCCTCAGCTATTGTTGAGATGTCCCGAGAGGTGATCAAGACATTGAGGTGACCTGACTTCGTCAAAGACTGAATTTTAGAAATGAAATTGTCTCGGATATCCACGGAACATTCGTCAAGGGCATCCACGACGAGGTAGACACGAGAGTATGATTGGATTTGGGCGTGTAGAGCTTCCTCCAAGACCGTGAGAGGTAGTGATTGCCGAGATTGGAATGACGTATGTAATGATTTGAGTGATTCAGGAACCAAGGAAGGATCAATCAACAGTTGCCGGATTAGACTGCCAAAGATGTCGGCGATGCTTTGAGAGCTCGAGGTGTTATAGTCAAAGAATATGCAGGCAACACCCACACTTGGTTCAGAGAGCTGATTCCGCAGATGATCAACTGTTGTGGATCTATGAAAGGACTGTCAGGAATCGGAAAGAGACTTGAAACATGACATACGCGAGCATTGTCTTTCCAACACCAGCTAGATAAGAGGCTTTCATCAGTAGAATATTGGACAGTTGACAAACAACACTCACGGTTACCTGGGCACCATAAAATTTTGATTTCACCAGCTTTCCACCGTTGAAATTCTACATCTGCGGGAAGCCAATGACCAGTCCCAGGAGCACATTTTGCAAAGTGGTTCTGCTGAGTAGCTTGAAAATCAATTGGGGACAGCCATTCCGAGAATGCATGAAGATCAGCATCTGTCATCATTCAGCCCGTTGTTCACAAGAAGGAGAAAGCACCCCCTTACTCATATTATGAGCCTGGATTTCTTCCGCTCCTTCGGCGATTTGGGTGACTTTATCTGTGACATGGTCTATGCGGGTACTGATCTGTTGGACACCTTGATGAATTGCTCGAGATAAAGCGCTGCCAATGATGTCAATGAGATTTGGGAGACAATGAGTAAATGTACATATGATCATTCTGAATTGCCAGTACGACAAACGTCTTGACTCTCTCGACTTGCTGCAGTAGATTGGTAACCTCTGCTTTGTCCAATGGCCATTTCAACATTTGGATGACCTTTCCAGTGCGAGTGGCCGTTAGATCAAGCTTCTTTTCAACCCTTTGCAAGATCTTGTGCAGCTGATCAAATGGACCATCTGCAGCAGCCAATTTGAGCGTCTCTGTCGACCAGGCATCATCGGGAGCCGAGCTATCAAATTGAGCATTCAAGCTCAAAAGGAGACCGGGCAGACCGGCGAGACTGCGTTGTAATTTGGCTCGATCTCTTGAGCCGTCTTTGATGTCCTTGACACATTTGAAGATGGTACTGGCTGCTTCTGTAAGGGCAATAATGCTGCTGGCGAAACCAACGGCTTCCATAATTCGAGAATTGAGGGAGAAGGGTATTGTGGATGGAGGAAATGGGGGAAGGAAAGGAAAGGACAAGCGTGAGTGTTCATAGCTTCTCACCGCCTATGTCCCCTCCCATGTGACAGAAAAGGATCCAATACCGGGCTTCCGAATGACAGATGTGTAAGTAAACTCCCACTCAGTAATATGGGAAGTTTCCCCAACACTCCGAGTTTACGAGGGGGGGTTCTGTACGTCACGATCGAGCATCAGATCTGGAAGAAGTTTTCTGTAACTAGGCAACGATTCGGCAGCTCCTTGCGCCGGACCTTCTTTGTCATCTTGTAGCCACGAGACCTCTCCCCCTGTTACTATTGTTCCCATCGCTCGGAACTTTTCCCAGGGAAGGGAACAATCATTTCTCAGATTGTGTTGAATTTCGACGGCCCTCCGGAGACCACCGGATCTTTGACTGGTAAGGTTTTTCCTTCCATGGCCGAAATTTCGAGAGATTGGTGCAGAGGAAGGTCTCAAGCTTGAATAGCCGGCGATAAAAATAACCAGGACTTGTGACAATCACTACGTACCGGGCCGATATATGGAAGGGTGCGAATACCTCGGAATAGATCCGAGTAGGTCCGGGTAGAGACCTATTCGAGGTTCTAACGGCCCGGCCCATTCGAGGTCCGAATGCCTTGGAATAGATTCCGTCTAGGTCCCGAATATGCCGTCGCTTAGGTCTCGAATAGGTCGCGTGACCTATGTTGATGTTCGAATATGGGTCTGTTCGGCGTCTATTCGGCGTCTATTCGAGTCTATTCGACGGTGATCTACTTATTCTCACCATTTATATATCAGCCTGATACGTAGTGAATGTGTATTTTGCAAGACAGGATCTGACCAAGGACTACCAAGAAATTTGGGAGACATAGATTGAGCCATTACACAACCTATTCCAGCGTAAGTTTGGTGACATGACCCCACCTCCTCTTATGCCACGCTTTCGAGTTGTTTTGTCACGCTGGATCACACAGGAGCTTTCTGTCACACTGACTGATTTGAAGCTTGCATTCAGCAGGTCAGAGCTCCATTCATCAAGAATACACTTGGATTCTTGTATATATCACCAAATACATCTCTCTTGATTTTATTGACCCTACCCAACACAATGCGAGCATGAAAACCAGAAATGGTCGAAAATCCTGCTCATTTTGATGACCGGCTGTGCTACTTTGACTTCTTCCTGTACTCCAATCCCTTAGAAACTTTAGGCAGTCAAGGACCAATCGGACCATGATACAGTACCAGTGGGGATAGAGGCCGTCCTGCGACGGCAGATACGAGTCCCCAATTGAAATCAGTAGCATCAATAAATCTTCCGCTTACTTTTTGCGCTTTTTTAACTTGTACGCATGCAAACATACTTACATAAAATATGCGAAAAAGCGAAAAATACGGAAAAAGCGGAAAAGGTCAAAAGATGCCTTTTTGTCAATAGCGCAAGGTCCGAAACCCATATACTCTACTGTAGTGGCTTGGTGGTGATTTGATTGTCGACATAAAGACAAGCGGCAAAGGTGGAACCCGGGATGGAATGGTAAAATTCTGATGAACTGGCAGCCACAGAATAATGTATCATTCATGTTACCACCAGACGTGAAATTGGTGTTATCTCGAGTGAAGTGCTCATGAGTGATACTGCTGTTGAATCTGGAAAAGGGAATTGAGCTTGAATGCGGAGAAAGGGCATTGTGTCTCACCTTTTGGACAATCCCAATTCTCCCATCGGCTCTCGTTTCCTTCCCTGTTGCCAAAATCAGCAGCCAGATCATTCTGCTGTTGCCTATCTGCTCATAGCGCCAGTAACAATGCTGTGAAATCCTTTCAGCAAGCTCCAAGGGAGACAGAATGAGGAATATACCTAGCTTCAGCAAACACTGTTCTCGGCCAAATCAGTGTGCAAATATAGAATTGATGACCGATGACCTGGATTTTATGACACCCACCTGTACAGGAGCTGCGCATGTCAGGTGAAGAATAGAAGGTCAGTGACCTTGTCCAAAGCCTACTGGGTAAGCAAGTTGCATTTGATCATAAAGAAAGCAACGGTCGTCACCAACGAGACTTGTCAGGATTTACAGCATCTAAAGAAATGGCAGACAATGGGACTGCATCACAAGTGACATACCTATATGAAGCCTCCAACGACAGGAGGGCCAAAGAGACGAGCATCGCAGGCATGAACAATGACAATAGAGATGATAATGAGAGACTGCCAGCAAAGCCGCTGTAGCCACGTGGTATATCCCCGTTGGGCTCTTTGATGGGCGTACCCACAAAATTGCTCTCTCCCAACAAACGAGCCCACATGACCGTGGGACGCATAACTCGGAGACCATCCAAAATTTCAAAAATTCCGAATCCACACTGATATATATTCAAATCAACTCTCGCAGCTCGAGTTCACCTTCGACACCTGTGAGTTACTGTTGTTCTTCATAAACTCAGCACATCAAAATCATTGTGAAAGATCCTTTTGCAGGATCACATTTTGCGAGTCACCATTTTGAATGAAAACCAGTGCTTGTACCGCTAATGATATTTACTCCAATCAGCAGTATACCAGTCCTATATCTTGGTATAGAAGCTGACAATGAAAGGTGTCAGGGATTGGTGCTTGTACTGCTAAGGATGGTTCAAGATTCTGTTGGATCACTGTTGGATTACTATGGAGGCATTCAAAGATAAAAAAGCCATGGAACAAAACTCAACCATTGTCCAGTGTCAAAGGATACTTATGGGAAGCTTCGGCCACCCAATCCAATAGATGAGAAGATCAAGCAGCGGTATTTCTTTTGGAGTTCTGTTACTTATTCGCATAAGTCGCCGGGATGGCCGATGGCCATGGGACTGAAAGTGGATGCTACAGGTTGCAGAATGCCGGCAGATTGACCTTTGTGATTTTGTCGAGATTGATGTAGTCAATTGAGATTCAGCGCAGCTCGCGGTGAACGAGCCCCAGTCGAAAGACAAAAATTTCGGCCTCACACGATGACATGTGACTGTTCAATGGGTATGTCGCCCTTATTACTTTTATGGTATCGGAAGATGCGATACAGTTAGTGGATCATCATAGGATAATCCTTACAGTCATTGAGTTTTATCCATGACTATACACTGGAATTTGTTGATTGAAGAGCCCATAAGTGTACCTATAAACAGACACGCGCCACTATCTACGCCACGCCGCCGCTCTCTACGCCTCAATTATGCACGCCTCTACTCATCATCTCCGCATCCCAACCTCCATCTAGGCGTCTCCACCTCGGCAGCACCAGCATTGCACAGCACACCACGGTCAACATCTCCGCTTCGGCAAGATCGGCATTAATTATTCCGCGTCGCTCAAAAATACACTAGGCTCTCAAAGCATGAGGTATATAGAGCAGTCCGCACACCACATCTCTGCGCACTACACAACTGTCATTACTGTCTCCTCGGGTGAGAGTGCACTATTGATGGAGTAGCTGTGGCGTAGGATTGTAGCATTACATTCTGATCAATATAATAGTTTTGGCTTTGTTGCACTTTCCGCTTCTCCCGAACCTGGTTTGGAAGCGGAAGAAATTTCCTTGCCTCATCTAGTGCAGGCTGCTTCCCTTTGGCCACTGTCTCTATATGCTCTGGGTGATGAATAACACCCTTGAAATACTTGGTTACAACGAGCTTCATGATCAGTGTCACTGATTGGCAGAAGCTGGAATGAAGAAGCAACAGAAACTCCTTGGCTGGACCCAAGATTATGCGCTACATGGACTGAGATCGGATGCACGGAGATACTTATTCGACACCTCACCTTTGATATCTCCGCCTCTCGACCCCAGTGAGAAGTCAGGCGACTATGGTCGACTACAACCGACTATCCGCCACTCCGTGCAATGCAATCGACCACACTCGGCGACAGTTGGAGTTTGTCTGGAGATTCTGGGTGTAGGCGACTATTGGCGACTGTGGTCGGCGGGTTGGGCGTTTGCGTGTGCGGGAACAGGAAATCATATAAATTGTATATTCCGCTATTGAATACAGTATTGTCGCTGACTATCGACAACTGAAATCAAAGAAACTCACAAAGTTCCAGTCACAAGTCCCTCTGTGCTGATAAATCACCATCGCCCAAGTCCGATGTGGTGCACAAGTCAACTCTACTGGGAAGGAATCAGCACAATGGATAGATGAAATGAGAAGCAAACTGACCAATTGTTGTCTCTGCTAGAGGGAAATCAGGCTAGAAATCAATGTCAGATTTGTCGAGAGGAACTAGGAATTCACGACAGACCTTTGAATCCTGTCGTGCCAACGAAAAGTCAGTCCCACAGTCGACCAAGCAGGCAAAGAGAGACCTTGAAAGACAGGTGAGCAAATAAAGCATTTACGCCCAGGAAAGATACCTTTTCTTGCCCCAGGGTTTGAGAATTGTCCTAAAAGCAATATCAGATCACTAATTGAGAACAAGGTATGACATACATTGGATCTCGGAGGTGGTAGAATGCCAAGGTCAGATACAGGGGAAGGAATGGATGAATAGAGCAAGAGAGTGCTATGAAAACAATGTGAAATGTGGAATAAAATCAGAAAACCAATCATGCACCTTTGAAATTCAATAGAAATGGACCATATATCCTCAGTTCTCTATAGAGAGCAAAATCAATGTCCCCGAGAAGGCATCAGATAAGAGAATGATAAAATACCTCTATTCCACAGCAGCTCTGGTGGGCATCCATACTAGAAAAGAGCTCAGCCACATGAGCTAATTATTTGAAATCATTTGAAAGCATGACAAATGATGATTAATGATGACAAATTATTCTAACTGACATAATCATGTCAAGCGCTGAAGGCGCAGATGCCTCCTGAGGCCGCCCACAGGGCGGCGGCACAGTGTTTGAGGCAGAAAACAAGCTGTGGTTCCTCCCGGAGGGGCCTAAAGCTTGTTGGATATAGTAGGACATAATTGATGGCCATAGGTTCAGAGATTGAGGGAATCAGGTGATTATTGGAGGCGCTAGGGTGGAAATGGTGAAAAAAGGACACAGGCCTGTTGGTTGAGCAAAACAGCGGTAAGGACCAATTTCTTTTGAGATAAGGAATTACAGCGCTTCCCGAAAATAATGTCCAGTCGAGTTTTTTTTCTTGACTTTCCTGATTGGGATTCCCAAATAGGAAGGACACCGGTCCCTGCTTCATACAATCTCCAAGGCTCATTTGACAACCTTTACAACTTCCTTGAGGCAATGGTTGACTTCTGATGAGTCCTGAAACTGCTCTGGAATGTGGCTGGGTACTATCCTTTCAAACTTCAGAATCATGACACAACCTGCAAAAGACAAGTAAACAATAAGGCATGCCCAAGATTTCGCCATCTTCAATAAGACTGACCTTCACCTATTCAGATATCCACCTAAGGCTTATGACAAACCACCTATGCATGATTGAAGAGGAAACCCAGCGTTTACTGTGGCTGGCTCGAGGTGGTCCAACAGAAAGATTTGACCAAAGGCTCATAGTGCCTAAACATCGTATTTCTTGCATCCACAGATGGTCTAAAAGCTTTGACAGTCAATTCTGACCAATGTCCCCAGGTGCTGTCACTGGAAACTGTTGAGAGACCGCCTCGCAGCCTCGCTCATTGATCCTCCCTGATATCGCTTCACACCCCATCGACTGCTCTGAAATTTCAACCAGTGCCTTCCTATGAATATCTAGTCCCTATTTACCACAAGTCCTGGCAAGCAGAACCTCCGCACCTCACGATATCATACCCTAGAAATCATTATTGCAGAATTCAATGCTCCATCTTGAAACTATACAACCCTCATCATGTTCATTGGTATAATGCAATCCTATTCATCCAATCTTGCCCAAAATTGTCATGAGAATTGAGTTTAGGATGCTCTGAAGACGCTGGTCAAGGTCTCATGCCGTCGGCATGAAGAAATCTTCTCTGCTTCTGGTTTCTGGCTTAGCATTGCGATATATATACATGATTCAAGTATAATGAGAGGAGTTCCTTTGTCTTTGGCCTCACTGAACAGCCAAAATCAAGATAACGGTGTATTACCCATTTAGGAATCTCAATCAGGAAGGGCAAAAAAAACTCGGCTGGACATTATTTTCGGGAAGCGCTGTAATTGACTATTATGAAGCTCTAATTGGAAGAGCTAAGGCTGCTGGACAAGAAACAAGAGAATATGAAGGCCAGATCTAGAAGGCACGATGGAATGATGGAGCCAAGAGATGGTGGGAATTTGATCAAAAATATTTTCTTTCACAAGTCCGATACATGAGATAATGAGACGAAACAAGAAGCGCGCGCTAAACCCCCAACACGCAACTCCCGCCCTCCTACCATCTGCCGTAGTAGACCACAGTCGTAAAGACTGGATATATCCAACGATGATGAGTGAGCCCATACACTTGCAGTGATGAATCTTTCCTCACCGCTTCTACAGCTCAATCTCTGACTATGATGATTTGAAAATGGTCACCTGTCCTGGCCATCGTGAGTCGACTGCTGTGTTGGCTCTTGTCCCAAAGCACGAGGAATCAGAGTTGTCGAGTTCATTAACGTCGAGACGTCTGGGGGAATGAGCGAGCTCAAAAGAGAGGAAGATTTTGGCGAAGGTCGAAAGAGAGCTGGTATAGGAAGAGAAAGCATCTGGGGAAGGAGGACAGCCAGCAGGGAGCTCGCGACAGCACCGATATCATCGCTGGCGCCGCCAGCCCTAGCCTCGATTCCAGGACTTTCTATTGCTGTTTGTTCCACCAAAGTTCTCCGAGATCCTCTTTCCGATTGCTCCATCATCTCCTTCGGTCATCCTACACGCTGGAATTCCATTACATTAAGTGAGACAGTTGGGACTCAGATGTTGAAAAGGAGAATCTGAGCTAGATGGGCGCTTGACAAGCGCTTGAGAGAACAAGGTGTGGGAAGCGAAGGTTCATTCGTATGTATTTTCTTTCCTTTTGCTTGCCAAAAGGAGCTGACGGCGTTACATTGTAGGATCAGTATCGCCATTGGATTATGTCACAGGTAAAACATTCATCGGGATCTGAGCCAATCTTGCGGCATCGCTGCCTTTTATTTCCAGTGTCCGCCCTAAGGGATGAAGGCTTAATGGCCTTAAGCCTTAACAGGGCTTAACTGTAAGGCTTCACGAGCTCAATGAAATATCAGACCTTAATTAAGGCTTAAGCGTTAAGATCACGCGGATATGTCAGCATGATATCAGCCTGATTTGTCACCGGCGCTTCTGAAATTTTCCATCATTCAACCCCACCATGGCTTCCAATCCGCTCTGGGAATTCTACTACAGAGGAGAAAAGAAGAACAAATCTCATTACCATGCATATTGCAAATTCTGTGTGGACAAATATGAGCTGGATCATCCTCCTGACGTGTCAGAGGCCATCAATGCGGCTGAAATTCAGGCTTTGAGAGCGGCAGCTCACGAAGCAGGTATGTGCTCCTTAATTGCAAGGCATATATATGCTAATTCCAATATCCAGCACGTCAGGCTGTGGGCAGCACACGAGGAGAGAAATCAGCTCTTGTTGCGCATTTTCTTGGTGGCAAGGGCATTACCGCTTGTGATTTACTTTCTTCAGCAGCAAAGAAGGAAGCAAAACGGCAGCGCAGTGAGCTTCAGGAGGAGCATGGGAAAAAGGCAGCTACCTCTGCTGGACCCAAGAAGCGCGCTGCCCCCACCATCGTGGAATCTGACGAAGAAAACACCGCAGCATCATCGTCCAAAAAATCCAAGCAGTCACATCTCACGGGCTTCAATGCTCTCTCCATGCCCATCTCCAATGCTGAGAAGGATGCTATCCAGGCTCAGGCTCTCCGAGCTGTCATCTCGACAAACTCATCCTTTCGCCTCTTTGAGGATTATGAAATGCGTAAACTCTTTAAAATGATTCGCTCTGCTGCTCCAGCGGTTTTACCATCAGCAAAAGTAGTTGGTGGGCGCTTACTCAACGATGCGAGTCAAAAGGTCGAGCGGAAGATCAAAAAGGTCATGCGGGGCCGGAATGTTGGGTTATGGTGCGTATTATTCTATGTTACCTTCTACTCTAACCTTTTTATTCCCAGTACTGATGGCTGGAAGTCTCGGAACAAGAGCTCAGTTGCTGCCCTATGCGCGAATGTGGACTTCAAGACATATCCTCTCAAGCTTCTCAACACCACTGCACTCAAGAAAGATGGTCCATCTCAATGCGACCAGTTTGCGGAAATGATTGATGAGACCGAGACAGATTTTGAGTGTATAGTGATATACTTGACGACTGATGCTGATGGGGGAAGTAAGAAAGGACGCCTCTTGCTGGGAAAGAAGCGTCATTGGCTTCTTCTACCTTCATGCTGGGCCCACCAGGTCTGTATATTGCATCTATTACTCTGGTTGCTCGTACTGATGCCTTGCAGTTTCAATTAATCCTCGGAGACTATTTCAAGGTCTACGTCTATGCAGCTTACATCGCTGAGCAAGCGACGATGCTCATTGGATGGATCAACAACCACGGAAAAGTCCGCACCATCTTTGATGCTGCTCAAACTACTGTCAGCCGTGACCGCTATGGATATGTCAAAGTCCTTTCCTATCTTGTCGCAAATCTGACCCGCTGGACAACTCATTATGTTGCCTTCCATCGTCTCTTGCTATTGCGTGATGCCTTACAGCTGGCTGTCCTGCGGGATCGTAATGCAATTATTGTAGCCCAGGTCGGTGCTGCTACGTATGCAGAGAAGGAGCGACTGTCACTCGAGGCCAACACCTGTTGCGACTTGATCAAGGACACCAAAAACAAGTTCTGGATTGGTCTTGAACAGGTCCTAGGTGATATAGAACCAGTCTGCTATGGGACAAATATCAATCAAAAGGATTCGACACGGGCAGATCAAGTTTTGCTTACTCTGGTTGGGCTTTTTCTTCATTTTTCTGTGCACCCCGAAACCGAGGTCTCTGAAGAAATGGTGAAAAGGCTCGAGAAGCGTTGGAAGGATTGCGATCAGATTCTCTTCTTATTATGCCTCATTCTCAACCCATTCGAAGGCTTGTCATGCTTTGGTCCCAACGCCAATATGGACTTCTTTGAATGCAGTGATCTTCTCCTTTCTGTGAGTCGTCAATCATTTTGAAATGATCTACTTATTCCTTATCCTGCTACAGCTCTATCAGCGTATGATGGATAATCCAGCCAATACAGACACTGATGACGAGCGGATAGAGAAAGAGCGTCAGGTCACCAATGCTCTGATGCTATATCTGCAGGGTACAGGTCCTTTTGCTCGCTGGCATGACCGCAAAGATAGATTTGAAGAGACAATGGTGATCCTCAAGCCCATTACATTCTTCTATGCTGAATTGCTAATGCTATACTAGGGAAAGGATCCTATCGCCGCCTGGCGTGCCTTTGGCGGAACTGATTCTGTCAAGGAGCTCACTGACTTTGCAATTCTCATCTTTGGTATTGTCGTGAACCAAGCAGGCTGTGAACGTGTATTCTCGCATCTCAAAGTTCAGCAAACCGACCACCGAGCGCATTTGGGATTAGACAAGATGGAGAAATCAACAAGGGTACGTCTCTCAGTGGAGTCTGAGCACAGCTGACTCCAAGATTTACAGGTTGGCTCAGACATCAAGGACCAGCATCGAAAAGACGGCCTTGTCAAAAACCGTAGTGGCCGTAAAAACCACAGTTCAGTGGAGAAGCTATTGCTTGTTCCCCGTTATGCAAATCTTCTTGAAGATATAGATGCAGAAGATGAGACTGAACGTGGGCGTCTCCTTGTTTCCACAGCTGCTGGATGGCGCACTGAAATGGCGAAGTGGATCGGTGATGCTCGAGCTGCAGAAGAGGAATCAGACGACGACCTTGATGATGAAATAGATGAAGTCCCTACTATCATTCAAGGCCGTCATCGTCATCATCGTGGTCCAAAATGGCGTCCAATGACACTTCTCAAGCTGTTTGGAGGTCAACCGAAGCTTGCATCGCGTATTGTGGCAGAAGATTTGGTAGTTGAGGCTGAACTCATGGATGCTCTTGCATATGAAGCCCGTGCTGATGAAGAGGAGGATGCTATTCCAGATGACGGTGCATTGGAAGGTTCAGGCGATGATTATTGCTGACCAGAATACTTTAATTACATAATGGAGAAATAAGCCCTTAATGAACCCTTAATCTTAAGCCCTTAAATGGCCTTAAGGCTTAACGATTTTCCAAACCGCAATTAAGGGCTTAAAGGCGGACACTGTAAATTATTTCATGAATGCAGCACAAAGTGGGGCTCATAAAATGACTGACATATTATAGGGTTTCCATTCATATTGAAATACCAGAGCAATGTACTTACAAAATTAATGACGGGTTTTACGGCGCCGGTTGTGATGGCTAGGGAGTCCCTCCCAGACCTCCGACGCTTGCTGTTGGCCCACTGTGGAGGTTTTGCTCAACTTCAAGAGCAAGATGTAGAAAATAATATGTCAGATAATGCCAGCTATCTTTGGTGCTCCCAGGAAAAGTTCCAAGGAAGTGCATCTCCAGATGGACCATAATGCATGTCTGAAATGTCTAAATAGACAATTCTAAGAGGACACTAAGTATCTCACCAAGCTTATTCGGGTATCAGAAAAGATTGATTATGAACTCCATGAGCTACTTTCTGTTCTCCAGAACCTGCTTTTAAAGCAGAAGAAGTTTCGTTCCCTCATTTTCTTCCCTTCAGCCACTGTTTCTATATGTTCTGGATGATGAATAATTCCGTCGGAAGAGTCATGACAAGCTTCATGATAAGTGTCGCTGACTGGCAGAAGCTGGAATGAAGAACCAACAGAAACCTTTGGGCTGGCTGAGAGAACAAATGGTGGAAGGATAGCCTGAGAGATAACTGCATTCTGGTTGGGAATGACAAGAGGCTCTTGGTCATGGATTTCATCATGAAACATCTTAGCTCACAGATAATTCACTGTATACTGGTCGAAAGTATCTTTGTCTAAATAGCAACACATGCACAATACTGAAGCAATAGAATCCTGTGCTGAAAGCATTTCCTATATCGGAGTGACTTGGAGCTGATGATGAGATGATGAAGGAGAGGAAGGGGAGAGTGGAGAGTTTTGGTGATATGAAGGTCACCAAGTTCCATTTCAATATCATTCGAGTCGAGAGCCTCATCCAACCATTCATCACTGTTGCCACTTGGCTCTGCTGGCAGGTATTTTCAGAGGAAATGGCTGAAATATCGTAGACAGGCATAGGCGGCTCTACCGTCTCCACGTCTTCAGCAATGACACTGAGTTTGTGCTGGAGCGACTCTGGGTCAACAATGTTGGTGCCATCAGCCAACTCGAGCACCAAGTTCTCAAGATAGCCGGATTCATCCGCAAATGCATCAAATGAATCCTTGTCTTCGTTCATGCCATCCATCATGAGAGCTCGCTCTGTTGGATGTTGGAGAGTCAAGACCATAATGGCTAGGACTGATACAGTGATAAGTGATATTGGGCCATTCTATGTCGAAGGGGAATTGCACAAGAGAACTATTACAGACATCATCGGCTGCAACGCACCCTACTAGAAATGCCTTGTTGACATGGAAAGTTGTGAAACCAGTGGGTTAGAGCCCGTCCCTCGGCAGCAAGCATGAGTCCCCATTTGGGTTTCATTCTCCTTCGGTCACTGACTTTAAGTATCCATTGTTCTTCAGATAGAGATTGGAACAAGTGATTAAATAAGGTTCTGGTCCAACTTGGCAGACACTAGTTTTTCAGACATCGGTGCACTCAGGAACCTTGTGTCACTCCTCGTGAGCTGTCCAAAGTACATGCCGGGTGCGGAAAGCGCGATATGGCTCATACCGGCCACTGCCGTGTCCGTGGGAAAGGTAATCAGGTGACTATTCCCATCAAGGGCGATCTTGGCGCTGCTCTGAATTTTGCTCCCGCCCAACAAACAAGCCCAGAAGTGGGACTTGTAATTCCTTTGCTTCATATATTGGCCGAATTCAGTGATGCTTACGTTCGAATTTGACACCAGCTGCCTGCAGCAGGTTTTTAAATTCATCTGCAACTTAGCCTGCCGCATCGTTGCAAGGCTCATTTATAGGCTCGTTTATTGGGAAGGACAAAAATCCGAGGATATACAAACAGCGACACATTACACATCACGCTTGTGACAATTTGTAATCAGCGACACATCCTGATTCGGACATCTTCGCGCCTCTTAACGGGACGTGTCATCTGATGTCGGCCTGAGGTACCAGTGGTGCGATACAGTGTACAGTCCTGTGTTTTCTTGTGTTCTTTTTCATCTAAATATTGTGATATATTATATTATATTCTTTTCTTTTCAACTCCGGTCTTTCCGAAGGTGCGGGAAGAGTATCCATCACTCGCTGCCGCTCCCCTCGCTCGCTCGGGGGGTCCCCCGAACTGCGGGAGTCTCGGATGGGCACGCTACAGTGCACTGGTGTGACCTCTGTTTGCGCTATCGGCGGATATGCTTTGGAATCTCAGTAAGTCAGGTCGTTTCTTCTTACGTATTTGACTCACGGCGAACCGGTGTGATCTTGACAAGATAATTCGATATGATACCGTCGGTTAGGGTTTCGGCCTCAATTTCATTAAATAATTGTTGCGGAGGGACCAGCAATAAACGAAAAGCCGAGTCCCGATTGATCGGAGGTGTCTGCGACAAATGGGTTGCTCTCCGGAGGCTCTCGCTTCGCTAGCTTCCCTGAGTGGTTCTGAGTAGCTGGAGAGGTCAGTATATAGGCCTAACGTCGACGGTCGATGCTTGTGATTTAGATGAGCGCAAACCTCTGGCCTTGCAAGTGGTCATCGTCCATCTGTTGATGCTCATGTTCGGGTAACGGCCACTCTCAGATCAAAAACGGCTGGATCCAGGAACTTCATTCTTGAATTTATTTAAACAAAGGACATTATTGCTCATGTCATTCAGGACCCGTGACAAAGCCGATAAATCAGCGCAGCCGGTGTCGCAGCCCACAGCTCGCACAGATGAAGCAACGATTCCAAATTCTAGATATATGCACCAGTTTCTCCTTGACGACCGACTTTGCGCCACAATATGCTTATTTAAATACCTTTTTGAATGAAATATATTCAAACTGTTATCTGAATAGCGTCCAAAATATGGGTCATTCAAATAGGTTTGATGTCATTTGAATGGACGATGACGGTTCCTTGGTGGTCGCGGAGCCCATACCGTGAACCATGAGCCCCAGTTTACACATTTAAATAGACATGCACATTGGAGATATGATTGTGATATATTCAAATAAAAGAGACAGTAGTATGTTGGAAAACCACTTGTTTGTTGGATAAACCAGGTAGTCTTTAGCGCGTCACGAAAAGATCGTTTGTCCAGCGAGTTAGAACACAGGCATGTTCAGGTTTGCTTGTGGGGCAAACGAGTAAAGAAACAGATATGTAGTGACTGCTTTTAAACTACTAATGACTCCAGATTGACTCAAACCTTCGGTACCTTCTTCCGGTTGCGCGACTGCAAAGTGACTCTGTCGTGACTCTAGCAAGACTCAACACGATGTTTATGACCCGACATCGCGTCAGCTCGCACCTGAGACGCTTCCGCTAATTCCACATAGTATACGGAGATGACGCCTAGGGGAGATAAGGAATTGCAGTAAGACTTCCATGAAGCTGACTGTCAGTAGGTGTTTCATACTACTACCCGCTCAATTCATTGGTGTGTCCGATGCCCCGTGGCTCGCGGAGAATGAAAGCAAACCTCACTTTCGGTCTTCACGGTCAGTACAGTGCAATACTCTGGGCTAGACCCTCAGTTTCCTATATAAATGCCCCAAAGTCATTCTCATTTGTCTCAAGCAGGTCTTCACAACTCCCAACCAAGAATTCACTTAATCTCCAACTTTCATCATGCACTTCAATCTCTACATTTTGACTCTTCTGTCGGTCTCCTCTGGGATATTCACTCATCCAATCTCAGTTCCAGAGACCCTACAAAGGCGTGGTACTACGTATCTTGTTACATTGGATCATGACGAGTGAACCTACTGAATCATTGGCTAATAGTCATACCTGCTCATGGCAAGGCGATGCTGACCGCGTCGCTGCATGCGTAGCCAGGAATGACCAGTACAGCAGAAGTTGTTCATGGGCAAATATCAGGTGTAGCACAATTTGGCTTCCTGCTGGCCATGAATGTCGCCAAGTCCGATGCCATCAGAGCGACCTTGTCATAAACAGTAGCGAAGCTGGTAGCTCGGGGACACCAATTAACATCCTGAACCCCTCTACAACTGGTACCAGGATGACCGCAGCTAAGGCTGGGCCACCGAAGACTGGGGCATCCAAGGCTCGGCCACTTCAGGCTGGGTCTAAACGTAAAGCTTGAGCAAAGTTGTCATGAAGCATGGGGGTTAATTAGCTACTGATACTAGTAGTATTTATTATAACTCATGTCTGGAACATGATGAATCCACATTATCATATTGAAGCCATCGAGCTAGTCGTTAAGGAGGACCTCACAACACTACATAGTACCCGAGGAGCTGCAGCAATTGAGCATCATCATGAAGCCTTGTGCCCTGGGACTGGTCATTGGCTTCCAGCAGACCTAGAGTGTAAACATTGGACAGCTAGTCAGATCAAGATTCTATGGTGTCCAGGTAGCTGTGAGTGTTGCGCGTCAACTGTCTGCTATTCTACTAAGGAAACCCTGTTATTTAGCTAGTGTTGGAAAGATGATGCTCGCGTAGCCTATGGGTCCTCAATTCGATGTTTGCGTACTGATTTGGCTGAGAACAGTAGGTATCTTCCTCATTCTGTCTCCCTTGGACCTCACTAAAAGGATTTCACAGCATTGTTTCTACTGCTACGAGCATATGGGCGACAGCACAATGATCCGGCTGCTGATTCTGTGACCTGGGAAAGAAACGAGAGACGAAGGAAGAATTGGGATTGTCTGAAATGTGAGGCACAATGCCCTTTCTCCCCATCCAAGCTCAATTCCTTTTTCCAGATTCAACAGCAGTATTTGACTTTCACTTGCTCTTAGATTTTGTTTTCACTGCCGTTACATCCAAGTACTCGTCGAGGAAGATTTGTACCCGTATTTAAGTTCGCCGAGCAGGTCAACTGGAAATTTTCTTGGCATGATGTCGGACAATGATGTGATTGTCATGTGAATCCCGCGTTCCGGTTCAATTTCAACCGCAGCATCGCCTCGTCCTTACCGCCATTATGCTCCTTGTAGTCGCCTTCTTCTGGCTGTTTCTTTTCAGCCTTTCCTCTATTATCTCAGTGCATCATGTTACCGATCTCGGGACCTCCATTGTGGCTCTCAGCTGGCCCAACGATGCTTCACATGTTAGCGCATTCCTGTTGGCGACACCGCGAGCCTTGCCAGCTCTGATTGCCATGCACTGCTCAACTCATTGCCTAGGTAAGTCTCATCTCCCTGAGTCAGACCTTTGATTTCTTTGTTGGGTGTCCTTGTGTTACCACCTTTTTGCCACAAGCTCAACTCGAGATTTTTTTGTTCTGTTGACCGAGTTGAACTCATAATTCAATTCTGTTCTCTCGTTATCATCCAGTTGTCGAGTTTTCGTCGGATGTCATTTTTTGGCTGATTCCGGCGTCATGTCGTTAATATGGTGGCATCTAATATTTTCACTATTTGTTTCAGGCAGGATGCCCTCTTTTCCACCTTATTTTATCTTTTAAGACATGATACCTGTTGGTGTTGTTTCTGGTCCTTTTTCGTGATGCATCCTAGCCTTGCCCCATAGTTTCTGTACTATATAGAATATCTAGTTGTAAAATAATATTTCTTTCATCTGAGCCTGTGGGGTGAAATAGCAAAGGTGTGCTCCTGGTGATATTTGTTGGTTGGTGACTTGGGGTAAGAAGAATCAATAAAATAGTTCTTTCATCATGTCTCAAATATAATGAATACTTGATAGATAATGATAATGTAAGATTCATGTCATTTTATTGGGACCGAAAAAAAATGGGGGACTCGTATCTGCCACGGGAATGGTTGGCCTCTATCCCACTGGTTGACCTTCTTCTCCAGCACAGTGATATCCAACCTAACTTGATGTTTGGGTGAGAAGGACAGGAATGGATTATGCCCCCCTTGACATCTGCTTCAGCATCCAGATGTTGATGTCAACTGCAGAGTTTCCGCAGCAGATACCACTCTTATGGGCAACATTCAGTAAAGATGAGAAGGTTGTGCTTGTAGAAGTTCTTCTTCAGCATCCACATATCCAGCCAGACATTCCAGATCATATGGGTAGGACACCACTGATGACTGCAGCCATGAAAGGCTATAACTCATCATTTTCTCATCTTTTCCAATCTCACAAGGTTGCAAGAGATTTAGTATCATCAGACAATGTTGGTCTATTGGCGTATGCAGCATGCGGTGGGAGATGGAACATTGTTGATCAGGTACTTGCGTTGAACTCGAGTAGTGGCTGCAAAGACTGCCGTATTTGCACTCCACTGTCCTATCTTGCAGTGGAAGGTCACCAGGATGTTGTCCAACTACTACTGAAGAATGATGATTTTCATGTTAGATACAGACACAAGCAGGCTGGAGCAGATTGGCTCAAAAGACCCACAGTCATTCATCTGCTTCTCCCAGACCAAAAAATTTGGATCCAAGTTCCAGACACCGTCAGCATTTCACTACTCTGATTGATTATGCCTTGCGATGGGGCTGCGTCAGCATGTGGATACGGAGGACAGTCTGGGGGTAGATGGCTGGAAGTAGTTAGGTGAGCTTCTTCTGTCGGGAAGCGAGTCATGACTGATCAGAAATGCATAACTGTTATCAGTTGCTCAAATCTTTAGCATCAGATCACATCTCATGAGACATGATGTTCTCAAAGTTCAGATGAGGCCCATTTCTGATATTTGACTAGATTTCTGTGTTATCATTCTTTCAATTCCTTGTCATCGAATTTCTACACCCCATTTAGATGTGATGTTGATAGTACGAATATATTACCAGTGGGATAGAGGCCAACTGTTCCGGTGGCAGAAATGAGTCCCCCTTTTTTTTTCACCAGCAACCAAACATCATTATGCACCTCATTATATTTGAAATACAGTAAAAGAACTATTCTACTGAATTTTTGTTACTCAAGTTAGTAAACCAACAAACATCACCAGGAGCACACCCTTACTATTTTACCCTATGGATACAGATATAAGAATACAATATTTCACACTTGGACTACCAAAACAAAAATAGAGTAGACATATTCTATATAATACATGAGAATCTCAACTAGTAAATAGCTTGAAAGGCTGTACAGGGAGACATTAAAACCTGACTGGTAAAACCACATGGGAAAAAACCAAGATGCAGGAAAAAGTTGCCACTGTAAAACAGGTTAGAAAGTTTCAAGAGCAAGACCACACAAAAAGAGTGAAAACTAACTACTCAATCCATAATCTAACCAAGTCGGGTGTATACTGCAAACACAGCAGTTCCACCTGGCACTGATACAAGTTGTCTTGGAGTAAACTCAGCAAGTTTACCCTCCAAGCTTGATTGAGCATGGTTGATCATTCCATCATTATACCAGACTTCACTTTCATTTATGATGATTCTTGACACGAAGTGATTTCCATGAACATGATAGACAATTCCACGAAGAGACATTCGGACATTCACAGTGTTTTGGCATAGAATATCAACAGCTTTACTTGGTTCAAAATTCTGCCCTGCAAGCTCACAGACTAGTAGTTTGGGTGCAGCATGATAATATCTTGTCATAGAACAGTTTTGTTGACACTGTGGGCACTGAGTACGAGATTCTCTTTGTGCTTTAATCATTGCTGATCTTGTATTCATACTTGCACTTGTTGAGGCTAGACTAACTTGAAAACCAAGTCCACCATTTATAGTAATATCTCCACAATGAGTGCAATGGATCACTTTGGAGGCTATTGGCTGCTCAGTGTATACAAGTTCTCTGACAACATGATTAATCATTGTGCCTCGAGGATCTCGATGGAATAAGACTGGATCAGTCTCAAATAGCATAGCACGGACAGCATCCCTAGCTTGTTCCATAGTCTGTCTGCCTAGAGTAACATCATTGAATCCTGAGGCAAGTTTATCAAGATATGTATTGATGTTTCTGAAATTCCTGCTCCAAACTACTGGATTATAGAGCCATATATCTGCTAGGATACACATGAATGCATCATATGGGCAACTGTGATGGATACTATCCCAGATAAGTCCAGCTGGACCACTCTGATTTGGATGAAACTGCAGTAATCTTGCACGTTTACTAGGCTTCAACTGCTGTCCATCAGCTGAACGTTTCAATGCAGTGGAACCAGCAGCAGGTATATATCCAGAATTAATAGTGGACTTGACACTAGTTTTAACTGATGGAGCTGTTTTATCAATCATCTGCCATTCAGCTTCATGTGGTTCCACAATCAATGGCATATTTGAACACCACTGTAACTGTTGCGGAACATTTGAAGGCACAAAGTGTTGACCTTTGGCTTGATAAAACTTGTGAATAAGTTCATTTCGTGTAATACTGGTCACAGTATCAACAAGTGTGCCCTCATATCTCATCTCAGTGATTGAATCTAACAACTCCAATTCACGAAGCTCTTGACGTAAATCACCAGCAATACCAGAAGTGATTTTTTTGTCATCAAAACCTTGCATGATAACTGTGCCAGCACTTGATGAGCTTCTAGACAGAGCAGTATAAAAGCTCTGATGGTTTTTTGAGGCACTGAGGTTCACTGGATCCTTGACTGTTATAGTCTGTTTTTGCAAAGTTAAGAATAACTTGAACTTGACTGCGAATGATACTTCTTATTTCACCATTTGGGAATCGTGCAGGAATTGTCACACTGGTTCTTGGAATGGGAACAACATTCAGAGGAAGATTTTCAAGCTGCACTGATTTGGGTGGATTGATCAACTTCACAAATAATGTCTCAAGATATTCGTGTTTCTGTGAATCTTGTGTGCTTTGCCAACCAACAACTTATCACAAATCTGACACTTACCTGTTCAGATGGTTGGTTGTTTGATTGAGGGAATAAGATTTGAATCAGATAGGTAGCAGAGATGCTGTTGTGTAACAAAAGATGTTCTTGAGTCTGAGGACTTATGACCTCAGACCCTCAGTTTATATACATGGATTCTAAGGACCCAGACACTACCTAAGACCTATGATACCCTATGCTTACTGATAAATAATACTTGGCGCTTATTGATATGTAGTAGTATCAGTCAGCAGTATACTTGGCGCTGACTGATGTATATAATGGATGACTGATCTCTTTCACATGGTATGCCATAACAATGTGATGGTAGTCTAGACCTGTGCATATCCCCAATGTTACAGACAATTGATGGTATCCATCCTGGACTGATGAGAAGTTATAATGATTATATGTCACAGATAAGATTGATGGGAGTTTGGATAAAAGGCGAAGAGAGATTAGATGTATAGGGAGTAAATCTGTGACATTACCCCCATTTTATGTTCGAGCTCCGATGAGGACAATTCAAGTTTATCCTCAAAGGATTCATCCATCTCAATGACTCGTAAAGGTTGTAGTCCAAGTTTCTTGTACTCCATAATTGCTTCTGGAGCATTCTTCAAGTTCTTGGCTGGTTCTCAGGTGTCATCATCTCACCCAAATCCTTTCCATCTGACAAGGTATTGTGTTGTCTTGCCATGAATGCGATGTTGAAGAATCTTTTCTACTGTCCACTCTAAATGATCCTTGACCAAAGTAGGCTGTGGTGCAGGTAGAGTTGTCCTACAATAGTAGATTCCTGATAGGTGGCTAGCTTGCTGGCATGGACTACTGGATGGTAAGCCCGGAATTTAGCGGGCATCTGAAGTTCAAAGGTGACTGGTGATAATTTTTCAATAATCACAAATGGTCCCTCATATCTTGGATTAAGAGCTCTCTCTTTATTCTGATAATCCTTCAGATTGAGTAGCACTTTATCACCAACTTTGAATGGGACATTTTGAACACCCTTGTCATAGTACCACTTCATCCTTTCTGCTGCTAGTCTGAGAGCTGCTTTCGCCTGCTCTTGTGCATCTTTGCGTCTTTGGAAGATATCATTGAGATTCTCACTCTGAGTGAGTTCTTTTGCCAAGGTTGGCCCAGCCCATGGATGTCGACCATACTCCAAAAAGAAGGGACTTGACTTTGTTCCTTCATGTGCTTGGTTGTTATAAGCAAATTCTGCCACTCCAAGGAGAAGTGCCCAGTATCCAGATTATAATCAACATAGCATCGGAGATACTGTTCCAGACTTTGATTCACTCATTCTGTTTGTCCATCTGTTTGTGGATGATATGATGTAGACATGGTAGACCGAATTCCAAGATGTTTGCACCATTCTTGGAAGACTTCAGCAGCAAACTGAGTTCCTCTATCAGAAATAATCTGCTGTGGAAGACCATGCAGTGGATAGATCCTGTCATACAGTAATCTTGCAAGTTCTTTTGCAGAGAAGTTGTTGGTGATAGGGAAAAAGTGTGCTCGCTTGGTGAAACGGTCAACTAGCACACAGATAGCATTGTATTCAAATGATCCTGGTAACTGAGTAATCAGATCAATGGTGATAATCTCCCAAGGTCCGTTAGGCACCTCATTTGGCTGTAAGGGTCCAAAAGGCTGTTCAGGTCGGTTCTTGCTCCTTTGGCAAGTATCACAGCCTGCAACATAATTCTTCACAAAGACAGATATGCCTGGCCACCAATAGTTGTGAGTTATTAGTTCATAAGTCTTCCATCTACCAGGATGTCGAGCAGAGGTAATATCATGATGAATCTGTACAACCTGTTGTCGCAAATGGTCATCTGTGCTCTTTGGAATGTAGACCTTTCCTCTGTAGAGTAGAAGTCCATTCTCAAAGTTCCAATCTTCTAGAGATTTTCCAAATTCTCTTTGTCCAGACTTGAGAAGTGATTGATAATCCTTTGTAAGTTCATCTGATAGCAGTGCTTCTTTGACCTCTCTTAGGATTTGATCATTGTCAACAGGCGCTTCATGAGTGGCCTCGAGAGCCTGGATGGCAAAAAACTCAGGCTTGAGCAAAATTTTGTCTCGATTGTCGAGGTTTACCCCCTCCTCATGATCTGGCCTCTTGGACAGAGGGTCTTCTGCTTGCATTGTTTTACCAGGTTTATGGTGTAGGATATAGTTGAATCGCGTGAGGTACAAAGCCCATTGTGCTTGTCTCCGAGTCAATTTCTGGGCTGATTTGAAGTAAGTCAATAGTATCGTGGGACCAAATATGCCATCATGATCACTTCCAACTCCTAGGACATGTTTGATAAAGGCTTTGACCATACAGTTGAAGAACCGTGCAGCTGCAGTTGGATTCATGGAGATAAGTTTCTTGCGAGCATTCTCAGGCAATATATCAGCTGAGAACTCAAACTTCTGTCCAGCAAAATAGATGCACATTGGATGATTCTGGTCAGCAGGAGAGATTGTAATAAACCATGATGGAGATCCTAGCTTTGAAATCAAAGCCCAAACTTCATTACGCATATACTTCTTTGAAGTGATTGATCCCTTCATGTCACAGACAAAACTAGATTTGAGCTTTGTTAATCCCCTATAGAGTGACCAGGACTCAGTGGACGACTTCTGATTGCAGCCAGAGTCTCAAAGCAAAAACCAAGAGTCGTAAGATTGAGGGAATCTAAAGACTAAAGTACAAGGGTGTAACTACTCTACTTATATACCTGGAGGGCTGAGTCATATGAGTCAATACCAAGTCATTGCTGTACGCTAGAATCCCAGAGCCCTAGTCATCATGACAGCGCCAAGCAAGGCTGTGTGTCTGGACCCAGAGGTACTGAGTCATTATGACATCGCCGAGCAAGGCTATGCACCTGGACCCAGAGACCTAGTCATGATAGAGTCAATGCCGAGCCAGGCTGTGCAAGGCTGTGTGAGGCTATGCAAGGCTGTGTGAGGCTATGCAAGGCTGTGTGAGGCTATGCCTTATGACTGCCCATGACTCCATATCTAATCAACCTCTTCATCCATCTTGTCAGGTGTTTGACCATGTATCTTATCTATAAGAATTAAGATAATGGGTTTCTGGACTGTCTTGGATGAAATTGAAGTGTCAGAGTCTGACACTTCACCTTTCCAGCTACAGTGTCCAAGTCATTAAGCAGAGAATAGCAATCTTTTTCTGCTTGAGTCTTGGGTTTAACTTGCTCCCCTGCTTGTAAGCGTCGACTGATATCTTGTAGAACATTTGAATCCAAGTCAAAAATTCGCTTTGCAATTCTATTGATCTCTTTTTTTTGAGTGAGGACATATCCCCCTTGATTGGCTTCTTTCATTTGCTCCATGTTGAGTGCAATGAGTGGAAAGATACCATCAAGCTGAAATCGTTTATCATAATACATCAAGAGATATCCTTTGTGGGTCATACTGGACATCCTTCCCTCATGCAAAGGATTGCAAATACCTCCAAATCCATAAGGAAACATTTGTGGAAACATTTGTGGAAATAGTTGAGGGTTATGAAATGTTTCCTGTGGTTTTGAATCTTGTCCAATAAACAATATATTCTTTCTGCCTTTTTTCAGATGTTCAAGTGCTGCTGCTTTTCGTTGTGACCTATTCAGGCCAGAAAAATCTTCACCTGTTAATCCATGAACCATGAATGGGCAAGGTCCACTTTCAGTTCCTTCATCTTCTTCATTGTCATGAGTTGCTGTTGATATTGGATCTTTATTTGTATACAGCTGTTCATAGTCATATCCAACAGGCACTCCATCATTCTGATAGCTTTGAAGATTGATGTCTGAGATTGTGATGTCCTGGTAGTCTGAGTGATTTAATTGAAGCCATTCTAGAGCATTTTTAACTCTACTAAGTCGAACTAGTAGAGGTGTGCATTTCAAGTCTTCCATAGTTGGCTGACAGGGTCCAGTATACATGAAAGCAATCATTCCATCCAGTTCTTCCTTAGCAGGAGGCAGAATATTATAGACTTTCTGAATTGGATTTGAAAAGCAAATAACATTGGCTCTCATTTTGAATCTCTGGCTTGATGAGACTTTAATGACACAACAGCTATGTCGGACTCGAGCAATCATTAACTTTTCCATCACTGTAAGATCCTTCAAGACATCTGGAATTTCACCAAGCCAAAGTCCATTCACAAGAGACATAGCTGGAATCTTGTCTTTATGAACTGACTTGAGACAGATTGCACAAATGCTATCACATTCAGGAGCCAAAGTGGGACCTTCAAGATCACAAATATCATCATCTGTACTAAATCGCTCCTGTCGAGTAACTCCATCCCGATGTAGCCAACTCAGATCTAGTCCAGTCTTTGATATTTTTGTCAAGTCTTTTATTGGCCATAATCGAGCACATACAGCACAGCCAGATTCAACAAATTCTGATGGATTGGTATCTTCACAAAATCCACTAATGATGTCTTGCATTAACTCTGGATTAGGGGGCTTGGGAGGAAATGAAACCTCTGTATCAGGGACTTTTTCAATAGCTGCCTGATAATTCCTATATTTCTGTTTCTCATAATAAGCCTTGTTCTCATCTGCACGCTTTTCTTGAGCAAATGGCTTTGTCCTCTGGTTTTTATTCCAGTCTGCAATACTCTTTAGATTGACAGGTTTGAATATGATCCAAACATCTGTGCATGTATTATCGCACATTTCATGGCTCTTCAAGCAACTTATAAGTGTTTTCTTAGCTGACTTGCTCTGTCCCTCAATATTATGAAAGAGAAGCAGAGCTTGAATCCCTGTAACAGGTAATCTCTGGATAATCAAGCTTGACAACAGAATCTGACAAATTACATGTTCATCCTTCAGAAAGGTATCTTCAATCTTCGTTGATTTTTCAACTGAGACAAATGTATATTTTGTATTCATGTCATTCAAGGTTAGATTATTTCCTTGGACCAGAAAGGGCCTTAGTTCAGCACTAGTGAACCGGATGCTCCCACCTCCAAAGACATGATTGGTCTGTACCAGTACAGCTTTATCTATGTATTGCTTCAAATATGATGGAACATAATGCTTTGAGTGCCATGACATCAAAGTACCAAGTTTATGAATGATCCAGTTCTGACTTGCCCTCAAGATATCTTGCAACGATGAACTTTGTTTTGTATGACAAATTTCTCCAAGTAGAACTTTGAAATCATGACGTCGGTAAAGAGATCGTCGACACAACCTGTTTGATCTCTCTGCTTCATTTCGCAAGTTCTGATCAACTATGAACATCCATATTAGCATATACTTCGATTTAAATTGCATTGCATGAAGGTTCAGAGTAAAACTCAAGTCAGAATCACAAGTACTGTGCTCAGCTGAAATCAAGCTGGCTATTCGGTGCTCTGTGCAACTTCGTTCTATGGCATTATTGTTATGGCTGTGCTCTACTGTGTTGTCTCTTCAATGAAGGGGGCTATGTACTCTTTCATTTTGCACTTCTTCGTAAATTTGCGCTGCTCTATATCTTTCTACTTTCAGATGGCTGACCAAGCACGCTTCGGAGCTGGCCAGGCTCATTGCTGTTTGTTTCATGGCCGGGACATCCCGCTCGACATGGTCAGTGTCGGCGCATCCACAATTGAAACAGTGGCTGATCAGGCGCACACTAATAGGTTCAATGCTAGCTAGTCCACAATCGGAATCGGAGCTGGTCAGGCTCAAATCAGACGACAGACCATTGCATCGCCTAGCATCAAAGTCACAAAGACATGAATGAGGTCTAGAAATAATATGTGAGACCTGAGTTCGAGCATCGAGTACTTGAGGGAGAAACAAAGGTAGCAAGAAGTAGGCGTGACCTGTGCGATACTACAGGCAGCGAAGAAATAGGATTGATGACCGAGAAATCAAAACAAGGCACATGGAATGTGCCCAGCGCTTTCAGAGAAGAAATTGACACAAATAAAAATGCCGCAACGTGACAGCTGAGAACAAGGACCAAAGAACTGAACCACAGACAACGAATCAACATCACAAAGACAAAAAGCCCGAGGAAACAGCGCCAAACGCAACAGAGAAGCCGCTCACGCCACACAAAGGACAACAAAAATGTGACCGACACATAAGAAAAACCAAGAGCAAGAATAAAAATAAAGATAAAAGAAGGCAAGACCGAGGAACCAATGACAGAAAAGGTGTCTACACCACAAAGGCGGCCATCGACAAGCTCAAAGCTGGTCGGAAAACAATGACAAATAACTGAACGAAATACGAACCCAAAAGCTCGGTTGAGCTTAGCGAGTTCAGCGGCTGACGCCAAAGAATTAAATAAGTCAACCGGGTTCCAAGTTGGTAGTAAAGGGAACACAGGAGCATGAGAAAAGGGCCAGAAAGAATCGTGATGCATGAATAGATCCGAGGGAAAAGGGTCATGGAAGCGAAGGAGACTAAGAGAATGAATGAATGAAGAAAAGGAAAGGAAAGAAAAGGAGCAATGTTAATAGCATCACATACCTTTGATACCAGGAGTTGGCACATGAAGCAGAGCTGGCCAGGCTCGACATGTTAGTGTCCGAAAGGGAGACCGCTGCAGGAGCCCAAGGTATCGCGGGCCTGCCAGATGACAAATTACCGGATACCAGATAACAAGCATAGCATATAAATGAGATGGCAGAGATTAAACATGGAAAGAAGCTGCGAAAAGGAGCTGTAGCAGCCATCGTCGTGGTCAAAAGCAAGATATGGTAATTCACTTGGCCATGTACTGTACTATTTCATTCAATTCGGCAGTCACGGGTCACAGAGATCCAAATTTCGCCAAAATGTCACAGAGGTCACTGGTCACAGTCCTCGGCTGCCGAAAACTCAAAAGCAGAGGTCACAGAGCTTTTTTTGGCCTATTTTTGGTCAAATAATGTATTTTTCGCCTCCAGCACTCCTTAAATATATATCTGGACCAATATAAATCCATTATAGAGACAATAAAGCATGAATTCTGACTTCGACACATTTTCAGAGCAAATCACATGTCATGCTACACGTGTCCATCACTGCTTTCCCTTCTTCTCCTTCAACGGCTTTCCAACAGGACCCTCTTCTTCATCTGAGCCATCCTCGTCATAATGTCGTGAAAAGCCTTCCTCATAGAGCTTGTTGGCTGTGCGGACCCTTTTCCCACGCCCAGTTCCCGGCTCCGCTGGCGCTTCAACAAATTCCTCGTCTGCCAAGCTCTCTGCCCTCGCTTTGGTTCTAAAAGCACCACCATCAGCAACAGCATAATTGGGATCATTGAAGGAACCAGAAATCATGCAGCGAATAGCCTCGCCCATCGATACATTGCTGTCGTCGTTGAATGAGTCATCATCATCCGGCTCAGGTATGACATCCTCCTGCATTGCCACGTCGACGCTCGGAGGCTCATGCTTTCCATGGACAAGCTCCCGATGGAATTCAGGGTCATCTCGCTCA
Organism: Mycena floridula; assembly: GCA_029320655.1. Taxonomy (NCBI): domain Eukaryota; kingdom Fungi; phylum Basidiomycota; class Agaricomycetes; order Agaricales; family Mycenaceae; genus Mycena; species Mycena floridula. The sequence goes on along the minus strand of JARIHS010000036.1, from coordinate 553,318 downwards.
AGGTTTCGAAGGAGTTCTCGGACAGGGTAGCTGGTTAAGCAGTCAAACGAGAGGTTTAGCTCCTTTACCCTGCAATGTTCGAAAGCCTGGATATGCTGTCAGCGGTGCCAAAGACTGAGGTGAGCTGAATACCTTTTTGACAAGAACCACCTTATTGACAGCTTTGAATGCTTTCCAGAGCCATCCTACGCTGCGGTTACGATGGACAGCAAGACGGTCATCAATAGAAATAGGCTCTCCAGCTCGAATCTTATCCAAAAAGTCGTTGACGATATCTTCATGGTAAGACTTTTTGGTCGACAGTTTGAATGGGCGCTGAATTCCGACATCACAGGGCTGTGCAACACCAGTGCAACCGCCTGGGACATAATCAAGAAAAATGGTAGGGTGATTCTTTTTCATCCAGTCTCGAAACTCCTCTGAGCGATGGACAGACCAAACGTCAATTTGCCAGATGGTGCGCTGGCTTGGTGGACGTCCGGCGGCTTCTTTTGCGCGCTCGAAATAAGGTGCAAGAATGTTGTTGACGAAGGAGCACATGGTTTGCTGATTGGACCAATAGGTTTTTGTTTTGGATGGTTCGAACAGGAAGCCAGCGTCGATAGCTTCAGAGTAGAAGGGAGACGATGGGGAAGGGCACGACTTGTCAGTTTTGCCGTGATAGATGGCTTGGAATGGTAGCAAGGTTCCGCTGCTCGAGACGGAGACCATGACAGTAAAGGCGCGTTTTTCGTCATTTCCTAGGAGATCAATCTGACCTGCTCCAGTAGCCGCCCATGTTAGCTTGTCACCAGGAGCGTAGACAAGCTGTGTCTGATCTGAATTGACGAATAAATCTGCCAAAATATCGAACTCCTTGATCAGATATGCCTTCCGAAGCAACGCCTGATAGCATTTCTGCTCCCAATCGTCAGGAAGCTTGTGAGCCACCCGAGTGCCTTTCCGAGGTGACCATGTTAATGCATCATGTAGCCAAGCCCGAACGTAGGAATCGGATGCAGCAAACTTTGAACCATCTTTGAATGTGAACTCAAGGATCTCGGGGGCCATTTCCATGATGGTCGCAAGCATGACGCCTCGTGCGGTGACGACGGTGATAGGAGCATGTTCGTCTCGCAAGGATTGGAGACGGGCTTTGATTGCAGTGACAACTTCAGGATATCTAGACTGATGAAAGGTGAGTCGTTTCTAATTTTACCAATGGAAATAAACTGACCAAGATTCCTCTTCTGCCGCCTTTAGTATGTCCAGGATCATTTCCTTGGTCAACCTTTTCCATAACAGTCGACTTCCACTTCGCTCGTTCACCGCTATAATCAATCCATTCTTGGACAGTGCTCCGATTCAAACCGCCAAACGTTTCAGGGTCTCAACTTTTGAGCAGCGCAACGATAGCAGATGCGCTCATCTTATGACCAGCTTCCTTCGCTGCGCGCTCAATCTGACCCCAGAGAAATGGAGCATGCCAATTGTGATATTTCGCTGGTCTCGGTGCATGCTTCCTCTTTCGGCCCGCCGCTTTTCGATTCTTCTCCTTCAGCTTCCGTTTGATTTCACGTTTGGGACGGGTGAGCTCGGCGGTTGTTGTCTTTCGTCGTTTGCTGACCTGATCTTCCAGTTCAAAGTGCTTGATCTGGAAAAGCTCAGACACGGCGATTTCAGAGAAACAGGAGACTTGGTACCTTGATTTTCGTGCCTCCTGGACTCCTGATACCTGCATCAATATCTCTCTCTTTAGCTGCTGCTCGTGATTTCCGCTTTCTTTCCCGAGCCCCCTCTCTCTCCGACAGTTTCTTTGCCCGCTCAGCATTCCTCTGCTGGTGCATCTGTTGGTCTCTATGCAACACTGAAGTCTCACGACTTCGAGAAACTTGTGCGTCATATTCTTCCTTTGTAGCTTGACCAAAAAACCTAAAGAGACCGGTCTTTTCAGCCACGGCTCCTGCGACCTCTTTCATGTTCTCCAGTCCCCCTCTAATAGCTGACGTCAATGACTTTATTTTCTTCTTTTTCTCTGGACTGGCTGGTGGTGTATCGGTTACCCGTTGACTATGGGTCCGCTTTCCGGCCTTCGGTGGTTTCAGTGGAGGTGGGGAAGATTCCGAAGATGTTGGAGAAGCTGGTCGAGATGATGGTGGCGTCGATGCTTGGGTCTGATTTGGAGGATTATGATGAAGCCAATTGGTAAGTGATTCCAGTGAGCTACTTTTTTCGCTTCTGATTGACCTATTTCTAGCGCCTGCTGCAGGTGCGCCATCGGAATCACCATCAGAATCAGATTCACTGTCAGAGAAGCGCTGTGGCGATTCGTCCTGAGATCCTGCATCAGATTGGGCGTCTGTCGATATAGGCGAACTGGATCTGGTGGATCTGGTGGTTTCTGGGGCAGTGGCAGCAGCATCGGCTTCGAAGGTGAACTCGTAGCTTTGGGAAACAGCATCAAATGACTATAAAAGGGTAAGCAACAGTTCGGTGAGAATCAAACCAGCTAACCTGATCCTCATGTCTTTCCAGAATCTTCACAAAGACCTTCAGTCTTTCGTCGGCGACATGACCAAGCAGCAGCTCAATGATTGGCTTCCCTTGCTTCAGCAGAAACGATCGCATCGCAAGCCATGCCAGCAACCCACAGGAATGTCCATCATGTTGTGTGGTTATCGGCATATCACGAAAGCGGTATTCGTTTCCTGTGTGAAAGTGGATCCACCACTTCAATGCGACCCTCAGCTCTGGATCGACTGCCGCATGAAACGAATCACCATGCCAGATGACTCTCTTCTCACAGTCAATTATGATGGCGACCCAATGACTGTCCCTGACATTGACCTCTATTGCTAGCTTCTTCCGCTCTCCGTTTCCCAATGCCGTCCCAACTTTTCTGACCCAGCGAAACTCCTGGGACTGAGAGTCACGGTAGCTATCTTGGCTCTCGTATGCTGATTTAACCTTGCTCATGAACATTGCAGCTTCACTCGCAACCTCAACCTCTGATGCTTGGCCCGTAGTAAAGATCTCACGTCGAAGAAGATCCATCATGAGGTCAACGTGTTCGCTTGACAGCCAGTCTGTCGTCAAGAATTCGGCCAGGTAGGTGATATCGACCTTGAGCGGGAAACCATGAATTGACCCTGACCATGGTAGGCGATGAATCATGTCAAGGACTTGGTCAATGAGACGACCCGATTCACTGGATAAATGTGCGTCTCTCTTTCTCTTCTCCAGGTTCCCAATAGCACCATTCCATTTCTGATGGAGCTGATAGATGTGGAATAACTGGGTCCAAATCGTGACAATGTAGCGGGGATAGCGCTTCCCTGCTGATGCGACCGAATAGGGACAGCAGATGGACTGTATCGTGGGATCTTGCGCAAGCGCCTTGCGAAGGATGTCGATGACATGCTTGGGTGGACAAGCCACAGCTCGAGTATCAGCTGGGTCTTCTGTCGTCGGTTTTTTGTGGGATAGAAGGTCATTGGGTTTAAAACCAACAATGGTGGTCGGAGGCGGTGGAAGTTGAACAACAAGGAATAGTGGAATAGGCAGTTCTGGATGAGGCAGTATTTCACCCTTCAATGCTGCTGGAATTTCATCCATCAAGGCTATAGGATTATTGTAGGAATTTTTCAAGAATTTTCTGGAATTTTTTCGAGATGCTTGGTCATCCAATCACGCAATTGATGGGCCGGCAGCACCAACTATGTAGCTATCCATCTCCGATTGAACCATGATGCTTATTTGGATATTCTGACAAACTGGGTAGTGCCTAGACTTCAATACGGGACTAAATTGGACCTTTTTGGGACCCTGCCGAAAAACTATGCCTGGTCACAGGTCACAGGGCCTGCCGAATTGAATGAAATACTACAGTATTCAACATCAGGTGATTAATTTCCCATGGGTTCGGAACCTGGTCTGTGCCGCTTTCTTACTAAGGATCGGAAGCGCGTCCAAGTCAAGTGCAGTGTTCAAAAGTGTATTTAGAACTAGCTATGCATTTAATCGAGTGTACCTATCTAGCATTCATCGAGTCGAGTACACATAAAGTGAATAAACAGTATCATTGAGTCCGAGGAATTATAAGAGACTTTCGGCCAGAGCATCTCCCTTAACTTTGTAGAATATACTACATCAGTCACGATTTGCACAAGTTCAAGGCTAAAGCTTACTTATCAAGTTGGGGATTTCCATGGAGGGTGCCTGCCCAGAGCAAGTTAAGATTGAGAGCATCTGCGTTGACACCACCTTTGGGAACATACACGCTGACAGTGTAGCAGATTAACAGAATCGAACCTCGAGGTGGCTCTGTCTGTTTCCATAAAGGAAACTGGCCGATTTGCGAAAGCTTGTCCATTGTGAAACTGTGGCGCAGATCATAAATGGGCACTGATGATAGATAAGCGAAATTTACGGAGCAATGCAGATTCATACCTCGATCGTTGACATCCAGTGATGTCTTAGAGATCTTAGCAGGCTTATTGGCGTCGGTAGCATTCTATTCGGTGATCAGCGGCACAACCATTTGAGTTCATATGAAGTACCGGTTTCACTGAGGAAACATTCAGGACACGAAATAGAATGGAAGACAAAATCACTCACATTCGGAAATTCTTGTTTCGAAGCTCAAGGCTCGTTTACCAGGATCCTGATTGCTACTCGCTGCTATGTTCTGAACGGTGAGCGATCGTTGTCCAAATACAAGACTGAGAAAAGCCACAAGCCGCTCATCCTCTACCTGGAACATTAATCCATGGATTCCTTTCTTAGACTTGCCCGGCGAAGCTGTTACTGGATTATTGAGGGTGGCAGAGGAACAGAGAATGACCGATAGACATTGAACGGGGTCAGCGTGGATCTTGTTATCAATGATGCGGTGGAGAACAAGGTTGACGGTCTCAGTTGACTTTGACTTTCGCTCTTGACACGTGAAACCCTGAGGACTTGCATGAGATAAGTTAGCCAAGTTGCCTTGAATGTCGAAATTCAAAGCCTGCTTTGGCACACTGCAGAGAAGATCAATGCCGAAGAGAAAAAAATACGAGCTAAATAAATACCTCCAAGCCTTGTCTTTTGCATACGCATCGACAACCTTTTGAACATTGGGAATGCGAAATGTGAACTCTTTAGAGCGGTAGTCGACGAAGGATTTGCCGCTGAAGGACTATGAGACCATATCAAAGGACCAAACAAATTCACTCAACATAGGTAAAGCAGCTAGATCTCGAATATACTGGCCCTTGGGACCATGAATGAGCTCATCTGCCTGTTTTACCGACGATAAGGGGCTGAAGGTGCTAGGATCATACTCGTAGCTTTGTTGGACAGTCGGGGTAGTATCATCCTCAACAGGACCCCTTGAATGTTTTCAGCATCCTACAAAGACGATTTGGATAAGCAATGACTTATTGCTCTGGCGAATCATCAGTCCCGTCATAGCGGTCCAACATAGACAAAACACTGTATGAAATTAGCATGAGATGGTGTGTTAGAGATGGACGTACAATTTGGAAACAGATGTCTTGGCCTCGGACATCGTAGTACGTCTGCTGGTCGACGGCGAAGGAGAAGGCGGAGTCAAAACAGCAGCGGGCTTTCTAATGCATGAGAAGAGACAGCGGTCAGTGGATTCACCTTGAACACAGGAAAGGAATGGTATGGACGGCTGTCTTCGGGAACTGCTGTCGGATCGGATGAGTGAAAGCAGTGACAATAATAAAAAACTCACGATTCGACTTTGATGGGGCTATCAAGCTTCTAGATTAGAATATCAGGAAAATGAGACATTTATGACGACAATGATAAAGTATTTTACCACAACGCCGCTTGGAAACCTAGTTGAGCGGCTCGTACCCGATGTAAATATATTGTCTTTGTCGTCAGCTTCTTTCCTGCTAGAATCAATGATGCTGTGTCACAGTATATTGATAGAATGTGCATACCTTGATGAACGCTTAGCCTGTGGCTGGGGCGACGTAGCTCTGAGGCATTCGTCAGTCAGGTCAGGATGATTCAGGACGAATATATTACCTCCTTGAGCCAGTAGAAGTCCTGGATCAATGAATGGAACATCAATTGATCAGTATAAATGAAATGACCATGACGTACGCCTTCAGTTTACGGTGTGAAGTGGCGCCCATCGACATGTTGGTGCCAGCCTTGATAGGAGGAGCAGGCCTACGGAATTGAACCTGAATAATTGAAACTAAGATCAAAGAGACGGCCTAGTTTGCTCGCCTAATTATATTGAGTATAGAGCGATTGACGCAAGGAATACACGTACGAAGTCGGCTGTGCCTTTTCCTTCCCTTTCTTTCTCAGAGCGCTATATGACAGGTTCATCGACAAATAAATTTGACAGAGGTTGAATTTACAGTTCTTCATCACTGAGCGATGACAAGTTAGACAAACCGAGAGATATACCAAGGAATGACGTACTCAGATTCAGTCTTGAATCTCTGCCGTTTTCGTGGTTGCTCCTCATCTTCACTATGTCGAAGTTCAGTGGAATGAATGATCCAAAGAGAATGAATAATACCTTGTATCAATGACTATGGTATCCCTAGATTTGTCGCTCTGGGGAGTTTCTTGATAGTTTCGGTGCCTTGATATCGTGAGTCAGAGATAAAGACATTCAATTTATGACCTACATGTCGTTGTGACTCATGAATAGGTCCTCAGCATCGACAGCATCGACAGGGTCAACATAGATCGAGTCGTCAGTGCCTGAGTCATCTTCAGACTCGACACTTTAGTCATGTCAGCACAGGTCCGAGTGCTACAACAGAAATATTGACATACAATTGTTTGGACTTCACAATCTTGGCTTTCTTCAAGGGCCTGGTAGTGGAGGGTTAATGACATATGCAAGAGAACGTGAATGAAATACACAAACTTCGTGTCTGCTTCGACTTCATCTGGGCTTTCGTTGTCTTTAACATCGTCCTTGCGCTTGTACTTCGCAGACAAACGGGAACTACTTCTTTGGCTGGACACTAAATTAGCGAAGATGAACAGAGAAACAACGCAAAATACTGACGCAAAGGTCACAACCTCAGCAGATCTAGCAGCCGAAGCTCGACTTGTATTCGATTTTCCAGAGACGACAGGCGTGTCGCTAGGAAATGGTCACTGTCTGTCATGGAAGAATAAGATGAGCATACTCTTCATTGCCAGAGCCAGGTTGAGCTCTTCCATGCTTGGCAGCCCCAGGAGCCATAATGAGAGCGAAGTCGAACTGAGAGAACACGGGGTGATGAAGTAGGATGCCAGATAAACTTGAAATATTTATGTGATAGATCGGCAATTTCCGGGGAAACAAAAGTAGAAGCTTCACTGATTCAAAATGAGCCACGAGGCGGGGCTGGCAACAAGACTCCACGGCATAAATCACGCATTTCCACGGTAGAGCGACCTTTTCCGCTCATACCCAAAACAGGATAGCTGAAAGCGAGAAAAGGCATTAAGACAACAGTAATTCAGATGGGGTAATCACAAGGCGATCATGTCAATTTAACATCAAATCTGAGGAGACTGAACGTGAGCTGAGCTTGAGCTGTAGTGAAGGTCAAAATAGGTAGTAGAATTTGCAAGTGGAACTTCCCTTGGGTCAGAGGTAGATAGCGAGATACAGGATGGAATTTCAAGTAAATCTGTGTGTATCCAGGGATCCACGAAACATCGGATGCTTTATTGTCAATGTCATCTCAGTGGGGCTGGGAAACTCGGGAACATTCTAGAACCTCGCCCTGATATTCTGGCAACTTCAGAAAAGATGAAATGACTTGGACACAGTGAGATATAGATTCAATGATGCGTACACAAGCGTCAAAGTCAACACATTCAAGTTCCAGCAAGCAGGAAAAAGCGGATGATAGCGCCACCAGATCCAGCGATCATGGATATCAACAATTGAAGCGTGGGTATCGGACCTCGGTCGCAATAAATTACCGTGTGACACACGTCTGTGAGTTATAGAGAAAAGTAACGATCTTAGCAAAGAGCAAAAGAATGAAAGATACATGGAGTCACCGAGAGTACATGATCATCGAGTTCAAAAATGGAAAAAACTTGAGGAGGAAGAAAAGATTCATGGCACTCACAGCTAGGGCGGCCATAGAGATCGGATCCCGAGCGGGAGTAATAGAATCACGATGCTGACAATGGGCTTGCTAAGTCGAATTAGACTTCCAAAACTCCCATCCCGACTATGAGCATCAAGAGTAAAAGTGCGTCTTGTCAGCTCAGTCAGAGCGGCTGTACTGACCTGAATCTACAATAGGGAGTTTTATTGAGAACCTAATCGCAAGTAGAAACAATGTTGGACGTCCTGACGTTCATATCTTGACATTTTCAAAGGTGCTTCACTTCAATGTTCTCAGCGTCCAAACTTGGTCTAAAGTGATCCATGCCCAGAGCGAATCCAGAAAGAGTCTCACATTCATGGACTTTGAGCATCCAGCCAGTCGTCGAATGATGACCCGTGAGCCCAACGGTACAATGTCTGAAGTTGTTCTCTTCATGACTGGTATTATCGCTGAGAAACAGACCGCACCCTTCACAGCGGCCATGTATGTCAGATTATTGGCTTGATATATGAGTGGAACTGATGAAACAGTTTCTCTAGCATCGCATCAAGAGCCAAATATCAGAAACAGAGGATCATCCTTACTGGTTGCGGAAGCCAGCTTTTCGAGGAAGGCACCCGCTGTCTCGACAGGCTTATCGGCTCATTTGAAGCAAGCTTCGAAGAAGATGTGGTTGAAAAATGCGAGCAGACTGGAAAAGTTGATGTCGAAGCGTCAAACAGGTATCTGACTCCATCCAATGACATTGGTCCATTCAGGGTAATACCTCTTGGCGGTGACCTGGATCCATATGGCTACCTTCAAAAGGCTGCAAGGGAAAAGAAGTTGGTTCATACTGAGGATAATGCGGTCGAGTGCTTTAGAATGACGACAGATGAAAATGGCGACACCCAGTGAGTGCCTTTGCCGTGTATTGAAATACGCTCATGTGAATGTAGATTTCGCACCATGCCTATTGAAAACCTGCGCAAAGGCGACGCAGTCGAACTGAGCATTTCTCTTGTTGCATTCCCTGTTAAGGACGATTGCTGGAGGGTGTTTGTTGTTCTGCGGGGTGTAAACCTGCTTGATGACCGATTCTCCAAGGTATTTCCTTCCTTTTGGATATCCTCCTGGTTCTCATCACACTCTCATAGCTGCAAATCAAGTTTCCCTCCACCGCCACAGTCCACCTGGGGAAGCGTTACAGATTCCCTGAGGAAGGTGACTCAGGACTTGCCAAGATGACAGAGTCGGACAAAGCAGAAGAGATAAACGAAGAAGACAATAGAGGTGACAGAGTGACAGCTTTGCCGGTGGGGAAACGACCCAGAAATAAGTCCATGCCATGAGGAAAGATAGTAGCTATTGGAATTGTGAATGAGATCAGTGTCGTCGATAGCAAATCTACCTTGCGAACTCCTTGGAATGTAATGAGACCTGGACCATTCTCAATTTGTCGTTCAAAGCAGGACATAGCATAAATCTACACTATACAAACAGCATCGGCGATAATAATGAAAAATATATATTCCGACCTGGCCAAATATCAGTCATACATACAGAAAAGGCAAAGAGTCACATACTGAGGCCAACCACAAAGCAGTTGTGAAGAGGAACGGGTAATGGAGATGATGCATAAACTAATGACCGCCGTGACAATGGAGCCTACATCTATATGAGAGACGGAAGAGAAATAAAGGAGACAAACATACCCGCATATTCTCCAAATGCTCTCCGAATGCGATCGAAGTTCGAACTTGACATTTTCAAGACCTTGAGAAAGCCGGAATCTGTCATTCGAGCTGTCGACTGGCACATACACCAACCTTGACGGTAACCTAACTAGAAAGACACCAAGGGCAAGGTGCAAAGGTGAATTCGAGCCATGAGTAAGAGATACGTGACTCTGATATGTTTCATTGCCTAGACGACATTATTAGTCCATTGTCGATGCATTAAAAAACTATAAAAGCAAAAAGATGGGCCAAGGAGATTGCAGCAGCCATTATTCCACAGCACCAAGGGCGGCAGAGCGTACTAAACGCCTGCCGAATCTCCAAAGGCCCATTGCAAACTACGCTAACAAAGCCGCCACAAAGCCCTAGCATCCGCCGGTCCACAGCACCAAGGGCGGCAGGGCGTACTGGGCAGTCCTTGGAACAATGCAGAGCAGAAGAAAAGGAGACAGAGGTAGTGAAAAAGACCTGACACACCTAAGGAACATTTGGTGACGTGGCAAATATCGGCAATGGCCCGACATGCAATTTGAATCGCTACATGCACCACGGAACATCCACTGAGGGGTCCATTGAGTACTGCATAGTCAATACAAATGAGACGTCATACCAGCTAGAGCTCTCAAATGCATCCAAATTGACGACCAGAGAACAATTGGTGCAACATTGTCCAAGGATAAACGTTATTGATGAGGAACTATGGCACCTTGACATGGAAAGGATACTGCGACGGAAAATGGATACGGAAGCATTGGTTCCTTGTGAAGCGCCCAGATTATTGTTGCGAGGTTGCCGACTTGTGTCTCGAGGGTCGTGATTCCTGTTGGTATGGTCAGTAAGCCTAATTTTAGGATTACGTAGCACAGACAGCAAGACAGGATATCAGTGTTGTATCCACCACAGAAGAAAAGAAGCAGAGCAAGGTTGACCGTTGAGCGAGAGCGTTGGGGCGAAGGGTAAGAATCAAACGTGTCCAGTCACGTGTATAACCCCTTTGGGCTCTTTGATGAGCCCATCCTGAAACTGGTCCGTCTCAACAAACGAGCCCCATAAATGGGACTTGTAATCACTGCCCCTATGCTGCTGAAAGTGGGGAAATATTATTCCCCTGGACACTAATCAACTTTTGTTCCCCTGGAATCTAATGAAGTTGGTTTGCCCATGGACAAACATTGAGTTCCCCGGACCCTAATCAATTTTTGTTCCCCTGCGGACAAAGCATCGATTTCCCCTGGGGGAAAGGATGACTTGCAGAAATTTGCAGTTTGTACTATTTTATTGGCTATCTATATCTTCTATCCAAGTCTTCCTCTGGCTATTGGGATTAACAATTTGCATTCTATTCATTCCATGTCCGTCATTGTTTGCTCCTATAACATCTTTTGTGATACTGTCCTGGTTGCAAAGCGGCAAAGCCGCTGAGCAAGCATCAGCACAGCCTAGTTCTAAATTTTGGGGATGGATACCATGTGGGGCTAGTTAGGACCCTTGAGGACTCGTATCTGTCACCAGTGAGTGGCTATCTACTCTACTTGTGGTGTGGTGTTACATCTGGATCAATATAACAGTTTCAGCTTTGTTGCAGCCAAGCTCTTGGCTGTTTGATTCTCCGACCGGTAATGGTGCTGATGTCAGCATCGCATCAAACCGGCAGGTCCTATTAAGCTCAAGTATTCATAGTCCGACGTCTGTCATGCTAACTATGCAACTCCTGTTTGACATGCCCGATTGCCACAAAAGTTGAGATTGAACATCTCATATACTATCTGATCTCATATCCTGAAAATCAGAAAGCCTGAATAAGTGAGCCTTGCAGCCGCCCATGATCAATTTTCAGCGCGCATAAATTTCGGGCTCGGCAGCTCCTGAGCTCAATTCTGGGCCAATTCTGATTAATTAAAGAGCAATGCATATATTCTTGCATATAGTACTATACTTGAGTCAAGTCTCTGAAGCTATCCAACACGAAATAGGCTGAGAAAATTGCCTGTTTGCGAAGGCCAACACGTGGTAGTACTATAGCATCCGACGCCTCTGGCATCATCAGCCACGTTTCAATCGCATCCTTCCCCCACCATTCCTCGCTCCCCGTCCGTGTTGCTAATAGGAAAGAGACAAAGAGAAGTAAAAGGAAAAGGAAGGAAAATAGGATAAGAAGAGGAAAAGGGAGACAAGGCGCTGGAGATGTCAAAGGTCGAGCTGTACGTTTTGCCGCCTTTTCCTGCCTTGTCTTCGTTCCCTTGCTCTTCTCGCCCTTCCTTCTTCCCCCTGGCTGATGAGACGGCATTATAGAACCCTCCGTCCAACATCCAACCTCGGTTTTGTGGATGGATATCCGGGAATACCTCCTGGGCCGGATAGGCCGCAGGCTGCCGTTAAGGGGGTACGTCTCTTTTCTTCCCCTTTTCATTTGGCTCACCTTCCCCTCCAGGTCCTCGAATTCCGGACCGCCCTCGCCACAAGAGCCAAATGGGTCCGCATCGAGCTCCGCAAAATCGAGACCCTGCCCGGCGACGACCTCGCCAACATATTCAATGAACCTGTCGGGCCATCCCCCGTGGGCCTGTGGTCGAAACAGGAAGGAAAAATCGAGATCCTGCCCGGCGACCTCGCCAACATATCCAATGAACCTGTCAGGCCGTCCCCCGTGGGCCTGTGGTCGAAACGGGAAGGCAAAATCAAGACCCTGCCCGGCGACCTCGCCAACACATTCAATAAACCTTTCAGGCCGTCCCCCGTGGGCCAGTGGTCGAAACAGGAAGGCAAAATCAAGACCCTGCCCGGCGACCTCGCCAACATATTCAATGACCCTGTCGGGCCATCCCCCGTGGATCTGTGGTCGAAAAAGGAAGGCGAAGAGTGGAGTGAGCTCGCCAACATATTCAATGAACCTGTCGGGCCGTACCCCGTGGATCTGTGGTCGAAACGGGAAGGCGAAGAGTGGAGTCTGCTGTCAAGTACCGATTTCCCCTTTAGCATAAGCATCCCGGAGAGCATTCCGCCGAGCATTGAACTAGAGCATGGGGGTGTGTCTCTGGCATCACCATTCTCTTCTGTCGAAATACTGAAATAATTTATTTTGGGGGATAGCGGGAATCCAATACGCGCTCGTTGCGTCCGTATGCACAGAGGGCGACTCACGGTCCGTCTCCCTAAAACGCAAACCCAACATCAGCACCATGGCGGGGATCATCATCAATAAACACGAATTACATTCCACGTGGCCTGTGTATTCGCAGCCGGAGAGGCGGGCGGTTACGAAGGCGGGCATGACGCTGACTGTCGAAAGGAACCAGACGTGTTACGGGCCAGGCGACAGGATTACGGCGAATGCCACTGTGAAATCGGATTCGCTGCATATGGTCACTCTTGAGGGCTTTGAGATGTCATTGCGCAAATCCACAATATTCGGAGCCGGGCCGTACGCAGCGGGGAAGAAGGCCGTGCCGCAGGGACGAGGTGTCATCGTCGCGGAGAACAAGTTTCCGGCGAATCTGAGGCTGAATGGGGGCATACATCATACGCTCGAGCTGGGGTGCACGGTACCTCTGAATCATACGACGGTGAATGGGACGCATTTTATTATTACATATACGGTGGTTGTGAAGGCGCTTATGGAAATGGAGAAGCATCTGGAGATTGAGTTGCCGGTGGTGATGAGTAATTGGCGGAGGGGCGTGTCGGTTGAAGCTGTCAGGTGCGTCGAATCTCTCTTTGAAAATAATTATTCTGACTGATTTGTGATAGACGCATAGGCCCAGTGCCCTCTCTCTCCCTCACACCCAACTCGCCAAATCCAACAATGAGGATCGATAGGACAGCGGCGACGCCCAATGAACGTGCAAGGAGTACGTCGTTTCGTGCTCCGAGTGCTGCTCCCATCGTGTCAGAACCACAAAAAAAAACCCTCTGAAGCGGTAAAACTCGCGTATCTGATGGCAGAGGAAGAAAAGAAGACCGAGAAGGAGCGATTGAGGCGTAGGTATGAGATACTGGATAGTCAGAGTAGTTCAGGAGGGTCGGATGAGAGTTTGACGGTGCAGGGGATTGTGAGTGGCATTGCTTTTGTTGTCAAGTCTCTTTCATCTTGGTCTTTCCACTTTGTTGTTTTCCTTTCTTCTCTTTGTTCTGATGTGGAATTGAAGTCTTCTCTATTTCAGTCTCATTTTTTACTATTTTCATGGACTTTTTTCTTCTCACCGTCCTTCTTTCTTCCTTGCGCTCTTTTCAGTGATGATCAACGCTGACACTTTCTAGGTCCAACTCATTTCAAGTATCAGTTCTTCATCGGATTCTTCCACATATTTCAATGCAACAACGCTAGTAGAGCTCCAACTCCAAGGAATCAAACGGGAGACCCTCCTTTCCGAAGATCAGCACAACATGGAGTTCATTTCACCCAAAGAAGACAGATCCAGCAGGTATGAAAGCTTCAATACAGGTGACAAGGTCAATATTTCATGGCATTGGTTGATATTCTAGTACTCACTGCTCTACTCCTGCTTAGGATGCTACAATGTGGAAGGAGCAAAGCACTTTGGAAACATTTTTGGTCGGTGCAGTCGCTGCCTTGGGCCACATTACACCGAGGATGTCGATGATAAGAGCCCTGATGCACAGTGCTGGTCTGACAGAAGACCAGTTCTGTATCCGCCCTGGGTTCAATGAAGATCTGATCATGCAAGGAGCTGGGATGTTGCAGCAGATCTTTGTGCTGCTTTCAACCGAGTCTAGCCTTTCTGATGACATGATCTCTGAGCTTGGCAAGATATTCTCCCCCTTTCCCGGTGTCATATGCACACCAACAATGGTGATCCAAACACCAGTATTTCATGAAGATGGCAGACAGTGGGATTTTGATGATCTGGTCCTCAATCGGCTGGAAAGAATCAATGGTCCAATGGGACCCACACCTCCTACCCTGAGCCGCTTTGCATTTGCATCTTGTTCTGGAACTGCAGGACAAAGCAGTTCACACCAAGCATCAGGATCAAATTCCAACACAGCGGGGGATGACCGACACAGTGCCCAAGGTCAGGGTAATGGCAGCAGAGGAGGGAAAGACCACAGCAGGAACAGTAAGAATGACGGAGAAGGTGCCCGAGGAGATGATGATGACCCTGAACCTGGGGTACCTCAAGTCCCAGAGAATGGAGAAGCTCCTCGCGTCTACTTTTCCGTCACAACAGATATTCATTTCGGCCCCCCGGTCCAGATTGAAAGGCCGGAGCCTAAAAATGTCGAGGAAGGCGTAGAAAGCACCGTCGGCTCAGTCTGGCAGAGATTGATATCACAGGGCACTTCCCACCTTGCCCAGCCGAGTTCCTCGTGCTCGCCGGCTTCAGCTGTTGAAAATGCTAAGGAGGGCATAAAAAGCATTGTCAGCACGTCAGTCCAGACATTGAAATCAGAGGGCATTCTGGTTACCACAGTAAGTAGTTTTATTGATCAGTGAAATTAAATCACATCGTGTACCATACAGCATCCGAACCATTACACCTCCGCTGTGCAGTTCCAATGGCTCAGATTCCAGACCACATCGCACTCTGGATTGTTGAAGAGTGCCTACCATCAGTACTTCGCGCATGTCACAGTCGACTCAGTCTCTGGGAACTCCGTGCGAATTAGCAAGCGCAAACCCGACAGTACCTCGGCAGCGGATCAAACAATCAAAGAGACTGTTGGCCGTGAAATAACTTGGACTGGGACCCTGACGGCAAACTTGAAGGGATTATTTGGAGGGCCAACTGTGGAGTTTGGTGCGACAGGGTCGCGTGCACAGAAGGATGGCTCAGCAAGTGAACGAGTCAGACACACATCGCGCATCAAACAGGAAGAGTTCAATGGGCACTCGACATGGAGATTCTGGATTGACGACCCTCATGTCCAAGAAAACGGTATCAAATTTAACCCAGAGAATCTTCCAAGTGTCGAGTTTGAGCGGTTGGCCTACAAAAGACAGGAGCCATTGCCTGATACCGTCCTTGTTGAAGTTGCTTCATACTGGCGAATCCCTAGCCCGACTTCATTTCAATCAGCACTGCCCGCCTTCCACAACATTTGCCAGTTGGTATCAATGAAACTACCCTCAAGTTTGACTCAACACCAAGAATATGTTGCAACACTACAGAAGAGGTCTGGGCCAATGGGCGAAACAAAAACAGTTGATGTGAATTCAGCCGAGGCTGACACTGGTTTACATGCAATGAACTCACAATCATTGGACCTAGAACGGATGAAGCGTATGTCTTAAACATGAATTGTAGATCATCTTACTCATGTTCCATCTAGTTCCATTGATCATTGGACCTCGAGTTGTTCCAGATATGCTCGAACCTGCCCCGGTTATTCCTCTCCCTTTTAATGCACCAGTGGTACTTTGTACGTGTATCGATTGTATGACTATTATGAGTTCCATTTGACGAGAGATTGAAAAAAAAAATCTTTGAACAATCTATCACAGCTGCAGAGTTACTTGTTATAGTCAAACCTGGTTGTGAATCGGGTTGGCGGACAATGGCAGACATTGATGATTGACTTGCATTTGCCGGTGACAAACAAAACTTATAGATCAAAACAAGCACGAGATGAAAGCGAGATTGTCCGAAGGAGAATGAATTTTTGCACATTAATCTCAACAAGAAGTTGATATACGCCCTTGCCGAAAACAACACAAACTCCTTGAGCAAAGTAGACTGTGTGCACTGTTTGCACTGTATATAGCATGATCCCAGTGTTCGGGATGTGTCAGAGGAAGTTTGTCGTGTATCTGTTACAAATAGATACTTGAGTCTGATTGTTCTCGAGTCTTACTTAAGAATGACAGATAAATCTAGCTTTTGGAGCCCAAGGCGTCACTAAAGCTTAGATATAAGTCAAGGTACAGGAGCCCAAGGCATCACATTAGCTTGATTGGAAGTGGGAGGGATCAAACCTTACGGAGCCCAAGGCGTCACCAAAGGGTTGATATTCAAGATACAGGAGCCCACAGTGTCACAGTATGTTGATCAGAAGGGAATCTGGTGTTCATGCAGAGATTTGGTTAAAGAGCTGAAGAGCTAGTTCAAATGGTAGGTAAGTACATTGGTTCTCCAACCGTACATTTACTTAATCTTATATACCTAAATACTAGAAGGTCTGGAAGGTAGTAGAATGTAGTGGAATGTAGTGGAATGTAATGGAAAGAAATGGAACATACTGGAAGAAATGTAGAATAAATGGAGCTAATTCTGATTCGGGCAGCTTGTGAGAATTACAAAGGCTCATATTGCTCATATTGTACTCTATTCCATGACATAGCCCCCCCAGCCTTTGTAACCCGACTCCAATGTGTCAAGAAACATGATGCTGACAATAAGAGTGGCCTAATGTGGGATACAAAGAATCATATTGGTCCTGGGCTTACTTTCACCTCAGATTTCGATCCTGTTTCAGATGTAATTTCATCAGTAGGAGTTGAAGCATGCTCTGAAGCATAATGAGACTCATCCAACTGCATCAAAGCATCTTCATGATATTGGATGGCAGATTGGAATTGAACCTCATCCTTGTACACCTTGCTGAACCACAATTTTTGCTGTGCAGGTGGATAATGTGTGTCCAATGGGAATGACTTTACAGATTTTCATTTGGTCAAGAAATGGTGAAATAGTGCCTGATATGTGAAACAGCGCCAAGCACTGCGTTTCCGTCAGATCTGTTCCAACATGGATCATGTGACATGTTCACACCCGGCGATCAGATGTCGTACAGCTCGGCATACGCGGCTGTTCACAACTATTCACATAACAAATATCTGGCAGCACAGAATCAGCCATTTATATATTAATTATTCATCTATTATTCTCCTCTTCATTGTGCGAAAGCATGTGTGACAACAGTGACCTGGGCCCGACGGCAACTATTTCCGGACGGGGACTCCTAAACTTCGTTATCAAATACAGTAAGTAGAACAATATTGGCAAGGGTAATGGCGGCAAATGAAGACTTATTAAGCGCCGTAAATTTTGGGTGGGAGCGCTCGGGTCTGGACCCTGGCCAAGACCGAGACCCTGATGAGTCAATGACAGGCGTGAAACCCAAGTGAAACCACCCAAGATGCCGCAGCAGAACAAGTTGATAATAATTGGCCTTGATGTTTATTGCAGCCTAGGCTTGCATATTCAGCAGCAGAACAGAGACCTGTGCAGGGATGTACACAATCTAGCCCAATCTATACGAGGTTTGAACATGTCACAGGCGCGAACCGTGAACAGCCACCTGTTCACACGTGTTCATACATATTCACATGTGTTCCGACTATAAATAGGTCGGCCGGAAACGCAGTGAAGCTGGAGGTCAATTTTTAGAACATCTTTGAGCCCGCTATTTTTTGCATGCACTTGGGGTGCATTCACCACTATTGAATCATCCAAAAACTATGAAATTCCATTCACAATTGAGCCTGGGGGAGCTCACACACCAAGGACCATATTTGGCATGATTTTGCAGCTGGAAGTGCAAAAAAGTTTGGCCTGTCAACAATTATGCAAACAGCAGTAATCAGGAAAGTCAATCCGCCCTTCTGCAATCTGTAGCGTTGACTTCAGTCAATTCAGCCCATGGCCATTGGCAAGCCATCAGCCATCCAGGCAAATTATGTGAATGAGTAACAGAAATTCAAGAGAATACATACCACTTGATCTTCTGGTTCATTGTCTTGGGCGACCTGAACCTCCCAATGGTCCTTCAACACTTTGGACAATGTTCGAGCTTTCTGCACCTTTTTGAGACTTTGATGCAACTTTAACCCCTCCACAGCAATTACAAGTCCCATTTATGGGCTCATTTGTTGGGAGGGAGCAGAATTCAGGCCAGCTGCATCATGGAACGTAAAGGGGATGGATGGCATGTCACGTGTCTCACTTCAAGATTTGAGTCTTTGACCTCAATCTGAGCCTGATTGCTGTCGAAAAACACTATATTCTGTCCCATAGAATCAGTGTTCTGTATCTCCAAGGTGACTTTACTGTGGGATGAATGAAGTCATGACACTGGAACCTATCAATGGTCAGACCATCGTTACCAAGTAGCTAGATATGCATGTATTTGAAGCAATGAAATTTTTCTGGCTACCTTGACCATTTAATGTCATTTTCAGATGATATATATCACAACATAGAAAGGCCTACACATTGGAGACCCCAATGCTGTTACATGTCTATGAGCCTGACTTGTCAGCTTGTTTTTTGGGAGGGAGTGAAGTTTGGGAAACCATCATCAAAGAACCTAACAGGAAGGATCACATAACTATTTTCCCAGCTGTCACCTGTTGAAGCCAGAAGCCGGTAGTGTGGTCTCGAGTCTCATTTTGACATCCATCTATGTCCATAGGCCCTGTTCTTTATTGGTATGTGGCCACTAGTGAATTAATATCAACTTCCTTACAGATCATGGTCCTTTCCTTAAGTATACTGTATTCCAGTGGGACAGTACTTATCTTGAGACTTGACAATATTCCCCTATTGTGATTTGTGGTAGTCTTGAGCTGGTATAGGTGACTCATGAGAGCGAGAGAGTGACAAACACCAGGTACCCCTGATATAAATGCTCCTCAAAATCTGGATTAGCTCTGAATATTGATTATTGGATCAATACCATTCAATGACCTTTCAACATTGGGGGGCTCGTATTTGCCACTTGGTGGCCTTTACCCCACTGATTCAACATTGATCCAACAGCATCTTGAACCAATGTCTCATATTGCTGTGAGTTTGGAGTTTCCTTAGACTGTCAATAGGAAGCATGATGGGCATCGGATCCTTTTCTGTCACATGGGACATGGGCAGTGAGAAGCTATAAACACACCTTTCCTTCCTTCCTTTCCCCCATTTCCCCCATCCACAGTACCCTTATTCCTCAATTCTCAAATCTCAAATTATGGAGGCAGTTGGTTTTGCTAGCAGTGTCATCGCCCTTGCAGAAGCAGCCAGTACCACCTACAAATATGTCAAAGACAGCCCAAGAGATCATGCTGAATTGCAGAGTAGTATTGCAGCTCTCCCTGGTCTTCTTACAGGCTTGAAGGCTCCATTCTATGGCTTGAGTCCCAATGATGGCTGGTCGACGGAGATGCCCAAATTGGCCGATCGATTTGATCTGCTGTGCAAGATCTTGCAAAAGGTTGAAAAGAAGTTTGATCCATCAGCCAGTCGCACTGGAAAGGTCATCCAAATGTTAAAATGGCCATTGGACAAAGCAGAGGTCATTGATCTACTGCAACAAGTCGAGAGAGTCAAGAGTTTTATCATGCTGGCAATTCAGAATGATCATCTGTATGTTTATGCATTGTCTCTGGAATGTGGCTGACATTATTGGCAGTGCTTTATCTCAGGCAATTCACCAAGGTGTCCAACAGATCACTGAAGGAATGAAACAAATCCACGCTCATAATATGGGTAAGATGTGCTTGCTTTTTCTCATGAACGACCCTCTAAATTGTGACAGATGCAGATCTCCACGCATTCTCAGAATGGCTGTCCCCAATTGATTGTCTGGTGATACAGCAGAACCACTTTCTGAAATGTGCTCCTGGGATTGGTTATTGGCTTCCAGCACACCCAGAGTTTAAACATTGAACGCCCAGTCAAACCAAGATTCTATGGTGTCCAGGTAACCGTGAGTGATGTTTGTTGACTATTGGATATTTTACCAAGAAACCCTGTCATTTAGCTGGTGTAGCAAAGACAATGCTTGCGTATAGACTCTTCCAAGTTCTTTTTAGATTCCTGACAGTCTTTCTGTAGCTCCACAGCTGTGGATCATTTGCATCATGAACTCTCCTGACCAGGTGTTGGTGTCACCTGGATATTCTTTGACTATAACACCTTGAGCTCTCAAAACACTGACATCTTCAGCAGTGTAATCTGGCAACTGCACATCAACTCTTCCTTGATTCTTGATTCACTCAAATTGCTCCATACTTCATTCAAATATGGACAATCATGACCAACCAGTAACCAGTCCCAAGGTTGTGGCGCAGGCTCTCCAGGCCTAAATCTAATTATACTCCCATGTATACTTCATGGTGGATCAATTACCGCATGAGCTGGGATAATCCTATCCAACACAGAATCAAACCACCATTTGGTCTTATCTTATCCTATCTGTTGGCATATCTATCCTATCCTTGCATACAACTAACGCCAGCTTCGAGCACTTGGCCGCTCATCCTACCCTTATCTTGATGCAGCTTATTATTGCATCCCATCAGATCCCATCCAATCCAAAAAGATCCAGTCCTATCCCAGTCAGACAAATCCCAGAAAATCGCACCCACGGGGGATCAGGGCCCAGGTCCCAGGTTCCAGGTTCGGGTCCCAGTTCCGGGGGTCGCCGGGACCTGCTCAGGCTGCTGTGGGACCTGGAGCCTTGATGTCATGTGATCTTTGGTACCAAGGAACCACAAGTTCGAACAACGCACTCCTGAGAATATATTATTACTTTACATCTCAATATACAGAGTACCGAGCCGTAAATCCCATCTATGGCGCATCATCACTATATTCTGTCATAACGGACCGCCACGGTTGAGTATGACCTCATTGTGACTTGCGTGACATTCGTGACTTGCCACGTAGCTTTTGCGTCCACCATCGCGATGATACGCTCACCTTTTCTGTCTCATTCTCCATCATTTCCTTGATCCATGGGTGATCTATGCTTGTGTTATACAGTATGTAATTCTTTTTACCATCATTGATATTGTTAATGAGCATTCAGGGATGGTTGTTTTTTTCTTCTTGCACACGTATGGCTCTTAGATACAGTCGAGGCAGTCAAGATCTTTCTTTTTCCAGTCCATCCTCCACCTCCATGTTTATAATGTTTTGCATGAAATGAGATCCCTGAGTAGCAGAAGGCATTGGCTTGTGGTTTTTCCAAGGTTTTCCAAGGGTGATGGGTGGAATTTGGTACGTCTGGCAGTGTTCTTATTTGTCTTACTGCTCATGTATCTTTTCTAGACAATGTTGATGATGTTATAATATGGTCAGCAATTTGTTCGGTGCTTTGACAATGTCACTTTGCCCATTAGCGCTTCATGCGCTTTGTTATTTCTATTCCAATGCAATCCTCATTCCTTTCGCTCTTTGACCGTTCTAAGCATAGGCCAAAGCCCAGTATCACCAGTTTAAATAGCCAAGGTTTGCTGTCGACTTTTATCCTTCGTCTTTCTTTGTCATGTCTCTTGATCAGCCTGTCAAAAGTCTCCTCGACCCTATCATTACTCCACTCACGCAATGCTCACTATGTCAAGGAGTCATGAGCGAGCTTCGTGTCCACAAGGGTAGTGGAGGTTCAGTTCACAAGAGAGGTGCAATTGCTCAGACTGTGAGTCATATTCTGTATACTTTCTGGAAGACGCTAATCTGGATAATAGTGCACTGTCAATAGCTGCAACTGGACACATGTTCATACATTTCCTTATTTTGAATGGGAGGCTGATGCATTGCTTCAACGCCAAATTCTGCATCTCAATGGCCAAACTATTCCTGATAGTGTAAACCTTCTACCGCTTCGTGCTGCACCACTTATTGTTTCCAACAATGGTCCAGGTCCATGTAGCCATGACAATTGCTCTACTCGACGGTCTCAGCAATGCATCGGATCACTTTGCAAGAAACACTGTCAGAAGTCCGCTGGCGATGCGTTCGATGCCAATATTCCTCGACAATCCTGTACAGTGCATTTGGTCGCAGCTGTCAAGGATGTACTGCCACCATTCCCTTATCTACATTTTGCTGCTGCTGACATTGGAGGAATGCAGCCCCAATTTCAGGAAGCAGCGATGACCGTTGCCCATCGACCGATCCAATCTCCTAGACGAACTCAAACCTCTCCCAAACGACATTTGAGAGCTGGTCCTTCAACAGCACGTTCCCTTGCTCAGCCGATGGGACCCCTTTGGCGAGAGCAAAGTCTGGATGCTGAGCGTCAAAAGACTTTGATCCAGAATCAAAAGGCTCGTCGACTTGAGCTGGATGATCGTGATAAGAAGACGGTTCAGATCATACTCTATTACAAGGTCTGTGGCATTTCATGTTATATTGCAGCACATTGGACTTATTCGTGAATTCAGGCACATTCACCTCCACTGCTGCTTAGCTATTACAGCCCTCATTTCCCTTGATTGCAGCTTGGCGATGTGAAAGCACTATGTCAGGGCGATCTCGAAGGGGTCTCCTTTGACCATCGTGTTGCTATAGAGTGGCGCACGGTTGGATGCAAGGATGTTCTTCATGCTGTAAAGCTTAATGGAGATTCAGACACCCAAATCCTTTTAAAAGTTCAGCCTTCGCTGCTTCAGCCCATAAACGATGAAGATTGTCCGGTTATTGCAAGCTATTTTCCATCTCGCACGCATCCAGCTGGAAATACGCTTGTGTCTCCAGCAAAAAGGGTAGCATATTCTGCTCCATCTCCCGTAATGGATCCAGCGCCCTTACCTGTGACCTCGACACAGTCTGGCCTTGACGTATCACTTCCTTTGATGCCACCATCGATTTCTATGGCACCAGTCATTCCGGCATCACGAGCTGCAGCACCAACAATCATCTACAAGCCAATTTTATTGCTTGACAAACCTGCAAAAGCAAACTTCCCTCGGGATTATCCTGTTGCAGCTTTTGGAATAGGCATGCGTCAACTTGTAGCAAGTCAGTCAGTCGTGAAACGTGATTATGCAACAGTCATGACAGCCTTGATCAATCTTCCTGCTGAAGCCGATGCTCTCAAGTATGCGAAGACAACTGTTAGTCGTTACAACAAGTATTGGACAACTGCTCCCAATGCTATTCAAGAACAATATATCAAGCTCAGGCAGTCCAATGATGCAACTTGGACGCGTTTCAACCAGGATGTTCAGAAATCTATGAAAGATGATTCTGAAGCACTGGAATCTGCTGTTGTTGAGCAGAATATCGTTCTAAATGAACCAGTTGTCGCCGCTCGTGAGAGCAAGTAAGTCTTTCTCAGTTTAGCTTTTTTATTTCGGCTGACCTGCATCCAGCAATGTCTCTGATGTTATCAAAGATCCTATCCCTGTTTCCGAAGCTCCTCTGTCATAGCCATTCCCACCAATGTCGCCTCTTCAGCATTTTCCACCTCCTCCTGTGCTTCCTTTCATTCGTCCTGTTTCACGTATGGAGCTAGATACATCACCAAAGTGTCCACATTGTAACAAACACCTTGCCACAATGTCTATCGCTTTGAGGGGAGAATTCAACAAGATCTCAGAGGGTATGGATTGGCAGACTCTTTATGATTTCTGTTGAAAGCATGAGCTCGAGGATCTTCAGATCTATGCTCAGGACCATGGCTGGCCTACAGAGTTGAACTTGTCATCCCTTCTCCGACGTGTGCTAGAGATGCGACAGGAAATCTGGCTGTTTCTTGCATTTCCTCATGACAATATCTTCTACAGTGATGCTATTCAGTATCGCATCAAAGCTCAGACTGGAGGCATTCACCATGAGATGTCCAATATGTTGGGGGCCAGATACTACAGCGAGCACGGCTACGATATCATTGCTCAGGCCTTGCTATACACATTTCCATTTGAAACCATCGATTTTTCCACTTTTTCACCACTCACTTATCATGATGTGATCTTCCGAGTTCTTCTTCCCTACGTTGCAGTCAATCTCATCCAAGGCGACACTGGCTTAACTGACGAAGGACTTGGACGCAGCATCTGGGAGAAGAGCTCTCGATATGGGAATCTTCAGTTCCCTATTCCTGACAATAAAGATGATCCTTATCACGCTGAAGCTGAGGCTATTCAATGCAAACTTTCACTGAAAGTACTGGTGCATGGTAATGACATTTATCAGGAGTGGATCATGGACATTGGAGGACTTACACTGCAGGATTGGATCAATTCAGGCAGCGCTAATGGTGTCAAGGTCAGAGATTTGGTCAAGAAGGAAGTCTGTGAGTTGGATCTTTGTTGGAACCTTGATTCTGGTATCATTGATCTTACAGCTGAAGAGTAGACTATGTATTATTTTAGATATCTGGTTGTAGTAGCTCCTCCCATGGAATATTGTATGGTGCTTTTCCTCTTCTATATAATTCTTTAATAATGGTTCTGTTTCTACGCTTGATCATCTCGTCCAGAAAGAAATTGTAACGGTCAACACTCATCTCGCGAACGATAGCCTGGAATCCCCCAATCCAAGCATTGGCTTGCTCAGCTGCTGATGAATTAAAACGCCATTTACCATCAGCAGTTCACAGTTCCTCCCACAGATAGGGATTGCAGTTTGCATTGCAATCTAGATCAGTGACCTTGTGCTTCGACTTGAAATGGAAGACGTCGACAGGAAGAGCACAGTGATCAAAGTAATGCTTGAGATGGGGGCCTATGTTGTTCTTGAGCATGGCAACAACTCTGCAGTTATTATCATGCCAAAGAACAGCAGGAAGTGAGGCCTTGGTCGGAAATAGCTTCATCCAAAAAGACTAGATCAATGTCAGTTTGTTTGCTATATTGAATATCTGGAGTGTACCCGAATGCCATTAGGAGCCTCAGATCCAAAGAAAGTAGCCTGACCAAGAATAACCCCACATGATCCAACACAAAGCATTTCATTATGGGTTCTGCAATGTCCAAAACGTGCCTTGAGCTTGCAATTACCTGTATCAGGTTTATCATTGCAAGTTCTGTCGTCGATGGTATCTGCCAAGTGAATAGTTCCATTCAAATCCATGATAGCCTCTTCATCTGCATCCGTTCCAAGACCTTCAGTCGGCTCAATCTGCTGATCAACAACATCTTCAACCATTGTAACTGAGTCTGAGTGACCCGTAGACGTTCAAGACGATGCTTCAATTGAAACATAGCCTTTCCTTGTGCAAGATGGTATGTCTCGAGAGCTCGGTGGTCAGGTTCTGAACATGTTCGAAAACCTTTATCAACTGCACAATCACAATTAACAACCGCACACTGGTTATCAAGTGTGGCGTGGTCTGAGCAATGTCGATGTTTGACGTTGGGAAGAGGCTTGTGACAATCATGCGAAGAACAGCAAGGATGTCCGATTGTAACTCCGTCAGTGACAGTAGAATGAATCTGGTCTGTCACATCAGTCAGCGACCGAAATTGTAACCAATATAAGACATACAACAATTTCCTTCTTCATCTTCCCATTCATAACAGCAGCACTGACATGCATGACTCCACCCTTCCTGTCCAGTCCCTGCCATTCGCATGTTTCGCTGCTGAAGTGCAGGTTGAACCCGTTCTGCTTGAGATGGGGCCTGATGGTTGAGAACCAGCGTCACTTTCGGTTGCTGTTCATGACAATCTAGAAGCAGAGAATACAGAAAGAAGCCATCCCAGAAATTATCGACATCCAGGTCAAAGCTCAGCTTCCAATCTGTCGGAAGGTGTTGCTGAACTTCTTCGTTGACTATACCACAGTTGAAAATCCTTGCGCAATTGGTAGCAGAAGTCCTTTGGAACTGTATCAGCCAATTGGAGGGGGATTGAATAATTATACATGCCAGGAAGTCACCATCATCGTTGAAAAGAGCTCACACAGAGCTGAGGACATGTAATAATGTTCTGAGGCCTGGATGAATTCATACTGGTGGGTGTAATATGTGCGAAAGGCGACATTTGAATGAACATAATGGTTTGGATGAAAGCGTGTATGGCAGCCTATTGATTCAGACTGACTTAAGAAATGAAGATTAACCTTGAATACAGTGACTCACATCGACAGTAAAGCGAGGTACTGTAACCTGGAACTGCCCCAAACTCTTTCGTGAACACAGTGACAGGAAACTCTGAAGGCTTGACAAGTTCACGGTCATGGATAATGTCAGGATGTCCTTCGACACATTTCTTGCATCCTGGATCAAGACAAGTACGACTTGGTGGATAGAAGTTGAATACTCCTTGGACAAATAATGAGTAATAAGCTCCGAAGCCTACAAAATTGACCAGTACCAATGTTCTGACCAAGGCCATGCTTCAAAAAGAGCAATATATGTTTTGTTCTGATGGATAAATCGACCTCGGCTGATGGAGTGAAGGACCAAGCCATATCTCGGAAGGTTTTCCAAGCCAACTTGCAGATCTCGTCCGGAATATCAAGCGCAAGAACAAGAAACTCGTGCACATTGACGGTGAGATGTGACGGAGGACTGGAGATATGTGATTTCTGAGAAAGCGAGATTGTAGGCTTCAGAATGTGGATGAGCTCTATGAATTTGATGATATTTGAGAGCCCAAATGACACTTGCAATGGTAGTTGATCGTAGAGAAGCTGCGTTACAGCAAAGATATCAATATTATCCATGCTGCAGGGAGGGAATGGAGTGGATGAGAGTTTACTGCTCATTTTATATGTCTTGTGTTGTCTAGGCAAAGAAGTAATACAATAATGAACAATAGAGAACAAGAAAGAGGACGCATACTGGACCACCTGGTCATAGGACAAAATAATAGTAACTGTCATACCCTTTTTGTCATTGCATACATAAGCTGGGTCCTGGGCCCGAACCTCTCTCCCCCATCACTCGGTCGTTCTCACAAATCCTATCCTATGTGAGAACTTAACTTTCAAATTCACTCTACAAACTCAGTATGAAGAGTCACTTCAAGTAAAACTAAAGAAAATGGGTAAAACAACAAGATTGAAAGACTAAAGAATACAATATTCTAAACTATTGTATAAATACTAGTAAAAATGTGACTATGGTCCATTTTCCACCTTGCTAAACAGCCTAGAACCATACCATAAACATCCTTTTTCCATGCCTGTTTCCTGTTTCAAAACAATGTGCTCATTGCTAGTTGTCTATGTGCTATGTGTTGTCATGCCTGAATGCCTTGAGGTTTTAATCTCTGTGCCTCATGTTGTCCTCATAATCTTTGTGTTGGTCAAGCATGTTCAATCAGTCCAATTCCTCATTTTCTGTCTTAATATTTTCCATAGCGGCCTTGTGGATTAAGTCCAAAAACCCCATTGGCTTTGATGCTGATGTTTTAATGATGACAGGATCCTCAGATTCTGACATCCTATGTGAGTCTTTTGTAGTGTTGTCATGGCTGGCTAAGCTGTCAGCTGATCAGCCAAAGCTGATTTTAGCCACAGCTTTAGCTAATGAGCTGTAGCCGATGATCGGCTCCCAGCTTGCAGCTGGCTAAAGCCAACCTGAGTTTTCTACTATGTTGTATTTTGTATTCTACAATGTTGTAGAGCACCAGAAGTCTCAAATTTCTCACTGGTAGGCCTGAGAAAGCTGTTATTTCACTATCTACCAAAATTGCTGCCTAGTCACTGTGCAAATGACCCCAGAACAGACTTTCTGACAGATTGGACATTGTGGCTAAAGGAAATGAACAGATTTTGTAATATAAGTGAGGGGAAACAATGCCAAATAGCATATATTATTGGTTTTTAATCAGCTTGAAATCAGCTCTGAGCTGAAGCCCAGCCATTGAAGAGCTGAACTCATTGTTGGATTTCTGAGTGCAACACATGTGCAGGATTGACAAGAAGCAAGAAATATGTTAGCTCTATTAATGGAGCCTGTAAGCCTTTCAAGCTGTAGCCGTTTCAGCCACAAGCCGAAATCGGCTCCAGCTGGCTAATATGGCGGCTCGGCTTGGGTTCTCAGCCGCTCATTTAGCCAGCTGCGCCAATACTGGTGACCACTCATAATAGCATATGCCAGTGGTGTTTGACCATGACTTTTCCAGTTGGGATTGATGTCAGGGTGTTTCAAGAGAAAACCCACAATCACTGTGTTTCCGGCTAATCTATTTATGGTCGGAACACATGTTGCCGTCGTGCCGAGGTCACTGTTGTCACATATGCTTTCGTACATCTTTGTTGCAACTTTGCGGCTGTGATTCTTTAATGAAGAGGAGAATAATAGATGAATAATTAATATATAAATGGCTGATTCTGTGCTGCTAGATATTTGTTGTGTGAATAGTTGTGAACAGCTGTGTATGCTGAGCTGTATGACATCTGAGCACAGATCTGACGGAAACACAGTGAGTGAGCAGATGTTAACCCAAACTCTTATAATGCTTGTTGCACCCCATTTTACTTTGCCATAGACAGGAATTGCATGGAGAACATCAGGACTCATGTTGGGCTTTTCCAACCAGCACCAGGCTGGGTACGGGGGGTCCAGATTCACCTTTGAAGTTCACAGCTGAACCAGGTTCTGTGGACATTCTAAAGCTTCTATTCAAACACCCCAACATCGATCCCAACTGGAAAGGTCATGATCAAACACCACTGGCACATGATATTATGAATGGTCACTTGGAGGTTCCAACCTAACTTGATGTCTGGCCCAGAGGACTTGGAGTGGGTTATCCCACCTTTGTCCTATGCAGTACACCAGCGGAAGATAGGAATGGGGAAGCGGCTACTTCAGCATCCAGATGTTGCTGTAAATTGTAGAGATTTCGAAGAATTGACACCACTCTCATAGGCAGCACTTGACAACTATGAAGAGGTTGTGGGGTGTCTTCTTCAATGTACAGATATCCAGCCAGACATTCCATGCAGGACACCCCTGATGATAGCAGCCATGAAAGGCTGTGAATCATTGTTTCATCTTCTTTTTGAATCCCACAAGGTCACAAAAGATTTGGTATCAGCGGAAAATGTTAGTCTATTGGCATGTGCAGTCTGCGGTGGGAATCACAACATTGTTGATCAGGTACTGGAGTTGACTTCAAGTAGTGGTTGCAAAGGCTGCCGTCTTTGCACTCCACTGTCCTATGCTGCAGTAGAAGGTTATCAGGATGTTGTCCGACTACTACTAGTGGTTCAAAAGATCCACAGTCGTCCATTTGCTCTTCCAGTCCCAAGATAATTTGGATCCACATTTTAGGCATCGGCAGAATCTCACTATTCTGATTGAATATGCCCTGCGATGGGGATACCAGCATGTGGAAAAAGAGGACACTCTGAGGGCAGACAGCCAGAAGTAGTTATATAGGTGAGCTTCCTTTGCGAATCTGTGAATTATGACTGATCATAAATGCCCCCCACCTTCAGCAAATATCCAACCAAAATCACATTTCCTCATCCTTGTTCTAATTCTTATGGAGTTGTGACTTCAAGCTCAGTCGAAATGCAGACAGACTCCTTCGTTATACCATTACTCTTTCGTTCCTTCAAGTTGTGAGGATATTTCTACGTGCCATTATTCAAACTTTATATGTTCACAGTATCAATATATTAGCAATCTCTTCAAGACACGAAATTTCAGTCGTCAACTTCATCTGACACATCCGGGGCGCTAGGATCATGCTATCTACAGTGCACAGTGCAAACAGTGTACTTTTCTCAGGGAGTTTGTGTTGTTTTCGGCAAGGGCGTATATCAACTTCTTGTTGAGATTAATGTGCAAAAATTCATTCTCCGTCAGACAATCTCGCTTTCATCTCACGCTTGTTTTGATCTATAAGTTTTGTTTGTCATCGGCGAATGCAAGTCAATCACCCGTGTCTGCCACTGTCCGCCAACCCGAATCACGACCAGGTTTGACCATGTATAACAAGTAATTTTATAGCTGTGATAGATTGTTCAAAGATGTCTTTTTTCAGTCTCTCGTCAAATGGAACTCATAGTAGTCATACAATCGATACAAGTACAAAGTACCAACTAATATTCAACCATTGCTCAGTTTGACTGATCTACCGCCTTTCCTTTTCCTTTCCCTTTATTGAGTAGCTCTGATTCCACACCCTGCTGCGAGCGTGAACCAGCTGTGGTAGTGGTGGGTTCTGGTGCATTAAAAGGGAGAGGAATAACCGGGGCAGGTTCGAGCATCTCTGGAACAACTCGAGGTCCAATGATCAATGGAACTAGATGGAACATGAGTAAGATGATCTACAATTCATGTTTTAAGACATACGCTTCATCCGTTCCAGGTCCAATGATTGTGAGTTCATTGCATGTAAACCAGTGTCAGCCTCGGCTGAATTCACATCAACTGTTTTTGTTTCGCCCATTGGCCCAGACCTCTTCTGTAGTGTTGCAACATATTCTTGGTGTTGAGTCAAATTTGAGGGTAGTTTCATTGATACCAACTGGCAAATGTTGTGGAAGGCGGGCAGTGCTGATTGAAATGAAGTCGGGCTAGGGATTCGCCAGTATGAAGCAACTTCAACAAGGACGGTATCAGGCAATGGCTCCTGTCTTTTGTAGGCCAACTGCTCAAACTCGACACTTGGAAGATTCTCCGAGTTAAATGTGATACCGTTTTCTTGGACATGAGGGTCGTCAATCCAGAATCTCCATGTCGAGTGCCCATTGAACTCTTCCTGTTTGATGCGCGATGTGTGTCTGATTCGTTCACTTGTTGAGCCATCCTTCTGTGCACGCGACCCTGTCGCACCAAACTCCACAGTTGGCGCTCCAATTAATCCCTTCAAGTTTGCCGTCAGGGTCCCAGTCCAAGTTATTTCTCGGCCAACAGTCTCTTTGATTGTTTGCTCTGCTGCCGAGGTACTGTCGGGTTTGCGCTTGCTAATTCGCACAGAGTTCCCGGAGACTGAGTCGACTGTGACATGCGCGAAGTACTGATGGTAGGCACTCTTCAACAATCCAGAGTGCGATGTGGTCTGGAATCTGAGCTGTTGGAACTCCACAGCGGAGGTGTAATAAAACTACTTACTGCGGTAACCAGAATGCCCTCTGATTTCAATGTCTGGACTGATGTGCTGACAAAGCTTTTTATGTCCTCCTTAGCATTTTCAGCAGCTGAAGCCGGCGAGCACGAGGAACTCGGCTGGGCAAGGTGGGAAGTGCCCTGTGATATCAATCTCTGCCAGACTGAGCCGACGGTTCTTTCTACGCCCTCCTCGGCATTTTTAGGCTCCGGCTTTTGAATCTGGACCGGGGGGCCAAAATGAATATCTGTTGTGACGGAAAAGTAGACGCGAGGAGCTTCTCCATTCTCTGGGACTTGAGGTACTCCAGGTTCACGGTCATCATCATCCCCTCGGGCACCTTCTCCGTCATTCTTACTGTTCCTGCTGTGGTCTTTCCCTCCTCTGCTGCCATTACCCTGACCTTGGGCACTGTGTCGGTCATCCCCCGCTGTGTTGGAATTTGATCCTGATGCTTGGTGTGAACTGCTTTGTCCTGCACTTCCAGAACAAGATGCAAATGCAAAGCGGCTCGGGGTAGGAGGTGTGGGTCCCATTGGACCATTGATTCTTTCCAGCCGATTGAGGACCAGATCATCAAAATCCCACTGTCTGCCATCTTCATGAAATACTGGTGTTTGGATCGTCATTGTTGGTGTGCATATGACACCGGGAAAGGGGGAGAATATCTTTCCAAGCTCAGAGATCATGTCATCTGGAAGGCTAGACTCGGTTGAAAGCAGTACAAAGATCTGCTGCAACATTCCAGCTCCTTGCATGATCAGATCTTCATTGAACCCAGGGCGGATACAGAACTGGTCTTCTGTCATACCAGCACTGTGCATCAGGGCTCTTATCATTGACATCCTCGGTGTAATATGGCCCAAGGCAGCGACTGCACCGACCAAAAATGTTTCCAAAGTGCTTTGCTCCTTCCACATTGTAGCATCCTAAGCAGGAGTAGAGCAGTGAGTACTAGAATATCAACAAATGTCATGAAATATTGACCTTGTCACCTGTATTGGAGCTTTCATACCTGCTGAATCTGTCCTCTTTGGGTGAAATGAACTCCATGTTGTGCTGATGTTCGGAAAGGAGGGTCTGTCGTTCGACTCCTTGGAGATAGAGCTCTACCAGCGTTGTTGTTGCATTGAAATATGCGGAAGAATCCCATGAAGAACTGATAATTGAAATAGGTTGGACCTAGAAAGTGTCATCGTTAATCATGAATGAAAAAAGACACAAG
The DNA here is from genome assembly GCA_029320655.1 of Mycena floridula. Taxonomy (NCBI): domain Eukaryota; kingdom Fungi; phylum Basidiomycota; class Agaricomycetes; order Agaricales; family Mycenaceae; genus Mycena; species Mycena floridula. The sequence continues at coordinate 520,603 of JARIHS010000036.1, read as the reverse complement.
GAAGAAAGAAGGACGGTGCAAAGAAAAAAAAGTCCATGGAAATAGCCAAAATGAGATTGAAACAAAGAAGGCTTCAATTCCACATCAGCAACAAAGAGAAGAAGGGAAAACAACAAAGTAGAAGATGCAAGAGGCGTGGCAACCAAAAGAACAAACCGCCTTGGAAACAAGGAAACAACCAAAGCAATGCCACTCACAATCCCTTGCACCGCCAAACTCTCACCCGATCCTCCTGCACTACTCTGACTATCCAGCATCTCAGACTTGCGCCTCAATCGCTCCTTCTCGGCGATAGCAGAGCCTGCGTCCGCGGACAGGCCGACGCCGGGCTGGAAGGCTGCTTCGGGGGTTGTTAAGCCGACTTCGGGGGATGTTTGGAAGCCTGTGGATTGATACGAGTTGCAAAGAGATGATACAATTAGTCTTTGAGAACAAGCAAGAAAAGCATACACACTAGACCCTCGCCGATCCACTGGGTAATACAACCTCTGCGCTTCCTTTTCCTGCTCAGCGGTGCGGTAGACCGGTATCGGCCCGGCGGAGGCTGAAGATACGGGTTAGCTTGCGACAATAGTGAACGAATATAGCAAATAATATAAAGATTGTCAGACAAACCTTCAAGTTTGGGCGACGGGCCTTTCGCTTCTGCACTTCTGGACCGCGAGACAATCGTAGACAATGCCGATCCGGATTCAGTTCCTGACCTCTCTCCGAATCCACCGGCGCCGGTGCCATCAGATGCAGTGCCATGTCCTCCGAAAGAAGAATCATAAAGCGAATGGAGAGGCACATTAATCTCCTGCGTTCTTTGCACTGCCGTGCTGGAGACTGGTTGAACCTGAGGAGCGTCAATGAGTATCGAGTGACGGACATTGAGAAGAAAGGCAAGACAGAAGACGAAAAGACCAAATACGTCAACTCACAATTCCCTGCGCCACCAAACTCTGCATCCGATCCGTTTCCGCCCTCGCCCTGAAAAACCTCCCCTTTTCTTCCTCTGCCGTCAGATACGCGAGTTTTACCGCTTCAGAGGGGTTTTTTTGTGGTCCTGACACGATGGGAGCAGCACTCGGAGCACCGAACGACGTACTCCTCGGACGTTCATTGGACGTCGCCGCTGTGTTATCGATCCTCTTTGTTGGATTCGGCGAGTTGGGTGTGAGGGAGAGAGAGGGCACTGGGCCGATACATCTATCACAAATCAGTCAGAATACTTATTTTCAAAGAGAGATTCGACGCACCTAACAACTTCCACCGACACCTCCCTGATCCAATTACTCATCACCACTGGCAACTCCATCTCCAGATGCTTCCCCGTCACCATAAGCGCCTTCACAACCACTGTATATTTAATAATAATATGTGTCCCATACAACGTCGGCGTCGTATGATTCGGGCTCACTGGACACCTCAACTCGAGTTTATGAGGCATCCCCCCATACAAAATCGCGATCACTGGAAACGTCTTCTCCGCGACGATAGCAACTCGTACCTGCGGCACGGCCTTCTTCCCCGCTGCATACGGCCCGGTTTTGAATATCGTCGATTCGCGCAATGACACCTCAAATCCCTCAAGAGTGACCATATGCAGCGAATCTGATTTCACAGTCGCATTCACTGTGATCCTGTCTTCTGGTCCGTAACATGTTCGGTTCCTTTCGACAGTGAGCGTCACGAGCTCCTGCGTAACCGCGCGCGTCTCCGGTTGCGAATACACAGGCCACGTAGAATGAAATTCGTGTTTGTGGATGATGATGGGGGCCACAGTGGTGCTGATGGTGCTGGTTTTGTGTTTTTGGAAGGAGGAGCGTTCCTTCGTGCATATGGAGGCGACGAGCCCGTATTTGATTCCAGCTATCGCACATATTTCAGTATTTTTCGACAGAGGAATGGTGATTTCAGCGACGCACCTCCATTCTCAAGCGCAATGCTCGGCGGAATGCTCTCCGGAATGTTTATGCTAAACGGGAAATCGACACTCGACAGCAGACTCCACTCTTCGCCTTCCTGTTTCGACCACAGATCCACGGGGGACGGCCCGACAGGGTCATTGAATCTGTTGGCGAGGTTGTCGCCGGGCAGGGTCTCGATTTTGCCTTCCTGTTTCGACAACAGGCCCACGGGGGACGGCCCGACAGGATCATTGAATATGTTGCCGAGGTCGTCGCCGGGCAGGGTCTCGATTTTGCGGAGCTCGATGCGGACCCATTTGGCTTTTTGGGGAAGACGGTCCGGAGTTCGAGGAACTGGAGGGGAGTGAGCCAAGTGAAAAGGGGAAGAAAAGAGACGTACGCCCTTAACCGCAGCCTGCGGCCTATCCGGCCCAGGAGGTATTCCGGGACATCCATGCACGAAATCAAGGTTGGGGAATGGACGAAGGGTTCTATCACACCGTCTCATCAGCCAGGGGGAAAAAAGGAAGGGCGAGAGGAGCAAGGGAATGAAGACAAGGCAGGAAAAGGCGGCAAAACGTACAGCTTGACCTGCGACATCTCCAGTGCCTTGTCTCCCTTTTCCTCTTCTTATCCTTCCTTTTACTTTTACTTCTCCTTGTGTCTTTCCTATTAGCAGCACGGCTCTGATATCGAGGACGGGCAGGGAGCGAGGAATGATGGAGGAAAGACGAGATCGAATGATTATGTCAGTGGCGTGGTGGGAACAGTACTATCACGTGTTATGCTGTGCAACTAGCATTTTCTCAGCCTATTTCATGTTAGATTGGCTTTGGAGATTTGACTCAAGTATAGTACTATATGCATGAATATATAGATTGCTTCTTTAATTAATCGGAATTGGGCCAGAATTGAGTTCAGGAGCTGCCGAGCCCGAAAATCATGTGCACTGAGAATTGATCATGGGCGGCTGCAAGGCTCACTTATTCAGGCTTTCTGATTTTCAGGATATGAGATTAGATAGTATATAAGATGTTCAAGCTCGATTTTTGTGGCAATCGGCCCTGTTAAACAGGAGTTGCATAGTTAGCATGACAGATGTCGGACTATGAATACTCGAGCTTACATAGCACCTGCCGGTTTGATGCGACGCTGCCATCAACACCATTACCGTCGGAGAATCAAACAGCCAAGAGCTTGGCTGCAACAAAGCTGAAACTGTTATATTGATCTAGATGTAATATGGCCATAATAGTGTGTCAAAATTCACCCACTTTTTAGGCATTTTCAGCATACCTGGACCTGATTTTGGGGTGAAAAATGCGAACTTGAGGTCAAAATTCCCAACTTCAGGGTCAGCTTTTTGTTGAACTTCAGAGAAAATGAGGCCAACTTGGGACTCCAGGAGTCATACTTGGCATTGAAATTTTCCAACTTCAGATCCAAAGTGTCCATGTTTGGATTAGTTTCCATGTGATGTTTGGAGTTTCCATGTTTGGGTCTCAAGAATCCGACTGGCTGTCTCATTGCTGTGAACTCATAATTGTGAGCAATCAACTGCCATGAACTGAGTTCAAACCTTGCCTGTGGGTTCCATCTTTGCTACAGACTTGGGCATCTTAGTCTGAATTAGATGATTATTACTTCACATACACTTGGCGATTTTTTGCCTGTCCACATGATTCCCAAAAAGGAAACTCAACACATGAGGTATGAACCAGTTCATAACTGAAGGTATTTAAAATTATCTGCTAAAAGGGTTTTCTCCCTGTGTGTAATCCATCCTGTTCAAGAATATCATATCTTGTGACTATTTATTCACCAGGTCGGGTCTTTCCAAAGGTGCAGGAAGAGTACCCATCACTCACTCCCCCTCCCCTCCCTTGCAAGCTCAGGGGGTCCCCTGAGCCACAGGAGTCACAGATGGGCATGCTAAAGACTCATTCCTGTTTTCAATGGATATGGAGACTCTCCAAGGTCAGGTCTTCTCAGTGGCGAGAGCTTCAAAAAGAAAACACTTATCCAGGCTCAAACCAGCACCACTCAAGCTAGCATTACAGTACTACCCAGCTGTTATTATGACTGAGCCATTGGGGCATACTAAGCTGTCAACTTTACTGGCTTTTGTGAGTCACCTGAGGCATTTCGGCTGACGATGATAGGACTGGAAATGTTCCACCCTTTCTTTTTGGCATTTCTAGTACAAATGACCATCTTTCCTGAATACATACAAGGGAAACAACAGCCTAGAAAGGAGTTCTGACTTTAACTTTGGGAGCAAGTGTCCCAGTCAACTTAACGGCAGCTTTAGACAAAGCTCGAGATGGTTTAGTCGATGGAGTCAGCTTGAAGGATTGGTTGGCAGGAGCAGGAGGTGAAGAGAGGGTCGGTGTCAAAGGGAGCATGGAACTGGATAGAAGTACAGAGGATCGAGGGATGGGCAATGGATTGAGGCCATCCATCATATCCTTCCAGGTTTGACAAGGAATTGTTGATGCCTAGTAAAGTTAAAAAGCTTAAAAATGCGAGTTTAACTTTAATAGTAGAAGTCACATGCCTGGGGGAAAAATCCTTCGATAGCCCAGATATCTGTATCTGAGGGGACCAGGTTGGGCTCTTGGAGTTGCAAAAGAGCATGAATCTGGGTCAACAGAATACAAGCAGAACACATTCCTCCAATGTCCTGAAGCTGTTGGATAGGGGGGCCCCTTGTTCTTGACCACAATGTTGGATCAAGTTTACCACGTTCCCAGTGGCGAGGTCACTCTGGAGTGCTCTGAAATCGACCTAGAGTGCGAGCTTTCGTGCTCTAGCTTGGTTATACAGCAGCCTCTAGTTTGAATCAAACCAGATAGCCATGTATGCTCAGTAATGAAGCTACAGATCAAATTGATCAGATGGGTGAAACTAAAACCTGATATCGAGCCCTGAATCAGTGTCAACATGATTCTGAGTCCTGACTCCACCTCTATTTAACGCTAGCGAGCACAAAACCAAGTGACTAAATGCAAGTTCAGGACAGTTATCCAACGTGTGGATAGGGGGACGTGACGCCAGTGGCCTGTAACTCAACAAAGACCTTTGTAACATTGAAGCAATAGCCAATACACGGTTATGTGCAGTCCAAACGCGCGGTCTTCAGGACAATTAGTAAGAAACCCGGGATCTTGTGAATCAGCAAAGTTGATCGGCAGCTCAGCATGTCCAGGCCACGTCATGCTACCGCAACCGCCTCCGGAGACCCTTGATGCATTCCCACTGCCAGCGAACAAAGCACCTCTCTCTCCAACGCCATCCCTGGCTTCCTGAAGGACAGTAATGGGCACCGAGAGCCAAGGAATTTTGGGTTGAATCCTCCTGTAGAATTGGAAGGCAGCCTCTTTCTTTCCCTTGCTAGGAAATAGGCCTGAATTCCTGATGAAAGGAATCCGTCTGGAGGTAAGGCTCCAATAATGAACCTCTCCATTGTCTAACCAGCCTCATGTAGGCAATGTCACCGAATCCTTTCAACGCTGAAAAGGGAATGGGCTCTAAATAAAACCAGAAATGCCCGACAACTCTTCGCCCAACCACCCTTTTTTCTGCAACCGTAAATCCTTCACCGAAATTTTTGCATCCATGCCTCCTCGTCATGCCAGCGCCAGCCCAGCTCCATCAACAACCAGATCCCAAACCCGTTCTGGTTCATGCTCTATCTCGATGACCCCAGCTCCTCAGACCACTGCTACCGACACCACTAGTCCAGCTCCTGTGGTTCAGACCGGTCCAGCGCCCATAGCCCAAACCGCCCCCGCTCCAGACCCTGAACTGACGACTCCTGCTCCAGAGCATGAGATAGTAGTTGACGAAGAAGGGAACTCGACTACAAGCAAAGGAAAGAGACCAATTCGTGGTAAGCCCAATTATCCCTCAACCAAAGCCAACTTTAATATAACTCTTCCAGGTGCTGAAGAAGAACCTTCTATCGACCTTCTCAAGGACCTGGGCAATGATATCGAAGAATTCTTTGAAGATAACCTACCGGCAATCGACGAAGAAGGTGACGATGAGACGATGCCTGGCCATATGTTCCTTTTCATCTTTCATGAAACACCAATTCACCCTGGAATAGAAGCATCACCAGCTCTGGCCAGAGCTATAACCACCTCCCTTAATCCTTTCACCACCGACGAGCGCCTCCGAATCGACATCCAGCGAGCTTTGGATAACAGCTCTGCTCCAGCAGCAGAGGCTGAAGAGGCTGATCCAGCTAACCGCAAATTTGCTGCTGGAAAGGATGTTCTATCGACTCTCAGGTACAAGCGCCAGCGTGTCGCCCAAACCGGGGCTGGCAAAACCACCTCACCTGCTCCTGTTTCTGACTCCGATGATGAAGTTCAAGAGATTCTCAGAGCTGGTAAGCACATATAGCTTTACTCTGATATTCTATCTTATATCAATCCAGCTACCCCTGTCGCAGCTCCCGCAATTATAGTCCAAGCCCCAGCTCCAGCTAGAGCCACCTTTGCTGCCATTGCTGCTATCCCTTATGCTCCACCAGTCGCCCAAGCTCCAGTTGGTCCCATCGCTCCTGTCGCTGTCGCAATCCCGGTAGTCGCTGACCAAGCATTCACCCCATTTCGCTATATGCACGCTGCAACCAGAACCATTCCCCTTACCAGAATCACACAGCCTCCAGCACCGAACTGGCCACAGCCAGAGTTGGATCCTCATGTTCTAACAATGAACCAGGATCTAGCCCAGTTTGCGGCCTGGAGCGCCTCGGCAGGCGAGCGCCTATATGCCTATATTGCTGGAGGAAACCAAGTCGCACCAGCCCTGGTTGCAGGTTTCTTTCGTGATCTGGTAGCTGGAGAGGCTCCTGGGTCCGCTGCGACTCTTCAGATCGGCCCACCCAATGCAGTAAACCCACCACGAGGAATCATGGCCAGTCCCGCTGCTTGGATAATCAGGGGAACCGACATCGGGGACACCGACCACCTCTCAGATCTAGCAGTTTTGGCCCAGGAAGGATGAGCTCTATTTATTCTAGATTACGCTCTCACCATGCCACGTTTCCTGGTGACTCTGGTCAATCTCTCGCACCAGAACACCCCAGCCGGTCTTGCAGCACTCCAACAGGAAATTCAGGTGACCTTCATGGACAATGGCCTCATCCGGCAGCACAACACCACTTACCGAGACCAGCGACCGCCGATCATTCCTGCGACCCAAGTCCATCTTGACTTTGTCCACTCGGTTGAGATTCGCAACATAAGAATCAACCATAGTGGCGGTCAACCTATCAATGCGGTCAACGTCTATGCTACATTCCCTTTCACCTCATTGTCAGGATTCACAGAACTGCGCCGCATCATCACCAGTCTTCGGTTCCGGACTAAGATGACTGGTGAAGGAAGAGCCATTCCTGCACCATTCCTCTGCCACATCTGCCGAGGAATGGACCATCCGACTGGCCTCTGCCCGTTCCCGTCGATTCCGGGTTGGATGGGACCATCCCACGAGAGCGCTGTCAGATCAGCTACCGGTGCTCGTGGCTGAGGTGGTCGAGGTAGTGCTAATCGAGGAAATCGAGGACGTGGAGCTCAGGGATGTGGCACCCGAGGTGGCACTTAGAAGTTTTCTCTCTGATTATGCACAGATGCATCTACTTACGATTATGCCTGCTCCCTTTTTTTTTCTGTACTATTACCATGTTTGCCCGTAAAACCGCATCATTTTAGAAGATGCGGTACTACCTAATGAAGTGTGCTTTCAAAAAAGAAAAATGGGCTCTCTGAAGCTTCCGAAAGTACGTTGTAACCCCTCTCAATAAATGAAATCTAAACTTGACTCATGGAATAATAATCCGACCAAGCTTAGCACTTAGTTGGATACAGAGGTCTAACTGAGTGTCGGGGAGCCCTGATACCTTGGTATCTTTCCTGAAAGGGCCCAAATATACTGGATTGATTCGTCAAGCCAGGAAAGCCCTACTGGTGCAGCGTCAGTCTCAATGGTAGTTTATCGGAGAAACTGATGCTTGATAGCCATGTGGCTATCGCAATTAACGGCGGCCTATTTAGGCCAGGACAAAAGCCGTGCTGAGAAGCTTAAGTCCGGCGGAACAACCTCGGGTCTTCTCTGCCTGGGATTTGAGGTCAAGTACCAAGGACAACCATTCCACCCTCCATCTCCTGTTCATAGAAATAGTAGCATGCATAAGGATTATACTGAAAATGGCAATATGAGCCTCGCTAGTCCTCAAGAGGATGCACACTTGCCCACCAGTCTCGTTTTCAATGAAAGTACTAGTGACTACACCAGACCAGATGGGAACTTGTTAATGAATGATGACCCCGGTCAGAATTCTAGACAAGTACCTGGTACACAGGTTGACAGATCGTCAAGAGCAACACGAGCTCAACGTGGCAACTTGGCCAATACACCCAGACCTGGGCGGTCAATAAGACAAGGGAATTACCCCAATGCTAGTCAAACTAGATCCTCTAATCCCACCGTCAACCAGCCAGGAAACTCTCAAGGACCAATACCCGCAAGACCCCAAAGACCAAGAGTTCGGCTTGAAACCGATGGTCTCAGGCTGGAAATTTGGAACAGCCCCTTGACTGACATCCCCCTTCGTCGAGACTGGGAGATTGAGGAGGCAAATGTTGCAGTTAAATTCTCTGAGCTGTGCAGACTCCAGAATATTGACAACCCCAAAATTGAGAAGAACACCTGAGCCAGCCAGAAATTTGGAATGGTCAATCTGAATGGAAAACAGGCTGACTCCATTACCCAGACAGCACACAAATGGCGAGAGCTAAGGGGTATGATAATGAGGAAAAAGCTTGCAAACTTAGCCCTGGTGGAAACACACATGACAACAGAGCAGATCATCGAGTTTGAAAACAGCTTTTATGATGAAGGACTCGAAGTTTACCATAGTGCAGGAGACTCGAGCTCATGTGGCATAGCTTTTATTCTAAATAAACGCCTAACCAATACCAAAGATGTAGTCACCTATGAAATAATACCAGGACGCGCGCTTGGGATATCCCATCCATGGCATGGCAATGAAATTATTACAGGGCTAGTACTTTATGCCCCTGCAGACGGAGCAGTTCCAAACTGTGAATTCTACAATGAAGTAGTCCAAATCTGGATGGAAAGGGAATTACCGATAGTCGACTGGGTAACCGGAGATCACAACATGGTTGAAGAACAGACTGACCATCTACCTGAAGAAAAAACTCCATTAGAGAACATTCTAGCCATTGGCCAACTCAAGTCAATGTTTGGCTTAGAGGATGGATGGCGAAACAATCATGGTGATGAGTGTGAATATACTCACATGTCACATACTGGATCTCAAGCGAGACTTGATAGAATATACACTACTGGAGGCCTGATGGCCAGAACCAGACAGTGGGAAATTGAGGACCTGGGAACTCTAACTGATCACAAGATGGTTAGTTTTACCCTTAGTAGCCCCCAGGCACCATACCAAGGACCTGGAAGGTACATGATGCAAGGTCGCTCTGTGGAAGACCGCACACTAATATCCAACATCCAAGAACTAGGATGCTCAATGTGGCAAGACCTTCTCAATGGTCTGGCACCCCCTGGAACTGACGTTCAGCTAGTATGGGCCAATTTCAAAAACGAAATAATTATACGTGAAAGGGATAACGCAAAACGTATAGTAGGAGCTGAGCGACAGAAGCTGGCTAAGTTGAAACAAGGATGCAGAGACCTAAAGAAAGAACCAGTCAATGAAAGTATTCAGGAGCGTGAAGAAAGAATAAGGACTCTAGCTATTTCTGAAACAGAAATCAAAAGACTAATATTCTGGGAAAGCCAGAAGCACAAAGCAAACAATAGAGTCCGGACTCGAGTAGAGGTAGATAAAGTATCCCCATTATCCATGAAACAAATGAAAGAAGAGAAGTCCCAAAACAGTATGAGTCAGCTAGTTATTCCAGGGTCAAACCCTCCCAAATTCATCACATGGACAGATAAAATGGCAGAATTTGCAGGCATACACCATGCCAGTAAGCAGTTTGACGAAACTGAAATCAACCTTGAACAGAAGGATCAAGACATCAATTATGTACTTGGATTCATTAACCGGAGACTCAGTCCTGAGCAGGCTGCAAAGTTAGCCCAATGTGGCGACCCGACTTTGTCTGGTCGCACAGAAGGCTGTTTAGGACAGGTCTAGATATTCCGGAGACGCTTATACACTCAACACAAAACATGAAAGCCGGCAAACAGAAAAGAAGCCAATCTGATTGGATCTGGAATAGATCTCGGATCGACAAGAAAGCGGTGCAAGCTGCAGAAGTCGGTCCAAGCCAGAAATCGTACAATATGGAGCTCAATGACGCAGGAATGACGCATTAGTGACGCTATAAATCAAGATCATATGATGTTGGAAAGGATCATACGAGGTTCAAGGCCTTTTGGCGGTAAAAGAAAGAAAGTGTGAACACAATGGTACGACACAGAGAAATGACATCATAATACCAGGACAGTATAAATAGGACACTGTATTTAGCCTAAAGAATAAGAAATACCCCCAGAGAATTACCAATACAGACAGAGACAGACTTGAAAGCACAGAACCGGCTTGATTAGTCAGCAATCCGACCTTCCTCATTGAGTAACAGATCTTGACGTCAGACCGTACACCATCCTCGTGGATCATATCTAGTAGATTCTGCTGCTCGATAACCTCAATTACATCACCCGCTCTTCATACATTAATCTAAGTGGACACCTATTCAGAACTTGGATCGTACATTGTGTTATACAGTGTTCTGTTCCGTTGCAGATGCTTACATAGCCTCTCATTCTGGAGCCCACCGCGAGGGGTTTTAATCCACTTTTATTAAACATCCCAACTCTCCATCATCCCTTCTAGTTCACATCACAGAGCTAGTCTAACTCTTCAACAAGAACTATACCGATCTTTTCACAACCCGTTAGACTGCGCAGAGCCATTTGACATAGGCACAGTCATCATTGATCAATCAGATTCCTCCTCAGACGAAGACCCTAGTCCTTCCCGCCCTACCTTTCAGCCCATCCCAGAATTTAGCCAGACCAGACTATTAGAGCAACTAGATCAGAATCCCCAACCCGACTCAACCAAGCGCACTACCACCTTCCAGTACACCTATCCCCCAGTAATCCCTCCTGCACCTCCAAACCCACCTATATTTGTCACTCAAAATTGGATTAGAAAGAGAATGGCAGTAAAAGATATATTCATGCCGGGCGTAGGGCATCACATGGCTCCGCATTTTGATGGTCACCCTAGATCATTGAAACGATTCTTTGCAGACATAGACTCACTAGCCAAAGATTGCACAACAAAGCCATCGGAAGATCTGCTGAAAAAGAAAGCCTGTCATTACGTAGATATCGACAAATGTGAGCTGTGGGAAAGTTTACCAGAGTACCAGCCCCGAAATGCCACTACTGTTCCCCCAACAGGCGGAATGTGGGACGAATTCAAAACAGCTGTGATAAGACTTTATCCAGGAGCAGAGCAAATGCACAGATATGTCCAAGAGGATTTAGATCGAGTGACGGGTACTTATTCCCGGATGGGTATCCGTAACAGACAAGAACGGGGGATTATGTCAGAGATTTCACTCTCATAGCAAACTATTTGGAGGGACACAATGTGCTGTCGAAACATGAGAAATCTAGGGCATTCTTTAGAGGCATGGACGAGGACCTGTGAGCTAAAATTAGAACCCAACTTTCCATATTGCACCCGAATCATTATCCAGATCAGCCATACGATTTAGAGCAATATCTAGAAGCGGGAGAATTTGTTTTAATTGGCACTGCAGCGGATGGAATCATTTGTTCAGTGGCCAAAGACACTAGCGCAAAAGAAGAACCTAAGCGAGAGGACATGAGTTCATTAATGGCAAATTTCATGACGTTGATGATGGAACAAGTAAGTCATAATCAGCGCTCAAGCCAGCAGCTGAGCCAAATGAGTCAACCGGCAAGTTCACCCCGACAAGGGAACTCGTCGGGTCGGGCTCCGTTCATGCCGCAGCAACAACAATTCCAACAATTCATGCAATCACAAAACATCAGTAACGGGTATCAGTCTCCACCTTCTCCCAGTACCAGCCCAAATCCTGGAAACTTGGCCAATCGAAACCAGGGACCAGGGGGGCCACCGAATTGGCAAGATAAGGATTGTGCTTTATGCGGTGGAAATTGCAAACGAGATTGACGCAGCTGTGACAAGCTGTCGAGATATCTGGCGGAAGGACATTGCCTCAGAGACCCAAATACTTTCAAAATTAGAGCTATGCACGGCTCTGATCCGGCCAATATGGGCGGAGGAGGATTTATATTAGATCACATTGATTGGTATATGAGTCCAGGGAACCCAGGGCAGCCCCGAAAACAAAATAGCTCACCTGACTCTCAAGCACAAAAAGCGCCGGGAGAAATGCTGTTCTTTGAATGTTGTGGTGATCCAGATCTAAATTTGGAAGCCGTAGAACAAGAAGCACAGGTACCCGAAGCTAGAGACGAGGAAGCTTTTGCGGCGTATAAATTGCTCAGACCAGGCAAGTACAGGAAGCCAAAGTCTTTGCACAGACGAGAGCAGCATCGAAGCAGGCAGAATCTGGAGGGGAGAGTCCAACTCCAGAAGTATCAACCCCGAAACAGAAAGGGAAGAGAAGGGCCACACCTTTAGAAGCAACACAGCCACTTGGTTCGACTATGGGGACCCAAGAAGAAGAGTCCGTATCTCCTCCACCTGCTGAACAAAGACAGCAGCGCTATGAAGCGAGCCAGCGGCGATATGAGGAACCAGAAACCGAAGAAGACAGTAGTCCGAACCCTTTTAGGCCCAGCCCGACTTATAGGATGACGTCAAATGCTAGAGAATGCATTCTGGAAGCGGATGTATTCGAGAAAATTATGAAGGTTCCCGTAACCTTGACCATCGAAGAAATATTCGCAGTCAGTGTGCCCATGAGCAAGCGAGCTATAGAAGAGATTAAAGGACGCAGAGTATCACCACATGCAGTCCAACTCTTAACAGTAGCTAACAAACCAACGTCTTGTGTGTTCATGGGTTATGATGAACCAGAAGCATGGCTACGAAAGAATCCAAATCGGAAACTGCCGGATCAGTTGATCTCGGCAAGCTATACACATGCACTTCGATCACTAGTCCCAAAAGTTGGGGAAAGAGGAGTACCGATAGAAGCTATTATGGATCCGGGAAGCCAGATAGTGTCAATGTCAGATGGAGTCTGGAGTCATCTAGGAAGCTCATTGGACACTACAATGATTATGCCGATGAGAGCAGCAAATGGAACAATAAATAACACTTTGGGAGTGGTCAGAGATCTGCCTTTCGACTTTGGAGGCATAACCTTGTATATGCAAACGCATGTCGTGAAAGGCGCACCCTATGATATCCTCATGGGACGCCCTTTTGATGTGCTAAGCGAGAGCGTTATACAAAACTTCAAAACGGAGGAATCTCATATCACTATCCATGATCCGAATCGGCCCAGTATAGTGCGGAAACTTCCCACCATTCCAAAATCAGAACCTAGATTCTCTTTGACAGAAGAAGTCGAAGAAGAAGAAGAATCAGATTTTTAGGTATCGATGAATTGGTTAACAGCCAACGAGAGCTCGCCTTAATAATCACGGTCTATTTTATGGAAACAGGATACTCACATAGGATTCCATCAGAAGAGTCAATCATTCCTCTCTATCATGACGATACAAGCATACCAGGATATGCTGTCTGCATAGACGGAATGAAGGACGTAAAAGCAGAGTTGAGGGGAGAATGAGGTAGCGGAGATTTTGCCAAAGAAGCCTTTCTACAAGCACAAGACACATATCGGGAACTGAAAGGAAGCTTGTCATATGGCGGATCAGGGTCAGGTAACTCACCCGACTATCTGCATATGCTAAGAAGGGGAGCCCGACGATACTTCAATCGAGCTACTAGGGCAGAGACAGTAATAGTACAGCCGAGGAAACGTTCCAGTGAAAGAGTAGATGTATGGGCAACCACGAAGAAGAAGTACAAACCAGTCGCGCGGAAAGTAAAGCCGGTGCCGGCTACTTTACCGGAAAAATTCAGAATTAAGAGGATAGTAGAGGGTGATCCCTTAAAGACATGCCTGAATTACCGACACATCTGCCTGACTATAGAGAAATGGGACGCTACACCCAAGCCAGGAAAGAAATCGTCGATAAAGTACACTCGGGCAACTTTCTGTGGCCCGAGGAAAGGAAATTGATGCATTACTTTATGATGGTGCAAAATGCTGGGTTTGCTTGGGATGAATCGGAGAAAGGATATTTCAATACGAAGTTTTTCCCACCAGTGTGCATGCCGGTAATGCTGCATACCCCTTGGGTCTTGAAAAACATTCCGATTCCACCCGGTTTATATGAACAGATCATCGAAACGGTACGAGATAAGATCAGGACAGGAACCTACGAACCTAGCAACTCGTCATATTGGTCCAGATGGTTTGCGGTCAGAAAGAAAGACACAAATGCGGTTCGACTTGTGCATGATCTCCAGCCTCTAAACGCAGTAACTATCCAGGATTCAGGATCACCGCCATATATTGAGTCACTAGGAGACAGCTGCAGAGCAAGAGGGGCGTATGGATTATTGGATTGGTATGTCGGGTATGATGAGAGAGAACTGGATGAGGAATCAAGAGATTACACCATGTTTCAATCTCCGCTCAGAACGCTGAGGTTAACGTGTTTGCCTATGGGATGGACCAATTCGGTTCCCATCTTCCAAGGAGATGTTAACTTCGTACTTCAGGACGAAATCCCGCACATCACCATTCCTTTTATAGATGACGCTCCGATCTTAGGTCCGAAAACCAGATATGAGCTACCTGATGGGAGCTATGAGACAATACCAGAAAACGATGGCATTAGACGATTCATATGGGAACATTTCCATAATCTGAACCGCGTGGTACAACGTATCAAGTATGTCGGGTGCACCTTTTCTGGTAAAAAGGCCTTTCTATGTGTTCCGGAAGTCATTATAGTGGGGCATAGGTGCACCTACGCAGGGAGACTTCCAGATGAAAGTCAGGTCACTAAAATCAGAGATTGGGGACCATGTAAAAATGTGTCGGATGTCAGGGCATTCCTTGGCACCGCAGGACTAATGAGGATCTTTATCAAGAACTTCGCATTAGTTGCCCGCGCCTTGGTCGATTTAACAAGGAAAGACGCAGAGTTCAAATGGGAAGCACCAGAACAGAAAGCGCAAGACCCTTTGAAACTCGCCATCATACATTCCCCGGCAGTAAAACCCATTGATTATCAATCGGGTAACTGGGTCATTCTGAGTGTTGACTCTTCACCTCATGCTGTAGGATATACTTTGAGTCAGGAAGACAAATATGGAAAGAGATTCTATAATCGCTTTGGTTCCATTCCGTTCAATGAACGAGAATCGAGATACTCGCAACCAAAGTTGGAATTATACGGGCTTTTCAGAGCGCTACGAGCCACCCGACTTTACACGGTGGGGCTGCCTATGTTCACAGTGGAAGTAGATGCAAAATACATCAAAGGAATGTTGAACAATCCAGATATACAACCTACAGCAAGTATAAATCGATAGGTCGTTGGGATTCTGCTGTTCACCTTCGAACTGGTACATATACCGGGCATACGTCATGGGCCAGACCGTCTTTCTCGCAGAGTCCGACAGCCTGACGATGATGAAGAACCGGAAGACGACTATGATGAATGGCTGGATAATCAATATGGGTTCTTACACATGGTTAACGATGAGTTCCCCAAAGCGCATCAAGAACCCATTGATATCTTCATGGCTACGACATTTGATCAAGTAAATGACCCCTTTTCGAAGGAGGAAAAGAGAAAGGCAATCTTGCCTCGATCCAACAAAGCCAAGAAATCGGATCAGCAATTGGATCTGGTCCGACTTTTCCTGTCTGATATGAAGAAGCCGGACGGAATGAGCGAAGCCCAGATTCGATCGTTTATACGATACACATCCGACTTCTTTCTTATGGAAGGCAAGCTTTGGCGAAGGGAGTTAGCAGGACATCATCAGATTGTTCTTATGCTGGATGATCGTCTTTCAATAATCAGGCAGCTACATGACGAAATGGGTCACAAAGGCATCCATGTCACGAACGAGCACATCAGAAACAGATTCTGGTGGCCGCAAATGAAGGATAATGTCAAGTGGTATGTCAGGACATGCCACCAATGCCAAGTACGTCAGACAATCAAACTGGTGATTCCACCTGTGGTTGCGGTGCCGGCTCCTTTATTCAGAAAAGTCCATATGGACACGATGCATATGCCAGCATCGCACAGATATAAATATCTCGTCCATGGCAGATGCTCGTTAACCTCATACCCGGAGTTTCGAGCACTACAAAAGGAAAACGCTTCAGGAATAGCGGATTGGATATTTCAGGACCTGGTTTGCAGGTGGGGCACCTTGTACGAAATTGTGACGGATAATGGCCCGCCCTTCTTGGCTGCGCTGGAGATACTGGAAAAGCGATACAAAATCAGACATATTCGCATATCTGGATACAACAGCAAAGCAAATGGCTTAATCGAGAGAAAGCATTTTGATGTCAGAGAAGCTATGATAAAAGCAGCGGATGGAGATGCAAACAAATGGTATGAGATGCATTACTCGGTGTTTTGGGCAGAACGAGTCACTACTCGAAGAAGCATGGGCTGCAGCCCGTACTTTGCAGCACATGGAGTTCACCCGTCTTTTCCCATCGATTATAGCCAAGCGACCCATTTGTCACCTCCACCCGACTCTGTTATGTCCACAGAAGACCTTATAGTTAGGAGGGCCCGAGAGTTCCAGAAACATCACGACATGCTTGAAGAAATGCGCCGCAAGGTCTTAGCTTTTCGAAAAGCGAGATCGGCCTGATGGGAAGCCGAACAGAGTCAGGTCATCCGAGATTACCAATTCAAGCAAGGGGCATTAGTCTTGATACGGAATACCTGAACAGAGGACTCGCATAGTCGAAAGCAATGGCCCCGATATTTGGGACCTCTCATAGTGGTTACACAAAACAAGGGCGGAGCCTATATCTTGGCAGAACTGGATGGAGCTGTTCTGAATCGCCCCATAGCGGCGTTCAGGGTCATTCCTTACCGGGCAAGGATGCATCTGGAATTGCCAGATCTATCTTCTTTTTTGGATGTCTCAACCAATGAGCTACGGAGGCTGGAAGATTCGGAAGAGTTGGATCCTGAGTCAGACAGTTATGAGCAGATTGAGGAAAAAGAAGATTACTTCTCAGACGACATGGACTGGGAAGATTGACCCAGAGGGTCAAATTTTCGAGGACTGAGGGGAGGGACATGTTGATACATGTATAGCTTGAGCAGGCATCAACTATAAAGGACAAGTGACTTCGGATTTTGGACTATTTATCTTGGACAATATAGGACTCTAAAAGAAATGGACAAGGAAACAGAAGAAAAGACCTAGGTACAGTAAAAGTAGACAGACTGTACTAGGCACAGCAACAAATAAAAAGATCTCTTGAAATCTAGAAGTCGGACCAGAAGATTAGAAGAAGAAGAGAAGCAACTTGAGGACTGGAAACTAGAAGTCGGATCTGAAGATTAGAAGAAGAGAAGCAACTTGAGGACTGGAAACTAGAAGTCGGATCTGAAGATTAGAAGGAAGCAACCTGATGGCTGGAAACTAGAGACGATTGGCCACAAGCAAGCAGAAAATCCTTGGAAATCAGATCACTTTGCAGTTGAAAAGGGCCCTGATTCGGAAGAAAAGGCAGGGAGTAATCCCTAAACCAAATCTCTGAAGAAGGAACACCTGGCTGGCTCAAAGGATTCACAAGGACCCGACTTTATCTTGCCATTGGACCTGTCAAAGAAAGAGGAATATAAAAGGAGACAGAGAGGCAACGGAAAAGAGTATCAGAACAGAAAAAGAGCAACCTGATGACTGGAAACTAGAGACAATCGACCACAAGCAAGCGGCAACCCTTGGAACAGACCTAGGTAGGATTGAAAAAGGCTCCGCAATCGGGAAGCATGGATCTTACTGTAGGATCTACCCGAAGAGGAAAAACCCGGCTGGCCTATCTAGGTTTACAAGGACCTGACTTTATCTTGCCATTGGATCCGTCAGAACAAGAAGAAAGAAGATAGAAGAAACGAGAGATAAGTTACCAGAAAAAGGCACAGAAGCAGAAAAGACGTTCAGAGAACACAACGAGCAAAGACTTACAGACAAATCCAGAAGCACAGACTTGTCGAAGGAAGATGACAATTGAATTTGCTAAGATAGCGGGGCAGATAAATACAGAGAAAGGAAACACGATAGTGCAAAAAGGAGCGCCACAAGGGTCGCTCAGAAATCGGACGAGTCCAAATCACTATCTGACGAATCGAGATCTATCGAATCCTCTTTGTCACTCGAAGAGTCCACATCCATCAAGTCTGCCGCAATTTGATCTTCCTCGGCCCCCGAATTCATCCTTGCTAAAGCTAGCCATTGATCAATCTCCGTCGCATCAAGAAGCGATTGATTTGGTAAATCCCCTAATGAAGCAACAGGCGAGGCAAGTGTAGAATGCCATTGCTCCGGCACAGAAGAGTTGGATGAAGACGAAGGAGGACGGGCGAAAGTTGTCGAAATCTCGTCATCAGAAAAAGGGGTAAATTGGGCCGGGTGAAGAAGGAAGGACGTTGTAGCGGGTTGAGGTATAGGAATGGCAATGGGAAGGGAAATCGAGACATCCAGAGTCGCCACTGGTGGAAGCGACAGTTCTCGGACCATAGGTGTGCCCGTCTCGCTGGGTAACAACTTGTCGATCTCCATGTCATCATTGTCACCAGGCAAGTCGAGCAAGTCATCGGGCGGCAGTATCTCGACTTCCCTGACCTCTTCAACAAAAGCAAAAGTCTCCTCGCCATCGACGAGATGCTCGTTATCCCTATCGACTGCCGGCATCTCAAAGCCTGACATCCCCACATCATTTGATAACCCGACATTTGTCCCATTTGGGTCATCCCGAGACCCGATGTCTAACATAATCACATCGGCGGCAGGAGCGGAAGTCGGGATAATGACGTCATTGCCATCAGACAGGAGTCCGGTTGGAATAAACCAGCCCTGTGTAGAGGAAGGAACAACAGAGGGGGCATCGACAAATGCAGGGTTCAGAGGAGAATGAACGCCTGTTTCTAGACCCATATTGGAAGCCTCGGAAATGACAGGGACCCTCGTCGAGGTTGGAAGAAGCTTGCGGCAAGCTGGGAACGGCATTTGATGAGGAGGAAATAGTGGCGGGAAGTTGAGAAGAAAGAGAGGTGGATGAAAAATTGTATGAAGGCCTGTCGTAAGGCGACTTCAATTTCGGGCGATTTTCTGAGACCAAGACCTTGTTCGCCTTGAGGGCTGCCTGCGGACGGGAAAGACAGCAAGACTGATGCTTCTTGGCGCAGTTATTGCAGGAAAAATAAGCAGGTCCACTGCACAATTGACCGGAATGGGAGCAATAGTGGCAGGAGCGATTCAGGGCAGTCCAATTCTGACAAGAGATCGAGGATGGAAAGAAAGAAGGAAAAGATTAAAATGAACACTTTGAAGAAGAGAAAAACAACAAACGTACCTGTATTTCCCAGGTAATATCCAACGATTCAGCAGGTTCCAAGTCTGCAGGCAAAAGACACCGAGTTTTAGGAAATGTGACCACTGAAAAATCAAAGCAGGTGCAAAACACTTCAACCGGAATAGGCGGGTTCCCCTGGAAACAGCGAGGCACTCTGTGCAGCATGTCGAGCGAAATTGGCTGGTGCAGACACTTAGTCGGATATTTTTGAATGGGATTTTCCACTTTAGGCTTAGCCAGCTGGTGGGTTTTGCAGGAGATGGTAACGTAGCGCCCACAGTTGAAAGGCATAGAAACCACAGCGCCGAAAACAGCGCTTGCCGGATAAGCAGGGAGTGGGAAGAAGGCGGAAGTCTGTTTTGAAGAAGGTTTTCTGGTCTTACTGGACTTCGAGGTTATATCCCCCGAAACCTGGCCAGGAGAAACACCGGAAACTGTGCCGACGATCATTGACACATCAGCGATGACTAACTGAGATGCTGCAGAAACGGGCGCAGAAGCAGCTGCCGAAGGTTGAGCCGACTTTTTCCCTCGAGTACTTCATCGAAGGGGTGCTGGAGCGTTCGTCTCAGCGATGGGCAAACTGGAAGGACCGAGACCTGAAGTCGGAATGGGAGAACTATCTCGAGACTGGTCTACGAAGTCAGGAGAGCCAGGTTCTGGCATTCCGGGGAGAAAAAGTGGTTCGGGATGCGGACAGGGTCCATCAGCAACAACGTCAGCTATGTTCGAGGACTGCACTGAACCATGAGGAGTAGAGTCGAAGAGGGCGCTGGAACCAGCCAAAGCTACAGAAGTAGGGGCTGCCAGCAAAATGTCGGGTGATGCCACAATTTCGACTAAAGACGGATCAGATTCTGCTATCGGGGACGCCGGTGAGACGAAGGTGCTCCTTCCGAACAAAGGATGTTCCTTTCGATCCGACGAAAGGATGCGATCCAAAGGATGGAAAGGAAGAGCAGCAGGAATGGCGGGCAGAGACTGAGGAAGCATCCAAGTAGGAAGAATGGACAGTTCAACGGCAGACCAAGTCTCAAAATTAGGTGGCAATTGGAAACCTGAACGACGAAGAATCATGAGGGCTTCACTCGTCTCATCTCGAAGTGCGAAATGGTTTTGTCGGGGAGATGCCATGGCCATAAAATTTCGGGGATTAAGGAATCGAAAGGGAGTGGAGAGGAAAAGCCAGCAAGCAGCACAGATAGTGGACCAGAGAGGGCTGCATCTGACATCGCAGAGTAAAACTCTTCGAGTCGGGCCAGAAAGATGGCTAAGGGCCATTGTTTCACGGATAAGTCGTAATTAGAAGGCAAACCCGCATGAAGAATGTCGCCGCAAGCTCTCAAAGAAGGAAAGGAGCGTTGAAAGAAATGATCCTGGTTTGAGGGTGGTTCGCAAGTGGCGTACCAGGAAGCCAGATGCGAGACGGCGGCATCCAAAATAATCTGACACCAGGTGTTCAGATTTTCTCCTTTCCAAAATACGATATCCTGTCGATCGACAGTGCGTTTGGTCTCCTGAAAAAGCGAGCAGTAAGAAGAAAGATTGAAAAAAGGGGACCAGTATGGGAGAAAAACGTACTAGCAAACGCTGCAAACCTTTGCACCATACAAGCACTTTGTGGACGGAGGATGAGAGATGGGGCCAGACTTTCCACAAAGACCGACAGTCAAAATGCAAGGAATGGACTTGAAGCTCCAAGGTATCGGGATGTCGATCGCGATTTCGGAGGGAAGGATGGTTGGGAAGTCAGGTCAAATCAGCTAAACAATCGGCATCTGGATTGTCATACAAGGGGCCCGTAAAAACGACGTGAGGCAGGAGGTAACTTGGGTCATGGGCAACATCAGGAAACGAGTAGTTGAATTCGTCCTCGTCATCATATGGGAAACGACAAAGATGAACAGGTCGCATGCCGGTATGGAAACGATTGATGGGACAAGAACCCAAGGGGTCATAGTCAGGGGCATTCATGAAGAAGGGAAGACGGGGAGCATGTATTCAAAGTCGAAGTTGGTCGAAGAGACCTATGAAGCGCTGGGTATAAGGCGCGTGCAACATCTCCAGACTGGCGTAACAGTACAGATACCGAAGTCGGGTATCTTCAGTGGAAGTGACTACTGTGGGAAAACCATGATCCAAAATCATCGCATCGACCATCGATTTTGGTCCATGACATGGGAAGAGAATTGGGAGTCCGGCAACAGCAGTTTCTCCAGTCATCGAAAGCTCAGGACATCGTATCGAAGGAAGCTCGGATGCGCCAGTCATCCTGTTGTTCTTGAACCTCTGCCTCGTTGAACGCTTCAGAGGGGACATTAGGAAAGAACAAATACGTCATCTAACAGCAAGAACAATGAAGTTAAAAAGTGCGCTAGGTGTAAAAAGGAAATACAAAGCAGCGTACCATGAAGCCATTCCAGGTGGCCAACCAATAACTAACCTCTTTCAAAAGCCAAAACAGATTGGGTTTGACTTTGGCAAAGAATGCCACTTCATTGGCCAAAGAAGCTCGGACTTCGGTATAGCGCTCGTCGTAAAAATCGACAGAGCCAGCCGCTATTCCAGTTGAGTAGATGTTGTTATAAGAAGGGGCAGCCATAAGAGTGAGTAGAAGTCAACGAACGGGGGACTTGACAGATGAAGTGGAGAACAAAGGGTTTGATTTGTCAGCCTCGGCTTTGCATATGTTCACTGAGGTTTGGAAAACAAACATCAGAAGAAGATGGGTCGGGCCACATGGAACAGCGAGACATATGACGAGCCGGCGGCAATCAAATTGGGAAGCTGACTAAGATATCGACGACATAATGACGGGTACCGGCGGCAACTCAAAGCAACTGTAGTAGCACGTGCCGCTAGTATGACGTCCGGGCGCTTCAAGCTGAAAAACCAGACCACACCCAACTTATGGCATAATCAACTTGTTACAGCGAAAAGGGCTTTTAATTGGAGGCTAACTAGAGTTAGTAAGCTACCCGACTAAGAGTTACACGCCCCGAAAAGTTTGTATGGCACAAAAAGAAGGCTAGAGGAGAAAAGGCGCAAGAAGAGAAGGAGAGGAGAAAAGAGGATAAGAATGAGAAGAAAGATAGATGAAGAAGGAAGGTCCCTCAAGGACAGCGACAAGAAGAACAATAAAAGGGGAAAGAAAAGACGAGTCCGTGAAAAGCATGAGATAGAGGAGATAAGAAGTCCGGCTATGAGATAAAGTCCAATTTGGCAAACAAAACAATCCGCGACAGAAGAACTAGCGAGGATGGGAGCCCGGGAAGTGAGAAGGGCCGGCTTCATGGATACGATGATAGCCGCCCCGGTGACTGCGGTTACCTCCCAGGCGCCAGTTAGAATCAATGAACCGGGCAATGGTAGACATGACCGACGATTCTCCATGGAGACGCGCAGAGTGTTGAGCAGTGTGAGCCTGTTGAACGGTAAAAGGAGCTGGAGCAGCACGACCTCGAGTGCGACCTACAGGAGTGTCAGGACCAAAATAGAACAGAGTAGGCGGATGGGTAGGAACCGGTCCGGTGACGCGATACCCACTTTCAAAATCAAAGATGGAGATAGTAGCTGGCTGATGGGAGACATGGTTACGCGGAGGCCCCTGTCGAGGAACAAATCGCTGGAAGTCATTATGCTGTTTGCGGACAGGACGTCCCCGTGTAGCAAACTGATGTGGGCAAAGATTCGGGATAACCAGGCAGCCTCGAAAAGCATGTCCGTGACCACCCGGCAAGTGACAGTTGGGACAGTCAGGCGAAACCCCAATGGGTTGAGCTGGGAAAACCTCACGAAGAGGCAGGAGAGAAGTTGGAACAAATGGAGCCGCTTCGGGATTGAGACAGAGAGGTGGAAGGGCATTGCCAAAAGGAGAAGGAATATGATTCAGCCAGCAATTATGAGGAACAGGCGATCCAATTGGAGAAGACATCGTCACGTCAGGACTGATCAAACGATGATTTTGACCAATGACAGCTGGCGGACTAATGGACCGAAAAGCATCCACAAGGAAGTTGGACAGGTGGCTGGTGACCGGACTGAAAGGAACAGGAACAGCTAAGCAAGCTGTATCAACAACCAAGTGAGTTGCAGCGTCAGTCAGAGGTGGATTGACCAGAGACTCGGATTTGGGGAGAGGAGAAGAAGGAGGGGTAACAGGTAACAGTGGAGGAACAGAATCGGGTTCTGCAGGTGCAACTTCGGCATTCTAAAAAGACGGGCATCAGAAAAAGTTGAGTTTAAAAGGAAATCATCAGGGGAACGTACTGGATAAGTTAGTTCGGATTCTGCCTCAGCAGCCGCGACAAGTCTAGCATGTTCGGCAGCCTCATTAGCAAGAAGTTTGTCGATGAGAACTCAAGCTTCTCTGGTAGCATGAGTAAGGATGGGATGAGCAGCCATGGCGCAAACCCATTGTTGGGCCTCAGCTAACAGCAAGGAAATTGCACCGAGGTCGGGGCAGTCCTGTAACGGAGCAACTTTGTCCAGATGACCATAAAGGGCCTGAAAATTGCGAAAATATAACGGTAAACAGAGGGAAAGAAAGGAAAGGAAAGAAAGTACCTGGCATTCGACGATTTGCTGCAGATTATGAGCAATCAAGTGATTGCTAGTGTCAAAGTCGGGTTGATGCTCTCGTACAAGCAACAACTTGGAGTGAAGAGCTGCTTTGACCCGATTATGTGCGGCACGGGCCTCGGGGTTCAGCCTGTGCAAGACGTCGGGATCCAAAAATGAAATAGATGAAGGAGGGGAGGATAGAGAGGAATCGTCGCTGAAGTGGAAGATAGTAGACATAGCAGAAGGTGAACAGTGAGAAGAAGAGCAAAAGCAGGAAGGTATGCAGGAGAGAAATTTTTCTGGCAGGGAAAGGCGGATGGATTTGAAGTAATTCAGCACGTCCTTTTTAAAAGCTTTTCTTCACGGATGGGAAAAGGATGAGGTCTGGATTGCATCTTAAAAAGTTTCGACGGGACTTTCAGCTAGAAGACTCTGCATGGGTACCTCGATTTACACTTGAAACCCGCGACTATTCGACTCGCCTGCCTGCAATTATGTTGAAGAAGTATTCGCGGGACACATAAAAAGAGTTTGAAGACTATGTCGTGTGGCGGTAGTCAGATCCAGATCGACTGGGACAGTCGAGGTCTGAGTTGAGGAGATATGTGGCGACCCGACTTTGTCTGGTTGCACAGAAGGCTGTTTAGGATGGGTCTAGATATTCCGGAGACGCTTATACACTCAACACAAAACATGAAAGCCGGCAAACAGAAAAGAAGCCAATCTGATCGGATCTGGAATAGATCTCGGATCGACAAGAAAGCGGTGCAAGCTGCAGAAGTCAGTCCAAGCCAGAAATCGTACAATATGGAGCTCAATGACGCAGGAATGACGCGTTAGTGATGTCATAAATCAAGATCATACAATGTTGGAAAGGATCATACAAGGTTCAAGGCCTTTTGGCGGTAAAAGAAAGAAAGTGCGAACACAATGGTACGATACAGAGAAATGACATCATAATACCAGGACAGTATAAATAGGACGCTGTATTTAGCCTAAAGAATAAGAAATACCCCCAGAGAATTACCAATACAGACAGAGACAGACTTGAAAGCACAGAACCGGCTTGATTAGTCAGCAATCCGACCTTCCTCATTGAGTAACAGATCTTGACGTCGGACCGTACACCGTCCTTGTGGATCATATCTAGTAGATTCTGCTGCTCGATAACCTCAATTACATCACCCGCTCTTCATACATTAATCTAAGTGGACACCTATTCAGAACTTGGATTGTACATTGTGTTATACAGTGTTCTGTTCCGTCGCAGATGCTTACATAGCCTCTCACCAACCATTGAAAGAAGAAACAGTCGCTGAGGCACTGAAGAGATCCAATAATGGAGTGTCTGCTGGTCTGGGCGGCATTATTACAGAGCTTTGGAAGAAACTTTCTGCGAACTTCCAGGCAAAGACGTCCAAGTTTGACATCATCAAAGTCATGACACTGGTCTTCAATGACATAGAAAGAAGACACCAAGTAACAAAAGGCATGGGACTATGCGCCAGCTGGATGTGCCCAATCTATAAAGGCAAAGGCAATATTGAGGACTTGGACAACCACCGCCCAATCACAGTACTGGACTCTGACTACAAACTCTTCACGAAGTCACTAGCGATAAATCTCACTGAGGTCCTAGCCAACCTTATCCACCCCAATCAAGCTGGCTTTATGCCAGGAAGGAGCATCTTTGACCAAGTCCTTCTCACCAAACTGATGGTGAATTATGCCCAGGAAGAGGGGAAGAACAGGGCAATAGTTGCGTTGGACCAAGAGAAAGCATATGACCACATTTCGCATCGCTATCTCTGGCATGTCCTAGAGCAGTTTGGTCTGCCTGAACAATTCATTGGGATGCTGAAAGCACTGTACGAAAGCGGCGAAACAGCAGTGATGATTAATGGTGTGCTAAGCAACCGGTACAAGGTTACAAGAGGATCCTGACAAGGCTGTCTGTTATCCTGCCCAATATTCAATTTGGCAATAGAGCCACTTGCAGAGATGCTGCGACTAGCGGGGTTCACAGGAATGCAGATCGAAGGGGTCATTGATGCCATTGTGACCTCTCTCTTCGCTGATGACACCACTGTATACCTGGATGCAGATGATAGCTTCGACGATCTCAAAGCAGTACTTGAAAAATGGTGTAAAGGTTCAAGTGCAAAATTCAATGTCAAAAAGACTGGCCTCATACCCACTGGTGATGAAGAGTACAGAAAGAAGGTTATTGAGACATGGAGAATGAATGATCACTCACCACCCATCCCCGAGGAGGTCCAGATTGTGAAAGAAGGACAATCTATACGAATACTGGGTGCGTGAATAGGCAATAACACACAGCAAGATGAAATCTGGACCCCAATCATCGAGAAAATTGAGACATCCCTTGAACGGTGCCTGCAGCTCCACTCAACACTTGAAGCAAAGAGATTCATGTCCCAACTGGTAGTTGCCGGACGTACTCAGTATGCTACATGTGTAGCTGGCATGCCCAAGGCAGTAGAGGAGAGATTGACCAGAATGCAGAAGAACTTCATCTGGGAAGCAAAAGCTCCCACAATCAATGTAGGCACAATCTCATCGAGAATTGAAGATGGGGGGAAACAAATTGTCAACATCCCAATCAGAAATGAGGCTATTGACTTCAAAAGACTCCAAACTTACCTCAAAGAAGGCCCAGACTGACCAGCATGGGCTTACATAGCAGATGTGTTGATACATAACCACCAAATAAAAGAGGGCACCACCAAAGACAGGACAACATGTTCCAACATGTTCACAGAGTCCTGGTGTGCCAATATCCAGACACTCCCTCCTCTTCTGAAGAGCATGTTACACACTGCTGAACTGTATGGAATTGACTTCATCGACATCAAACCGTCCTGGGAAGTTCAAGGTCAAATGTCCGCATGGTCCCATCCTGGTGAGAAGAAAGGTGAAAGGAACAGGAACAATACCGCCATAGCCCTATGCCTTCGGTATAATCATGGTGTACAGAAGGTGGAAGACCTTCTAAAAATTCAGCTGCGACTGGACTTTGAGTATCATGACCGAAGAGCAGAAAATTGTCAATGCCTAGAATGTATAACTGACTGAATTGACAATACCTGCAAACACCCACATAAGTGCGCTATAGAAGCACGAACAAGACTAAACCAACTTTTGCCCAAATGGAACCCACTGGTTAATGACTCATACTCTGGAAGAACTGCCTGCAGAGGCAGACAATGTTGTTGTCCTGCGTCTGAACCATTCAGCTCACTCTCTATCAGATGGGATCCGGGTCTTGACAGGGAAACAAACCCCAAGTAACAGAAAAATTCACATTCCAAGACGTATCATTGATCCTGATGAAGGCAGATGCCCCATCTCTGTCTGGGTTGCTGGAGCCTGCACAAATGAAGGCTATAATAATGCTATATCAGGTGGGGGTCTCTGGTTCAGTGCATCCAGCCAATGGAACCGGAGCATATGTCTCCCAAAACTGGTAGCACAAACCACCCAAAATGGGGTTCTGTATAGCATCCTGTGGGCCATCGAGACTGTACCAGCACACACCAAACTTCTATTTGAGGCAGAGAACCAACATCCAAGCCAACAGCTATGCAAGAAGCTTGAACTCTGGGAAAATACAGGCTTTGTCGGTCTGGATAACGGGAAAATCCTGGAAGCTATAGCCACCAGGCTCCGAAGCCGTAGAGCCCAAACAAAATTCCGAATACAAAACAGCCCAGCAGGAACTGAGGAAGGACATAGTGCAGCCAAGGGGCTTGCAAAGGCAGGAACCAAAAAGCGTACAGCTGATGTGATCCCAGATACTGGCCCGTCCGGATTCGGAATCCGAGGAATCAAAGTTACTGAAATAACACAATCATTAGCGTACAAGGCCATCTTACTCTTGAAAACCCAACAACTATCTGGTAGAACTACCACAGAGCTGAACATACTTGCTATTCAACGGTTTGTCAAGAACAAGGTGGGGAAAGAGCCGACAAATCACCAAATTTGGCTCTCTATTAGATGCCAAACTATGCCGCCCCAAATACACAACTTCTTCTACCTAGCCATCCACAGCGGACAACGAATTGGGCACTGGTGGAAGTATATCCCAGAATGCCAAGATCGCCAATTTTGCCATAAATGTCGTGGAGTCGAAGAAACTATGAGTCACATCCTGTTTGAATGTGAAGTCTCTACACAACGGGTGGTCTGGAACCTCACACAGACCCTCTTTGAGAAAAAGGGGGGAATATGGCCAGGAACATCTCTGGCAATGATACTTGGCTGTAACCTGATGGACTTTGATGATGGAAGTAACAGGAAGATCAAAAGACTGGGACTCACTCAGCTATTTAGAACTTTGATTCCACTTGCAGCACATCTTATCTGGAAGTCCCGCTGTAACATAGTTGTCAAGGGAAAGCCCATACCGAGTGATACAGAGACCCATAACAAATGGGTTCATGCAGTGAATGAGCGCCTTCAGGCTGACTGCCTGCTGACAAATCGATTCCGCTATGGACCGAAGGCACTACCCCGAAAGGTAGTACTGGACACATGGAGCGGAGTCCTGCTTAATGAAGCTTCACTTCCAGATGACTGGATCTGGAATACCGAGGTTTTAGTGGGTATAGGACCAAGGTGCAAAACACCGCGAGCCCGTAGAGAGAGAACTCCTATGGCACAAACTCACCAGGAAAGAATATCTGACAATACTGATGAAGAGTCAGATCCTGGTGGATGAACTTGATATCAGCCAACTTACTAGTTGGCGGTCCTAAGTCCCACACTGCTGTTAATAGCAGCATGCGTTAGCGCATTTCCTTGGGGTGGCCCTTACCTATCAGAGGTTGTGATTCCTCTGATCCTTACGTTCTATGGCAAAGCTAACGGAGTTAGTTGTTGCAGTAGAGCACTCACGTTGCGAGCCCATACCACAAAAAAAAAAAAAAATGAAGCTGTTGGATAGAGAGCTCAACACAATGAGCTTCCTAAACAAATAAATCAGCAAGGCATGTCAAAATGAAGAGAGAGTAGCTCATGAGAAAGGGATGAGCTTTAGACAGCAGAGTGTTCAAGTGAGCATGATGCACAGCTGGTTCTTCATTTTCAATTTGTTGGAATGAGTATAGGAAGGAGCCAATCCTGACAGGAGCGATGTGAAAATTGAAAGGAGAAGACATCATTGTCAGAGATAAAGTGGGAATTGCAATCGTCGTTGAACAAAGGGTTCAAATTTCAAAGGGCCATGTGAACAGAGTTTTGCTTTATTTATAATGTGGACTTTGAACCTGCCGAATGGAATAGGACTCAGGTGACCTAAAAAGCAAGCTGAGGCCCATACAAGTGAAAAATCGTGATAAAATCACAGAAATACTCAGAATAATCTGTGAAACTCAAAGGGGATGGGAGTTGAAAGCTTTGTGATGTTGTTTATGTCCAAATCAAGTAATTGATGTCAGATGTCAATCATGTGAATGCCTCAGTCATCCACCAAGTACCTCGTCTTCCTTTTATGGTCACTGTGCTGTGCCTGTGATTTAAAGCAATTCCTGTTCAAGAAGATTCCTGATTAGGATGTGCTTCAGTCACCCTGAGTAAGACTGATTGGTCACCGCTTACTTGGCAGAACTTGGTACAGTTTCCTTGCATTCGTCCTTCTACTGTGTTGTACTTCCTTGCACTGGTAATAGAGTACCATTACGACTCTGTATCTAGCCATGAGATGCCCACTGTTACAGTGTCTTTACTGCATGGTTTCCCCAAGTAACCCCATCACATGTAGACACATCATGGTTCTTTGTTTGGTCCTTTAAAGTGTTGCATATTGTCATGTTACACTTCATGATATCGTCCCCTGGTCTCAAGCACTCAAGACTATTCCCTATGTTGACTGAGTAGTGCAGCTCACTTACAGACAGTTTACTAGTAACACTGCTGCGCCATTGTGTCCTTGTCCATTGAGTATTCCGGCAAGATTGTGTCTATCGACCATTGCTAGAGCCTTCTTGGAGTTTGAACTATGTTCAATACTGGTACTGGTGCTCCTCTAGACAAGATGGAACTCGCTTTCTATGCAGATCATGTCCCATTCGTAATCAGGAAAGATGGTCATATTTACTAGATATGCCAAAAATACAGGGTGGAATGTTTCCAACCCTATTAGTGTTACATGTGGAAATGGCACTCTGAGTCACTCAGCCAGCATCATGTGATGTTTCAGGCGACATGGAAGCTCAGGATAGGAGATGAGTCAGACCGGGAAGGAGTTACAATCAGACCTTTAATAGTATCCTGCATAGTATAAAGCTAACTCATTTGTATTGGTAGTAGCCAGTGGATTGTACCCCAAGCAGCTCTAGGCCTAAGAAGCAAGAGTCACATGAAGGACATTAGCTCATTGATTGATTGTGTGGCATGCGAGGACATGGTGGTCCGAGGTGTATTGTTTGTGTGTGTGTACATGAGGACATGGTGCTCTGAGGTACAAAATTATTAGCAACTTGTTATAGGATTCCTTGGTATTTAAAGCAACCACAGCTTTAGTTTGCCAGGCCATTTTATATCAGACCCCATCGAAGCAGTAGCCCTGCAAACCTACCCTTTACATTCCTTGTGAATTAAAACCTACTGCACTTTGTGCAAAACCTGCAAGGTTGCTGTCAAGTGACTTGTCTAGTTTCTGAACAGATCACATGATCACCTTCATTCAATGTAGATTGTCCTATCTGATTCTACTTGCTTCCCTGAAACTCAGGGTATTTAAAGAGAGTTAGTGTGTGATTTGGAGTTTATTGCAGAAGACCTTCTAAGACTTCTGTGGTAGTATTGCATTTCATATCGACAACCCACCATCAGGTGCCCTATTAATGAGAACCTGACATGTCATCAAACTGGTTCATGGTTCATGAGGTCATGTGTTGCATTTCCTTTTTGGGAATCACATGGACAGGCAAAAAGTCAAAGACTACCTCACATGCTTGACAAGTGGGAAATATCACATGGAATCAGTAATATCAGTGTAAATTGTCATGCACAACATGTACAGCATGTTTTCCGGCTTCAGGACTTGGAGTTATTGGACAGAAGGAGATGAATCATGTCAATAGACCATATCTTTTTCTTGCCTCAATATGAAGTTTGCAGAGTCAGTCCGAAAGTTCACATCAGATTTTTGAAGTTTGCTGATCTAAGTCAAATGTGGGATGTCAATACCAAACATGGGGAATTTCTGAAGTTTGTGGAATAGATCTGAAAGTTTGCATTGGATTTTTTAGAAGTTTGCTGATCTATCTCAAACATGGAATATTTCTGAAGTTTGCAGGTTTGTCCAAAGGTTCAGATCAAACTTTTTAAAGTTCATGGATCTGTGTCAAACATGGCATGTCAATATCAAACATGGAGGATTTCTCAAGTTAGATGGAAAGGGTTTTATGTAAAGTTAGGTAAATTTTAATTATGACACACTATTACGGCCAAAACAGAGCAAAGTGCCTTGGAAACTTGTTAAATCAGAGAAATGTCTTGAGCTGCCTACTCAATACACAGAGATACCTGCCACAACATCTCTGCATTTGATATCTCCGCCTCTCATCCAACATCTCTGCATAATGCACACAACATCTCTGCCTGCTCCACCTCCTCCACAATCCCAACACTCCCCCCACCAAAAGATCTCCAGGTGAGTTTATTTCACCCTATGGTAGATGAGCTTACCTAATCCTTTGACCTCGAAGCTACTGTATCCCAAGATGTTCAGGGTAAACGGACCTTGGAGGTCTCCTCCAGTGAAGGGGGCCGTCCTGATCAGGTTGTTGACCTCCATTTGGGAGTTCAGGTTAGCTTTGCCCCTCCCACTGGGTGATGACACCTATGATTGAGCCATTTCAGGTCATTGCCTGAGCTCCAAAATACATTATTCAGCTCTTTTTGGCGCATTTTAGGCCTTTTAGTATTGGTTCTCGGCTTGGGACATGATGTTCTGCATTTTCACAAACATTCAGCATACTTTTGCGCCATTCCTACGCGACTTGGATGCCGATTTCAGGCATTTCTGGAGCTCCAAAATAGAAATTGCAGCTATTTTTTCAGTCCTCAGTGCGCTTTTCAGGAATATTCTTTATGAATTATGATTAATTTCAGTCTTCTTTCATCGGCATTGACCAACACTAAGGGAACCGCCACAAAAATCTGATCATGGGCTCAGATTCTCTGTGTTTCACAGCCAGCCAATCGAACCCTGCCTGCTTTGATCAGGTCTGACTAGGTGTGACTAGGTAATCTAATCCAACACTAAGGGACTTGCTGCTAGCCGATGCAGGAGCTGGCTAATTGTTCTTTGAGAAAGACAAGTAAATTTCAGGGGCTGATACAGGTAGACAGTAAACGATATAAATCAATACTAATATTTGGCCTGTGAAAATATAAATTAAAGATCAAGAGAAACTACCAGATGATGCATCGGATCATGAGAAGAATCTGTATATTATTCCAGACTAAAGACTGAGTTCTGGACAAGGAATGGGAAGAAATGTCTTTCTCCTCTTTGTTGTCGATCGAAGATGAGGAAGGTGCCGTAGAGTCAAATGGAGAAAATGGTCTGTGGAAGATGAAGAGGAAGGGCTGATGGTAGCTGCACCCAAGCAGGAAATGTATCATGAGATGTCAGCTTGAAGTTTCATGAAGGATACCTGTTGACGAAGCTGGCCAGGAAGGAGATATGAATTGCACGAGCTCGAGGAACTGCCTGTAAATAATGCTGAACCATATGTCAGAATGCATGTGGTGTTGGCTCTCATTGAGGCAACTGGTAAATATGTTCAAACAATTACTTAAGTTTAGCATAGCCACCCATGTTTGTTTTCTAGTTTAATCACTCATCTCGTTTGCACTTACATGGATTCAGCAGCTCAGCGGCATTAGTCTTAACACCATAGAGACTTTTCATGTAAGCATGTCATAAAATGTGCAAAAAGGAGCTATGATCGCTGAAAAAGGAAATTGGTTTTTGGTGGAAAGTCAACCCTGTAATCCAACCTAGTCACACTTAGTCAGACCAGTGGGATAAAGGCCATCCTCTGGTGGCAGATACGAGACCAAAAATTCCACCAGTCCCTGTCATGTATTGCTTTCAAAGAAATGACTGCCAGCAGCTGGCCAGCACTAGTGCAAGTTCCATCCATAAGCAACTGGATTGTGATGTGTATGAGTCATGCCAGCTAACTGCAAAATTCGGGGCCACTTTAAAGAAACTCAGATGTTTGGCAGGGCTCGGCAGTGGTCACATTGGGTCACCTTTTGCCCCCTATGGTTAATATGTAACACTATTCATACCTATAGTGTCAGAGGCATACCAGAAAGAGACTTCATTGTGCAACCAGCAACATGGATGAAAAGAAATGGACATGAGGATGAACATGCAATAATGATGTGACTGATGCTGTGCCTTGCTGACCATCATAGATTTTTTTTTGGCATGGTGAGTAGCGCTTGAAATGCACTGTTGACTTTTTGCCCACAGGGGCTCCGCCAAATTCTTGCTTAAATCCTGTGATATTCGGCAGACAGCCTGACAAATAATTTTTATTTAGAGTTTGTACCGTATTTATCGTTGATTATTGATTGAAGTTGACTTGCACGTGAGGCCACCAGCTCTTCTGCTCGTCGTGAGCCCCAATCTATTGCTCGTCCATCTGCTGCTTTCAAAAGCAATGGTTCAGTCCAACAACCAGTCCAATGCCCAATATGCTCCCAAGAAGCGTGCTAGCTGTGTTTGGACACCTATTCAACACTGATTCGAGCAGAACCCAGCGCTTGCCAACCTCTTCTCTCCCTCTGACATGTCTCTTTCCCCAGAAACCAGCTTGCTGTGTCCCAATATTCCTTCTATGACTTCTATTCCAGATTTTCCTCCTCCATCTACCGAACCAGTGCCAGAGAGCTCGTATGCTTCGGATGTCGATTCAGGTGATTACAACATGGTCTGGGACAATGAGGCCAGCTTCAAAGAATGGTTAAAGCTGGAAGAGAGCAGGAAGAGCATTGAGTTTAGGGTGACGCATAATAATCCAGGAAAAACCTACAAGCGATCCATTCAGTGGGTTTGTGCTCACAATGGAACTGGTGGAGCGTCGAAATACAGGCCCAAATTTCCTGAGCACCAGCGCAAAGTTGAATCCAAGCGTACTGGCTGTGGTGCTCTCTTGACCATCAAGACCTATCATGATACCAACATTGTTCTTGGCAAATATGTTGACCAGCATGACCACCCACTTGGGAATGACAATGTTCGATTCACACGTATTTCCAAAGAGACCCGAGAATACATCACCAGCCTGCTTCAGATGCATATTGAGCCAGCTCATATCATATGTTCTCTTTTGTTTCTGTTCTTTTTATCGCTGATTTATTATTCTATCCGTAGCTCAAGCTCGTTCATCAAGGCTGCTACCATAACACCGACTTCAAGAGAGACCGGCGGCAGCATCATCAAAACGCCTATGTTCAGATGTGTGACATTCAATGGATCAAGAAAGAACTCGAAGCTTCAGGATGTCAGTTTCATCATGATGATGGCAAGTCAGTTAGGGTGTGGGTAGAGAAATTGAAGGAGGAAGATAAGTAGTCTGTTGGGTTTCAAGGCAGTTGATGATCCAGTACCTGCAGGTATGAGCATTGCATTATCTTCTCATGTCACCAATGATGTTGTTCAGGTTCTAACTTGGCCTCAAATACATTCACTCTCATGGTTCAGATGCTGTGGCAGCACAAATTGTTTGAAGAACACGGCAATCGACTTGTTTGCTTTGATGGAACACACAATACGACAGGTTACGATAACACAACTCTAATGACATTGATGGTCAGAGATAGGCATAAACGAGGTATGAGGTCTGCTTTAAGGTTATGTACTAACTCTAATGGCGAGATTCAAGGTGTCCCTGTTGCTTGGATGCTGGCATCTTCAGGCACCGAAGAGATGCTAATAGGGCATCTTTTGGTGGGGCTGTCGATGCAAATGGACTCTTTGAAACAGATCTATAAAGATCTATAACTAATAACCCAAATACACACTAACTCTCTTTTAACACCCTAAGTAATTCAGGCAGCTATTAAGAAAGAGAAAGCCTTTCAACAAAGTTGTAAGGTTTCAATCACGCACTACTGGTCTCTCGCAGACAGAAACTTAGCTTAGTTCACTTTGATGGTGAACCTTGCACGGCTTTGTAAATGGTTTTAATTCGCAAGGAATATAAAGGGGAATAGTGCAGGGCTACTGCTTCAATGGGTGTCAGGCTATGACTTCAATATGTCTTTTCAGATGAACACAATTTTATTGCACTTCAGAGCACCATGTCCTCGTGTACACACTAGCACTATCACTGGGTTTGTACCTCAGATCACCACGTCCTTGCGTACCACAATAAAATGAGATAGAATGTTCCACTCAGACTCTGCTTGTGGGCTGAGCTTTGTGGGGTACAATTCACTGGCTACTAAAGATACAAATGTTCTAGTTTTATAGTACTTCTACATTATTTCAGAGTCTGATGTGTTGATAATACAAGTCCCATTCGGGACCTCGCCATATGCAAGTCTTCCTGTTTGGGGTCGACTCCATCATCCGCCAAGACTAGGTTGTCCCTATCGGGCTCGCTGCTTTGTAGCTCTTCCCGATCAGGCCAATCCCTAGTCATCCTCATCCTAATCTGGCTACCTTGGGTAAAGCTGATTCATTGCTGATTCTAGGCTTTACTCGTGGTAGCACACTGCTCTCTTTGTACTCAACTTTACTCGCATAGCACTGGCTCAAACATGTGTTATAACAATTATTCTTTGCTTTATCCGTGCTGAGACTTCATATGAAACAGTGTCTTTGTACTGTCTGGTGTTCACCAAGTCACTCGATCACATGTGGACATGTTATTGTTTGTTGTTTGGCTACTTAACTCTGCGCGTCCCATTGAGTTTCGCTCACAGAGTAAGTTACTGAGTTTCTCGAGCACTGAGTATTTATCATATGTTTCGACTGAGTAGTGCAGCCCGCTTACAGATGGTTTACTAGTAGAACCACTGTGTTGGTTGTTATGTTTCCCATTGAGTATTCAAGCAAAGCACCGTTCAAACGCTGTTGCTGGATCCTTCTAGGTGCTTGTTTCATGATCAGCACTGGTACTGGTACTCTTCTAGACAAGTCAGAACTCCTCTCTAGGCAAATAGTGTCCCATTCATAATCAGGAAAGACAGTCATATTTACTAGATATGCGGAAAATACAGGGTGGAACATTTCCAACCCTATTAACGCTTCACCATTTCCTTGATCTAGTTCACAAGTGAAATCCGACTGTCTCTCCCTGACAAATCGTGACAGAGCGTGACCTTGCTCAAATCACTGCCTGCCGTCATGTGTATCCTGATGCTCAGATTCTTCTATGCTGGTGGCATGTTCTTCATGCTTGGCAGCAGCACTTTCGCATTGTGGATCATGAAAAGCTCTGGGAAATTCTCAAGAAATGGATCTGCTTACAAACTGGACCAGAGTTCAACATGATGTATGAAGAGATCAAGATTCTTGCACTAACAGCTTTTCTCACTTATCCTATCTCGAGATGTACTGGATGCCTGATTACTACCGACAGATGTGGTCAGCAGTTTTTCGCCAAGAAGAGGATATATTTCTTGCTTCTGACACCAATATGCTCATTGAGGCCTGGCACCATGTCCTGAAATCAATGTTTCTTAAGGGCAAGCGCAACTGTCGACTCGATTTCCTCATTCACGTTCTCATCGAGGATGTTGTACCTTACTTTAGGCTCCGAGAAAGGCGACAGATTGACAAGTTTGAGGGATTGGAGGTGGATATGTGCTGTCGAAGAGATATCAAAGCTTGGTGTGAGAAAGAATTCACTATTGACAATGTACAGGTCAGTTGCCCTTTAATCTATGAATGCTTGACTAACCAATCTTGCTAGCCATGGGAAGACGAGATCGGCACCGAAATCTTTCTCATCCAGATCAAGTCAGATGAAAGCCGCTTCTATCAAGTCGACCTCCTTCTCTACAACTGTGAATGTGACAGATTCTCCAGGTCTAAAATCCAGTGGTGCAAGCATATCTGTGCTGTAGAGAAATTCTATCCCGAGGCTCTGATATCAGAACCACCTTACTTGCCATCACTTTCACCTCATTCATCACCTTCACTGGCGATAACATCTCTATCACCTCCATCACTTCCTGCTTCCGATTCTCCATCTCCAGTTTCAACATCAACTGAAGACGCCAGCGCCAACCACATAGCCCTGTTGACAGAGCGCTTAACGACACTTGTTGCTCGTCTCCAGGCGCTAGACGCCAATCACATACATGACTTTGATTATTTACGCACAGCTGTCAATGACACTCTTGCAGCGACAGCCCAGTCCAATGTTCTGCCAAATCGACAAAAGCTCCCGCCAAACCGGAAGCCAGCGACGGAATTCCGCCAGACTCTACCACAGGTCAGGACCAAACACAAGAAGAAGCATCCGAACATGGATTCAGCATTTGGTGGAGGAAAGGCTAGCGGAGGAAAGGCAAAGAGTATCCAGGAGAGCAAAGTAAGCAAGCCGAGACACAAACCCAAAGGATTTCAAGCCGGATCTCAGCCATCAACCTCTGAATGTTCAGTCTCCCAGCCATCCACATCATTTGTCGAGCAACAGCCGCCTTCGTTTTCAGAACCCGCTACTATTCCCTTCATTCAGGCGCATCATGAACCAGTCCCAAAGCAGCAGTTTCCAATTTTCAGTGCTCCCTTTGAACAGCAACTATTGTTTTCGCAGCAATTCTATAACGGATATCTGACGCCACAATTCTATCAGCCTCCCTTCGTACAGCAAGCAATTCCTGACCAATATTCTATAGTCCCGCAATACTATATAGTGTAGCTTCATTGTTCATTTATCTTCGTCAATTTCTTTTCAGACTTGTCTTTAGAAAAACTTTCGATTTGTTTGTACGTCACAAAGTCACAACAATGAATAAATAATCGTGTCGTGCTATGTAATCCCGGGACAGAACGTGATCTAACGGCCGCCCCTATTGGCGAAAACGACGCGAGTCTTAAAATGGGCAGAGCACGTGCCAAGCCGCCCATCGGCACCGATTACTTTTAAACCCAGAGTTTACACAGGGAATTCTTCTTCTTCACATGTCATTGAGTCTAGTTTACAAGACTATAAAATGACTCCTCGGACTCAGAGACCGGCAACAGTACAGTGACATGTAATGAGAATCACAGCTTGTCGGCGGATGACTGTGAGAGGAGATAACGAGAATGATATCCCCTTTGGGCTCTTTGATGATCCCATCCTGAAACCGGTCCGTCCCAACAAACGAGCCCCATAAATGGGTCTCGTAACCCAATTAGACCCGGTCAGGGTTGGATCAGGTGGCTGTTAAACACAGTGATTGCGCCCTATTTCCGTTCATTTTGGATCCTGAAAGTTGGCTTTACGCATGAATTGATATGTGGGACTTCATTTTTCCAGTGTTTTCATTGTTCAATAGCTCTCTTTGAACAAATTTGGCGTCTTCATCGTCAAGTATCCCTATGGTAGTTATGAATTCCTAGAAAATAAATATTCATTACTCCTGATGAGTCATTGTTTCTGCATGCGCGTGCCTTTTGAAAGCGGGAATCCGAATCCGGAATGGTGAAATCAGTTTACCTCACCGCGGCTCTTACGTGCAGTGGGTCCGCAGACACCCTGATTCATTGGAACCATTCTGGCTCCCAAAAGCTGGTATAATGGTGTCCTTTCTTGGAACATTGTCAGGTTTCCAATGCATTCAAATAATTGTGTATCAATACCTACCTTTCAGACTGGATCCATCGCTCAAAGGCATGTCCACAGCTTGGTTGTTCCTGATAGATCTGGATCGGTGTTACCTGACAGCTGTCAGGAAGTCACTGAACATAAACAAGCCGTCGAAACCTCGATTATCTATCATATCCCGTTAATAATCTACAGGCTCATAGGATCCAAACTCGTTTGGCGGAATTCTGATCAAGAAAACTGGTCAATCCATTTTCCAGTAATTTTCTCATTCCTTGTAAGCTTTCAGACAGCTGAAACTTGGTTTTAGCCATGGGCTGAATTGCCTGGAAGTTGACACTACAGATTGCAGAATGACGTTTGTGATTACATCAGGGCTGCAGCGGTCGATTGACGTTCAGCACAGGGTAAACGAGCCCCTTACAGTAATGTCACATACTGCTGTGAGTGCGGGACCTGTCAAAAAAGCATAGTGGGTGGCGTGACAGGGGATATGGGCGGTGAGGAGCTGTAAACAGCCACACCTTTCCCTGCCCTCACTTCGCTTCCTTCTCTTCCCCCTCATCCACAATACTTCCTTCCTCAATTCTCGAACTATGGACGCAATCGGTTTCGCTAGTAGCATCATTGCCCTTGCAGAAGCAGCCAGTACCATCTACAAATATGTCAAAGACGTCAAAGATGGCTCAAGAGATCGTGCTGAATTGCAGAGCAGTATTGCGGCTCTCCCTGGTCTTCTTACGGGCTTGAAGGCTCAATTCGATAGCTTGACACCCAATGATGCCTGGTCGACAGAAATGCGCAAATTGGCTGGTCCGTTTGATCAGCTGCGTA
Source organism: Mycena floridula (assembly GCA_029320655.1). Classification (NCBI taxonomy): domain Eukaryota; kingdom Fungi; phylum Basidiomycota; class Agaricomycetes; order Agaricales; family Mycenaceae; genus Mycena; species Mycena floridula. The sequence continues at coordinate 480,808 of JARIHS010000036.1, read as the reverse complement.
AGATCTTGCAAAGGATTAAAAAGAAGTTTGATCTAGCGGCCAGTCGCACTGGAAGGGTCATCCAAACATTGAAATGGCCCTTGGACAAAACAGAGGTTACTGACCTACTGCAGCAGATCGAGAGAGTCAAGACGCTTGTCATGCTGGCAATTCAGAATGATCATCTGTATGTTTTATTTATTGTCTCTGAAATCTCATTGACATTATTGACAGCGCTTTATCTCGGGCAACTCACCAAGGGGTCCAACAGATGAATATCCATGTAGATCATGTCATGGATAAAGTCACCAAAATTGCCGCTGGAACGAAACAAATCCAGGCCCATAATATGAGTAAGGGGTGCTTTCTCTTTCTTGTGAACAGGGGCTCAATTGCGAAAGATGCTGATCTCCGTGAATTCTCTGAATGGCTTTCCCCAATCGACTTTCAGGCAATACAGCAGAACCACTTGGCGAAACGTGCTCCTGGGACTGGTCGCTGGCTTGCAGCAGATGTAGAATTTCAACGGTGGACAGATGGTGAAATCAAGATTCTATGGTGCCCTGGTAACCGTGAGTGTTGTGCGTCAACTGTTTGATATTCAATTAACAAAATCTTGTTATAGCCGGTGTCGGAAAGACAATACTTGCGTATGTCATGTTTCAAGTCCCTTTCAGGTTCCTGATATTTCTTTCGTAGATCTACGGCAATAGAGTATCTACAGAATCAGCTCACTCAGCCGAGTGTGGGTGTCGCTTGCATATTCTTTGACTATAATACCTCGAGCTCTCAAAGCATCGCCGACATCTTCGGCAGTCTAATCCGGCAACTGCTGATCAAATCTTCCTCTAGTCCTGATTCACTCAATCTGTTGCATAGTTCTTTCAAATCTCAGCAATCGCGTCCAACCAGTCTCAGTGAATTAGCAGAAGCTCTCCAGGCCCAAATCCAATTATATTCACATGTTCATCTTGTTGTGGATGCCCTTGATGAATGTCCTCTGGATATCCAAGACGATTTCATCTCTACCATCCGGTCTTTGACCGAATCGAGTCATCTCAGGGTCTTGATAACCTCTCGAGACATCTTAACAATAGCTCAGGAATTCACAAATGAAACTCGCATTGATGTGCGAGCACATGATGAGGATGTTCTATCCTATATTACATACAGAATCCATCGGGAAAGCCGTTTGAAATCAATGATCAAACGGGATGCGACTCTAAAGTGAGAGATTGTGAAGCAAGTGACTGAAAAAGCCGCCGGGATGTAGGTTCATCTTGGGCTTCATTGTTGCTGTACGTCGCTGATACACCAAGTAGGTTTCTGTTGGTCTGTCTTCACCTCGACTCTCTCACAAGTAAAAATAACCCCAAGGCCTTACGCGATGCTCTTGCCACATTGCCAAAGGATATCCACCGCTCGTATGATGAGACTATGACACGGATCCTGGCGCAGGGTGAAGATGATGCCAACCTTGCATGTCAAGTCTTTTTATGGTTGACCTATGCCAAGGAAAGATTAACAGTGGAGCAGCTCCAGCATGCACTGGCGATTTCACCTGGGATGACAAAGATTACGAGTCCCCATTTATGGGGCTCGTTTGTTGGAACAGAGCAAAATTGTGGACACTTTGATGATGGAGCCCAATGGAGCTAACCACGTGTCACATGCGGTGCCTCGCTGGCGACGCTGCTCGATGCTGGTCACGATCCATGTTATCGGTCTGCTTTATAGACTCCAGCACAAGTAAGCAAAAAAATAAGACCAAGGTCCCCAAAGACCCGGACTTGAAATGTACCAGAGACGGAAGAATTTAGTATGGTGATCTCAGATCTCACGGTTGGCAGCTTTCCGTTGAATTTTGCTGACGTCGCCCTTTGCCATCCCACAACCCTGCTCACCTATAGTTATATCTCTTTTACTTACTACTTTAATTATTATCCAAGGCCGCCAAGTCTTTTGCGCGGTTCGCATTCCGAACCTCCGATCCGTTCCGCGAAAATGCATGTGATGCGAAACCTCACGTGTTGTTGGAATTCGCTGCAGCGCTAAGCGTTTCTTGCTTCCTCCCGCCATTATGGTCGCTCTCCTCGCACTCCACTGGCTGTTTCTTCACGGCCTCATCTCCATTGTCCCAGCCCTGTCTCCTGCCGTCATTAGCGCCCTCTCTGCAGCTCATGCGTGGCCCAACGTTGCTCCTGGCATTACATTCCCATTGCCAGAAAACTTGAGCCTTGCCAGCTCTGATTTGTTACTTCGCTTTCCATTAATTCAGAGGTATGTTCTCATTCCTTTTTCGCCCTGCCTTCAGATTTGCCTCGCATTGCCATCTTTTCTCATGCTCGGTTTCCTTGGCTTTTTTCTGTTGAATCTGTTCCGCTGCTCAACTCAGGCTCGCGTTTCTCGGTGTTGCAATTGCTTCACCGTCAACGCTTCCTCTGTTGTTTCTGACCATTAACAAACCAACCTCTATCCGTGATTCTGCCTTGACACCGCCTGCTTTTTCATTCATTTTTCCTCCTTGTCTCCAACGATCACTTTTGAATTGACCTTGGCTCGCAATTCGATCGTCATTTTCACTTGACGTGCTTCGTCCATGTTCAGAGTTCTTTCTATCCTTTTGCCTCATTTTGGTCCTCGGATCTTTGACACCACATTTCTGGCTATTACATGTTCCTCTTTTTGATCCCTATCTTTACCTTGATGACATGTACTGACGCCACATTTCCAGCCTCAACGTGAGTCTTTTTGACTCTGCTTTTCTGCGACATGGCAGTCCCTGTGACTTTAAACATAAATAGAGCCTATGCCACTCTTATCAAAAGCATCGTCTGTCTGCTCCAGACGTTAATCAACAGCATGGTCTCGGACATAGTCTTTTAGACTTTAAACGATCCTGTCCTTTGGACATTAAAATGGACAAGAGTCTGTGCGACTCTGATCAAAAGCACCGTCGACTGGCTTTCGACGCTAAAGAAAGAGCTGGTCTGTTAGACCTGGGAGGACTAGCTGGCATTGACCATGCTGAGCGTTATGTCCTGGCTGAAAGCACAAGCCTGGCCAGCTTCAGTCATGTCTGTCATTGGGACATTAAACCTTTAGAAGGTCTAGGGGACTGTAAACCTTGTCACTTCGCTGATGACCGTCATAAGGACCTTAAAACTGTAGAAAGTCTAGGGGACTATAAACCTCGCCACTTCACTGATGGACGTCTCGGGGACGTTAAACCTATAGAAACCCGTTCGAGTGGACCAGCTGACATTGACCATGTCGAGCGTAGCGTCCTGGCCCATGAACAAGTACTAGTACGGAGCCTGGCCAGCTCTAGAAATAATAGCATGCCCGACTTGGTTAATCTACAGACTTGGTTTGTATTTGGTAGTCTAGTCATTGAATACACTTTTGGATCAGACTGTCTCTGTGTGTCTCTGTCAGTAAGACTTCAGTTGTAAGGGTGCTTGTTGACATCAAATCTACTAACTTTAGGTGGAACAAGTATGTAGTTTAGTTATCAGGTTTATAATATAATCATAAGTACATTGAGGTCAAGAAAAGGTGGACTCGTATTTGCCACCGGAATGGTTGGCCTCTATCCCACTGGTGATCCCAGATGCAATTACAGACATTGAGATCCTCATGTCTGTCTGCGCTGGATTGGTCATTATTGAGGAGCATAATTGGGGTCGCTACCCTCATCTTGTCCGTGAGTTCAGCCACCCCATAGAACTGCAGGGACTGAATTGTTCCAGATTACACAACTCGAGAATACTTCACTCATGAAGGAAGTCAGAAATACTTCAGACTCAAGGAGATGGAAGCGCACTTTGAACTCTCAGGGAAACCTCTGACCTCTGATATGTTTGCTCATTTTCATATTGCGGCAACTTGTCTCATACATCTGGCCTTTGAGGGCACAAAAACTGGTATGTGGTAAAGACAACCTCAAAGTGCTTTGCCAAACACTTCTGGAACAGGCCAAAAAGATCATGAATTTCCCTTCTTCTGGTTGTCGCATTATCCGCTGCTGGACTATTCAGTCAAATTTTGGGGATATCATGCAGGACAGTGTGAAAATATGCTTTGTAGCACTCCCAGGATGGCCGCCCTTTTGCAGAACCATCTGGAGGACAATTTCAACTCATCACCATTATCATCCAGGTTCCGGGGATTCTATCTTGACTATCCTCGTGGTCACGTCTTGGGAATTTTCAGCTTATTACAAGCAACATCCATGCTGCTTGACCATGATGTACCTATAAATTCCAAGAGCTGGGAGAAGAGGACAGTATCATTCCATGCTGTTCAGAATGGCCATGTAGACATGGTCAAGTGGCTGTTGGGGGCAGTGAATGAGATAGGCCTGCTTGGTCAACGACTATTCAACATCAATGATGCTGACTGGGATAGGAGGACACTCCTCCATTATGCCATAGAAAGGAAACATCCCACAATAGCAGAGTTTCTTTTGGGTGTCCCAGGGATCAATGTCAATGTGGCGGATGACCTTGGGCGGACGCCCTTGTCCTATGCAGCACCATTTTCCTCTCCACAAATTGTAGATCTCCTCTGTCAGCGAGCAGATGTTAACCCAAACTCCTATGATGGCAACGGTATCCCACCACTTTACTATGCCATACACTACAACCGTGTGGAGAACATCAGAATTCTCCTGCACCTTCCAAACATCGATGTCGGGCCTCTCCAACCCGCACCACGCTGGATCCGAGGGGATCTAGATTCACCTTTGAAGGTCGCAGCCGCGCTAGGTTATGTGGATATTGTTGATCTTCTCTTGAAACACCCTGACACCGATCCCAACTGGAAAGGTTATGGTCAAACACCACTGGCACATGCTACTATAGGACGTCACCTGGCGGTTGTTGACCTTCTTCTCCAGCACAGTGACATCCAACCTAACTTTATGTCTGGCCCACCATACTATGAGTGGGTTATGCCGCCCTTGTCATATGCGGTAAAAGAGCCGAGAATGGGAATGGTGAAGCGGCTGCTTCAGCATCCGGATGTTGATGTCAATTGCAGAGATCTCAAAGGATGGACACCACTCTCATGGGCAGCACTCAACGACTATGAAGAGGTCGTGGAGTTTCTTCTTCAGCATCCAGACATCCAGCCAGACATTCCGAATCACGAAGACATGACACCACTGATGGTGACAGCCATGAACAACTGTGAATCATCATTTCATGTTCTTTTCCAATCCCACAAAGTCTCAAGAGACTTAGTATCATCAGACAATACTGGTCTATTGGCATATGCAGCCTGCGGTGGGAATTGGAAAATTCTGCATCAGGTACTTGAGTTGGCCTCAAGTAGCGGTTGCAAAGACTGCAGTCTTTGCACTCCATTGTCCTATGCCACAGTAGAAGGTTATCAGGATGTTGTCCAACTACTACTGGAGCATGATGACTTTCATGGTGGGCCCAGAGACAATGTGTATATGGCAAAGTGGTTCAAAAGACCCACAGTTGTCCATCTGCTCCTCCCAGCCCAGGATAATTTGGATCCAAGTTCCAGGCACCGGCAGCATTTCACTACTCTGATTGATTATGCCCTGCGATGGGGATATACCGGGATTGCCGCTCTGCTTCATCAGCATGTAGAAACGACGAACAGTCTGGGGGTGGACAGCTGGAAGTAGTTCCATTGGCGAGCTTCTTCCGTCAGGAAGTGAGTTATGACCAATCAGAAATGCGCAACTGTCATCAGTCACTCAAATCCTTAGTGTCAGATCACAATCTCATGAGACACGATGTTCTCGAAGTTCAGTTGAGGCTCAAATGAGGAACATTTCTGATATTTGACTGGATTTCAGGACTATCATTCCTTCATTTCCTTGTCATCAAATTTCTACACCTTATTATTTACATGTGATATTAATAGTACTAATATATTATCAATGCCCCCTTCCCTGACTCCTTGTACTGAAGGTATAGGAGCACAAACTGGTTGACAGCGTTTTTTGACTCTTCATTCTGACATCTGGGCCTCGGGGTCATCATGACCAAAATGTTCACTGGATACAATCCATGGCGTCGTGCCTTGACCATGGATGCAGGTTTCCATACATTTCTCGACAATCCGGGATCTCTATACAAAGCACTTCTGATATCGAAGAGCACTGCTGAAATTCCCCAGGGAATGTTCAAGATTAATTCCCGGGCCCGGACGCCTTATCGACTCTTTGCGAACAAATCATCGTCGGGGACACCTCTGAGATGATGAGGCAGAGCGGTAGGCAAGACAGAGATCATTTTTGCACCCAGGGGTCCAGCATATCTCGATAATCTGGCATTGGACAAGTCACAGAAACATCTCAGACCACATAATAAGATTTCTTACATCTATGAACCTCCAGTGATTGCTTGAAATGTAAAGCGAATAGAGTCACCGAAGCCACTAGTGCACAATGCTAAAAAGCCACCACGTGGCTCGTGTGGCTTTTGCGCAATCACTCTGAAACACGCATAGCTGCAGAGGATATTGAAAGCTTACTAGATGAAACTATTCGAGCACTAAGGTCCTGCGCTGTCGAAGTTTCAACTCTCAATCCACCCAGAACGGAGTCCCATGCGACTACTCAAGCGTTGTGACAACATCCAAAGTCGAATCAGGGTACATCAGGACAAAGTCAGCAGCAGCTTTCATGTTGATCTCCAGTCAACGCCCTTTTTACGTCAAGTCGCTCGAGCTGAGAGTCTAAGTTGATGCCGCCGCAGGAGCATCCGGTACACGAGAATACGTAATTGCAGTATATGAAATATTTGGCGACTGGAGGATTCAGTACACTGCTGATATGCCGATTAATTTGCGATTCAAAGTCTCAACCCATGCTCATTTGTTTCAGAATCGATTCATCCAGGCCAGAGTTTATTGCGGCAAGGACTGAGCGATCAGTGCTGTCTCGGTGGATGACACGGCATACGCCATTGAGACTCCATGTTCACGATCCAGTTTCAAGTTTCTCAAGTCCCAGTATTGTCGACGGGAGCAGATTGATGTTCGGTTACTCACTGAGAGACCCGCAGGGAACATGCGGTATTGTGCGGCTCATTATTCTCATCTGCAGGATCTGAAGAGGAAATATGATCCCGCCAATGTCTTCCGGTCCTCCAAATCCATCGAGCTGTGATAATCAGATTTTAATGTCTCTTTGTGACGATCTTACAATATAATTATATATCTTTAAATATCTGAGCTTCCCTTTTCTCCATCGTTCGACGCGCCGGCGTTGCTAGAAAACCTCCCCGAGAACCCCATGCGACTCCGGCAAATAAAAAACAAGCGGTTATTTGGCCGTGATTGGCACCCAAATTGTTGTCACAGCTGGGTCACACCTATCCCTTTTGCTTTCTTCCTCCTTGCTTCTTCCATCATCCTCCTTTGGCCAGGTTAAAATATCGCAATCCTTGACGTTATAGCTCTCTCCCAGAAGGTTATTTCTCGGCCCTGGCGATGGTTAGCCTGTATATCATGCCAAATTGTCTCCAAACTGAGGGCGAGACATTTCCATTGGCGGAAGCCATCCATCATTCCAGGTTGGTCTTCTTCTTCATTCATTCCCATGGTGTTCATAGTCCTGATTACTTACTGCCTCAGATTCCGCGGTTATTGCTTGGCTCAAGGCCCAATGACGGCTGGTCTTGCCCCGTAGAGAGGCTGGTTACGAGCCTAGTGCTGCTGTATGTGCATCCCGTGCGGTATCGCTAAACCCGACCAAAGCAAGGCTGGCATTGACGATCAAGACGACACTAAACCCCAACTGCATACCATTCAAGGAATGACTGAGACAAGCCATCATCTCTTGTCTTCAGTAATCCAGCACCTACACGGCGTCTCGCCTGGCCCGTCACGATATCCTGATATTCTCCCCTCTCTTCGCCATGTTGTCGCGATAAACCCGGATATATCCAATCACGGTGAGCGACTCCATATCTTGCAAATGATGACCATTTCCTCATACCTTCTACAGCTCAATTTCCGACTGTGCTGATTCGACAAAGGTTACCAATCCAAGCCATCGTGGGTTGACTGCTGTGTCAGCTCTTGTTCCGCAGCTCCAGGAGTCAGGGATGTTGAGTTCATTATCGTTCGGACGTCTGGCGGATTACGTGAACACTGGACGGTTGAAAGAGAGCTGCGGAATGTAAAGAAGCATCTGGCGAAGGAGGACAGCCAGCAGGGACCTTGCACAAGGACCGACACTACCGTCGAGGCCGCCAGACCTAGCCTCCAGTCCAGGACCGAATCTTCCCCGAACTGACAGCCATTATCCGTCAAACCCAAGTCAATCTTTTGTTCGGTCCTTCCTTCAGTCGTGAATTCCATGAATGTAGACCAACAATTCTGTCACCGCAGTCGTCTTATCGTCAGTTTTCCTCCAGCATTGCGATCGGTCTTCATGAATCGTGCAGCCAAGGCGAAGAGCTAGACTGCGACATCTGGGTATCTCCGTGTATCTCTTGTCGCCGTGCGTCCGATCTCCGTCCACGTAGCACATGATCTCGGGTTCTATTTCTCGGTTTGCTTGCGCCTCCATTATTCACTCAAGGCCTGTTCACTTCTTAATTGCAATCGCAATCGTCACTTGATTCGTTTGAAGCCGGGTTGCCGAATTAAGACCTCACAGCAATCCATCATTGATCCTGTCCCATATCGCTGTGAGTGCCGAGTTCACTTGGACACCTGTCAAGGAAGCATGTTGGGCAGCATGACATGAGGCGGGCGGTGAGAAGCTGTCAACAGCCACGCCTTTCCCTTGCTTTACCCCCCTTATCCTCAATACCTTCTTCTTCAATTCTCGATTTATGGACGCAGTCGGTTTCGCTAGCAGCGTCATTGCTCTTGCTGAAACAGCCAGTACCATCTACAAATATGTCAAGGACGTCAAAGACGGCCCGAGAGATCGAGCTGAACTGCAGCGCAGTCTCGCTGGTCTGCCTGGTCTCCTTAAGAGCTTGGAAGCTCAATTCGAGAGCTCAGATCCCAATGATGCCTGGTCAACAGAGACGCTCAAATTGGCTGCCACAGATGGTCCATTCGCCCAGCTGCTCGTGATCTTGCAAAAGGTTGAAAAGAAGCTTGATCTAGCAGCCAATCTCGTTGGAAAGGTCATCCAAAAGCTAAAATGGCCATTAGACAAAGCAGAGGTCACCGATCTACTGCAGCAGATCGAGAGAGTCAAGAGTTTTATCATGCTGGCGCTTCAGAATGATCATTTGTACGTTTATTCATTGTCTCTGGGATCTCATTGACATTATTGGCAGTGCTTTATCTCGGGCAATCCACCATAAAGTCGCTGAACTCGCCGATGGAGCAAAACAAATCCAGGCTCATAATATCAGTAAGAGGTACTTGCCTTTTCTCGTGAAAAATGACCTAAATCGTGACAGATGCTGATCTCCGTGCATTCTCGGAATGGCTGTCCCCGATTGATTTTCAGGCAATACAGCAGAACCACTTGGCAAAACGTGTTCCTGGGACTGGTCATTGGCTTCCAGAAGAAGTTGAATTTCAACAGTGGACAGCTGGTGAAATCAAGATTCTTTGGTGCCCAGGCAACCGTGAGTGCTTTTTGTCAATTGTCAGATATTCTACTAAGCTGTGTTATCTAGCTGGTGTTGGAAAGACGATGCTCGCGTATGTACTTTTCCAAGTGCTTTTCAGATTCCTGACATTTCTTTCCTAGATCCACAGCAGTTGATCATCTGCAGAATCAGCTTTCCCATCCAGGTGTGGCTGTTGCCTGCATATTCTTCGACTATAACACCTCAAGCTCTCAAAGCATCACTGACATCTTCGGCAGTGTAATCCGGCAACTGCTGATCGACTCTTCCTCTATCCCTGATTCACTCCAATCGCTCCATACCTCATTCCAATCTCGACATTCACCTCCGACCAGTCTCAGGGTCATGGCGGAGACTCTTCGGGCCCAAATTCAATTATACTCTTGTGTCTACCTTGTCGTGGATGCCCTTGACGAATGTCCCGTGGATATCCGGGATGATTTCATCTCCACCATTCGGTCTTTGACTGAGTCGGGTCCTCTCAGTGTCTTGATAACCTCTCGGGACATCTTGACAATTGCCCAGGAGTTCACGAACGAAACTCGTATTGATGTGCGAGCGCATGATGATGATGTTCTATCCTATATCACCTACAGGATTGAACAGGATAAAAAGTTGAAAAGGATAGTGAAGGAAGATGCAGTTCTGAAGAAGGACATTGTCACCCAAGTCACTGAGAAAGCGGCCGGGATGTAGGTTCTTCTTGATCTTTATCATGAGTATGACTGATACCGGGCATAGGTTCCTCCTAGTTCGGCTTCATCTCGACTCTCTGGCAAGTAAAAACAATCGTCAGGCTTTACGCCAGGCTCTCGCCACTTTGCCGAAGGATATCCACCGCTCGTATGATGAGACTATGGCCCGAATCATGGCCCAGGGCGAAGATGATGCCAATCTTGCATGCCAAGTCTTTTTATGGTTGACCTATTCCCAGAAAAGATTAACAGTAGAAGAGCTACAGTGCGCAGTGGCGATCTCACCCGGAATGACAGTGATGGACCCTGATGCAATTACAGACATTGACATCCTCATGTCTGTCTGCACTGGATTGGTCATTATTGAGGACCACTGGACAGGTCAGCGTCCTCGGTTTGTCCGTGAGTTCAGTCACACTACATAACTGCAAAGACTGAAAGAGCCTAGATTACACCACTCAAGAGTATTTGAACACCAGGAAAATCAGAAGTACTTCAGAATCAAGGAAACTGAAGCATACTTTGAACTCTCGGGGAAACCTCTATTCTCTGACCTGTTTGCGCATTTTCATATTGTGGCGATTTGTATCACATGTCTGGCCTTTGAGGGCCTAAAAATTGGTATGTGATAAGCACAACCTCAAGTGCATTGCCAAACATTTCTGAAACAGGAGAAGATGAGGACAAAGTTGACAAGTTCTTCTGGGCATCAAATTATCTGCTGCTGCAATATTCAGCACAATTTTGGGGATATCACGCAGGGCAGTGTGAAAATATGCTGTGTAGTACTCCCAGGATGGCCGCCCTTTTGCAGGACCATCTGGAGAACAACTTCAAAGTCCCATCACCGTTATCAACCAGATTCCCAGGAATGACTCATGACTATCATTCCGGTTGCATCTTGGGAAGGTTTGGCTTATTGCAATTGACATCCATGCTGGTTAACCGTGGTGTACCTGTAAATTCCAAGGACCAGGAGAAGAGGACAGTATTATTCTATGCTGTTCAGAAGGGCCATGTAGACATGATCCAGTGGCTATCAGGGGCAGTGAATGGGATAGGCCTGACTGGTCAACCACTGTTGAACATCAATGATTTTGACGCGAATGGGATGACACTCCTCCATCATGCTATAGTGGAGAAGCAGTCCACAACAGCAGAGTTTCTGCTGGATCTCCCAGGGATCAATCCCGATGTGGCCGATAGGCATGGACGGACTCCCTTGTCTCATGCAGCGGGATCTTGCTATACACAAATCGTAGATCTCCTCTGTTGCCGAGCAGATGTTAACCCAAACTCCAATGATCTTTTTGCCAGGCCACCACTTTACTACGCCATATACTACAACCACGTGGAGAACGTCAAGATTTTCTTGCGCCTTCCAAACATTGATGGTGGGCCTTTCCAACCTTCACGAAACCGGCTCCAGGGGGATCCAGATTCACCTTTGAAGCTCGCAGCCAACTGTGGTCATGTGGATATTGTGGATCTTCTCTTGAAATACCCTGACATTGATCCCAACTGGAAAGGTGCTGGTTACCCACCACTGAGATATGCTATTATGAGTGGCCACTTGAAGGTCATTGACCTTCTTCTCCAGCACAGTGATATCCAACCTAACTTGATGTCTGGGCGAGAAGGACAGGAATGGATTATGCCCCCCTTGACATCTGCTGTGCTATATGAATATGTGACAAAGGGAATGGTGGAACGGCTGCTTCAGCATCCAGATGTTTATGTCAACTGCAGAGATTCCGCAGGACGGACACCACTCTTATGGGCAACATTCAGTAAAGATGAGAATGTTGTGCTTGTGGAAGTTCTTCTTCAGCATCCACATATCCAGCCAGACATTCCAGATCATATGGGTAGGACACCACTGATGACTGCAGCCATGAAAGGCTATAACTCATCATTTTCTCATCTTTTCCAATCTCACAAGGTCACAAGAGATTTAGTATCATCAGACAATGTTGGTCTATTGGCGTATGCAGCATGTGGTGGGAGACGGAACATTGTTGATCAGGTACTTGCGTTGAACTCGAGTAGTGGTTGCAAAGACTGCCATCGTTGTACTCCACTGTCCTACGCTGCGATGGAAGGTTATCAGGATGTTGTCCAACTACTACTGAAGCATGATGATTTTCGTGTTAGATACAGACACAAGCAGGCTGCAGCAGATTGGCTCCAAAGACCCACAGTCATTCATCTGCTTCTCCCAGACCAAAAAAATCTGGATCCGAGTTCCAGACACCGTCAACATTTCACTACTCTCATTGATTATGCCTTGCGATGGGGATATACTGGGATTGCCGCTCTGCTTCATCAGCATGTGGACACAGAGGACACTTTGGGGGCAGACAGCTGGAAATAGTTACATAGGTGAGCTTCTTCCATCAGGAAGTGAGTTAAGACTGATCAGAAATGCGCAACTGTCATCAGTCGCTCAAATCCTTAGTGTCAGATCGCATCTCATGAGACACGATGTTCTTGAAGTTCAGTTGAAGCTAAGATGAGGACCATTTCTGATATTTGACTCGATATCTGTGCTATCATTCTTTCATTTCCTTGTCATCAAATTTCTACACCGCATTATCTACATGCGTTGTTCATAGTCCCAATATATTATCAATGCCGTCAAGTCACGTAAACTTGAGTTGTTAGCTTTGTCTCAAATATGTACAAGACTACACAGGGTCATGAGACCTTACCGAACGCCCCTCTTTCCTAACTCCTTGTAGATAAGGTTGTTGGACAGTTGATTAGACAGTATCTAATAGTATAACTACCTTAGTGGATATTCCCAATGTTATCTGTACAATGGTTATTACCCTTGCAGTAATGGGCTCCAAAGGACTGTATTGAAGATTGCATGTACTGGATAATCACTGTACTAGAACTAATGGCTAGTTAGCTCAGTGGTTAGAGCACCTGCTATATTTGTATGGAGGTCATTGGTTCAATCCCAATACTGGCCGATACTTTTCACACATGACCATTCAACAAAGGTCTAGGAATATAAACTGGCTGACAGCATTGCTCGACTCTTCATTCTGACATCTGGGCCCTTGGGGTCATCATGACCAATATTCTCATCTCACTGGATGACCACTGATGGAGGTTTCTGTACATTCCTGGACAATCCGGGATATCTATACAAAGCACTTCTGATACTCAAGAGTGGTCGCCCAAATTCCCTGGCAAGAGGTCGATATCGTTTCCATTAGGCCTTGGTCAGGCCTTTTGAGTCCTCCTGCATCTTGGGGGAGTTTGGAGCAAGATAATCTCAGAAGTAGGAGTAGCAATAATATGCAGTTTGAATGCAGGTCTGTGCAGTTGGAACTTGAGATTGAGATTATCCAGATGGCTCTTGAGTCAGCCTTTGGTGATGGATTTATTCAGCCGATGAGTCATGCATTCAGCTTCCTCTGTTCCCACTTGGAGATGGCATATTGAGGAAGCTGCTTTGAAACTGTCAGGAAGAAAGGAAGAGAGTCGAGATACTGAGAGATTACATAAATAAATAAAAGCTTACTTTGTAATTTGAATCATGAAAACCAAGGACATTTATTGTAGCAATTAAAAATGAGAAACACTCGAGACTTGTATGAGCGTTGAACAGTGTGAAGAACCAGCTGAAACCAGATATCTGGTTGGCAAAGAGGATGAAAATCACAGGCTCAAAGAGTATATCATTTGGCCACATTTGTGCTTAGCGAATCTGGTCTATTTACTTCTTGCTGAGGTAATTTGAACTTGGTCTGGTCCAAAATCACACAGCCACTATGACCCTGCCGCGATGCTGCTGTGATGATGTGACGAATCACGCCTAGTGCTTCCGCCCATCATGTCGAAGAATTGTCCTCTTCGCATAGACGGTCTTCGACGCCTTGCGAGACGAGGACACCCAACTATTTCACCACATCTCCAAGAAATGGATGTGCGTTCATCTCCTCTTCCATTCAATCAAGCCGATCCTGACGTCCCACAGCCTCTGTATCTCCATTATTCCACGAATGCATTCCAGATCAAAGCAAGGAAAGGTGTCCCTGAGGAAAGGAAATGAAGGAGTGTCTCTGCTCCGTCGCAATCGTCACGCACCTTGGAAACCCATTCGCTCTGGTGAACAATCCCGTTACAATTCGGAAATGTCGGGTAAATTCTGTGTCTTTTCGTTGCAGACAAGGGATTAATTTTTATAGCTAGGACAACCATTGCCATCCCTCCAAGGTTTGATGACCGGCTGTTTCATTCCTCGCTCATCCATCAAGCAAGGGACCTATCGGAGCTCAAGAAACCTCTGCAACATTATCTCGCATGTCTGCTGCTGCTGAGTCTGACAAAAACCCCTGGTGCAAATCTGGTTCTGCGGTCAACAAAACAGACTAGGAAGCGGGTATTGGAATGAAACTGAGAGAGAATCTTTCTGAGGTGTGTTTTCTAATCCAACCTTCCCGCTGGCACATGTTAAGTTTCTCCTCAGTTTTACAATTTCTCTTACTGCAGTGATGAACCTCGGATTCGTTGGGTCCTCTGCTTTTACCTGTGAAAATCTGATATCTTTGGCTTGTCTCCTTCTCGATAGACAGCAGTTGCTCTGGTATTCTATTCTACTCCTCTTCTTTGCGCTTGCTTGTTGCATTTGTTGACTGACATCATTACGAACCAGTGGGATAGAGGCCAACTGTTCCAGTGGCAGATACGAGTCCCCCATTTTTCAATCTTAATAGAATGTCATGAATCTTACATTATCATTATCAAGTACCTCATTACATTCGAGAAATAGTGAAAGTTTAAAGAAGAATGCTATCAATCTTTCCTACCCTAAGCCTACAACCATACCATAAACAACCTGTTTCCATGCCTGTTTCCTGTTTCAGAGCAATGCACTAGTCATCTATGCACTATGCATTATCATGCCCGAATGTCTTGAGGTTTTAATCTCCATGCCTCATGTTGTCCTCATGACCTCTGTGCTAGTCAAGCATGTTTAATCAGTCTAAGTCCTCATTTTCCATCTCAACATTTTCTGTAGCTGCCTTGTGGATTAAGTCCAAAAACCATGTTGGCCTTGATGCCGACATCTCAATGATGACAGGATCCTCAGATTCTGAGATTACCCCCTCTAAGGTCGATGTCCTCATTGACCATGAGTTGATCAATATTTATGTCATTATCTTGTTTCTCATTGTTAATTATTGTAATGAACTTCCCTATTGTGAAATCAAAGAATTTCTGTGTCATAAGGTTTGGATTCTTGTTTGGTCTTATATCCTTTGAATAAATAATCCCAATGTCTGATTGGTAATATCGGAACACTAACCAAAACTGAAGACTTGTTGATGTTGTTCTTCTGTTTGAAATTGGCCAGGATCTCGGCAGTGTTAGGTAAGATGGATGTTGCGCTCCAGTTCCCATGTGTTCTCAGACATAGGATAATCTTTCCACTTGATCAAGTATTGGTGTCCCCAACCTCATTTCCATGATTTCAAGATTTCCTTGATGTCATACTCTTCCTTGTTATCAATGATAACAGGTTCTGGTTGTGATTCCCTCCCAGGTGGTTGGTCCTGGTATGGACTCAGGAGTGACTCATGGTAAACTGGATAACATTTATCCATCCTGGGAACTTTTAATTTGTAAGAAGCTTTCCCTTGCTTCTCTAGGATTTCATACAGTCCCAACCGTTTGTCACTAAGTTTTTGTGAAGCCCTATCTGTTTTGATGTCTTTGGCTTCTAAATAAACTTTATCTTCGATATTGAACTTTGGTGCCAGTCAGTGATGTCTATCAAACTGTTTTTTCATGTTTTTCTGCACCTTTTTCATCCTAGATGCAAGATACTCTGCAGACTCATTGTTCGAGCCAACAATGTGGCAGCCGATGTTACTGTGGGACTCGTAATTTTTGTGAGCGCCTACAAGCATGGTAGAGGGTTAGCTCGCTGTGTTCAGCTCCTAGAAAAAACAAGACCACAGTGAACGAGTCACGGCATGAAAGACAATGAGCATCATGGATGAGTCGCATGCCCGCGCAGCATGCTTCACATGCTTCACCGGCGTAATTTTCCCTTTGGGCGCTCCGATGCGGCCCTCCATAATATCGCTCTGATCCACCAAACGAGCCCCACAAATGGGACCCGTAGACATCCGGTATTCAGTCATGTTGGCTTTTGCCACCGTCAACGGTCTTTCATCATCTAGTCCTTCTTCTTCTCGACAGGTGAGCTATTCATACCTCTTTGTCTCCATCATTATTGAGCTATTCCTCAGGAGCTCAATTGAATACTCTTGGGCTGTTTTGCTCACGTTTGCTGCTAATATTCTCCGGATTACCTACACCAATAGCGACCCGGAAGTGCTTGTTCAATGGGTATGTCACCATTATTACCTTTATAGCATTGGAAGATGTGATATGGCTAGTGGAATATCATGGGATCAACCTCAGGATTGTCCCAGCTTAGATCTTGAGCCCCCAGTCATCTAGCTTTGGGAGAATAAGCAGGCATGTAGATCACTGAGCCACTATATATACCTCGCCTTCGACTCCTCTACTATCTATGCGCCAACATCATCTCCACATCCCAACCTCCATCTACACGCCTCCGCCACTCCTCCGCCTCGGCAGCACCGGCAAGCATTATCTGTTCCGCGTTGCTCAAGATGCACTATGCTGCCCACCCTCGACATCTGCGCACACCACATCTCTGCGCACCACAACTCCGCGCACTACATCTCTGCCCAACCACTCTGTACTGAGTTGGTGATCTACATGACTGTCATCACTGTCATGTGAGAGTGCACCATTGATAGAGTAGCTGTGGCATAGGATTATAGCAAGGAAGTTTCCTTGCCTCATCTGGTGCAGGCTTCTTTTCCTTTGGCCACTGTCTCTATATGCTTTGGATGATAAATATTTAGTTACAGCGAGCTTCACAATCAGTGTCACTGACTGGTGGAAGCTGGAATGAAGAAGCAACAGAAACCTTTGGGCTGGACCCGGATACACGGAGATAAAACTACATTCAACATCTCTGCACGCCATCGCCCAACACCACCGCCCCAACATCCCCGCGCACCGCATCTCAACGCACCGCATCTCCACGCTCAACATCTCTACCACCCACTCACCTAAGGTAGACGAACTTACCTAATCTTTTGAGCTCGACGGTACCCAAAAATGTTCATCGGAAATGCACCTTGGAAGTCGGAGGTCAGACTGTTCATTTTTGGGTCCAAAAAATGCATTTTCCAGCTCATTGTTTCAATCATACAGCTGCTCTTCAAGGTACTTAATGTAGTGTTTCACCCTTCCCATTAGGTGGTGACACCTACCATTCAGCTCTTTTTGGTTTGTTTTATAGCCTTTTGGTATTGGTTCCCAGCCTCGGGACATGATCTTGTGCATGTTTACAAACATTCGGCATACTTCTGCGCCATTCCTACGCGCCTGCGATGCCGATTTCAGGCGTTCCTGGAGCTCTGAAACAGAAATTGCGGCTACTTTTTTCGGTTCTCGGTGCGTTTCTCGGGAATATTTCTGGTGGATTATGACTGATTTCACTCTTTCTTCATCAACATTGGCCAACACCGGGGGAACGGCGACAAAGATCTGATCACAGGCCGGATTGTGCCACATTTCCGCTCATTTTGGATCCTGGTTGGCTTTACGCATGAAGTGATGAATGGGGTTTTGTTTTTACAGTGTTTTCATCGCTCTATCCCTCTCTTCGAGCACTACAGAGGTCCATTTTGGCATCTCTAGTGTCACATACCTCCATGGTAGTAATGAATTCCTAGAAAAATAAATATTTATTGCTCCTGATTTCTGCATGCGCGCACCTTTTGACCGTGGGAATCCAAATCCGGAATGGTGAAATCGGTTTACCTCACCGCGGCTCGTACGTGCAACTGGCTCTGCCGCAACCCTGATTCTTCAGGACCATTCTGCCAGTGATTCCAAAAGCTGGTATCATGGTGTTCTTTCTTGAAACACTTCTGTTGTGTTTCCAATGCTTTTGAATAATCATGTATCAATACCTACCTTTCAGACTGGATCCATCGCTCAAAAGCACGTCCACGGCTTGGTTGTTCCTGATAGATCTGGATTGATGTTACCTAACAGCTTTCAGCAGATTACTGATGGTAAACCAGCCATCGAAACTATTTCTCGCTCTCTAGATTCTCTATCATATCCTCTTGAGGCCATTCTCCAACCCTAATATTGCGAACTTGTTTCTGGTCAGGAAATCTGGTCATTCCATTTCAGTAATTTTATCATTCCTTGTGAGATTTCAGATGTCTGACAACTTGGGTTTAGACACATCAGTTAAATCGATGAAGCCCACGGGTAAGCCATGCTTAAGAATGATGAACAGAGTAGGGTGGAATCTGCGTCAGCTCGGGAATGTTGGTAAATGATAGTATTGCTATCTTGGTTGGAGAAATGTCATTCAAGCTCTCAAATCAATCTGCTCAGCTATTAACACCGAAGTTCTAGCCAGGGACTGCAAACGGGCATCATGCAACCCGATAGATAATTGTGCCTCACATACATGCTCACCCCGGGATCAAGTACCGATCCAATTATAAGCCAAGGTCACCTTCTAACTCGACTCGTTTGTCCTGTCAAGTCACACAATCCTGCTGGCGGGCTCATCGACAAGGCAATCCCAGTAAGAGTCAATGTGGCGAAGATAATGAAAGCACAAGCCTGGTAAAATCTCAGTTCAGATGATGTCCAAATTCCTGTGTAATTAGATATATCATAAACAGAAGATTAGGTCAATTTCAATGCAGCAACAAAAACCATTCAGCATCATGACGTCCGTCTGATCAATCTCGCCAATTTAACATTGACATTGAACAGCACCTCTCGTACTAACACCAGGAACCATGGCAAATAGACAATAGGCATATGGATCAAAGTCCAAGGC
Source organism: Mycena floridula (assembly GCA_029320655.1). Lineage (NCBI taxonomy): Eukaryota > Fungi > Basidiomycota > Agaricomycetes > Agaricales > Mycenaceae > Mycena > Mycena floridula. The sequence continues at coordinate 461,612 of JARIHS010000036.1, read as the reverse complement.
TTCAGGAGAACCGTATAAATGACCACGGAGTCGGGACCGACGCGCATCAGAATTCCGTCGGTTGGTCCGAGCTCGGGTCAAGTCCGGAATGATGTGCCTGGCAGGATTCGTTGGGACGGTCTGATTCTGCCATTATTTCTTTCTTGACAGTGCATGGTGATGACTTACAGATTGGAATCATAAAAATGCTCAGGTCTGAGTATAAGTACCAGTACAAGTGCTCGAAAATCCTACTGGAAGCGATGAGGCGCTGATGCAATCTGAGCAGTGAGAACAGCAGGACTTTTTCCAAGTTGTCATGTTCAAGACCTTTCTTTCATGCTTTGGAGGCATTTTGGCAATGGACTGCTTGGAGGGAACGGTGACTGAATAATGGAGGCGCAAGCAAACCGAGAAATGGAATCAGAGATGGACGGAGATCCATGCTCCCCTCACCAAAAGATCTCCGGGTGACTTTAACGCCTCCACAGCAGTTCAACATTGATCCAACAGCATCTCCAATCTCCCATATTGCTGTGAGTGCGAAGTTTACTTAGACACCTGTCAATAGGAAGCATGATGGGAACACTAATCCATACTGATTAATGGCAGAGTGCAGAGAATGTAGAAGGAGAGTGATCTCACAGCCTGCCATCGGCATCTCGGCATCACACACACTTGAGAACTGTTGGCTCAAAATAGTAACTGTCAAATCTGGGATCCATCAATTCTCCAAAGCTGACGGTTTCCTCTTCTGAAGTTGACTTTGTGTTTTAGCTCTTGACCCGCGCCAACACTGCGCTTATCCTCTGCAGTGAACCCAATGGTGGAGGAGCTTGCTCTGACATCATCAATCCCCCGACCACTATGCTTCAACTTGCCTGGTGCGATTACTACTCGCGCTGTCATTGCTGCTGTTTCTGGCAGTGGATTTGAATGTACTCTGTTCCAGTGAGTGGTTTTATGTGCAGCCGAAACTCGAGGCGAGTTGACCGCTTGACAGGGGTATTGAATGTACTGGAACCTCTGTTCTTCTTACTCAGGCCGATGGTGTCATCACCATTAGCAACGCCGAGTCCGTTCAGTGCGTCAGTACCTAGACACTTGAACCCACTGTCTACTTTTACAGATTGATGTCAGAATGATGTTCAAGCAATACTTGTTGTGTCAATGCAAAGTTCTATATGTTATAACTGGCCGGATAGTCTTTGGATACCACATGCCTTGCTTCTTCAGTCCCAGGTGATCAATGATCCTGTGGGCCGCATCATCTTTTGAGTTCGACGCGCGCAACCAGAGATCCTCCTCAACACTCTGATGCTGTGTGAAGTAAGAGATTGAAGCACCAGTGATTGATCAGGGATACAATGTCTTTTTGCTCTTCTGATCGAGTCCCGGCTGCGACATCCTCAGATGGCCAGTGTCCTCAGATCTGACATTGAAAGTTGATCTCATAGATGAGGAATGGGCCCACGCTGGAGTCCGAAGTCAATTTGGCGATGAATAGCGTTCAGATGGACGTCTTAAGCCCGAGAAACCCTCGTCTACTAAATGTAATGACAAATCAACATTTTGCTCAGTTTTCCGTGTTCACAAGAGTATTTCTGTGGAGTAAATTGCCTTGATGTAAATATTTCAACGATGTCGTCATACACAATGTAACATTGTTGCCATTGAAGAAGCCTTGTAAGCGTGTGTCTGTTTTCTACTTGAATGGATCATAAACAATTGGTCTCAAGGGCGCCACTGTTGCATGCTGGTTCAAGTCCCCTCTCGCAGTCTGGCAGATGGAATCCTTCAGTCGGTTGACCTCAGATACTCTCTCATGTTGTGGAATTCAAGCCAACGAGTTGGAAGAGCATGAGTGACTATATGTTTACCTCGGAGTCTAACTGTCTCATCCCACCCCACTTGACGGCTTAATCCGCGATTTAGAAAACAATTCACATCTAAATCTGGATTCTATTCAGCAAGGTTGACACGAGATTTATCTCTACACCATCCTTTCGAATGCATTCTTCACTTGACTACTTTGTTTTGACTTGATGGTCAGACATGTGTACTCGGTTTGAAGTTTTCAATTGGCCGCTGCCCGGCAGGTGTGATAGCTCTATCGAGGTCTTGCAGGGACTTTACTAAGTCAGATACGAGATTGCCTCTCTCAATATCGGGATGCTGCCTCCGAAGACACCTTCGTCCCATGCAGCCCTCTCGGCCAGACATCACGAACGTATCGCTTCAATGCTTCACGTATCATCCCGCTCACCTAGTCCTGGCTCGTTGGGCCATGAAGATCTGAAGAAATATATGGAGGAGTCTAAAGACACCTACATATCTTCTGGCTTCCTCGCACAGAACTCCCGTCAAAGGTATTTCACAGTGGAGGATGGGCCCCGTCAAAACGCCGCCTGACGTCAGTGCAAGCATAAACGATTGGTTCAATGGCAAGCTGGACTTGGCATTCAAGGGAACATTATTTATGCACTGAGATTATTTTTGGCATCTATCCAGATCTGTTTGGCTGGCATTGAAGCTGAGATTCTTTTGATATTGAAGTGCAAAAGGATATCTTATTTATTTTTTGCGGCGTCTTAGTGCTGTACTTTATGGAAGACCATGATGGGAGTGACCGAAACTGCTGACTAAACAAATGGCTGCCATCTCAGCCGTGAATGTCTCAATATTGGCCTGAAACTCACCGCCCAAAGACCACAATTAGGATAAATAGAGTCTCACCACGATTCGACCGGACTAGGTATGTAGAGTGACCTATGAGAGATATCGATGCTCCAGAAATAGACCGTGTTCGTTCACAGCTTGGGGATGAGATCATATTTGACTAAGCTTGTTTTTGACTACCAACTCGACAGGAATAGATGGCTCGGGGTGTTGTACCGGTAAGGGCCTGATCCTCACTACCCACGGCCTCTGTAGATTGGTGAAGATGATCAGAGCTTTTTCTTACAGGGTCAAATCACAACAATTGGCCGACTGGTGGTTTACGCTTGAATAGAGGTCAAAAATATTGCCTGTTCAATCTCAATGATGCATCAACATTGTTCGAGGCCCTCTATTTGGTCCCAATGGTTGGCAAGGATGACCGGCATGTCTGTGGACAAAACATCCTGGCGATAACAATTCTCCATTGGCGATGCTAATCTTTGATAACCGCCACAAGGCCTAGGAGCTATTGAACCGACATCGACGATTCCAGTGGATATCCACAAGGCAGTATGTTGGATGATTTTCCATATGCCAACTGGCCTTTTGACACTCCCTGGAGCGACAGTTTGGCCGTAATAATGTCGCAAAATTGCTCTTACAGGCAACTTGGGGAAAATTCATCTAATTTACAGTCGACTTGGAATCATAGATTGGACACCTAACTTCAAGGAAGGAAGGAAGGAAGTAACTTTTGGCATGGTCCACGTCCTGAACGCCATGTCCCAAGATAACTAGTACACAAACTAATCTAAAAGTAGGCACAACTATGGCCGTAATAGTATGGCCGTAATAGCGTCGCAAAATCCCAGTGTTTTTTAGGTCAACTTCAAGCATTTTGAGTGTTTTTGACACCCAACTTCGGTCAAATACGAGCTGAAAGATGGTCAACTTGGAATTGCCCGAGGTTTGCATACCTCAATATGGGGGCCAACTCGGAAACTTCATTTGCGGGTACCTTGGGAGGTGATCATAAAGAGTAGCGGATAACTTCAATTTCCCTGGAATTTGCAGTCAACTTGGAGACTACATTTTACGGACAACTTCGGGGCTGAGTTTGCAGTCAACTTTCGGAGTCGCAGATTCAGGTGACTTCGGCGGCTCGGCATTGGCATGTGGCCTTCCCCTTTAAGACATTGACCATCACATCTCCTTGCATTTCGCTCAAAGAATGATCTCAGGTATCTTTCCCCCATTCAATCATAGCACTGTGACCGCAAAGCACAGATGCCCGCGGGTCATTTTCACGGCCATGAAAATGGCCCGCGATGATGCTTTATCTTGGCGGCAGGGAAAACAAAGAATGTTTGCCGGCCGTGAACATTTGGGCGAAGATTCCCGCCGCAAACGTCGGCCGGATCAATTTTTGCCCTGATGTTCACGGCCGGCGAAGATATTTTTTCTTTCCGGCCACCAAAATAAAGCATCATCGCCGGCCATTTTCACGGCCGTGAAAATGACCCACGGGCATCTGTGAAGGGCTGCGACCAACATTGATTGATTTTGACGCGTCGCTCACATGACCATTCGTGTCTGAACAACACCCGTTTTTTTCAATGTATCTTATTTTGCTTGTTTCAAATGCCTCCTGTTATCGACATTGCATTGTACTGATCACTTTGTAGAGGAAAATTGTGTATGTAATCAATTTATCAATGCTAAACAGGTTCATCAGGAATAATTCCCATCCATCTCTCCGTAAGTAATACGGCACAGCAAAAAACATCAATGCCCCAATTACCATCATCTCCGTCAACATCCATCCCTTCCAGCAACTCGTGTCCCGCCATGATCTCGTCAAGCAGGCTGATTGAATGTGGCGCTATATTGCTGGCATGTGCTCTACGCCACTGGAGAAGGCCGAAGTATGATCGTGGCATCATAGGAGAAATTTGACTCTCACGTCCAAACCACAGACTTTGCCGGCAAGTAGCACTGGCAAAGCACCAGGATACAGCTCCATTCCCTAAGAATCAAAAGTCTGAAGTTTCAGATGGATGGATGCAGAGAAGCCAACCAGAAATGATACCTGTCAACTTGCTGACAACCATGGAAGGAGGCAAGAAGGAGGAAGGAAGAACGATGTGTCATCATGTCAGGTGACCTGCCAGCAATTTCGGCCAGTATTGATCCGAACTTCCCCCCGCCGAAGTTCACTCCAAATTTAGTTGACCGAGTCTGAGGTTGTCCTGATCTGAAGTTGCCTGATTGACCCTCTTGGGAAGTTGACCAGTTTCAAGTTGATCTAATCTGAACTTGCCCGATTATTAACTTCGAAGATGGCCAATTCTGTTAGAACTTGATTCAAATATCTACTTCTCAGTGTCGTTCCAAATGACTTGCACGGTATGAAGTGCGTCTGAGGTTTTCGAACAAAGAATAAGGGTAGAAGAACGAGATTGAAAGACTAAGGAATACAATATTCTAACTACTGATTAAATACTAGTAAACATGCGACTACTGTTCGTCTTCCACAATGCAAAACATCCTACAACCATGCTTTAAGCAACCTGTTCCCATGCCTTCTTTACTAAGTGCCTTCAGGTTTCCATGCCTGTTTCCTGTTTCACTACAATGCGCTAGTTGTCTGTTCGCCATGTGTTATTGTGCCCTAACGCCTTGAGGTTTTAATCTCCGCGCCTCATGTTGTCCCATGACCTTTGTGCTGGATCAAGCATGTCGTGCTTCTATCTCTTATCTTATCATCACATGTTGATCCCTTCTTTATCAATCTAAGTCCTCGTTATCTTGACATACGTCACTTGTTGCTGCTTTATGAACTAAGTCCAACAATGTTGGCAGTTTTGCTGATGTCTGAACGATGACAGAAACCTCGGGTTCTGACAAATTCTGAAGTTAGCTTCATTTGTCTTATTTCTTGAAGTTGGGTGTCAAATGTGTGATTATGGCCAAGTTGACCGTAAATTAGATGAATTTTTCTCAAGTTGCCTGTAAAAACAATTTTGCAACATTATTACGGCCAAACACAACTAATCCCAGGAATAAGGTAAATGAAGGTAATTTCAAAATTGGGCTAGTTGGGACCTTCAGAATCAGGCAACTTCGGAGTTGATGATCAGGCAAGTTCAGATTAGGCCAACTTGAAATTGGTCAACTTCCTGATAGGGTGAGCTTGAAATCAGGCAACTTCAGATTTGGGCAACTTGAACCAACTCAGATTTGGTGAACTTCAGTAGGGGAAAGTTTGGATCAATACTGTCCGGGATTGCTGGCAGGTCACCTGACTTACCATATTAGCAAAGGTTTAATGATCAAGTACATGCAGAAAACACTTCTGACTATCTTCTCAAGGGCTTTTTATCTGTATCCCATCACCATTTCTTCGCTGCATGCAGAAGAGGTGGACACACCAGAGATGGAACTGTGACAATTTTCTCCATGTATCATATAGGAAACCAGTGGGGTAGAGGCCAACAGTTCCTGTGGCAAATACGAGTCCTCACTCTTTTGTCTGATCTCAAAGCTGCGTTATAATTCTCTGACAATTGGGAGTGCAGATGGTTTATCCAGCTGGAAGACCTTGAACATTGATACACACTCTCAGTTCTGGGCACTCAAGAGGCCATGTATGCATGAATCAGTACTGTGACCGCAAGATAGCAAACGTTGAAATCAAGTCAAAGTTTAGTTTCGGGTGAAGCCATAGCCTCGCTAGCCAGGCAAATTATATTCCCTGACGTTGATGAGCAAGTAGTGAATATAAGGCCTGGTTCCTGTTACGCTTATCAACCCGGTAGCCCTCAATTCTCACGGTATTTCAGACTCCAAGGGAGAGCCGATGTCCGGCACAAATAGCATGTGTTTTCCTGTGATGGCGCTTAATTGGAGTTTGTGTCCTGGGACAGCGCAAGCATATGTCTGTGTAGCTTTTAGGAGTTGGTCCAGTCATTCAAAGTGGTTTTTTTGGGTCAGATGTGACTCTCAACCTCTTTGATAATTCACTTTGCCAAATTTTGAAGTTTTAGAGACCGGCACCTGAGTGAAGCCGAGACCTGTGAAAAGTGTCAGGCAATAATTCATCACTGCGGGAAGTGATTCATTTGGAATGGTGGAGGCATTCCACCATGGATCAAATGGTGGAATCATAGCTCCAGCAATTGTCATGAATTTTGGAGCATACCAAAATGAGTCTGAATATGCAGGATTTGACAGTGCCAAGAATATGAGATCTGGGGACACCATTGCTGTTGGAATGGAGTCACTTTGCCTTATATGTTTTCAACCCATATAGGAATCCAATTTATAGCCTCACTTGTTGGAAGAGAGTGACTTTTAGTCCAGGTACATCATCCAAAACAGGAATAAGTACAGTAATTACAGCTTGATGCCTGGCATGTCTACACCTCTACTGCATAATATGCCCCATGCTGACATGGTAACCCACATCTGAGAGTGTGATCAGACACAACCTAACTAAATCATCTCAGAGTTCATCACATTGAAACCTTCCAACAAGCCACAAATCAGGTAAAACTCCGCTGCTAACAATCCTTGGACATGTCCATGTCTTTGAAACAGAATGGTTGTGATACCTGGTTCTCATCCGATGGAGTATCTACCCCATCAGACATACATCCTTTATATTCGGACTTGTCATTTTTCATCTGCCTGTGACTTGATGTGACACTCCACTGCTTCCCACTGATATGGTTGGTTATACTAACCCTAAGTGTAGTATGATCAACCCCTTTTTGATGGTAAGCAAGAGTCATCACCATGAAAATTAGGTGATTTAGGATTGGTATGTGCAGTGTGGTATAATCAACCCTGTTTTGAGAGTAAGGATGGGTTACCACTGTGAAAATTAAGTTATCTAGGATTGCTATGTACAGTGTGGTATAATCAACCACCTTTTGACGGTAAGCAAGGGGCACCACCATGAAAATTAGGTGATGTAAGATTGGTATGTACAGTGTGGTATAATCAACCCCGTTTTGACAGTAAGCATGGGTCATCACTGTGAAAATTGAATGCAATGTAGGAATGGTAAGTGCAGTGTAGTATACTCTACACCGTGTTGACATGGTAAGCACTAGCTATCACCCCTGTATGTGCAGCAGAGTATGCACCCAGAAGGCATTTGAAGTGCCGGTCATCATTGCAAAGATTTGATGGTACACACAGTGGAGGAGTGTTCTACATCATGCTGTCTCACATTTAACCCTAAGACCCATGCTTACGCTGGTTGATTATACCCTGCTGCATAGACCATTGCTACATCTCATTTAATGTTCGCGGTGTGCTTACCGTGGTTAATTATACCCCACTGCATACCATGGTTGATTATACCCCGCTGCACATACCATTGCTACATCTCATTTAGTTTTCATGGTGAGGACCCGTGCTTACCATGGTTGATTATACCCCGCTGCATATACCATTGCTACGTCTCATTTAAATTTCACAGTGAGGACCCATGCTTACCATGGTTGATTACACCCCACTGACACCATAGAGTGTCTTTTGCCAGCAATTCTCGGGTTTATTAGTATTTAATACATCAATTAAGGTTAGGGCAAATGGAACCTGCCAGCTCTAATAACCCATTATCAGAGGGTGCAACCTCTTGGATGGGACGTGTTGGACCTCCGGATAATCTCAATGAGGTTCATGTTGAGCCTCCGACAGACCCAGCTCCTGCTGCTGATGTTTCTAATTTCCTTGATATATTACAGACACAGCTAAGGTAGGCGACATCCAAACGTCGCCGACGTCACGTGGTCATTCCAGATATGGGCAAATTCTGTGAAAATAATAAATATAATGCCTTTGGGACACTTTTTGGAAAATCCGCTCCCATAGATTTAAAGAAATATTAAAAATGGAGTTGGTTGCAATACCTTTTGGCACCAATGTCTGATGTGCCCAAGTTATTTAGCCAAAATGACCTGGTGAACCATGTGTGACAGGTGTGTCACAACCAGCTATCGCCGTTACCTTTGCCTAAATAACTTGGTCCCTTCTAGACCAAATACTACAAGACCTTCAAGGATTATTCTCAGCATGTATTCCCTCAAATCTATGGAAGCAGATTTCCCGAAAGGTGCCCCAAATACATTGTATTTATTATTTCCTGAGAATTTGCCTATATCTGGAATGTCCACATGACGTCGGCGACGTTTGGATGTCGCCTACCTTAGCAGCTGCACCAGACCTGGAAATTTCCACTATTTGGACTTATGCAGTTGCTCTTGCTACTACTATTTTTGGCAATATTTTCTAATACATCATGTGGACAGTGGCTTTGAAATTTTGCCATGGATAACCATGAAAGTTCATGAATTCTCGTGAAAATCCATGGAAATGTCATGAAATTGCCAAAAAGAGTATGACAGTTATATTGGACCATGGACCATGGTTTATAATAGAGTGAGTACTGACCATGAATGTTATCCGATCATAGTTTCAGGTGTACTAAGTACAGACTACAGACTAACAACTGAAACCATCCAAAATAGTATGAAGCATAGACTATAACTTGTGACATGCAAATATTTTTCGAAAACAGATGTCATACGAACCAAAAGGTCACACCACAGAGAGTGCGTTGAGGATACAACTCAAAGACACAGGAACCGAGCTGTTTGATGGGATATGAGACACTGTGGTCACAGACTATGACTGATCAGTCACGTCCAGCCATCCAAAAATGATCATGACAATTGAACCAAAACATTCATCTCTGACACACTGAGCGCTTAATAACGTATGGAGGACATAACTCAAAGGCACACAAGAAGCGCGCCTTTGACGGGATATGACCGATTGGCGCTCAGCGAGGTATAACTCGTCGCTCGATGACTCCGAGGTATGACGCATTGTGGTCACGGACGGAAAATCGGTGAGCTGGCAGTTTCTCCGCCCAAGATGTAATGACTATCCCAAATGGGGAATCGAGTTGGTCGGATCGAACGATTACTTCTGGTGACATTCATGGTTACCCGCAGCACAGCTTCTGCATTTGTCCTTTCCGTCGTCAAAATGACATGTCGTTTTGGCTTTTCGACATCTCACACATGCTCTGAAAATTTGGGGCTCTGCTGAGTACGAGCATCCAAAGGATAAGATAAATGCTCACCCCCGCCGCCTCTCCAGCCTAGGCCCGGCTCGCTTCTCCAGAGACTCGAAGGTCTGAAGGGCATTGGCATCTTCTCTCCCTGCGATATCTTGATTGTAGCTCATAGGGTCGAGCGCACGAGCATCGACAGGATGGCCGGTTGGAGCGGCAACGGTCAGCGTAGCCTGCATTGCGATACTGAAAGACCAGAGAGCAATGAACAGCTCTGGCGTCATAAGTTGGAAGAATTTCATTGAGCAAAGGATTTTGGAGGATTAATGAGTTGGGGGAAGGATGAGACTGACCAGCAGAATGAGGGTATCTTTGAAGAGCACGACATTATTTATACTATTGGCTGATAGCGACGACACCAACTTGAACTATCTTGACGTTGTTAGCAACAGTGTGTAAGCATGCGATAGCTGCGGAAATTTTGCCCTGGCGATGATAACCAGCGGCCCGTAGGCTTTACTACCCCATGGGCGGAAACGTGTAAAAGTGTAACGCGCTGTGACCGTCACCGGTGACGGCCACAACCCCTTCCCGATTTGACATCCTTTCAACGCGACATCTCTCCTTTTACTCATCTTCTAGACCTTTCGATAAGCCCATTTATTTATCTATTTATTCATTGATCGTTCCCGTAGTTACCAAGTAGTATATATAGGTAGAAAGAGTCATTTTGTATTTCTCCTTAGTACACCGAAATTGACTGTTTTATCTTGTTCATTTTGGTCGCTCGAAGCATCCAGCTTCATTCAACAACTCTCTGTGTCACCGACAGGACAATTGTCACACCAGTGCCACAAAAAGTTTCAGCGCCACCACTGCTTTTGTTTCGCATAGGACGGTATTGGAGACGCGGCCAGAGAAAATGTTCAGGTACCGACGTTAGAGGGAGAAAAGGCTGAACAGAGTATATCTAGAATGATTTTTCAGTCAGTCAGAGCGGAACCACTCTGACGCTCTCATGAATGCCTGTCGAGTATATCCGAAAACCATAACATAAACCTCTCATCTTAGATGCTGATAAGATACATCCGATGTACGGTGCTACAGTTCTGGTCGCCGCTCGAGCGACATGGAAAATACATGTAAATACAAGATCGATGTAGCGGTTAAGCTGCTGTAGACAGAATCCGTAGACAGAATCCGAAGACTTAAATCAGTCCGCAGCAAATATTCGCGACGTCTGGGGTTAAGTTTTGACAGCTCCGACGGAGAACTCAATCGGCAATCGACCGAAATGATTAAGTTTGCCAGAAACCTGTCGGTTTTGGTCCCTGATCATTGAATCAGGCCTTGGGATACGAAACAACCCGTCGGTGTCCTCGTTACAGTAGTCAAGTCAGAGCTAAGAGCCTGAAACTGAAAGGCGGGTGTCTCCCTAGGAGAGCGATCGAGTGACTAAAGTCTAGGGCTGCGCACCGTGCCCGTTCATAGACAGTTGACGGGTCCGTGTACCCATCATTCGAGAAATATCGAGCTTTCTGAAAAAAGGACAAGGCTCCAATTACGAAACCTATTTATACGCATCGGAGTCCCCAAAGAGGAAATCCGGCCAGCTTCGAGGTTTCCCCTGGTTTCCCATGTCATCAGCTAATGACGTGACCTTCGATTTTCTGCGGCCGAGGCTCAGCAAGATTACGAAACGTATTAGCGAAGCACAAGAACATCAAGAACATTAGGCTCATTGGTCATGCCTGTGGGGTGGTAACCCCACTTACCAGGGGTTACCAACATCATGTGATATCTTCCCTTTTGCGGGATTTCTTCCCACGAGCTTGTTGCGCTACATTTTCGGTCTGTCAGCTCTTCCTGCCTCTTGACAATGCGATGCTGGCTCAGGGTACAAATGGTCAGCCCTCAGAACTTGCTAAATGTTCTTTTCCCTGATTTCACATGGTTCTAGCATGATTCTATCCATATTCTTAGTTTATTGCCCCAGCACTGAATTCAGGGCTCAGCACCTTCTAAATCTGGAGAACAGATGGAATTTGAATAGCATCTAGCTGATCAGTGGCACAATAGTCTGCTCTCTAGGAGTTTAATGGCCAGATTGGACTGTGATAAGGAAATGTGGCATCATTACAGGTTGTAATGTGAACAATTCCACCCAGCAAGCCTATATGGCAGAGGTGTAGAGTCACCTGATTCTCCTTCAACAAGTCTTGCTCTATGGTACATTTGGCTCATGCCAATGACCCGTCAATGATTGCACCGCAGGCGCCGGAAAATTTCTACAAATGATGCACTAGAATAGTGATATCGGGCACCATATGTTCACTTTCTTATCTCTACACATATTCAATGTATATCTCAGCCAATGCTCACCCTTTGCCTCACCTATAAACTGTGAGTTCTGCTTTATTGATGAAAATCAGTTCAAATGGCTTTATTGGGATAAAAAGATCACCGAGCTCTCAAATAAGCTCAGAAACCTTCCATAGTTACTTGAAGACCTCCTCATTTCCCCTGGTAAGTCTCTCAGGCTTTGAGTTAACCCAGTGTTAACCAATCTTGAAAAACTTGATTCCACACGGACATAACCAGTAAGCCGTCTTAATCGTCCATACCAATTACAAAGCCGCGTGACTTTCGGGTACGGTGAAAGGTTACCCGACTCGGTTGGCTGGTATGGGTCATTGCCAATCAGAGCTCTGAGAAGCGCTGATAGCTCAGTCGTTTACATCGTTTAATACGTCTCAGTAACATGGTAAGGCCCGGCGAGGTTCGAGTGTGCATTAGCGAAGATGCTACGTATGACAAAAGCATCGGCGTCCATGCGAGCGGCAAGCAGCGGGATCATTCCCACGCCTTTTGATTCTTCCGCTCATCGAAGACGTCGTCGCGTTCTCCGGCATCTTGCGTTATATGCAGCTCGTTCCTCACCTGGGTCTTGGTTTCAGATTACGCAACCTATTTATAAGTTCGTTTGTTGTACGAGCGCCGTCCTTCACTGCGGCGGGAGCTTACTAATACTACAGTATTTTATGGCTCAGTTGTACACCCAAAATCAATTTCATCTCCCATTTACGGCCCTCAATAGTTATGAAAAATCCCAGTATCTGAGAAGTTTCTATATATTGTTTTGCATATTGTGTTTTTATGGCAATCAGAGCTGTTTTGAGGAAGCTATAGTCCAATTATATGTGTACAAGTGAGTGATATCTCAATTTGGAATATTTTTTCCTGTTTTGACATGCTCATATCTCAATTGTTTCTGGCTGGATTCCCTTCAATCCTGATGGAAAATCTTGTATTAAAGCCTACTAATTCATGCTTATTTTAGCCCAGAGCCTTGCCTTGAGCGGTAGCCGTTAAACAGGTGTACAACTGACCCATAGTGTACAACTGAGCCATCAAATACTGTATTTTGTAATAATGTTATGATATGCGTGACAGCATGCGAAAGCGGATTTCGGAGTTGCATATGATGTGATTTGTAACATGATCAGCTGCAAAAGCGCTGTTCTCACACTTGACAGATTTTATAGACGCCTGTCGAGCTGAGTTTCACACACTCATGGCAATTGCCATTGCATGCGGCGACTAGCCATTTCAGATTCCGCAGCGCTATTTTGTGAAATTGTCATCATCAAATTTAGAATCCCGACTTTGGAATGATGAGAATCAAGTAAGAATATCTTGTAAGAGCACAGTCATTCAATCACACAGGTTCTAGAAAGACAATGAAATGCTTGGCTTGACTGTGACTTTCATTGTTCAGCAGGGTTTGAAATTTAATAATGCAGATGCATCACATGTTTATCCTGGGAGCAAGCAAAATTGCTGAAACTGCCACCAGAGAACTTGATACAGATATTGTTTCCCACTGCGCGCCATGTAGTTTGGCAGAATGTTCAGTGCTTCAATTCTCACTTCGCTGCTTATCATTGCGCTGTGAGGAGCGGACCGCAGGTCTATAATGAGCAGTGCATCCCAGTTTTAGATATTACAGAGTGATTCATCCCATAGTATTCAATTCTAAATTCACATCCTATATATACCATTTCTATCAATTCAGCAGTCACAGGTCAGAGAGCTCCAGATTTACCTTTTTAAGCATGCTGAACATAATAAGTATTTCCTGAAATTTTGTTATGGTCTCAAGTCACTCAGCTAAATTTCCAAAACTTGGTTTTGGCGGCTGAGTCACAGGGCCTACTGAATTAAATGAAATAGTCCCCACACTCCGAGTTTATTTACCCGGAGAGTGTTCTGTAACTTGCACTCAGTCTCATGCAGATCTAGTGGAACCTTTCTGTTGCTAGACAACAATTCGGCAATTCCCTCTCTATCTGTATCTTATCAACACTCCATGTGTTATCCCACCGGTATAATTTTGATCCTTCAAGGGACGGAAATGCTGGTGCCGGGCCGCTGAAATGCTCCTTTAACTTTCAGGAATTTCAGCTTTACTTGCAACTGTAAGTGGTGTTAGGGATTGGTGCTTGCACCATTAGTATACAGTAGTTAGCACTTGTGCAATGCGAGGTTTCATATCTGCCGCGCAAGACAGTCTCTATTCCACTGGTAAACCAGAAGATAACAACTGAAACATTTTTTATACATTGAAATAGGCACAACAGATATCAACCCTTCCCTTTCTCTCAGTCTTCAGCTATGAGTGCCATAATTGCCACAGTAATCGGGGGAGGAGAGATATAGAGGCTTTTTGAGATCAGGTATTATATCACAGCATGCAAATACAGTGAGCCTCTGTGGCCATTTCATATGCAGTATGGAGATATGAAATATTGTAACAGCCCTGCTTATGGAAAAGTCAGCGACCATCGATCAAGGGACAAGAACTCAGAATATATAGCAGGCAAACAGACTACTTATTTGGCATGCAATGGTATCCCATCATAAGCTACAGCTAGAGTAGGCTAGATTGAGAGCATGGAAGGAACCCACTTGAGGGACAAAGGCAAGCTAAAAATATGGAAACTACGGCGGCAAATGCCATAAACGCGACATCATTTTGGTTGTAACAAGCTTTAGGTTCCTTCAGGAGGAACCACAGCTTGTTTCCATCCCAAATCTCATGCCGCCGCCCTGTGGGTGGCCTCGGGCGGCGTCTGCGCCTTCGGCGCTCATGATTATGTCAGTTAGAATAATTTGTCATCATTATTCATCATTTGTCATGCTTTCAAATGATTTCAAATAATTAATCAGCTCACGTGGCTGAGCTCTTTTCTAGTATGGATATAATGCAGGGCTCTTGGGCACTACACATTGTGGTACTGCCAGGCCCATAGGACCCAGCACATCGATATAGGACAACCTTGCACTATAAAATGAAGGAAAATGGAAGGCAAGAGCTCAGGACATGAGTTAAAAGGAGAGTATAGGCCCTAGGAAAGGACCATTACACTCTTTGGAAATCAGAAACATCTACGATGCTTGCACAGGAGGTATATCATTCGCCAGACCATAGCAAATGACTCTGCAAGAAAAGAAAAGAATGAATGTAGAGCAAAAATAGTCAACAGAGGGAGGTAGCAAACATTGCAGAAGCAAAACAAGAGACACTTATCACCACAGACTCGAAACCACGAGAGTGACATGAGTTCTCGGAAATACTGCAGATGCTCGAGTCTGTTGCGCTAAAGTGCCTCTGGAAGGCAAACCAGTTTACGGAGTTTGTGTAGTCCAATGTAACCATTTGACACATGTCAAGGACTGTTGAATTATTTATAACCAGCACAAGAGAGGATGGTAAACTCAGATAGTGGAGATTAAAATGACACAGAAGCAGATGATCTTGTCTTATGACAGACTCAGGCTAGTATGAGATATGCTATCGCAGAAGCCACAATTCCAGAAAGTGACATACTAAGAACTTGACAAAAGCCATGCACAGACGATGACCCCTACAGGTCACTGAGCATAGCAATCCCTGAGGAGTGTCAGCTATGCTGAGGGAGACAAAGGAGCAGAAATGGGGACTCACCTAGAGAATTAGCAAGAGCACCCAAAGCATTTATATGACACAATGGCAGGGAAAAGCTAAAATGGCAGGAGACTAGCAATGAATGGAAACACCATGGAAGCATGGAAACGACCATTCAAAGCTGTTCAACTCATTTAGCTGATATGCTGAACAATAGGAAGAAGCAGCCCTCAAATAAAGATCAGCCCAGGAAGCATTAATCCAGTTCTAAAATGTATAAGTGCAGATCTTTAGACATGATATGGGGTAACTTCAACAGAATCGTATAGAAACACCACTGCAACATGCTTGGAAGAAAAATGGAAGTAACAACATCTATTGATGTTCAGGATTGGTGAACTCCAATGAGGCACCAGCATGTCATATATTACCATTAACCTTCCAAGTCACAGAAAGAATGACCAGAGATCCAATCTGAGGATGACAGGATGATTTTCACTGCACTAGCCAAGCACCAGCTGTAACTTGGGACAGTCAATTTAAAGTTCCCTGAAAAATGTCCTGCTAAAATGTTGTTTCAGCAGAAATAGTGTTGTTGGCTGGAGCTTAATCGTTTAGTGAAAATGGGAGTCAGCCCTAGAGACAAGCAGAGTGTGTGCCTATAATAACTGTCAACCTGTGGGAAATTGTAGCACTAAGGCAATGAGCGTCCATAATAAACGGGCGCAACACAGGAATTAATAATCATGACAGGCAGTGCCTCCAGGAACATACAGCTGTGCACTACTACCATGACAACAAGAGGACCCAAAATGACATCCTGGTGCATCAGAGGAAGTCATAATGATGCAACAGCGCATCAAGAGGATCCAAGATCAGACTCAGACCCAGTGGATCACCTCTGAAAGCTGTTATGGGCCCTCATGAAGACCAGCAATGTGTCCTAGGCATGGGTATAGGTCAGGAACTGGTCCCTGGGAAAGGTCAAGACAACCAGGCACCAGTAACAATATCCAGTGCACAATAAAAACCACCACAAAGCCAAACACCAGTAATAGGGTTGGAAATGTTCCACCCTGTATTTTCGGCATAACTAGTAAATATGACCGTCTTTCTTGATTACGAATGGGACACTATTTGCCTAGGAAGGAGTTCCGACTTGTCTAGAAGAGTACCAGTACCAGTGCCAATCATGAAACAAGCACCTAGAAGGATCCAGCAACAGTGTTTGAACAGCGCTTTGCTTGAATACTCGATGGGGAACGTAACAACCAATGTAGTGGTTCTACTAGTAAACCGTCTGTAAGCGGGCTGCACTACTCAGTAGAAACATAGGATAAATACTCGATGCTCGAGAAACTCGGTAACTTACTCTGTGAGCGAAACTCAATGGGATGCGCAGAGTTAAGTAGCCAAACAACAAATGATAACACATCCACACGTGATCAAGTGACTTGGTGAAAACCAGACAGTACAAAGACACTGTTTCATATGAAGTCTCAGCACGGATAAAGCAAAGAATAATTGTTATGATACATGTTTGAGCTAGTGCTATGTGAGTAAAGTTGAGTACGAAGAAAGCAGTGCGCTACCACAAGTAAAGCATAGAATCAGCAATGAATTAGCTTTACCCAAGGTAGCCAGATTAGGACAAGGATGACTAGGGATCAGCCTGATCGGGAAGAGCTACAAAGCAGCAAGCCCAATAGGGACAACCTAGTCTTGGCAGATGATGGAGTCGAGCCTGAACAGGAAGACTTGCATATGGTGAGGTCCCAAACGGGACTTGTATTATCAACATAGCGGACTCTGAAATAATGTAGAAGTACTATAAAACTAGAACGTTTGTATCTTTAGTAGCCAGTGAATTGTACCCCACAAAGCTCAGCCCACAAGCAGAGTCCAAGTGGAACATTTTATCTCATTTTATTGTGGTACGCGAGGACGTGGTGATCTGAGGTACAAACCCAGTGATAGTGCTAGTGTGTACATGAGGATGTGGTGCTCTGAGGTGCAATAAAATTGTGTTCATCTGAAAAGAGATATTGAAGTCGTAGCCCGACACCCCTTGAAGCAGTAGCCCTGCACCCATTGAAGTCGTAGCCCTGCACTATCCCCCTTTATATTCCTTGTGAATTAAAACCATTTACAAAAACCATGCAAGGTTCACTGTCAAAGTGAACTGAGCTAAGTTTCTGTCTGCGAGAGACCAGTAGTGTGCGACTGAAACCTTACAACTTCATTGAAAGGCTTTCTCTTTCTTAATAGCTGCCTGAATTACTTAGGGTGTTAAAAGAGAGTTAGTGTGTATTTGGGTTATTAGTTATAGATCTTTATAGATCTGTTTTGAAGACTCCATTTGCATCGACAGCCCCACCGAAAGGTGCCCTATTAACGGATTACTCCCCACTCTGGGAAATGTCACACGTGAGTCACAGTGTGCCACTGTCCAAGGGACAGGGTGGGCATTTTAAAAGCTCTACAATGCCCTGAAAGTCATCAATTGGCATGTAATTGACAGTACAACTCTGGGACTGTAAACTGGGGCCTTCATCGAAGCGACACAGAGTGGTCCAGATGGAAAACTGAGTTAGATCTACCTGTATTGGTCAGATATCAGTTCCATACAATATTTTTACACTCAAATTGGATTTATAGTCCAACCCAGAAAGGTTCAAAGGGTTATAACCTGGATTCTTTGCCGCTTTGGAATACGTGACATGTAGTCACAGGTGGGCGACTATTCAAGGCACATGGTTCACTGTCCAAAGGACGATTGGAGGGGCTGTAAAATAGCCAAAAAGTTTCTAATGAGCATGGAATTGATGGTATAACTCTGGGTCTTGAAATTGGAGCGTTTATTGGAGTGACAACAGAGTGGTTCAGATGGTGAACCAAGTTAGGTCTACCTGTATCAGTCCGATATCAGTTCCATACGATGTATTCACATTCAAAATGGACTGATAGTCCAACCCAGAAGGGTTCAAAGGGCTAGAACCCAGATTCTTCGCCGCTTTGGAAAATGTGACATGTAGTCACAGCTGGGCCACTATTCAAGGCACATGGTTCACTGTCCAAAGGATGACTGAAGGAGCTGTAGAATAGCCTCAAAGTCTTTAATTAGCATGCCATTGACAGTATAACCCTAGGTCTTGAAATTGGAACGTTCATTGGAGCGACACAGTGTGGTTCAGATGGTGAACCAAGTTAGATCTATCTGTTCCTCATGATGTATACCAGTTCAAAATGCTTATAGTTCAACCTGGAGAGATTCAAAGCCCCAGAACACAGATGATTACTCGCCGCTCTGGGAGATGTCACATGTAGTCACAGCCGCACCACTGTCCAAGGAACAGGGTGGGGATTTGAGAGACTGTACGATATCCTGAGAGTCTTTGATTAGCATGTACTTGATAGTATAACCCTATGATTGGAAATTGGAGCCTTCATTGGGCTGAGAGGGGGTGGTTTAGATGGCGAACCGAATCAGAACGACCTGAATTGGTCTGCCATCTATTCTATATGATGTATTCACATTGAAAATAGATTTTGAGTCCAACCTGAGGAGAGAAACAGTGCCAGAACTAGGATTATTCGGTGCTTTGAGGATGTCACAAGTAGTCACAGACATGCCCGTGTGACATGTATGGTTGTTATACTCGGCAAAATTCAAAATGGGTGGAAATGTGAGCCTCAGAAGAAAAATACAGTACCTTTGAATCCGGCTTTTCAAATTGAGAGGTTTTCTGAACTGTAACTGTTGAAGGACACACATGTGAGGTGAAAGTGACATGGGAATGGGGTAGGAGATTGAATTTCTAAGTTCCCTGATGCTCCATTTTCACTCTGACTCCCATCTGTATTGTACCGGAGACTTCAGAGCGACATAAGACCTGGAATAGAATAACCTGCATGACCTCTTTATGAGGTCTTTAATCTAAGTCACAGTGCACCATTGTCCAAGGGACAGGGTGGGCATTTTAGAAGCTCTACAATGCCCTGAAAGTCATCAATTGGCATGTAATTGACAGTATAACTCTGGGACCATAAATTGGGGCCTTCATTGAAGCAACACGGAGTGGACCAGATGGCAAACCAAGTTAAATCTAGCTGTATCGGTCAGATAGCGGTTTCATATGATGTCTTTATGCTCAAATTGGACTTATAGTCCAACCTGGAGAGATCCAAAGGGCTAGAACCCAGATTCTTTGCTGCTTTGGAAAATGTTACATGGAGTCACAGCTGCGCCACTGTTCAAGGGACACAGTGCACTGACCAGAGGACAATTTGAGAGGCTGTTAAATAGCCTCAAGGTCTTTAATTAGCATGTAATTAACGGTATAATCCTGGGACTGGAAATTGGATCCTTCATTGAAACAACAAGGGAGTGGTTCAGACGGTGAACCGAGTTAGATCTCGCTTTATCGGTCCGTTATCTGATCCATATGATGTATTCATGTTCAAAATAGACTTTGAGTCCAACCCGGAGATTCAAAGCCCCAGAACACAAACTTACTTACCACTCTGGGAAATGTCAAACGTAGTCACAGGGTTCTGAGGTCTTGAATCTCCTCAGGTTGGACTCAAAGCTTATTTTTAATGTGAATACATCACATGGAACAGATAGCTGACTGATACAGGGAGATCTGACGTGGTTCGCCGTCTGAACCACTCTGTCGTTTCAATGAAGGCTTTAATTTCAAGTCCGAGGCTAATACCGCCAGTTACATGCTAATTGAAGACTTTCAAGCTATTGTACCGCATCTCAAATTGTCCTTTGGATAGTGCACCATGTCCCTTAGACAGTGGCGCGCTGTGACTACATGTGACATTTTCCAAAGTGGCGAATAATCGTGCTTCTGGCCCTTTACACCTCCCCAGGTTGGACTCAAAGCCTATTTTGAACATGAATGCATCATATGGAACAACTAGCAAACCGATACAGGGAGATCTAACTCAGTTCACGGTCTGAACCACTCCCTTGTTGTTTCAATAAAGGATCCAATTTCCAGTCCCAGGATTATACCATTAATTACATGCTAATTAAAGACCTTGAGGCTATTTAACAGCCTCTCAAATTGTCCTCTGGTCAGTGCACTGTGTCCCTTGAACAGTAGCGCAGTTGTGACTCCATGTGACATTTTCCAAAGCGGCGAAGAATCCGGGTTCTAGCCCTTTGGATCTCTCCGGGTTGGAGTATCAGTCTATTTTCAACATCAATACATCGTATGCAACCGATATCTGACCAATACAGGTAGATCTAACTGGGTTCACCATCTGAACCACTCCCTGTTGCTTCAATGAAGGCTCCAATTTCAAGCCCCAGAGTTATACCGTCAATTACATGCTAATTGAAAACTTTAAAGCTGTCCTTTTGTGTACCTTTTGACACCATGTCTGATGCTGTGCGTTTTACCATTTTGGTCCCAAGACAGATGACTCTGTATCATCCAATCCTGTTGAAAGTGATACAATAGAAATGTGATTGTTCAACTCAACATCCATCTAAGAGTTGCATTCCATTGTTTTCTAGATACATTGTTTTTTTCCCTTCTCCTCTTTCTTAGGATGCCAAAAGTGAAGCAAAGAGGGAGAAGCGAGAGGCTCACCTTGCAAATTTAGCACCCAAAGACATGATGGTTCTCATCAGCAAGTCGAGTAAGCAAACGTACTGATCCTTCCTTTCGTCCTTCCAACTATGACGTCGACGGGAGAGACAGCCATATTTCTGGGTGAATCTGGTTCATTGATTCCAAAGTGATTCTGGACCAAGCAACTTGAGCATCATGAAATGGAGGAGAAAAGGCTCTACTGACCATGATGAATACAGAATGGTTTGGGTCAGCCTGGTCCTCCCGTACAAAAACCGGATCTGGAAGACCTCTCACCATGGTCCAAGGCACCAACAAGGCACTGACTGACAAATTTTGATGGAAACTCCTCTGGCCATAGGATTGCTGGATAGCTTTGGCGCTGATAGGGTGGGAACTATTCCACCCTCTCTTTTTGGCATATCTAGTAGATATGTCCTTCTTTCCTGATTACATATAAGGATAAAACATGCCTAGAAGGAAGTTCCAACTTGTCTAGATGAGCACCAGTAACAGTACCGAACATAACGCAGAGTCCAAGAAGGAGCTTGCTGGGTCACATAAACTGTCACCTGCAAACATACTCGAAGGATAAAGCAAAGCATACGCAGCGGTTCTACTAGTAAACCGACTGTAAGCGGGCTGCACTACTTGGGCATACATAGGAAATAGTTCTCACTGCTCGAGACCTTGCGCCGGACTGCATAAAACAGCTAACAAGCTGTTGAGTGAGAAAGTCAGCCAAACAACAGACTATAACACGTAGACATGTGATAGGATCCAATCACATTGAGTGTCAGGAACTGATTTAAACCGGTTCTCACACATGCACTGCTATGATTGGTGGATGAGGCTATTCATAGCTTTACTCCACATGCCTTATAGATCATCAGTCATGACCAGGCTATCAATAGCTTTAGCTCCACAATCCTTATAGAGCATCAGTCATGGCCCCACAAACATGTGACCTAAAACCTGACTTGCTGATATATTGGTGGTGTGCGATTATAAGGCAGGATTGAAGAGGAGTTTTAAAGTATTCTGCAATTTGTATAAAGCTAGCACATTTGTATTGTAATTAGCCAGTGAATAGTACCCAGACGCGAGCTCTAGCTAAACAGCAGGAGTTAGTTGACAGGACATTTAACTCTTTTATTGTTTGGTACGTGAGGACGTGGTGATCCGAGGTACAATAAAAAACTTGATTCAGTTATATTTGAAGCAGTAGCCCTGCAAAGCATTGAAGTCGTAGCCCGACAAAACCCTATCCCTTACATTCCCTGTGAATTAAAACTTCTACCAATCACAGCAAAGTTTACTGTAAAGTGACTTAGCTAGATTCTCTTGAACAATCACGTAATTGTGATCTTATCAACGTAGACTTGTTGCAATCTACTTCCTTTGCTTCCCTGAAACTCAGGGTATTTAAAGAGAGTTAGTGTGTAATTTGGATTTAATAGTAGAGATCATTCTGATCTTGAAATATAGTTCATTTTGCATCAACAGCCCACTGTCAGGTGCCCTATTAGCGCCCAATTGGCGCCAGAGAGACAAGTGCACGACAATAGGGACGAGATTCTTCACCAGATGTCAACGGGCAGAGCTTGATTCAAGGTGCTCCATCTTCATGACTTAGAAGACGTTAGGAACCACACAATGAGCAAGATTCATCAAAGAAGTGCAGTCGTCCAGGCTGTTTCCCATGGTTTTCCAGGTCTGAACTAAACAGGCCAATTAGGTGGATTTACATGGTCGGGTGGACATATGCACCTGATAGTAGGTATAATAAGCCTAGAAATAGGTCTAGATCCACATCCAGCCTCTGTTCTCCCATCCTGAAAAGTCGCTGGTTGCAGCCTGGCGGTGTTGTAGGGATTCATGGGGCTCTGGTGGAGACTCTCATTCATTCATGTTTCACTAGCATACTGATCTAGCTCATTCAATTGTTCATTTTCCATTTCAGGCTTAGACAATGACTCCAATATATCACGTCTAACTTGCACAGCCACTCAGCCGCCAAGATTACAACCTTACAGATCAGGACAGCATATTGGATGAGCTCACATAGCTATTTTATTGCTTATTTCCTTATCTTTCCTTTTCACTATTTATACATCTGATTTCTTTATGCACCTTTCTTTAGGACCAAAGCATTGAAATGACTTGATTTGATTGATATGCACTGTCAGACTGTGCCCAGAGGATCAACATGCCCTGGCAGTGGTCTGGGGGAGCCGTCTTGTCATTGAACGGTATCCTTTTGGTTTACTTGTCTTGCGCTACTCCCACATTGCCTCTTTCATCAATCTTGCTCAATTCTTTGTTGAGGACTTTCTTTCTATCATGGAAATTTTATATCAAGTTATTGATCATAGTTTCATAATGACTTGGATTTCGGCAACATGAGAGCACGTGAGTCAGCCATTCTTTATATTCCGCAATTTGTACTCAATCAGATTATGTTTTTCATCCCCTTTCCCATCATTTGAGCCTGAGCCGAGCCCCGAGCCTATATTACAAGCTGAGCCTTTCTTCTACATTTCACACTGATTATTCTGTTTGTAGATAATTTCTCTGTCCTCCACTACGGACACTGGGATTTCTGCCAATCCTATTCTGTCACATCACTCTAGCGTTACCCTGTCCATATTCCTCATCCGACTCGATTCCTTGCTTCTCATAGGGAAGCAGAACTCTTCGACAGCGAAATCTGACCAAACGAGGTGATTAGCTTGAGCTGTAGGATTAAACCATTGTATAGCATATCTGACAATATTCACATGTGTCAGAGACAGCATGCAGCCTTCATTTGTCTGTCCAGAGAACCTGTGGCAGGGGCGAAAACTGGACAAAGCAAATGAATTAGCTGGAATCAGTGGGTGAGATCGCTTTAATAACCTTTCCATATCGTCCCTGATGATATTCAAATGTACCAGAAGCCATATCCAGGCTTGGTTCACTCAGACCAAAAATGTGCTGACAGCAGGCGACGGAACCTGTCTAAGCAACCCATTCAGTTGGACCTACACAGGTAGACCGATTTACTTACCATTTTACATTGCGTCTGAGGATATTTCGGCATGTGAGACATAGCTTCTACAACTAGTTTGTCCAGCTGGACAATGTGCAGCTTGCGGTGTTTTCGTGATATTGGGCCAGGATTCATATGACTGGAGGGGCATTGTACCTTGAGCAATTGCTTTGAACAATATTTGTCTGGTCGCTAAATTTTTAACTGGAGATTTGAGCCCAAGAGAGAATCTGCAAAATGATGGTCATCAAGGAGATGTGTGAGAGCGCTACATGTCATGAGCGTCTTGGAAACATTTGGTTCAACCAAGTCATGTAGGACAAAGGAAACAGATCATTTCAGGTTTATGGATGAACAGATATATTATTCTACATAGACTGACCAGTGGGCTAGAGGCCATACATTCCGGTGGCAGATATGAGTCTGCCTCTCTGTTGTCACTTTAGTTAATGTTGGACTGTAAAGTTGGTCTCATGAAATTGTGATTACAGAAGAGAATTGTATTACACTTTCTGGTATTGCAGCCTTTTGATTCTAGAGGCATTACCATTCCTGGCAGTTTTCAGAGTAGTGTTGCCATGGCTCAAGCCGCCTATTCTCAGAAATCACTACATATCAGGGCCAAATATAGAGGGTCCTACTACAGTACCTGTGAACAAGTCCAAATTGATCTGAACAGGTCCCAATATGTCACCTAGTCAGATCTATTAGTATGTGTTTGGAGTTATTCAGATCTAGTAGCAGTGTCTATATATGGACCTGATATGTAGTGAATGGGCCCTGAGGCCTGACAGGAAAGTCTTAAATTTCTCATAATATTTGAGGAGCTAGATGTAACTATAAGCCAGGGGGTCCTCAGCCAGAGTTATGCATCTTTCTCTGTGGTACGGCCTGTATGCCATTGGCTTTGTTTCGAGCCGGTTCAGAGCTGATTTAGAAGCTGATCAAATGCCAGCGGAACGACCAGGCTGAGCACTTTGCAATGGCAGAGGACCCCTCGGCTTCTAATGTCCTCTACCTACTCAAATATTCTGGTAAATCAAGGGAATTTATCTAGAGAGTACTCACATGACTTGTAAAGCGCTATGTGGTCTTTCAGAGCGATATAGGTCCATTCACCGAGGCTTTGGTGAGGCTGAAGAAGTAATTCTGGAACAGATCTGGTCAGAACGAGTGAGAAGATAATGACAATAAACGTACAAGGGAATACAACTATGTCTACATGACTGTCCTGGTCTTTGGTGCTACCTGCAGACATATCAGCAGGTAAAAGTGTCTCTTGGTACTGCAAAGGCGATATCAGCTTTGACAAGATGAAACAAATAGACAGGGATTGTACAATGGTTCAGAGCTACACCACGCAAAATTCTTGGTCGAAGCTGGGGTTTTGGGGAGTCTGGGTCACCTGTGTTGAGGATGATTGTGAAGTACGACGTCCAGTCATTCAAGACAGCTCACCTAATATGGTCAGAATAGCATCGCAAAATCCCACTGTTTTTTAGGTTAACTTTGTCCATTGTGAGTGCTTTTGACACCCAACTTCAGTCAAATATGAGCTGAAAAGTGGTCAAACTCAGACATTTCATTTGCAGGTACCTTGGGAGGTGATCATGACAAGTGGCGGATAACTTTGATTTCCCTGACATTTGCAATTAACTTGGAGATTTCATTTGACAGGTAACTTGAATCCTACATTACAGACAAGTTTGGGGCTGAATTTGCAGTCAACTTCCGGGATTCAGATTCAGCCAACTTCAGGGGCTCGGCATTGACATGTGACCATCCCCTTTAAGATGTTGACACCGCGGGCAAAGACCGACGCACTCCATCTGGAGTGCGTAAGAAGCACTTTTGACGCACTTCCCGATCATGTCACTGCCACGCAGCACAACCTTTGTGTCTCATTTGGACCTAGGCCTGGGAACTAAATGCCCAACTAGGTGATGACACATTTATCTGATTCACCATTGCTGTCATTTCTTACAAGTCCATTGTTTGCCTCTGTAGGCATTGATCTAGCTGTTATTGAGCTATATTGTATTTATTGAGCAATAGGAGTCATCAGGGACACCATAATCTAGTCACTATGTGATGCATACATGGTTTCCCTTATACAAGTAGTGATAAATGTCAGTAAAGGCTTCCAGAACCTCAAAAGTCCCAATGAGGGACTTGAGAAAAATGCAGGATAGCAATGACTCAGACAGATGTGTCATCACCCAGTTGAGCATTTAGTTCCCAGGCCTAAGTCCAAATGGGACACAAAGGCTGTGCCACATGGCAGTGACATGATCGGGAAGTGTGTCGAAAGTGCTTCTTACGCACTCCAGATGGAGTGTGTCGGTCTTTGCCCCTGGTGTAATTGGCCTGGTGACTCAAATCTAAGGTACAACTTAGGTACAGGTTAGGTGCAGCCCAGGTGCATGTCCCAAGGTGCATCATGATTTTCCCGCGGTGTCTGGATGGCAATCCAGAGGAAATGAAGTTTCAGTGAGCTGCCATTCGATATTGGCGTGACATTTGAATGGACCGGAGAAATCAAGGAGGTTCGCGGGTGAATCGTGATGATAGTTATTGGAGTCTAGCAAGTACAATATCATTTGAGGGGCAGCGCTAAAATCTAAGCGCATAGCAGCAGTGAATGGGTACCACATTGCTCCAAAGGAACTTTGAGCTCCAAGAGTGATATGATCTGCTTTCCCAGGCCAGAGGCTCGATCAGCTAATTTACATATTCTTCAATGAATCAGTTCCTTCCTTATACATGCCAGTTACATGTCAAAATTGTCACATACCATTCACTGACACAGCAAATGTTTGACATAAGCAGCATGACCACACATCGAATGACTATAAAAGTAACAGCGAACAACCATGTAGGCTCAGTTTTTATCAGAGCATCTCACTAAGAACTACTACACTTACGATGCTTCTTCCCGCATTCTTTGTGAGTATAGTTCCCCATTCTTCTGCTATAGAACTTGACGATCGATAGCGTCTTGCTCTTGCTTTCACCAGTGTAGTCGCACTGCCAGCCGCAGTCAACCACATACAGCGCGCTACCGATGCCATATCATTCACACCCGTTGGAAGCGTTTCAGCCTACCAAGAACCCACAGTCCAAACCACTATTATCAACTATCAAAAGCCAGACGGCAGTATCTGGCAGTACACCGTCAGCGGTCCACTTTTTAAAGGAACCATTCTACAGGACTTCTTAGTTGTCCCTGCTGGTGAAGCTCTTTGCGGCACTCCGATTGCTGCAGCATGGACTCCCAATGTTGATGTGAGTTGGTGGTTGAATTCACAAGATAATTTTTGAGAGATTCTTCATCAGGTCCACCTGTACTTTTTATCACCAAGTCTCATTGTCAGCGAGTACATTTACATTTATGGTTCAAGCGGATACATCGGTGGATCCGCATGTCCACAGTGTATCACCAATAATGGTTTCTTGGCTGCGTCATCGCAATTCCTCTATGCGATGGAAGATTCGGGAGCTCCTGTTGCGAATCTACGAGTGGGGTTTGATAGCGCTGGGACACCGGGAGGGCTGACCGAAGCCTCCCGAACCAATGCCGAAGGATGGTCGTTGTCAGTCTTGGTCTGAGTTTGGTGTAGACACAGTATATATGACATGCAGTTGATGGCTCAATTTCGGTTATTTTTACTCGGATCAAAGCACCGAGAATCTATGGGACGGGTTGATGGCGGGCCTATTCGAGCCAGACTCTAGACTTGTCTTCGGCATCTCTAGAATAGCCCTCTACTGACTAGATTATTCGTTGAATCTCCTATATAATGAGCAAATCGAGGCTCACAAACCTGGCTTCCTTATTACTTACCGCAGTCTCCACCAACACCGATGATAGGAGTGACGTCGTTGATAACGACTGAAACTCGGAAAACATAAAATTTGATGAGGCGTGTGGCGCTCACATGTCTAAATTGGGATACTGCCGTCGGGTCCGATATCATTGTGACATTGATCCGACGTTGAGTAATCTGATAGGCGATAATGAGATTTATGATCATGACTGAATACGGACGGATTAACTTTTTTTCAAGCTACCAGGACAATCATTTTCATTCCTCCGGTTTCTCCCTCGTCTGTCAAGCAAGGAACTTGTGCATATGCTGTTTCTATTCTTTTACCGGCATGATTGAACCATTTCAGCTTTGCTTTCTTGACTGGCATGCCTCCCTTCTGCTTCGTTCGAATCCATTGAAGACCTGAAGCTTCCTGTCTCGCTATCGGAGCTCAAGAAACCTCTGCAGCATTATCTCGCATGCCGCTGCTGCTGACTATGATGAAAGCCCTTGATCCAAATCTGATTCTGTGGTCTACAAAGGAGACTGGGAAGCGGCTATGGGAATGAAACTGGGAGAGATTCTTTCTGAGGTGCATTTTGATCCAACCTTCTCACTGGCATATGCTAAGGTCCTCCCAAGCGATAAACCTCGCATTCTTTGGGTCCATTGCTGTCATACCATGACATCTACTTTCACCCGTTAAACTCTGATGTCTGGCTTGTCACCTCCTCGATAGACGGCGGTCGCTTTGGGATTCTCTTCTGCTTCGGTTCTTCGTGCTTGCTCATTACATTCAGTCGACCGACATCATTCAGCACTTGAACATCCGATACTCAGTTGTATTGGCTTTTGCTGTCAACAGTCCTTTACCATCTGGTCCCTTCTTCCTCTCGACAGGTGAGCCATTCATGCATCTTTCTCTTCATCGTTGTTCAACCATTCCGCAGGAGCTCGATTAATTGATTGCTCTCGGGCTGTGTTCACTCACGGTTGCTGTTGATATTCTGGCTTACATGAACCGATAGCGACCCGATAGCGACCCGAGGAAGGTCTTAGGGTTCAATGGGTATGTCACTCTGATTATCTTTACTACCTTCATCAACAATTCTTGCAGCATTGGAAAAAGCGATACGGCTAGTGGAGTATCAAGGGATCAACCTCAGGATTGTCCCAGCTTAGGTCTTGGGCCGACAGTCGTCGAGTTTGATCCCCGATATAGACCGGAATTGGATGATAAACAGGCACAGGCCACTATGTACACCCCCGCTTTCGACGTCTCCGCGCCTTCTACGGACATACACGGAGATACCCACCGCAACATCTCCGCGTCTCGACATCCAACAACTCCGCGCAACGCACACAACACCTCTGCCTCCACCGCCTTCTCCACAATCCCAACGCTCCCTCCACCAAAAGATCTCCGTCCAATTGCTCACCTATGGCAGACGATCCGGAGTTCAGGTTAGTTTGCCCCTCCCATTGGGTGGCGACACCTACGATTCAGTCATTTTAGGGCATTTCCTAAGTTCTAAAATCCATGATTCAGCTCTTTTTGGCGCGTTTTAGGCCTTTTGGTATTGGTTCTCGGCTCGGGACGTGGTATTCTACATGTTTAAAAACATTCCTTGTACTTCTGCCCTATTCCTATGCACCTTGTATGCCGATTTCATGCGTTCCTGGAGCGCCGAAACGAAAATTACAGTTGCTTTTTTCAGTTCTCGGTGCGTTTTTCGGGAATATTCCTCGAAGTTATGGCTTATTTCACTCTTCCCTCAACAGCAATGTCCAACACCAGGGGAACTGCGACAAAAACCCATCACGGGCCGGATTGTGCCACAATTCCGCTTATTTTGGATCCTGGTTAGCTTTACGCATGAAGTGATGACTGGGGTTTCGTTTTTACAGTGTTTTCATTGCTCTATAGCTCTCGTTAAGCACCAGAGAGGTCCATTTGGGCGTCTTCAGTGTCAAGTACCTCCGTGTAAGTTATGAACTAGTGGGGTACAGGCCAACGGTTCCCTGGCAAATACGAGTCCCCAACCTTTGCTTGATAGCCTCGAGCTGGAGCACTTCGATAATTATGCCGGGTATTTTGACCGTGTGACTGATATGACTAACTACTGGATTTCAAGATAGTTTCAAGTTCAAGGGTCCGCATATGTGTTACATTTAGAGAGAGAAAAAGCCTGCTATTTCCAACATGCTAGATTGATCATATTTCATCAAGTAAAAACTTACTGTCCATGTAGCAGGTAAAGAAGCGAGAGGCACCACATCTTGCGATGTTTCTGTGGAGACAATGCGCCGATGCTACGTTTACCTGGTGATTTGAGGGTTGGGAGAAGGATGGCTTCAATGATAACCTTGATTTAAGTCTATCTGGACAATAGAACCCTTGAGTACCTCCTGGTATTTGTCAGGAGAACTACGAGTTCCATTTGTGTTGTATGCGTTTAGTAGAATGATGACATGCTGACCTAATCTAGAGACTGATCTAGATTTGGCCAATGGCGCAAGAGGTGTTATCACGGGTATAGTTCTTCATCCCGATGAGCCACCTGTCGGTCGACAATCCGGCGGTCAAGCTGAAGCACATGCCAGCATATATTTTGGTAAGGATGGAGCATACAAGAGTAGATGCATTGAAAGGGCTAGAGGATAATATTGTCCCATTCAAACCGCAGATGGTTATCTGTCGGATTTGGGTTAAAAAGTGAAACCGAGGAAAAATTGTTCAATGCACCGTCAAAGGAATCCAATTTCCACTGATTCCTGCCTGCGGCTATTGTGGAAAAGGACAGAAGCTGGGGCCTGTTTACGTTGACATTGCACGACCTCTCGGCACCTCTCTAAATTTATTCAACCGCTATGTCGCATTATCTCGAAGTGCAGGGTGAGACACCATACGTCTGCTGAGGCCTTTCCATAGACGAGGTTTCCAAACGGTGCATGCACCTGAGTTGCTGCAGGAAGATGATCTTCAAGAGAGATTGGACAGAATAATGAAGGATTGGTACCACAGAACCCCAGATAGTCAGAGCCTAGAGGACAGTAATACATAGCTGAAGATTTTGTGATTTCAATTTGAATTCATCTATAATCCAGAAACATCAGCAATCACTGCGTTTCGCAGGCGCCTAGACCAACCCGTGACCTACACCAACTCCTTGTCTAGGTTTGTCTATGTTTGTCTATGTTTGTTAGGCGGTTGGTCTAGGTGCCTAAACAGACCTAGACAGAGCCAGACAGAGCTAGACCCGGGTTGGTCTATGTCCCTGCGAAACGCAGTGAATACTTTGCGCATTGACATTTGGCGCTGAGGGCATGGAAGGAGGAAAAATTAGCTGTAGGAATTTGGCACTGAAATCCGATCGGCCGATACCACACATTATGACCCCGAGGCAGACTGCAAGCAAGGCCGATCTCGATGACAGGAAGACCTGGGCATCATATTGAAAAAAGCCCAAATTAAAGAGATAAAAGAATGGCTTTGAGCATTCAAGAGGCTGCATGGATAAGTGCTGTGACCGCAGGATAGCAACACTGGGGGCAAGGCCCAGAGCACTCCTTTTGGAGTGCCTTACGGTCATGACCGAAGCACTCGCTTATCACTCCATCATCACTCCACTTTTCACAGCTGATGGGAGAAAATAGGACCCTTGACAGTTGCAGTAAAGGCCTGATCCGTTTTGCCATTTTTTCCAAGATTTTGTCCGGACCGAAAATCAGCTATTTTGGAAAATCTGTCCGGATTTGGATCAGGCCTTTGGCCAAAATCCAAAATTTGTCCGGACTAAATTGCCTATTTTGGACGGTTAGTAAGCCAATTTTTTTTCCCGCACCAAAATCGACCAAATTTCTCAGTTTTTGTCTGGAATCTGTCCAGATACGCATCAGGCATGCCGCGCTGGAAAGCTGATTTTGTCCGGAATTGCACCAGGCATACAAGGTCAAAATCTCAAAATTTGTCCGGATTCCGGATCTGGCCTTCACCGCAATTGTCAAGGGTCCTGAGAAAATCCGAAGTTGAAGCGGGAGTGCCGATGGAGTGCTTCCGTCATGACCGTAAGGCACTCCAAAAGGGGTGCTCTGGGCCTTGCCCCCGGTGCGACGATGAAGGCATAGTTTCGCGTGAAGCTGAGGCCTGTGAAAAGTATCACGGGACTATCCCCTTTGGTGTCTTTGATGGCGGATGTCTCTTTTTCGCTCACATTCAACAAACGATTCCCACGGGTGGGACTCGTAATATGGAGCGGCTCTTGAGATATCGGGCCCAGAACGAAAATACGGTTACTTTAGCCGGGGACGAGTATTGATGGCGTCCGCTCAGACCGGACTCCTACACAAGATACCCGATCATTCACGCGCATATGCACACGCACACTCGAACACGGGTCGGATTGTGGAGTACGGATGGCTTTGAAATAGCAATCAGATCAAATTCAACGTGGCATTGACTCCAAAGTACATTGCTTAGCTAGAAACTACCTGACGGATCGATTTTAATGAAGAAACGACATACACTAGTCCTCGGAATAAGCAGAAACTCCAAAATTCAACCACAGCCTTGAGAAACAAATCCCCGTCTCGATCTTGGAAGGTCACTTCATCAAATTGAAAGAGCTTACTACTCCAGCGCTCCCTTCCTTGCTGGACTCATATTGAACTGTTGTCTGCATCCAAATAAAATTTGTGAAGTATTTCCAGCTCCGAATCGATTTCCAAAAAGAATCACCGCCCAAGCCGCTTGAAATGAATGGAGGAGTGACGCGAAAGACAACCGACAATGCAGTGAATACTGAAGATATCATTAAATGAAGAAGACTCGTGCAGTTTGTCCTATTTCTTGTTCATAGTTTGTACAGGGATGGCGTCAGAGGAGATTGATAGTAAAGACTGCACTTGATATTTGATTTGCAATCCTTTGAACTTGGGTTTGAGATCCAAATCTCAATTGGGCTATGGGCCCTCAGTTCCCGGAGGAACGTCCGATGTCAAGGTGCCCCATAATTCCGAATGGAACCGCGAGAAAGGGTGGCAGTGATGTGGCTTAATGACCAGTTTGGCGGTACGTCTTAGAGTGCGTATCACGCGCATTGTACTCATCCAGGTTGTGTCATTTCCTCTTGTATCTCTCAATATTCCAATTCTTTTTCTACGGTTACACAATTTGATCTGAATAATAGTCGGGTAGATCTAAGTCTCTTACCCGACCATGAGAGATATATGAGCATCTAGACATAAAGAAAAGAAAACATTCAATGCGGCGCATAGTACTAAATATGAACTGACCTCGCCGTTTTCTGATGAGTCAGTTGTCACATCTCTCAGGTTTACGGGTTATGTAGACTCTCTCGATCAAACCAGTATTTATGGAAATGGCTATGAATCTATTCATCATGAAACCAGAATACGAACATGCAATCTTCTCCTTAATCAAAATGTCGTTACATCGCCCTGGGCATCGACCACCACCGCAAGGGAAGGAATCTGATTAGGATTGGGACTCCACTCTGATGCCTGGGAAATGATAGCGTCGAGGGGGGTTGTAGTGGCGCGAGTGACGGAGACATTGGGGCGCTTCCAGCCTTCTTCGATGGGCATACGCTCCTCCCGGAAGAATATGTTAACGAACCTGTCTGGATGTCAGAATGCAATGCTTCGGATTTGCGATACCTTACTGACTCTTTTGGTGCCACACCAGTTATTGGGTCGCCCATAACGGAAAGATACAATGCGGATTGCTTCTCAACATTAGTCACACTGAATCTAGAGAGCTGGTCCTGTGACGCACCGCAGTTCTGATTCCGAATTCCTTGGAGGTGTTAATGTTCTTCGGGTTGGTGGCTTGAGAGATTGCAAGTCGTTCCTTTTGAACTTGGCCAGCTGAAGTGGCATTGAAAAAGTCGACACCGGGATTCGAGTTTGCCAGTGTCTGATAGATAGTCTCATTGAAATGGAGATTATCCCCAAGAGCAAAATCACCACGAGAAAGAGAGGCATCATGCTCGAGGCTGTTGTAACTATCAAGTGCATCAACAGAGACTCAAGGGGATAAGGATGCTTCGTACAGTTTGATATCATCCAGTGTGAAGGTGTTGAGATCAGTACTTGTGGACAAACCGAGTCTCGCCGCCAAGAAGAGAAGCTCAGGTGCAACATTGAAAGCGTCTGTAACAGCCAGTTAGTCGGAGATGTATCGTGAGGAGTTAATGGCGCATACCTCCGGAAGCTTTAATGACTAAGTCCTGTGTCAGATTTCTGCCATCTCTGGGCAAGAAACCATGATTCGCTAGGCTGTCAAACAATTTTAGCACTAACTTTAGATATTGCTTTGGAGGAAGTCGTACGTGTTCAGGGCTGGGCAAGGACTACGCAAGTCTGTAGACTTTGGAGCAATCCACGGGTGAGCGGGATCTTGTGCGCTTGCACCAGCAATGACGAGAGCTACAGATAAAATGGAGGCTTTCATCTTGTGAGGATGCTGTTCAGAATGAAATGACCTGATTTTATAGCAGAGCTGAAACCGATAGTCACGATTGGAAAGCAAAGACTCACAGGTATGCTGGACTAAAATATTTTCTCATGTCAAGACTGCGGACGCCGGCCACAATAACTCACCATCATTACGTAAAGACAACCTGCCACGGTGGTTTTCCGGACTTTCTATTGAGAGGCTTGCAAAATCGAAGTCAGCTGACCGCCGCTGGGGCGCCAGCCGTGGGGAGGCAGCTCTCAGAGATCAAGCGTCCAATGAAACATCCATTGCAATGTGTTCTTGGACTCGGAGAAAACTATATCGTATCCAGCCATAGCAGCTTGTAAATCTTCTCGGACAGTGCCCGAAACTGACCAATCGTGACCGAGGCCTGAACCCCGCGATTACTGTAAATTGTTTGAACTTTGTCGGTTTCTACAGCTTTTTCCAGACCGGAAGCACGGAAAGAAAGAAGCATGCTTATTGACCTCCGCAACTCCACTTACCCTGAGATTTTCTCGTACATCAATGGCCTCGATTCAGAACTTGCCGCGCGTTCCAAAGCTTCATAACCTGGGGCTGGTGCTGGGGATTGAACTAATTTGGGCTATCTCAAACGTATGGATGCCAAACATATTATACGCGTACTTATTCACCGCTGTATTGAAGGTATTAAACAGATGCTCTGGTTGGCCTCAGACAATATTGCGGCTTGTGTGACTATTGTGATGTCTGTCCCCCGGATGAGTTCAGTCTATCAACCTTGGCCGCTCATGCTTGTTCCAAGTCTGTCTCAACTTTAAACTGGGCAAACACCTCAGCAAATCCTCAGCAGGATTCCCTAAATGTTCAACATACGAAATCTGAGCCTTTGGTGTACCTGACATATACACGCATGTAACACGGTTTTGTCATACACCGAAATCCCCAGCACTATCTAAGCACTACCTGGGGCCGTAGTAGTCTTTATGCAGCATGTGGGTCGCATCTAAATGATCCGTTGGAGAGAACGATCTACAGGATTAGGATATTGAAATGATGAGCAATAGTAGAGTATTCTGTGCTAGATGATGATAGACGACAACACCCTGATATCTACCTACAATCATAGAAAGCTTCAAACCTCTTGCAGAGGTTGTCGATATGCTTACCACAGGAGTCAGGTAGTCTTTTCGGCATTAACAAACGACCTAAGACAGTCATTCGCTCCTAGTCATGGCGACATCGGATATCCGGATATCATCAGATTCCCGTTGGCCCCTGGTGCCTTAGCATGACATTGAGATGTTAGATAGGATAGATTTTGGCTGAAACAATGATCTCCGCAGTGTAACATTTACCGTATCAGTACTCGGGACATGCATATACCGAAGCCCATGGTCACTTTGTGGCAGTCGGCTCCCTGATATATCAGCTTCATTGATGTCTGTTCCTTCTTGGGCAATCTCAGTCTGCAATACTGGCTGCGCCACAGTCCAGGCTGTTCTGGCCAGGTGATAGACTTGATTTGATCCACTGACATATTGTCCAGTTTCTCATAAAAATATCAATGTACAATTCTTAAGGACACATCAAGTTCTGCCAGGTCTTCATTCACGGGCTGGACAATTGTGGCGCCGGTATTTTCCCATCATACATAGCTCCCACACTTCATATTCCTCACAAAATTGCATCCACTGGACGGAGTTGCGAAGATTATTTGCTATTTGGCAGTTGTTTGGGTTCATGTTCCAAAATCGGAAACAAGATGGAAGATGCTCCAAATTGCTGTTAAACAGGACTTGAATATTCTTGAAAAGATATGTAGAGGCCAGTATAAATTATTATCTTTATGTTTGGCAGTTTGGCAGTTCGGTTATTCTGATTCCCACTCGTCCTCCAGAATAAATTATTATTATTATGTTCGGCAGTCGCGTTATTCTGACTCCCACTTGTCCTCCAATGATCAAGACCCAGCGTCTTGTGAATGGAAGCCCCACCAATCTGTGTAATCAATGGCCCGTATACCAGCTATCCCTTCAACGATCAAGAATCTGCTTCCGAGGATAGGTCTCTTCTATGGCCATAGCATTTCATGCGCCAATCAAATATATCTACTGGATTATGGCCTACATAGAATTTGCATTTGCTTCAAATTGGCCTAGAAAATGATACTTATAGCTTCCAAAAATGTAGCTTGAATTGGAAGGAAATCATGTGAATGCCTATACAGATTTCATGGTACTGGTAGGATTTCAAGTTTGCATTTGGCCTGCTTTCCCGCGCCACCAGATATTAGCCAGCCACTTGCGCAGACCAATTAAGGATACAGAGGCTTGGCATTGAAAGCAATGGATTTGCCAAGTACCAAATGTTGCTTGTTTGTGTTCATCGACTCATGGTGTGTAAAAAGACCAATCAGGTCCTGAACAATACGAAGAGATGAGCTTACAAATATGTACTCATCAGCAGCAA
Organism: Mycena floridula; assembly: GCA_029320655.1. NCBI lineage: Eukaryota > Fungi > Basidiomycota > Agaricomycetes > Agaricales > Mycenaceae > Mycena > Mycena floridula. The sequence goes on along the minus strand of JARIHS010000036.1, from coordinate 424,569 downwards.
TTTGTAAGCTAATTTTGGCTTTCGCCACATTCTGACCTCCTTTCAGGGCATTAAAATGCTTTGAAAGCATGGATTGGCATCACAAAGTATCAACAAGTACAGGTCATGGTTGGTCGAAAGGAGCATCTTGATATAGATATGCTGCGAGATAGATTAGAGATATCTTGATTTTATTCAGTTCGGAACTTGCCTTTCAGTTCCTAGACAAGACGGTTAGCTTCAGCAACTCCTCCAGATTGCATGTGCTGTTGTTCATGGCTAAGCATGAGGCGAGCTGATATGATGAGCTGGAGAAAGAAGGGCGAGACAGAATCCCTGGAAAAGGATTCACGAGGCGGAAGATTAAGGCGCAGAGCTCCATCATGATAATAGAATAGAAGATTTGTCAGATGAGGAACATTCAAAGTTAACGGCTTACTCGGATCAAGCAAGAATCCAATCCAGAAGATATCTTGCGTAGACCCTTCAATCGATTTGTCAAAACGCCGGTTGAATGCGTCATAGGATTCTTGACGGCGGTACTGATAAATTGAACTCTTGGGATCTTGGAATACATGCCCGAAGGCGATAGCGATAGCGATAAAGATCGAGAGGACATCAGAGATTGTTGTATTCTGGTCCTCCAGTGTCCGCACTCTGCTTGATGGGCGAAAGAATGGTGGTGACATGGTGAAGGTTGGTTTTGAAAGTATACACCAGTGGGATAGAGGCCAACCAGTCCAGTGGCAGATACAAGTGACTCGTATCCCTCTCCCTGTTCTTGGCACTGTACTTAGTGCTGTATTGTAAACATACTGTTTCATTGTGGTTACTGCAAGATATTCCTATGGGACCTAGAGATCAATGCTGTAACAATCCTTGAGTTCAGTTTTTTGTTTGCAAGTACCTTACCCGAAAGGTCCCAATGCATTTTGTTCCTCATAACATAAATAGCTGGGGACCTAATTTTTTGCTTTCTCTTGCTAGCCATTGTTCAGAAAGATATTCATCAATTTGTATTGGTATGGAAGTGCATGACAAGCCATTAATCACATTTTTAACTCAGTTTCTGCCATCTGTCGAAAGGAAACAAAAAATGTTGGCGTGATTAGTTGGAGAAGTATGCTTCTTGGCCGTCCATTTTCAGTCCGGAATCCTACTGTTTGTGCACTTGTTCCACTTTACCCTGCAGTTCTACTGCTTTTGTAAGTGTTAAATACTAAACCTTGTGCAGTAAAACAACAAGTAACACTGGAATGAATCCCAAAAGGTGAGTCACCCATCAATGTTATCCAACCTGGTCCTCTAGCCAGATGACACATGTCAATTCAGTCAATGTTGTCTTCTTTTCACTCCTTGATCTGCCCTCCCTCGATACTGCAGTCCTTTGCTGTCACAGACAGTGAGTCAGATAATATATTTAAATGCACAACTTCAAAGTTGGGAGCTACATCCAGAGAGCATGCACTGTCCACTGGCAGTGCAATAATGCCTTTTAGGCTCTGGTTCTTCTCCACATTAGCTAATAGCTTCAGTTGCATCACATTTTTGGAATCTCCATGCTCCTAGCCCCAAGTCTGTCGCAATAGGGTCATGGAGATTGTCTTTTTGCCAGCATTGTCAGGCAATAACACTATTCATTGCTTACTACAGCAGAATATTCAGTAGATTACTGATATCCCTGAGTGTCGGTGATTATGTTCGATCAGACCTGCTGACTTACACATTGTAAAACTCGGGTGGCAGGATAATTGTGGCGCAGCAATTTGTGAGCCTTTGCACAATATGCATCCATGTCGAGCTTATCTACCCTCCTGATCTCAAATCTTGACAAATCTAGATCTCCTGATCTGCCACAATACTAGGACAGAGATTTATCTACAGTGTTAGAGAGAGCATCTCCTGGAGTTCATCATCACTGATGGGGTCCGTATGATTCTCAAGATGCTCTGAGTCTATTGATCACATCCAGGCATTCATTTCCGGATGATGACCCAGAACTGCTGTATGGAGCTGCGAGCACATCTGGAATTCATATCATTGTTCCACGTGTTAGGCTGCAAGTATGTCGTGTTGACATTGAGGTCCTCTTTGACAGCTTTTCTGAATACTGTACAACCAATGAATCATCTTTTTTATCTAATATAGCTCAGATGGATCTTAGTCCTGAAAATTGACCAATACATCATTGTGGATAGTGGCAAGCGATCCCAAAATATCTTGGGCGCTTATTATCCAAATCAGGAATGACGTCGGCAATCCGGATAAACGCCATCACCCACTAGCGGCAGGTGATATACAACCAAACACAACGGAAGTCGCATTCCGGCAAAAAAAAGTCTAGAAAGAAGTGAATTTCCTCACAAACATGAAGACCAAAATCACAAAAAAGCGCCGTCTAGCGCCGTTCGGCAGAACCTAGGAACAACAGATTATTAATAGCTGCTAAGACGACGCCAGCCAACTTATATATGTATCTCGGACCAGGCTATATTTAGCGCAGTTTGACATTCCTGAGGTAAACGACGCTGGTGTTGTTAGGACCTTCCAAGTCATTCAGCTCTTGACAAATGTCCTCAAGGGGTCAGGTCCGCTCGATCACTCGAGCCCAGCCTGCAAGGTGAGACCCAGACAGGACGATGACTGTTGTTCAGAAGGGCTTGCCGACCCGATTGACAGGGAAGTCGAAGCCCGGAAAATTCCGGTAAGACTTGTACCGGCTTGCTCTGGCGTGCTTACTGTGCTTCAAAAAGAAGGGAGATACAGCTTTCAGTAAGCCAGCTAGAATACAGGATAGTAGCTTATCATTCATCTTCTCGGGATCAATCTTGATTGATTATTGACAAGCCATTGCAACTTAAAATACAGATGGCCGTCATGCAGGAAGCTGCCCCATCAATGGGACTCTTAACTCCTAATTCTACCATGGTGAGATGAAGTGAGATGGGCGTTGAGGCCACCTGGGACATCGATGGAGGCTTGAAGCACGTCGTGGCCATGCCAGTGAAGCAGAGGCTGTGCGCACGTGTGTATTTATCCCCTTTGGGGACTTTGATGGCAGTGGGCTAAAACTTGCTCTCGCCCAACAAACGAGCCCCATAAATGGGACTCGTAATTCCGGAAAAAATACAGATTCATCGCTCCTACGGAGTGTATGGTCATTTTTTCTGCATGCATGCACCTTTTGAAAGCGGGAATCCAAGTCTAGAATGGTAAAATCAGTTTGCCTCACCGCGGCTCTAGCGTCCTTTCTCGAAACACTTGTATCGGATTTCCAATGCACTCGAATGATCATGTGTCAACACAGACTCTCCACCGCTCAAAGCATGTCCAGAGCTTGGGTGTTCCTTCGAGTTTTGGCGTCCATCATGTGACAGCACAGCGAGTCTACTTAAGATTCATTCAGAATGGAAAATGAGGACGCCACGAATGGATATAAGCTTCTAGCCGCATGGCCATCTGATCCAGATGATAACATTTGGCAGCCTCGATCTTCAGGATCAATGGAGACGGTAGCAAAATTCAATCAATGATATCAAATAACAAGTTTATGAATAACCTATTGCTACAATATGTCAGAGCGTCATCCAAACGGTAGCTAGTTCAAAACTTGACATAGCTATCATCGCTCTTTTCTTGGGAGGTCTCCGGAGTAGAGAGCATCTAATATAATAAATTCTGAGTATCAGGGTAGACCAACAGAAAATTATGCTCACATGAACCATCGGTATGGGTTCGTCAGCACGGAGGTCTCGAGTGACTTGAATATTGATTCCACCATAGCGATTATCAGTCCTCTGTTGGCTCTGAATTTGGTAAGCCTCAGTGTCGCTTTTGCTATATCTTCCGCCTTTGCGGGAGTTGAGGACCTGGCATTTCCATCAACTTTCTGTATGGTTTTCAAAAATGCCTGGACTCACCAGAAGCAGACTGTTGGCGTAGAATTTAGACAAGGTGATGGCGGTACAGAGATGCCAATTTTGGTTCTTGAACACAAGGAACAACACTAGATCATATTGTGAACAAAAGACCAAGCTGTAGACGGAGAAGCACGAACCGAAATCAAGGATGGCCTTTAGGAACTTTGTGAACAACAGACCAATATACAGAGAAGCCAGACACGCACCACCATTGCACAGCACATTCCAGTCTCGATCGTGATGAAGAGGATCTTTGATAACGCAACCTTGGTGCCAGCAAATACACTGCGATTTGTGGCGTAGAAGTAGAGCATGGAAATGACAATGATCACATCGGCAGTCGCAACGGAAATGATCCAGACCTGGAGTAAAATGATCAGCCTAAGGGAAAGGGAAAAAAGACTCTGATACTCACCGTGAGGGGCTTGAATTCGAGTGCGACTGGTACAAAGTTCAGTTTGACCATGATAATGGAAGAGATATCCAAAACGCACGTTTCGTCACATCTGTTTCTTCCAGAGATACCACCCACTAGTGAAGCGATGAATTGAGTGACGCTCAACTAAAGAGACAGATCATGAGTGGAAATAGTCAAGGCAGCCAATCGCTGTACATACGGTGATGATGGCTATAGGGATCCAGATGATCTTTGTGAGCATACTTAACCTCCATGCCCAGAAGACCTGGGCGACAAAGCTCACTTGAGAGGCTGATTAGCAGAGAAATGCTGACGACAGGAGATACGTACTGAGGCCGCCCAGCACAGGCACGTAGAACCAGGCGAGACCAGCGCGCAGGAGAACAGCGGGATCTCCCCATCTTTCACAAAAGAGTATGTAGCCGTCGCTGATGACTAGGACGGTTTGCACAAATTCAAGCACAACTGTGAACAGGGCAATAAAGCGAATCCTCTTGAGATCCGTTTTTCCAAAGTTGATGTAGTAATAATCTAGGGAAAAGTAAGGCGAGGCATTATTTCCGAGCGGATGACTGACATGCTTGGACTGTCAAGATTCCGAAGAGCCAAAAGTTGAAGAGATTGCCGAAGAACTGGTTTCATGATTGAGCAACCGAAGGCAGGATGAATGAGAGCAAACGCACCACGGCAGCCGTCCTGGTTAGAGTCGCTGGCGTGGATTAGATATTTGGACAATTAGAGAAGCACTCACAATGTCACGACTGGGGGAAATCCTGGAGGGAAGGTCGACATCTTGCCTTGGTGAACAAACCGATGCGTTGCTTCCTTATGAGCAATCGCAGAAAAGAGCGAAGGTGGCGCTATTTTCGGAACACTAATTGTAGCTGCTGACTAAGACGGAGATTCCAAGTCCTTCCCATCAGATAAATCGGATAGTTTGATAGATGGCTGATGTACATCCCATTGTTACCGTCATAATGAACAGATCAGTGAGGTCCTCTGGTACCCATCGTACATTTGTGGCTTAGCGCATCAGTCGTTCACTGGCTCCTAAAGGATCGGGGTGGATAACCAAAACCCAGGAAACCATGAATCACTGTTTCCACGATGTGGGGAATTTACCCAGGTCACGGTGGAGATAGCTGAACAAAGTGAGCTCTTTGTCGAAGGTAAAAAGACTTGTTTCGAGGCTAAACGAGTGTTAGAGAATCCTAGGAGGCTCGAAAGAAATTCTTGGCGAGCGGAGAAAATAAACTCACCCATAGATATTTTCGCGGGAGGAGGAGGGAATGGGTGGGAGATGAGTAGGATGATGGTTGCACGTGAATGTTGATGATATGATGAGTTGTTGTCAATGCGTAGTTGTTCTAGTATACATATCTCCGTGTAGTCTTTAACTCCGTGTACCGTTGCCTCAGGGGATCGGTATCATTCTGATGGGGTCCTGATGTGACCTGCCGTGATCCAGATTACCGCGTCCAAGTGCGACAGCCGACAGGAAAGGAAGCACGTTAACGAAGGATCTGTAGGTTGGGGGTTCGAGCGTTAGCTCGAAAGGCACGCTGAGGAGATTTGCCGCCCGGGTGGGTGAGAAATTCTGCAGCGATTCGATCGTTCGTAAACATCTTTAATTGTCCTTGTTGAAATACTGTGTTCTAATACTAGTTAACACAATGACCCAGAGAAGGGCAGTGGAGGGTGGGATCAAAATTATTCTGATTAGTATCGTAATGAAACGAGTGTCGAAAATATGAGGTTTTTTTTCGATAAAAATTATCACGGCTGCATGGCATTCGGCTAGCAATTTTCTCACACATCGGCACTCGGTTGTCGCTGCTATCGGCGCACAGTGCTTCTTTACGCTCGCGTGTTCCTGATGAGTTGAATCCGGTGGTCCTGTTTTTCCTGACATATGTCGGACATATATCAGCACCCAATTTCCTTCCTGAGATTTTCTCAGGTTGGAATACTTGTGTGTTGAAAAGTTATCAAGTCAATCAATTGGGATCCACTAGTATTCCAGCGTGAGGAAGCTTGTTAGTCTCCCAAGCCAGACCTTACTACAGTAGTAGTTAGCAAGATAAAGTCATTGCTAATAGAAGCTTTTAGCTAAAAGATGAATATTTGCACAGTCACTGGCCAGCAGAAAAGTAGGCCTCATAGGAGATAATTGGAGTCAAATTCGAGTTGTAACAGTTGAGTGTTGCGGACAAGTTTACTTGTTCGGGGTCAATGCCGAGGCCGACGTCATCTTCATCACATTTCTCTTTCTTTGTCTCTTTGTCTCGTCGCGTTATATAGACCTGCAGCGGGGTGGAGGATCTTTCTCTTTCAAATCCTCTCACCATCGCTCGCAGGTATGTTTTTGTAGATCCCTCTTTCAAATCCTCTCACCACCGCTCGCAGAGCTCATTCGTCGCGTTTTTAAATTCTGGCTTTCCGGCACCTTGGTAAATTCATTTCTAAGGAACGACACCGTCAGCTGTATCCCAGCTTCTACAACGCCACTGAACCAGAAGTCAGTTCTATAAACGACGACATGAGTGATCACGCAGCACCACCAGCATTGGATGCTGCTGCTCTAGCAAAGATGGTCTCGGACATCGTCAACTAGACTCTCGACCAGGGTCTCGCCGCCACTCAGACAGCAGCCTCTGCAGCTCCAGCTGCTTCAGCTTTTGTAGGACCATTGACAGGGAATCCAGCTGCTGGTACGTCATCAGCTCCTTCGTCTCTTCTTTCTTTGTTCCCCGAAGTTGAGGCGGCCACCATCACATCCATCATTCAGCACAAATTTCGTGCTTCCGACCTCTATAAGCTTGATTCATGGTATCGAGACAAGACAGAGCGGCAAACACTGTCTCTCCGTGGTGATACGCTAGAGCTCACCACCAATGACTCTGCATACAAGGAATACAAGTCCTTGAATTCCATTGCTGTTCCACTGAGCAGTTACTTCTCTATTCTCATTGCTCATTCCCAAGCGACTGGGAAAACGAGTGATATTGCTATCGGCTTCTTTCGCTACAATGCACATCTCATCAAGATCGCATCAGAGTACGAATGGTCGGCCGTCGTTGCCTATCACATGGCATTCTTCAATCGACGGAGACGCGAGATGTCTGATGGGGATTACAAGGACTGGGAACGGATTGACATGGAACTTCGAGGCGAGCATCTCTACCCTAACCCGAAGCTTTCAAACATCCAGAAGGCTCAAAAGGGTACTGGAAGGCCTTCAGCAGCCTCCAGAAAGCTTGATTCATGCAGGAACTTTAACCTAGGCAGATGCATTGCAGCAGTTTGCCCATATGGTCACCCGCATCTTTGTTTGACTTGCGGCAAGGCGGATCACGGCGGTCATACTCATTCGGGTCCCGCTGCCGCCGAGGCGCCCGCTTAGGTCATCGGCTGGGCGAGTCATCGCTCTTCAGTTACTCGCCCGAGCCAGACCTCGAGCGAGTCGGTCTCTTCTATCACGGCAATTCCTCCTCTACCTCATGCTCACAAGTTCCCGGCTTTATCACTGCCGCCTGCTCGTCCTAATACAGATCCAAGATGTAACTTACCTCCAGATAATGACGAATCTCTTCCTCGTGTTTCAACCACATTGAACGAAGCAGCCTGGACCCATTATCTCAAGGATTACCCAGATCATCAGCTCGTAAAAACCCTCGTTCACATCATACGCCACGGAGCTAATCTCGGTTTCACCGGAGACCGAAATCAAGCTCAATCATCCACAAACCTCACTTCATGCACAGATCATTTCGACGCGATTGCATCTGACATCGAAAAGCAAGTAGCCAACGGGCATACCGCAGGGCCGTTCGTCACACCACCGTTTACTAATTTTCGGAGCTCGCCACTCGGAGCTGTCACACGCAAACGCTCGTCCAAAGGTCGTCGCATTCACCACCTTTCGTGGCCTCGTGGTTCATCCATCAATGATGCTATAGCCGATTCTGAAGCAGCTATCATTTATGATATGTTTCAACTCGCTGTCAAGGATCTCATCACTTCAGGGCGGGGTTCATTACTTTTGAAACTTGATCTCGAGTCAGCATTTCATCATATTCCTGTTCGTCCAGCAGATTGGCCTCTGTTAGGATTTACTTGGCTCGAGAAAATTTTCCATGACATTGTCCTCGGCTTCGGAGTCCGCTCTGGACCGTACATTTTCAATCTCTTTGCGGAAGCTCTGCATTGGATTATCGAACATCATATTCCAGCTCGGCTTCGTCATTATCTCGATGATTACCTCTCGATTTTTGCACCTGAGACAACAACTGAAGCAGCGAATGAGGCTCTTCAGTGGATCATGGGCCTCGGTGATCAACTGGGCCTCCGGTTTCAACTTTCTAAATTTGAAGGTCCATGCACGCGTCTCGAGTTCTTAGGCATCATCCTAGACTCGGACTTGATGGAAGCTAGCTTAAGCAACAAGAAGCTCAGCTATCTACGCGAATTACTTGGTACTTGGTCTCAACGAACCAAATGCAATCTCCGAGAGCTCGAGGAGCTCAATGGATATCTCCAATTCACGTCGCAAGTCATTCCCATGTCACGAGCATTTATTCGATGTCTGTATGACTTTGAGTCCACTTTTAGCTCATCGTATTCAGTTCGTCATATTCCACAATCCGCCAAGCGTGACATTGATTGGTGGTCAATGTTTGCCGTTCAATGGAATGGGATACGTTTCATTACTCCAAAACGCGAGATTATCCACATCTACACTGATGCCAGCGGTTCCAAAGCCATTGGTGGTCTCTTTGGTTCAGAATGGTTTTCATGTCCGACTCCTCGTCGCTATCGCAAACATCATATCCAAGTCAAGGAAATGTATGCTGTCATCTATGCCATTCTTTGCTGGGGAGATAGTTTCAGAGGGAAGCATATCATTTTCCATGATTCGTTCGGAGGATACAATGGGGCTCCTTCGGAATTTCCTCAATCTTGCATGCCGCCTTGACTTCACTTTTGCTTGTGTTTGGTTATCTTCTGCTGATAATTCACTTGCTGATGCTGCTTCTTGCTTTGCTTTCTCTCGGTTATTGCAACTTGCACCGTACTTGAACAAAAAGCCCATCTCGAGGCGCCTCCGGCTTGGTGGTTCGAACGTCACCCTGGCTATGACAAAGCCGTCGCTTTCTATCTTTGGCATGGACTCGCTTCCAGCACCCAAAAAACCTACAGTACAGGTCAAAACTCTTTCATCTGACACGTACAACTCCATAATCTCTACAACTCAGATGGAAGCATCTTGCCAGCTTCACAATCAGCCATCATACACTGGGCTGTTCATCAAGGTGGTCAAATCGAGCCAAAGACCATCAAACAGTACCTCACCCATATCAGATCAATGCATACCAACCTTGATCTCCCGTTCACCACTTGCGAGTCACCGCTTGTGCAGCGTCTCATCAGAGGCATCAAACGATACCATGGTGAAAAGGATCGTCGACCCAAACAGCCCATTATCCTTGAAGTTCTCACAAAACTTCTCGAGCAGCTTAGACCAGACACAGATATTGACCAACTCAATATACATGCAGCCAGTTGTCTCGCATATGCTGGATTCCTTCGTTGCGGCGAATTCACCATCCAGTCCGGAAAGAAATTCAATCCAGCTACCGATCTCACCCGAGGATGCATCAAATTTCTTCCCAGTTTCGCCAGTCCCACAAGTGTCGCAGTCACTCTTCCTGCATCAAAAACGGACCCTTTCCGCAAAGGCGTCACCATTCATATTGCAGCAGTACCGGGAAGACCCACTTGTCCAGTCACAGCTCTCAAAAAGCTGTTCATGGTTCAACCAACCACCGATCCAAATCAACCGCTCTTCCAGAAATCTGATGGTTCACCTCTCGACAGAGGTTTCTTCATTAAATCCATTAGGACAGCACTCGACGCTGCAGGCTACAAGTCCTCCCTTTTTGCCGGTCATAGCTTCAGACGTGGCGCAGGGTCCATTCTCATGGCACCGACACTTACGAGCCTCTGGCTCTCCATGCCGGTCTCTAGTGGCTTGAGTCTGTCCCCGCAGACTTGAGAGCTTTAGATCTCAATGCATTCCATTGTTCCCAAACTCTCGTGATTCTTTCTCTCTCTTCCTTCCTTCTCATAACGGAGACTCGAGCCTTGATGTTGCGGACAAGTTTACTTGTTCGGGGTCAATGCCGAGGCCGACGTCATCTTCATCACGTTTCTCTTTCTTTGTCTCTTTTTCTCATCGCATTATATAGACCTGCAGCAGGGTGGAGGATCTTTCTCTTTCAAATCCTCTCACCACCGCTCGCAGAGCTCGTTCATCGCGTTTTTAAATTCCCTCCCGCCTCCCTGATACAATTTTTCTTCTTTTTAACTACTCTTTCTATATAATATCTGTCGTAGTTGGCTTGAGTCTGTCCCCGCAGACTTGAGAGCTTTAGCTCTCAATGCATTCCATTGTTCCCAAACTCTCGTGATTCTTTCTCTCTCTTCCTTCCTTCTCATAATCGAGACTCGAGCCTTGACGCCGATATTCGGGCACGATGCCATCGCTAATGATGCCTGAATATGCACCGATTTGGCGTTCAGGCGGGAGTCGGTCGACATATGTCGGACCTATGTCTGACATATGTAGAGTATTTATACCAGGAGAAGGGCCAAGCGCCAACAACTGATCAAAAGCCAGGACCTGCCCAGCAGCATCAGCATTCCAGATGCCGATGACAGCTAGCAGAGCCGTGGAAACAACACAGTGCAAAGATTGTTTATTTTGTGCCCTGCAATCCATGGAATGAGCTGATATCATAGCCATGTAGACGACAGAATGTGCCATTTCAAGTGCTGAGGACAATAAGTATCGAAAAAAGACCTTATACGAAAAGGAGAACTTGGTTCTCTCAAAGCTGGTTGAAGGAAAGGCGTGAGCATGGGATCACCTTTCCTTGCTTGGTGCTTACTTGAATGCTGATGCTGGCTTCGCTATTGGCATCTTGGCTAATTCCCCGCCCACTTTCCCGCTGCTGGAATGATTAGTCTTGAACCCAGACATTGGAACCACCTCGCTGTCGCTATTGTGACCATCGTGGGCCAGGCGAGCGGAGATTTAAAAACACAAGACAAGCGAGCGGTAAAACGTCTGGTGCATTTTGATATGAAGCACCTACAGACCCCTTCTGCCAAAATTTTCCATCTCACCAAAATTTCACTCTTTGCTTCACCAGACTGGATTGTATAGATATGAATATTTCAACCATGTGTGATGTTTAGTGAGCAAAAGAGAAGGAAAAATGAGACCGGACTGCTCTGAGCCCATCAAAAAGGTCCCAGATGTATTCCTGAGTTTTTCAACAACAGATGCTAGATACTGCCTAAAAATTCTTGAATTCAAGTGCAATGAAGCTCATAATGTTGTTATATATCTTGCTGATGCTGAAAAGCGACGGGACAGGTCAAATTTTGGGTCTGTAGGTGGTCCCTACTGGAGTGCACCAAATGTTCTACCAGGCGCGAGCAATAATGTTTTCATTCTCTGCTCGTGTGGTTGCCATGCAGGCACCGGACCGGTAAACGGATGGAGCTGAGAACATGGAATTACAAGTGCCGCTTGTGGGGCTCGTTTGTTGGGACGGAGCAGTTTTTAGTACAAGATCATCAAAGTACCCACCAGGGATATGTACCCCGTACCCTTCCGTCTTTGGTGTTCGACCGAATGCCAAGTGATGATGTGTACAATCGGGCTCACCGGTTACCAGGTCATGTGCTAAATCCCCATTTCTAGCCCACGATCCCACAATCTGCATTCTCATCTGTTCAGTACACCATCCCAAGCGCAACCTGGACAAAGATTGCAAACAAGATTGTGAGCCAATATTGTGTAGAATTAGTACTTTAAAGTTCAAGATTCTTCATAAAAGCTGAGCAGAGTGATGAATTGTGGTCAGAAACATCTGTTGAGATGTCGAAGAGCTCTCAGAGCATGACACCCAATATTGGGCTCATCATTTATGTCTGTGAGCTCGGTACGGTAAGTGGACGCACCGGCTTCCCGAAAGCATGTGACAAATTTCCGTTTTCAGTGCAGGTTCTTCTCTTTATGCCAGGCGAGAAAGCAAAGCTGAAATCGGTTCAATCATGATGGTAAACAAATAAAAACGGCAAATGCACAAGGTCCTTGCTTGACAGACGAGAGAGAAACTGGAGGAATGAAAATGGTCGTCCTGGTAGCCTGAAAAAAAGTTAATCCGTCCATCTCCAAATCAAAAGACACAGAATTTACCTGAAATTTCCTATCCCTGACGATATTTTCCACTGCATGAATGGGCTTTCACGGCGCGTGACAATTCTGACGGAGCAGATGCTCGGACTCATGCTCCTTTGTTTCCCTTCCTCAAGGACACATTCACTTGCTTAATGCGGGAATGGATTTGTGGAAAGGTTTAGAGCCAAAGGCTGTTGGGACATTAGGATCGTCTTGATTGTTGAATGGAGGAGGACATCTATTTTGTGAAAAACCAGGAATGTGTCGTATTACAGTATAAAGTCACTGTGACAAATTACGGGATCCATTTATGGGCTCGTTTGTTGGGACAGAGCAAAATTCAGGACACCATCATCAAAGAACCTATCGGGGATAGATCACATGGCATCTTTCCCATCTGCTACTGGCTAATTCGAGCACCAGTATCCGGTTGAGTTATCGCTTTCCAGGTCTTTTGTGGTCATTTCATGCATTATTGATACCATTCATAGTTTGACCACCACTTTTTTTTCATTTTTGGTTAGGTTTCATCTCCTGTGTACATGCAATGTTCAAGATTATGAGTCCCACTTGTGGGCTCGTTTGTTGGGAATGGTCGAAATTGTGGAAACCATCATCAAAGAGCCCAATGCGGATAGGTTACCTGACTGATTTCCCATCCGCCACCAGCTAAATCCGGGATGGGATGTTCAACTATTATTTCTGCACATTCCACCTGTTGAGAGGTATTTGCAACTTGAAAGTTGCCTTGCAGAATAGACCACTGCAAGGCCTCAAGCTCAAAATGGAAATGGTTTATCTATCCTTGATGACATTGGCGAGACTCAAGAGATGGAGAAAAATCCAGTCTCTGGCTGTAAGTACTTCCCTGTGCTAGTCTCTGCAGTCTGAGCTCTATATCATGACTGTTTATTGCAGATGGGAGTTTTCCACCCCACAATTCTCAAAAGGGAAATTCCTTACATGGTCATCTGCTGAGCTCAGCTCAGCATGCCTCCGGATAATAATAAATAACTTCAATTGTTTCTACATTTATAACAAAGTGTGACATGACACATTTTGACGAACAAGAGGAAAAAGAATTATACAACAGGTGATAACAGAAGATCAGAAAAACTGAGAGAATTAGCTGAGATGATAGAGGTATCGGATGGCAGAGTTCATGTTGATGCCTCTGGCCTAATACTGGACATCAGCCTTGATAGAAAAAAAGTAAAATATCAGATGTACACATCTATTTTCCCCTGTGAAGGCTTCTGAGCATCAGGTGCTGCCCTCTTTCCAGGACCATTGGCATCTTTTCCAGTTGTCATCACCCTTTTCACATGTCTTACTCTCTTTGTGCCATAGAATATTCTCCATCTGTGAGTACTTGCAAGTAAGACTCATAGGAAATCTGCAGATTTCTTCTACTCATGAGTACAAGTCTTCTGACACTGAAAATCCATCCAAGTACAGATTGAAGCTCTGATATTTTCTCAAAACAGTAAGTATTCTCTCAGGTATCTATACAAGTATTCATACGAGTATCCGTGTAAGTATCTGTATAAATATCTCTACAAAATAGCTAAGAGTCCATATGATTAAGCAGACTCATCCTCCGGCACTTCCTTCACCTCTGCCCCCATTGTTCAGCCATTTGTGTTTGTTGTTAAAGAATTTGATACATTTGACCTCCTCTATAAGGCCTGGGACCTTGGACCAAGAGGAAATCACAGTCCCAGCCTGGATAGAATCATCGGACAACATGTAGTGGTGCTTCGACACCATGAGTCCACTCCTACTAAAACCATGTTCAGTGTCGCATGATGTCGCTAGAATCATGTATTGATTTGAACAGACTAACCAGGAAAAGAAAGCAAATCCATTGCCATGTGTGCCAAAGGATCATTTTTGGTATAGTTGTTGAACCACCAGGCAATGGGATCTGCAGTATTGACAGTCTAAAGAGGAGGAGTGTTGAGATAGTCCTCCAATGCATTGCCACCAACAATAGTCAGAGCATTGAGAGACGTGAAGATGTCATTCTAATCCGCAGTTAATACAATTCTAATAAAACAGCAATGGAAAGCTTACAGGGTTAATCAGAGTGGTAACTGGGACAGCGGCAGCTGGCTTATAGAACTGCTCCCAATGAGCTCAGACAGCGATGGTCGCTGCTTCGACCCACAGCTCTGGCCAGACCTTCTTGACAATATACGCCTTCTTGTAACAGGGGTGTAGAACTGAGACCGATGAAACAAACACAGCCCAAAGCAATAGAATGACTTATGCAGTGCAGCGCGGTACATGATCGACTCGTCTATTTTGGCGTAGTACTTGTCCATCAGCATGAATGCACCTGCAGTGGCAAGATGGACAATGTGGTCGAGGGTACTGTCTTTGACTTTCAAAGCCAGTTGATCATCCATGATGTCGAACATGGGAAGGACTTCATGGAGAAGAGGGCGATTGCTAGGCTCAAATCTGTTGGTACCAAGGATAAAAAACTACAAGATGGTCAGGTATTATTCAGAGCAAACAAGCAATGACTTACATTGAGAACCAAATGCAAGTCTGAGAGAACTGTCCATTCATGAGGACTGAGAGCAAGCTTCTTCAGACTTTGCTTCCGGGCACTACATGAAATGAGTCGATCAATAGCGGTAGACATGGTGATCAGGGATTCAATGGTCATCATAAAGGAATTCCACTGCATCGAAACATTGCACTTGACAGTGTGGTATTTGACAGGAGGGATGACTTTCTCGCAATGTGCAGCAAGCTCGGTTTGAAGGCTGGGCGAATTAAAGATATGTGGTGTGAGCTTGATGGCTCTTTGCCTCCGCCTCGATGCCAGCAAGGAGTGCAGCATCTTCTGCAGCATGAACCACATCTTCCTCGTCTTCTTCCAACACATCACCATCTTTGTCGTTGTCAGGGCAAACAGGCTCGGCATCATCCTCTTGCTCATCCTCTGCAGGATTGATCTCATCCTCCTCATCCTCTTCCATTTTCTTGTCATTGTCTTCCACAGCAGGTGACTTCTGCTTGTCCTTCCTCTTGCCTTTCAGCTTGAGTGGCTTGAAGTCCTGCATGATTGCCTTTGATAATGTGAGCAATCATTAAAATCAAAAAAAGACACCAACATACATTAACAAACAAGTTCATCATATGAGCGGTGCAACAAACATGGGTATGGGACCCACCGGGTGCATCCATGAGATCTTTGTTGAGGCACTGGATCATTGTATCATTATTAGATCCTTAACGGTGCTTCGCACCAATCCCCTTCACTCTCCAGGTACGTTGTTGAAAATGAAACTCAATGCCATTCATTCCTAGCTACTCTGGGATTACAGAAGAATAAGTGTAGACTTGAAAACTATGACCAATGGCAATGGGATCAAACAGGGAGTGATACATAGTCTCATGACTACAGAAACTGGAATACAGAGACCGAATTGCAGCACACAAACGACAAAAAATGTAGGACTGAAGCTAAGTTTGGATGTCTTTTTGAGTAATTTCTTCAAGTGATGTCAGACTTGAACAAAGCTGTCCAGATGTTTGATTAGCTGGAGGTGAAAGGCAGAGAAGAAGACAATAAACCTGACCTTTCATTCAAGATGCAATCCATTGCGGGACCATTCCAAGAGAGCCGGACTTGTCAATGCTGATACACTGGATTAGTGTATCATAAGCATACAAAAGAACATTAGGTCGTATAACAAGGCAAATAGAGAGATCAACCAGAAAGAACAACAAAGCACAAAATCAATATCCACATGGACAATGACACGTAAAACCACTATCCGCTAATAGGGTTGGAAATGTTCCACCCTGTATTTTCAGCATATCTAGTAAATATGACTGTCTTTCCTGATTACGAATGGGACACTATTTGCCTAGAGAGGAGTTCCGACTTGTCTAGAAGGGTACCAGTACCAGTGCCGATCATGAAACAAGCACCTAGAAGGATCCAGCAACAGCATTTGAATGGCGCTTTGTTTGAATACTCGATGGGAAATGTAACAACCAACGCAGCGGTTCTACTAGTAAACTGTCTGTTAGTGGGCTGCACTACTTGGTCAAAACATAGGATAAATACTCGATGCTCAAGAAACTCAGTAACTTACTCTGTGAGCAAAACTCAATGGGATGCGCAGAGTCAAGTAGCCAAACAACAAACAATAATGTGTCCACATGTGATCGAGTGACTTGGTGAAAACCAGACAGTACAAAGACGCTGTTTCATATGAAGTCTCAGCACGTACAAAGCAAAGAATAATTGTTATAATACATATTTGAGCCAGTGCTATGCGAGTAAAAGTTGAGTATGAGGAAAGCAGCACACTACCATGAGTAAAGCCTAGAATCAGCAATGAATCAGCTTTACCCAAGGCAGCTGGATTAGGGCGAGGATGACTAGGGATTGGCCTGATCGGGAAGAGCTACAAAGTAGCGAGCCTGATAGGGACAACCTAGTCTTGGCAGATGATGGAGTCAAGCCCGAACAGGAAGACTTGCATATGGTGAGGTCCCGAACAGGACTTGTATTATCAACACATCAGAATCTGAAATAATGTAGAAGTACTATAAAACTAGAACATTTGTATCTTTAGTAGCCAGTGAATTGTACCCCACAAAGCTCAGCCCACAAGCAGAGTCTGAGTGGAACATTTTATCCCATTTTATTGTGGTACGCAAGGACGTGGTGATCTGAGGTACAAACCCAGTGATAGTGCTAGTGTGTACGCAAGGACGTGGTGCTCTGAGGTGCAATAAAATTGTGTTCGTCTGAAAAGACATATTGAAGTCGTAGCCCTGCACCTATCCCCTTTATATTCCTTGAAAATTAAAACCATTACAAAAACCATGTAAGGTTCACTGTCAAAGTGAACTAAGCTAAGTTTCTGTCTGCGAGAGACCAGTAGTGCGTGATCGAATCCTTACAACTTTGTTGAAAGGCTTGCTCTTTCTTAATAGCTGCCCAAATTACTTAGGGTGTTAAAAGAGAGTTAGTGTGTATTTGGATTATTAGTTATAGATCTTTATAGATCTGTTTCCAAAAAACTCCATTTGCATTGACAGCCCCACTGAAAGGTGCCCTATTACTGCCGAGATTCAGCACAATCCGAAGAACACAAAAGAACAAAGACAGAAGCAAAGAGCAAAGTAGAGAGGAGAAGAATGTGATAAAAGGAGAATCAATGGAAGCAAGATGGAAGCAAGACACCACACAATTGAGAGAAAGAAAGAGCTATACACATGAACATAGCGAATTAAAAGCAACAGATAGAGAGTGAAGGAAAGGAAAAGACATGATTCAAGAGATAAGATGGAAAGAAAGACATGAGAAGTAAAGGAGCATGTGGAATCCAAGAGAAAAAGCGGAGAATTAAGTTTGAGTACTGGTAAATTAAGCCAGGAGGAAAGACAAGAGTTACATGGACTCTCAAGGAAGACTCACGGACTTCATAAATTGACTCATTATTATTGTATTAGCGAATCAGATCAAGGAGAAAGAGAAATACGGAATCACACCTTATCGTATTATAGAATCATGAGGACAATTGTAGGATTAGTATAAATAGTTGAATTTTGTAAAGTAGAAAGGCATCTTACTCCCAGTTATTACATTTTGCCTCGGATAGCTCAGTGGTCATTCTAGAGCAAAACAAGCCTCTAAACTTCGGAAAGTCGAGAATTTTACTCAATTGTACAGAGTCTATTTCAATATTTCAATCTTTCATTAAAGGATAACAGAGCAGGGAATCAATAAGACTTCCTCATTTAAATCTGCAAGTTACTATTGTGGATTTAGCATATCAACGCCCAGACAGAAAGTGATGTGAATAGCCTGTGACAGTCCAAAAAAAGTTTAGCCTGGGAAAAAAGTGGGCATCCATCAGACATTCAGGGACGTCCAGAGAACCCTCTTCTCCTTTGGAGAGTTCGGGGATGCATTGTCACAGACAAGACCCAAGACCTGCAAAAGATTGAGTATAGCACAATATGATGCAACAAATTTACATACCTTTTTCTCAATACCATAGTCCTTGAGACAAGCCATCAGCTCCTCAGCAAGATATGTTCCCCAGCAAGCTTTGGTCAATCTTGAACGAAAATGTCAGAGAGAAGAGCATAAAGTTGAAGACAACTTACTTGAGAAAATCAAGGATGAACCATTCCATTTCGCCTTGAAGAGCGTAATGGACAACCATGCTGAGGAAAGAAATAACATTGCGGGAAGTCCAGCCATCAAAAGAGAAATGCAGAGCACCCAGCAAGGACTGAAACAAATTAGCTTGATGTCATTGTTGAACAATGGCTGACTTAGTTGTAAAAACTCTTTGACCCAAGGCTTCAACAACCTCATAATGTCTTGGATGTCATGAGAGATGGTCTGGCACGAGACAATCTCTGCATTACCATTCAAAATCTTGAACATCTTGACTAGTGGTGTGTCCTCAATGATCTTGAAGGGTCGGAAGCAGCTCGAGACCCAGAGACCAGTTTGGTATCGAAAAGCACCTTTGTCATAGGCCCCAGCTGCTTTGAAGCCAACAATGGATTTTTGATCAGCAGCGGCCTTGGGAGCGCAAACTGCAACATGACTGCACAGATTGGTCGTTGCAGTCTCATAGCGAGCTTGAGTGACAGAATGACTAGGTTTGCTGCAGAATCATCAATAAATTTCAAAAAAGCAATGAAGAATCATACTCTTTACAGATAAACTTGTCTTTCACAGGTGTGCTGTCTGTCACTGTAACAATTTCAGTTTTGGGTAGATCGAAATGAGTATATGCTGAGCTGGCTTTGGGTTGAGCATGATGTCATATGCTTTGAGATGATGAGCTAGAGAGATATTAGCGATAGATATTCAAAATAGAACACGAATATCAACCATACCTAGAATAAGCTCATCAGTGATGAGCTCTGGATGCTTGGCCTGGAGATTCTCGACCAAGTTGGCATCTTTTTCCAATGCTGTCAGCTTCTTGGCTCTCTTCGCAGGTGGCGCTTCATTGGTAGGAGGTGCTGAGCTGTTGTGAGAAGGTGAAGAATCTCTGGTGTTGGCTTCTGAATGAGTTTGATGACAGGCAGACATGATTGGTTTGAAACTGGGGGAAATCATTAACAATGGCTCAAATCATCACGGTGATGGGGCATATAAAAATTCAGCCTTGTTTTCCACCGAACTAGGGCAATTTGGTATCTCCTTGACTGCTGGGACGACGATGGAGCACTAGAACCGAGCTTCAAGGTTGCTAGTAAGAACATCAAGCATTAACAAGTGTCTGTGCTTTGTGTTAGTACTTATCTGCCCAGAAGGTACAACTATGACCAAAGACAACCTGATATGACTACAAGAAGAATAGCATTGTCCATAGAATGGCTGATATTGATTACATGATGAAACACTGCAAGCCAAGATGTCTATTCAAGGCTGAAGGAAGCTACACAAGGGAATGGCAGTATGACTTGGTTGGTTGTACTAAGCAGAGCACTACCCAGACCTGTGTCATGGTTATTACATGACTGGAGCTTTATCCAAAGTCCTGTGCAGACTCTAGATGATTTAGGCATGATCAGGGAGAAACCCAGACATTCAGAAGTTGAAGACAAGACTATAAGCATAGACAAGTGTTAGCGCTGTAACATAGTTTCTTCACAAAGATACAGATGAAAGATGAATGACAAGAGTGCTCTAATGAGATTGAAGTATCTATCTCTCAAAGCGAGCCTCAGAAGACCTTTGATCGGTTTGAGACTCTACTTAGGAGGTCTCAGGATGACATCATGTCTTAGAACCTGACTGATGGTCTGCAGGCACTTGGCATGTTGTCTCAGTTGTCAAGTGGAGCGGAGTCATGTCTGAGTCCTATGAGTCATTTCTCCACAGCTGAGATGATTGCAGAACGATCAGGGCAACCCACAAGGATACCCCTTTATAAAGATGGACCCACAGTGTGGACAATTGTTCATACTCAGGGCCGTACTTTTGACACAAGACTAGATGTTAGGAACCACCTAAGAGAGTACAGAAGGAACTAAAGGACTTGTCTTTTTCTGCACTTCTCGAAATACCTGATCAGCAAAGAGACTCCACTAGGAGGTTTCACCTGGTTGTACTATTAATAGCAGGATGACTGATGTCATGTGGCCACCTTGGCAATCTGACTCAGAGACTCCTGTGAATGACTCAGTTGTATTATATCATTGTTTCTGGACAGTATTTAAGGACTCTAAGTTTGTAGTAAAATAGTTAGGACATTGTAGGACTGTGTACCCAGTCTAGTGACCAGTGACCGCCTGACCAGGGCTGGAGCTGGAAGCTGACTTGTGGGAAAAATATTACATTGTTTCTCGGACTCAGTTGCCGATGTTTTGATGATTTGAACAAGTTTGAACAAAGTCTAGTCTAGTCTAGTTGCTTAGTGCACCCTCTAGTCCAGTTATAGTTAAGCTGCTTAGTGCAAATCGCGCTTAGGTCAAGAGACCACAAACCTCTAGTGTTACCACACTTTAAACAAGTTATAAACCCAGTTAAAAGCTCTCAAAGATGACCAGACGTAAGACACTGAGTACGGACAAGTGTTTGTACTTTGGACTATCTCTATTATAAGAAACCTGAACTTATTGAGGATATAAAGAGTGTATTGGTGTGTTGGTGTTGTTGTGTGTGCTGTTCATTTGCATATGCTCATATCGACATGCTTTCCACACTGTCTGCAAGGATTCCTCACAACAATATTTACATGCACATTTAAAACTCTGCTCCCCCATTGTCCAACTAAAAAATGAACAATATGGTCATTGGTCCAAGTGCTGTGAGAACATGGCCAGTGAGCACAAGGCGATCACAAATACTGCAATGTAAAATGGGGTATTAGCATCAATCAATGAAGAAGGAGTGAAGAAGAAAGAAATCAGTCCACAGGTGAAGCCAATGAAAGAATGGATGCAGATGAAGAAAAGCATTCAACAGGTGAGTTTAGAACAAATTGCGAGATCAAAGAAACAAGGAATGCTGAACCTGAGGAAAGACCCACCAGAGCTGAATGAAAAATATGTGTGAAATGACCATCCATGGGCCTGGTGAAATCCAATCCAGCAGCATCAACAGAGCAAAGCCTCACAGATTCTGTCATTCCAGGTGAAATTACCAATGCATGCTGCAGCTGCTCCACTGTTAATCTTTTCTTGGCATAGGTCAACCATAAAAACACTTGACATGCGAGATTGGCATCGTCTTCACCCTGGGCCAGGATCCTCATCATGGTCTCATCATACGAGCAGTGTATATCTTTCAGCAATGCACCCAGAGCCTGGCGTAAAGCCTGACAATTGTTTTTACTTGCCAGAGAGTCGAGATGGAGCTGGACCAACAAGAACCTATGTCATGTATCAGCCACATTGGTGATAAAGAACAAGATGCACATACATCCCAGCTGCCTTCTCAGTCATTTGGGTGAGAATTTCTTTCTTGAGAACAGCATCTTCTTTGACTATCATTTTTAATCGTTTCTCTTGCTCGATCCTGTAGGTGATATAGGATAGAACATCTGCATCATGTGCTCGCACATCAATACAAGCTTCATTAGTGAACTCCACAGCTATTATTAAGATGTCTCGAGAGGTTATCAGGACACTGAGATGACCCGACTCGGTCAAAGCCTAGATGGTATAAATGAAGTCATCCCGAATATCCACAGAGCATTCATCGAGGGCATCCACCATGAGGCAAACATGGGAGTATAATTGGATTTGGGCCTAGAGAGCCTCTACCATGACCCTAAGACCAGTTGGTCGTGATTGTCCAGATTTGAATGAAGTATGGAGCGATTTGAGTGAATCAGGAATTGTCAGAACCTGAGGTTTCTGTCATTGTTCAGACATCAGCAAAACAGCCAATGTTGTTGGACTTAGTTCATAAAGCAGCAACAAGTGACATATGTCAAGAAAACGAGGACTTAGATTGACGTGAGGCATGTGATGATAAGATAAGGAATAGAAGCACGACATGCTTGATCCAGCACAAAGGTCATAGGACAACATGAGGCGTGGAGATTAAAGCCTCAAGGCATTCAGGCACGATAACACATGGCGAACAGGCAACTAGCGCATTGTAGTGAAACAGGAAACAGGCATGGAAACCTGAAGGCACTTAGTAAAGAAAGCATGGGAACAGGTTGCTTAAAGCATGGTTGTAGGATGTTTTGCCTTATGGAAAACGAACAGTAGTCTCATGTTTAAGAGTATTTAAGTAGTTAGAATATTGTTGTATTCTTTAGTCTTTCAATCTCGTTTCTCTACCCACAATCTTGCTCGAAAAGAACCTCAGTGCAACTTCTTACCGTTGTTCATCGTCTCATATGACACTGGGAAGTAGAGTTTAAGTTTGTTTAAGTTCTAACAGGAATAGAGGAAGAGTTAAAGAGCAATTGCCGGATTACACTACCAAAGATGTTGGTGATGCTTTGAGAGCTCGAGGTGTTATAGTCAAAGAATATGTAGGTGACACCCACATCTTGCTGAGGGAGCTGACTCTGCAGATGATCCACCGCTGTAGATCTATGAAAGGACTGTCAAGAATCAGAAAGATATGTGAAACATGACATACACGAGCATTGTCTTTCCAACACCAGCTAGATAACAGGTTTTGTTAGTAGAATAGGAGACAGTCGACACACAACACTCATGATTACCTAGACACCATAGGATCTTCATCTGACCAGCTGTCCAATGTTGAAATTTTACATCTTCTGGAAGCCAATGACCAGTCCCAGGAGCACATTTCACAAAGT
Organism: Mycena floridula; assembly: GCA_029320655.1. Classification (NCBI taxonomy): domain Eukaryota; kingdom Fungi; phylum Basidiomycota; class Agaricomycetes; order Agaricales; family Mycenaceae; genus Mycena; species Mycena floridula. The sequence goes on along the minus strand of JARIHS010000036.1, from coordinate 401,208 downwards.
GGTGCTGCTGGGTAGCCTGGAAATCAATGGGGGACAGCCATTCCAAAAATGCACAGAGATCAGCATCTCTCACAATTTAGATGGCTGCTCTAGATAGAAGCAGAAAGCACCTCTTACTCATATTATGAGCCTAGATGTGTTTAGCACCAGTAGCAATTTCAGAAAGCTCATCTGTGACCTGGACCATGTGTTGATGCATTGCCCCAGACATTTGTTTAGTTCCGCTGGCAATTTCTGTTGCCTGAACTGCAACCTGGCCCACACAGATATTAATCTCTTGGACATCTTGGTGAATTGCCCGAGATAAAGCTCTGCCAATAATGTCATTGAGATTCCAGAGACACTGAATAAACATACATATGATCATTCTGAATTGCCAGCATGATAAAAGTCTTCACTCTCTCGATCTGTTGCAGTAGATCAGTAACCTCTGCTTTGTCCAATGGCCATTTCAACATGTGGATGACCTTTCCGGTGCGCCTAGCTGCTAGATCAAGCTTCCTTTCGACCTTCTGCAAGATCTTGAGCAGCTGATCAAATGGACCATCCGTCACAGCCAATTTGAGTCTCTCCGTCACCCAGGTATTGTTGGGGGCTTGGCTATTGAATTGAGTATTCAAGCCCATAGGAAGACCAGGGAGAGCAGCCAGACTGCATTGCAATTCAGCTCGATCTCTCGGGCTGTCTTTGATGTCCTTGACATATTTGAAAATGGTACTAGCCACTTCTGCAAGGGTGATGATGCTGCTAGCGAAACCGATTGCCTCCATATTGAATGCAAGAATTGAGGAAGAAGGTATTGCGGATAGGGGAAAAGGAAAGGAAAGAAAAGCATGTTTACAGCTTCTCGCGGCCCTGTCCTGTGTGACAAAAAATAATCTGATACTTACCCACCGTGGTGCTAAATAAACTTACCTGGAGATCTTTTGGTGGGTTAGGTATAGGGATTATGGAAGATGCTGTGGAGGTGGCAATATTGGGTGTGGAGATGGTACATGCATTGCGTGGTGTCGAGCTCATACAATGGCTGAGCTCGCACATTAGCAACTGACAGGATTACACATATGAGGATTGTGGTAAATTGACTGACATACCAACATCACAAATCAGCAGTCAATTCTAAATGTTTATGGATCACTGCTTTAGGAAATGAAGAGTTCGTGGCTGCAGATCAGGAGATCAATTAGGATGAAAAGAAGGGTTCGAAAGCGCAGCATAAAAGGAACTGCGGTCGGTGTTAATAGCTGGGCAGATTGATTTGAGAGCTTGAATGACATTTCTCCAACCAAGATACCAATACTATCATTTACCATTCATCATTCTTAAGCATGGCTTACCCGTGTGTCTCGAGGCCCGTACATGGTCCAAGGGCAATAAAATCACCAGTGAAATAGAGGCTGACAAGCGGCATGTACAAGTCCATGTTTTTTGTCTCTATCTGCTGTGTTGTATGAGTACTGAGAATGAGGAAATATGGGGGTAATAGACTGCCAAAATTATTGCGATTTTTCATGTCTAAGTTGTGCCAGGTTAGGTTGGTGTGAGGTTTAAAATCATGTGAGGTCAAATAGTGCAGGGTTCAAAATGGTACATGGTTTAATGTGATCCTGAAATTGATGCTAGGTTTAAAAGTATCAAAATCATGCAAGATTGGATGTTGTCCAGAAATTGTGCTAGGTTTGGGCTCATCATTTGCCAGGTCTGCGGAGTGGACTTGGCCGTGATATATGTGCTTTGATTGGTAATCCACATTTCTGATCTAAACGACCTGGAGTCTCTAACAACCGCCATTTTGAGTGAATTCCAATCTTCCAGGTACATATGATGAACACTCTTTACTAGCTATATTAGTTAGAACATCTCAATCCAGGAGTTTTTGGTCAATTTCTAGATCTTCAGAAAGTCTTTCCCCTGCATTGGTCCTCTGCATTGACAACAAGGCCCTTGAGAAGACGTCTGACATTCTGTTTCTGACTTGTGCTGTGCCAATGAGACTCTCTGTAATAGTTCTCTCACTCTGTGATGAGTTTAATTCATGGTGGTCTTCAGTGAGCTGTGTGTATCAACCCCCATCAGATGTTCATATCTGTAAATCATAGTATCTAGCTCGCATCCTTGTCTCTTCGGTACTTGCAAGATGTTTCTGAATGCCAAGAGAGTGTCATGATCTATGAGAATTTGTTTGGATTGTTTTTGAACAGTACTGTCCTTGCAAATTGGTCAAGTTGAGCGAACGACTCTGTGGCGTATAATGTCATCTTGCTGACAAATCGGCTTCTACTTATGGTCACTAGTGCTGAGGTCACGCTGGTCTCTGTGACCTGTGAGAATTTAGCTGTGGTTGAGACATCATAATTACAACCTGGAAAGATTACAAACCTTGCACATATCACAAACCTAACAATAATTTTGGTCTCACTGAAACCTAGCACTAATTTGAACAGATAGGAAATCAATTAGACCTGGAATGAAGCTAGAAATCAATGGGAAATTGCGCGGTGCTCATTTTGTGCGGTATACTTATCCTCACTAGTCAGACAAAAATTCAATCTGCTGATGTTCTAAGCAAGTATCTAATATAACTCACCCTGAACAGAAACGGCAAGATATCACATTGGGAAGGAAGGAAGGAAGGAAGTTTATTACAGCATTGGCCGCGTACTGACCGCCGGGCCCGAGAAATTCCTAGATGTACATGAGACTACATACACCATTGTCCCCGGGACGTAACACCACCATCAGGACGAGCTCGCTCCAATCCGAAATCATACCACATACGATCATCAACACTGTAGATCCCAGCAACGATGCTATGCCTTTTTGTTGTTGCCGACAAACCCATCAAACTTCTGACACGAACAAATTGTGAACTTGATTGCTGGGACCTTGAGTTGCAGTGAGGTGGTGCTGAGATTGCAGCAATACATTGGGGAGCAAACAAGGAGCACAGCAGAGTCCTAAATGGGTTCGAGTGCAGGTCTCTCCGATGGATTAGACTGGACTTTGTGAAAGAGTCAAGGTGAACACCCGTGAAACCATGAACATCAATGGATAACAGTGAGGGTGATGCAAGATAATGGTTAATAAGGGCTAGCGAAAGGCATCATAGGCTCAAGTGGTCAGAAAAAGTATGCAGCTTTGGCCCATGATTTTCCTAGATACGACGAGCTTGAGCCTTCTCCACATTGACTCCGGCATTCTGGGCGCGGTGGTGTTGTTTGGGCTCAAGGAAGAGCAGAAGGAAGAGCAGAAGGATCAGAGAACTAGAGCGCCTGACAGAGAGACAAATATACTGGGATGTAAAAATTTCAGGTCGTCTCCCGCAGACCACCCAGCGACGAGTGCACAGCTGCTTGACTCTATCAGCGAAGCCATTTCAGCGTGAGGGTGGAGAAGCGAGGGAGATTTTGAGATGTACACGAGTGGTTCACATCAGTAAAAAGCAGTTTTACTTTTCTACTTTTTGGTCTTTTTGACTTGTCACAAGTAAAAAAGAAAAAAAGTGGCAAAAAGTACGAAGAATGGCCCCTAGATTAGGGTTCCTCCAAGGTGACTTTTCAAAAAGGGGAACCTGGCTTTTTGACTTCTGACTTTTTGTACTTTTTAGTACTTTTTAGTACTTTTTTTACTTGAGCAAGTACAAAAAGTAAAACTGCAGAATACTGATGCATAAGAATACGCAGCTCGAACCAATTCAGCAGGCCTATGGTCCAGCTCTCTATTTCCTGTGGCTTTTGTTGTCTTTCAGCTTTGGCAGATATACACCGAGGGATGAGCATCTGGAACAAGTGATGTGACCAGTTGTTACTTTGTCACACAACAACGAACTCAATGTTCTCCAAGGTTGGCCGGTCTGTTGTTGGGCGGTCATGCTCTTTCAAAGTTCAATGGAGAGATGGAAGATATCGGAGCTGAAGGCGCCTGGGTGAACAGGAAGAACAGGGTATGAAAGAATTTTATATTTTTTGTCGTCTCCAGCGGCCTTTCTACAGCGAGCAGCTTCAAGTCTCGAGCCTGCTACGGGTTCCAGGCGACTATTCCATTGGTGGATATAGGTCTGTCCTCAGCGACGGGAGAGTTTTCAGCTTTTCAAAAACAGATGAGTTGGGAACTAGCCCGGAACCAGCCGAGTGGCGGATGGGAAATGAATTAGGTGACATATCCCCATATATGACTTTGATCCAAGTGTACTGAATCTTGCTCATATCCAACAAACGAACCCACAAGTGGGACTCATAATATAAGAGCAAGAGAACTGAAGAGGGCAAGAGCGTCTGACATGGGGCTAGCTGCGCCGCTGCTGCGGATGAGGCTGTGATGACCAAATGACCACACGTGCGTCAACGATGACGTGAATGATATCTCCTTCTTCGGCCTGGGACCCTGAGGATGATACCAAAGCCTTGGGTCTCAGCCGGAAGGACTTGAGAGCGGAGGTGGTCAAGATCATTGATCAGCTGAAATTGAAGAAGTAGAGCATGTACTGTCTGCAGACCTTGAAACGAATGAAGCTATGTTTTCCTCCCGCGATAATTCCGGGCCGTGCCAATGTTTGAATCGTTGGATGACAGACAATAGCCAACCCCAGCTCTCTTTTATATGAGGCTACCGACTGCGATTAAGAAATGTGCTGGTCATGGTCTCAATCCGAGTTCGCCCGGAAGCATATAATCTGCAAGTAGCTGAGTAATCAATCATTCACTCCATCCTGTCTCTGAGCCGTCTATACTGTACTTGGTATTCCGTATTGCTATGCATTGACAAAGATATACGTCAATAGAGGATGATCAAACATAGTCCTCAGCCGAAGGTGCGACGAGTTTCCTTATTCGAGTCGGCGCTTGATTGATTGCCAGTCAAGTTCGTTCTCCATCAATGCAACCTTCACAGTCTCACTTGAATGACTGCACACCCGAAAAGACGTTCCGCATTTGAATTATCCAGTACTGCGTGAATGACGGTCGAGATCTCCGTCATTTTTAAGTATTGATATGAGACGAAGAGACAATGTCACACAATGCGAATGAATCCAAAACTCACTCCTGCAGCGACTATAGTTAGGACTCACCAAGGACGGTCTAGTTTCACGAGACGCCGTGCCACAGATGAGTGGCAATCTCAGCAATGGTCATTTGGGTACATATACAAAGAGAGATCTAATATACTCCGATAATTTCAATCAATTCATGTGCCTGTCACCTGTCTGAACTCTTTCGCACAAATTTCTCTATTCCTGCGTCAGGTGAGCCGACTAGGACTACTGGGATCCAGTGAAAAGGTAGCTGTAACCGTCGATATAGAAATCAGTGCCGTGTCTTGTTAGTTGGTGTGAGATTCATACTGTACTACAACTGGTATCGCATCACTCATCACAGTACTGCGGAATGGCAGTGTATAGGCTCCATACAATGAACAAAATACGACCACCAGTGACCGAAGGACTGGTGGGTTTCCTTATTCGCTGGAAGGATCATTCTCTTTACTGTGGCTTGAATGACTGCGGATCGTGGAAAGATAATCCGCATTCGAGTCGCACGGTCAGGAAGAATCACATTAGACATCCCGCCTCCTCGGGATATCAAGCACGAAACCATCCTATTCAATTAGCGCAGTCGCGAGCCTTGTATAAGATGTACCTGCGATTGGACATTGTCTGTCACGCGAGATTCCATTGTGTTTTTAATCGTAAATCCATAATGCTCTTCAAAAACATCTTCCATACTCTGGTTCTCACTGCTGTAGTAACTGCGGGGCCTTTCACTGTCAGTGTTGATATTCATTGTTGAAGTTGACACCTTGATGCTTACTGTGCATTTAGTTCTTAGGCCGCGGGCGCGGCGCCGACCCCGAGCTGATCCTCTGCAAGGAGCCCCAGCTTCTAGGAGGTTGCGCTTTCATCCACCTCGATCTCCCGACTTCCTGCATCAACCTTCCGCTTAACAATGAATGGATCAGTGCTGGTCTCTCCAACAGTGGATTCGAATGCACCCTATTCCAGTGAGTCTGTCCCTATCACGAGCTCAAGACAAATTGACTAGTTGATAGAGGTGTCGAATGCGCTGGAACCTCGGTTGTTTTCACTCTAGATGACGGTACCATCACCATCAGTCAGATCACCGCTGTCAATTGCATTAGCACCTAGATATTTGAAGGCATTGCCTGCTTTACACATTGATCTCAGAATAACGTTTAAGCAGTAGCTGAGTCCGGGCACAGTGAAACTTGGTGAGTGGAGGAAATCTCACCATGCGCGACACGTGTTACATGACTGATTATGACACGACGTGTCATCAGGACTGAATCAGCCGTGCCAGTGAACTCCAAGCTCTTGACATCACCTGACATGGCCCCCAGTGACTAGTCGGGCGATGCTGGTCAATTTTTGTCGATTTCTATCGATGCTACTGTAGTTGATGCATACACAGACCTTACCATTCCATTGTTTGCATTGTTCGTGTCTTGTTGCTGGGAGATACAGTAGTTTTTGTACCATGGACTCAAGATCGACTTGTAAAGCAATCAAGATTCCCACAGTCTTTGCATTAGCAAAAAGACCAAAGTGATGGTCATGCCTGACAAATAGACATTAGGACCGCCCAAAATATGATAGTGGTTCAGACTACACTACTACTTAGTATTAGATACTCTAGGAGCCATACAAGAATTCCAAGGTCTATGTCATCCAGTCCGAGTTCGGTTAACATAACGGTTTCTCGAGCCTTTCCACGTCTTATACTATGATTGCCATAGGTTGTAACTTTCTCCTAGGAAGGGAACAATCCTTTTTCTTGAATCAGATAATGGCTTTTTGGTCCCAGAAACCACTGGATATTTGAGGGATAAGAGTGTTCCTTGACTGGCTGAAATTTCCAAGGGATTGGAGTACAGGAAGGAGTCAAGGTAGCATGGCCGGTCATCAAATGAGGAGGACTTTTGACCATTTCTGAATCAAGAGAGATGTGCTGTATTCAGTGATAAAAACAAGAATCCAGGTGTCACTGCGTTTCCGTCAGATCTGTTCCAACATGGATCATGTGACATGTTCACACCCTGCGATCAGATGTCGTACAGCTCGGCATACGCGGCTGTTCACAACTATTCACACAACAAATATCTGGCAGCACAGAATCAGCCATTTATATATTATTTATTTATTATTCTCCTCTTCATTGTGCGAAAGGATGTGTGACAACAGTGACCTCGGCACGACAGCAACTATTTCTGGACGGGGACTCCTAAACTTCGAAGTAGAACAATATTGAGGGTAAATGGCGGAAAATGTTGAGCACTGTGAAGACTCATTAAGCGCCGTAAATTTTGCGTCGGAGCGCTCAGGTCTGGACCCTGGCCAAGACCAAGACCCTGATGAGTCAATGACAGGCGTGAAACCACCCAAGATGCCGCAGCAGAACAAGTTGATAATAATTGGCCTTGATGTTTATTGCAGCCTAGGCTGGCATATTCAGCAGCAGAACAGAGACCTGTGCAGGGATGTACACAATCTAGCCCAATCTATACGAAGTTTGAACATGTCACAGGTGCGAACCGTGAACAGCCACCTGTTCACACGTGTTCATACATATTCACATGTGTTCCGACTATAAATAGGTCAGCCGGAAACGCAGTGTGTATCCTTGATGAATAGAGCTCTGAGCTGCTGAACATGAGCCTGAAAGCAGTTACTTAGTGTGTTCCTCTGTGTAACAAAACACCTTGAAATTAATCCGTGGAATAAGAGAATGCCGGGTTGTGTCACTGAAATTACACCGGAATAGGTTGTGTAATGGCCTGTAATGGCTCAATCTATGTCTCTCCATTTTCCTGGTAGTCCTTAATCAGATCCTGTCTTGCAAATGCAAATTGTCAAAAGTCTTGGTTATTTTGATCCACGGCTATTCAAGCTCGATACATTCCTCTGCAACAATCTCTTCGATATCTTGGCCAGGAAAGGAAAAATCTTACCACTCAAAGATCTGGTGGTCTCTAGAGGGCCATCAGCATTCAATAAAATCTAAGAAATGATTGTTCCCTTCCCAGGGAAAAGTTATGACCGATGGGAAACAATAGTAGTACCGAAAATTTGCACCATATGTCACAAAAGTAGGCTTTTCTTTGTGACTAGTTCCAGCCATCATCATTCTGACTTGTCTGTAGCATTTCAGCATCTCAGTGACCTGGAGGTACGTATGCTGACACACACTGGGAAAACCAGTGGGATAGAGGCCAATTGTTCTGGTGGCAAGTATGAGTCAGCTCTGTCTTGTTCATAATGCACTTCAGCTTGCATTAAAAGCTTAGTCTCATTTGAGCGAGAGTAGCTCGGAGGTAGCAGTGCAGCAGATTCTTGACTGCTGCGGAATGGAACTTATGTAGGGTTTGGGCCCCACAGGCAGATATCTAATCATTGATTCAGTTGTCTGCGATAGGTACTAGGCACTGATTAACATCTGTGGCACTTCAACAATTCACTTGCATTCACTGGGTGATGCTATGTAGTATAATCTAGGTATATTATATATCTCGACTTGTTTCAGTATTTCAGGTTCTCTACTTGTAGGACTCTTCAAATTATCCAATCTGTCCCAAGTCTGTAATAGATATAGCCACTGGAGCTTGATGACTTCTGTGGCGCACAGCTGTCCTATGATCCTGCAAAAAGCGATCATTGTGTACCAGTGCAAACATCTATTTTTCCATTGGATTCAAGAGTGCTCCTTGTATGATCTGAAGTCTTCTGTGCATTGTCAAGGCTCGGATACTTGGAATAGATCATCAGCAGCTTTTGAGGAGCTTAGATCCATGATTTAGTGTCAGACACCAACGAGTGCGCTATAAGGGAGTCTTGATGTGCTGATATTCATCCTCATAGCCACCAGAGTATGGCTTCAACTATGTGGAAACAGACAGATCACAAAGTCATCCCTCTGTATGAGCAATTGATTTTTGTTATTTCCTGCAAGATATCAGAGATAAGTGGGAGAACTGAGGTCAAGTCTCAATACCTCTTAGGATAATAGCAGGGATCCATAGAATGCTCACCCTCAGTTAATTGACTCCAAAGCACCCTCAGATCTCTTTTGATCTCATCAGATGGTGGATATTTTAAGCCGAGCATGCTATTTACATGTTGTTCCTGCTATAATGCTTGAAAATCCATGTGTCTCAGTTAGTCTTTGTCTGAGCTTGCATACAGACCAGACAAATAACAATCAAAACTGCCACAGACTCACAGACCATCAAGTACGAAGCGGTGCCAAGAATTAAGGATCTGTGGTGCGAACAAGATTGAACATTGTACCCTCTTCTCACGCAACATTTGGATGCATTGGAAACTAGCATTGAAGCAAAATAATAGGAAGATGGTAAGCATTGATCAACAAAATGGAACATTACCCTTGGGATTCCTGGATCTATTCACTCCTTTTTTTGAGTTTTGTTGCAAGTGCTTGGTTTTCAGCCTTTATACACACCTGGGAATGTTCACAGATGTGACAGAGGGAAGCAATCCAAGCTGTTTGACACAGAGATTCACTGCTGCTTTGGGATGTAAGTGAATCAACTTGGGAGCTGATCTTTGAAATTTAACTCTGGAGAATCCAGCTGGCAGTCGTTGAGCTTGGGATGCTTCAATTTGAGAAGATGTTGATGGCTGCTGGACTGTAAGCTTTGTATGATATTTTAATTAGAATATTTATTTGGCAACAATTATCGTTTTAAAGATTTACATATGACTACAAGTAACTTCCTATTTCCATGCAAAGATTTTATTCTTGATTCTCCATCAATCCTGGTTTCAGATCCTTCATGGGGAGCCTAGGTAATACTTCCTCTACACAGTAGAAGATACAATTGAGGTGTGCCCTGGTATATCCTCCTCATGCCATGTTCCCCTGAGTGCATCTTCCTCCTCCAAAGTTGGAAGCCTGAAAGGATCATCCAGCTTGTTGAGGTAGTACTGGCATGCAATCCTCTGCCTCTCCATTCTTTCCAAGTTTCCATAATTCACCAATGCCTGACTAAATGACCTTTTTGCATCATTGTCTTTGCTCATCTTCATATATGCACGTCCCAGCTCAACCAAAATATTGGCAGTGTTTCGTTGCTCCCCATATGTCTCTGCAATCTGTAAACCCTCCTTCAAAGACTTGATAGCCTTGTTGTATTCAGCTTTGGAGATATAGATCCTTCCAAGAAGCTGAAGGGACCATCCAGAATAACTCCCAATCTGCTTCCGTTCATTGACTGTTTGCACAGCTATCTTTTCTGCCTCATCAAGTTGTTGAAGACACTGATGTGTTTCAGCCAGAAAATCGGCACACCACAGTCTTTGATGGGGTGCATCCGAACACAAATCTCTCGCTTTCATGAGGTGTTCAAGGGCATCTGGATAATTGTGACGACGTGAATATGCCCTCCCCAAAAGCATTAGACAATGTGTCATGGCTGGCCTCCATGGTCCATGACCTTCATCAATTGCTTCCAGCTCATGCTGTGTCTGTTCCAAGCAAGGGATCTCATCAATTGATGGATCAATGGCAACAGAGACATCAACAATGTCAGTCAATGCCTGTGCTGCAAGTGTTGGCTCTGAAGCTGCAAGATATGCTTCTCGGGCAAGTTTGTATTGTTTGAGAGACTCTTGAAAGCGATTGAGAGACTGGAGAATGACCGCATAGCAATAGAAAGTATGCCCAACAAGTTGCTGTTGATTTGTAATGTCCTGGACAAGCTTCACTGCATGTTGAATGACCTCTGTGCGTGCTCTGACTCGATATTGGTGCAATGCCAGAGTGCCAAGTGCATTGATGATATCAGTGTTGAACTCTGATGTCTGGAGGAGTATAGCTTGCAGGTTGATTGCCTCAATGGACCGCACCTGCATGTCATTTTGGAAGGACTCCTCGCCTGGATTGATGGAGTTATACTGTTGCAGAAAATTACAAGCTGTATTGACCATTGAGTCATGAATATGATCTGGGGGTTGTAAGTGGTCAAGAAGGTATGACCTGATCACTGGTAAAACATAATATGTTGTTGTCTGAGATTCCAAAAGTGATGCCTCTAGAAGTACTAGAAGGGCACCATTGCGGTTTTTAAGATGTGGTGCCCACCATTGTTCAAGATTGTCAGGTGTTGTGCCAGAAGGCAGCCTGGCAATTATGTGGAGGAGTTGGCCAGCATTGAGCTCATTTTTGACCAATGAGCTTTCCAATGACATGCAGATGGATACTGAGACACTGCTCTGTGCATCTGAGCCCTGTGCAGGTCCAAGCATTGAAGTACCAGTAGACTGGTAACTTGAAAGCAACTGTTTGGCTGACCATCCTGCAATCTTCCCATATCTTGCCATAAGCTTGACAGCTAATGCCATATGCCCCACGGTCTCAAGAAGGTCTGGAAGTTCTGGATCATGCTGCAACTGAGGGTAAATTGAGACAAAAAGCTGGTGGGATGCCTCAGGACCCAGTGCCTGAATTTTAATCTCCTTCCATTCAATGTTCTCACAAGGTGCAACTGCTGCTCTCATTGTCACAAAAAGTGCAACATGGGAGAACTGTGCAATCTCTTGCAGTATATGCTCAACATTACCTCTAGCTCCAGGTGCATTCCATGGTGTTTCAAAGTTGTCGAGAAGGAGAATGATGGGTTTGGAGGTTTTGCGTAATTCCTTAAGAATGGTCTCCAGAGTGTTATTGTTATCCTGGTTGAGAGCCAGGGAGTTGAAGAGGACAAGAAGAAATAGTTCTGGTGAGGTGGCTGTAACACATGGCACCCAAATTCTGTTCTTCTTGTCATAATACTTTTTAATGGCAGGATGTGCCATTACTTGGCGTGCTGTTGTTGTCTTTCCCTGTCCACCAGCACCAAGAAGAGCAAGATGGGCATATTTGACAGAGGATGCTGGCTTGTTGATGAATATCTGAGCCAACCAAGAGCGTTTAGGTTGGGATAATGATGTGCCTGTGAGGATCTGAACAATTTCCTTGATCTCTTGGTTACGGCCAAAGAAATTGAAATTTGCGACTGGTATAGAGCCACGTGGATAATGAGTAGGAATTTTAATGACTTGGATAGATGAGAAAATCAGCTGCATTCCCATGTTAAACAATAATCTCACCAGCTGGATTATCACCAGCAGGATAATGGTGGTGAGTTATAGTATTAAAGGTATTATAGGAAGCGACAGGTCCATTGACCTGTCCTGTGACTCTTCAGCAAACATCTGCAATGAAGCTAAAGCATATCTCACCAAATGTGTTGTTCTTGACTATGTTATGAAACTGGGAGCCAGAGGCAGCCATAGCTACCTTGGAAGGGAGGGGAGGACCAATGGAATCAGTGAGACTTTCAGGGACTTGGATAAAAGCATGAGCTGCATTCCCATGTCAAACAATAATCTCACCAGCAGGATAATTGTAAAAAGTGTTAGTTGAGCAGACAGCTCCTGTGACTCTTTAGCAAACATCTGCAATGAAGCTAAAGCAGATCTCACCATTGATGTCACTATATCTGAAGCTATTGCGTGTGGCCCAAATCTGGGAGCCAGAGGCAGCCATAGCTATCTTCACAGAGGGGGGGGGGACAACGTGAAAGCTCTGGAAAAGCTGTTAAGCGCTGCACAGCCGGAGTTGACAGCATTGACACCCTGATGAATGCTTGAATGTTCTCATAATTTATCTTCTTCTATTCTCAGGGTCTTGGTTTCTAAAAATACCTCTAGGGGTACCGGTGAGAAGCATGGTTCGAAGACACGCACCCGAGTCTTTTGTCCCCTGACACACTCGTGACTCTGAGTTTATGAAGAGGGGAGGTTTTGTAGACCACAATCGCACATTCAGATCTGTACTTCAGATCTATACTTTTCTCACCCTGTCAAAGAACTTGCTCCTTTGGTACAATTATTTACACGCTATCATGACTCGTGCTTTCCTCGTGTTCCTTCAAGGTCCTTCATTCTCACAGTCTCCCGTAATCCAACTGGTGAACAGAAGATGCCTGCCGAGCTTTGAGCAACCAAGAAGCACCAAGATGGTTCAAGACCCCAATAAACTGTGAATTACTGATACTTTGCCCTTACTATCTCTTGCTGGGATCCTGGCCACCCCAGGAAGCTGGCCACTGCCCTTATAGCATCTATGGCTGACCATATTTTCTATGTCTGTTGGTTGTACGATGTAGAATGGGTCAATATCTCGCTCGGAACAACTTTTGATGAATGTGTCATCACTTGATCATCAGCTACGGCGGTTCCGGTCGGCTTTTTTGCGTCACAGCGTGACTTTCTTAATCCGTGTGACATCACACACGCTCAAATTGCTTCGTCCTCCTTCAGTTCTCCACCAAATCGCTCCAAACCGGATTTTTAGACAACAGTGAAGCTATTAAATCTTCTACCCCTCAGCCAGCTGCAACCCATTCCCTGAATGCCACCATCTTTCATCTGCAAGAAGTATCTCAGTGCTGGACACAGGGCCGAGTGGCCAGTCTCGTTTTGCGATGTTCACGGTTGCTGCGGCCGGGGCAGTTGGGATTTACATTTGATATCATGTCCTCTCGTGTTTTTGTCTCCCTCTGCAATTCTTCTGCCGCTGCCTGTGCCTCGTAGCATCAACCAACCTGAAATCAGCTTTTTTTCACTGATCCAAAAGACAAATTTGTTTAGGATCCTTGAGCTGCACAGAGAGCAAATGGAGGGCTCAGGTATATAGAGATCATATTCATTTGTCGACCCAGGTCTAAAATTGTGCATGTGGACCTTCTCGACATGGTCCTGTAGCAGAATTTGATGCCCACCACTGAAATAAGCCTAGTCCTGATAAATTTCAGTCTCCACATCCCTGTATTTACTCATAGACTACATGTCCTCTATAGTATAAAACATACATTCGGTTCATCCCTCAACAAATAGAGCAGCAGCAACCCGAGTGCGCCGATCCAACGCCTGTTTCAGGTGGCCGGCCAGGTTCCCGGTTATCCCCGTTTTGGGTATGGCCGATGGAAAATATTCATCACCTCATCAGAACTGCATGTAAATTCATCGGAGGGGGCACAAATTGACGGCAGGTTGAAGGACTTTGATTCGTATACCGCCCCGGGACCACCAATTGAATACAATGCCCAGTGAAATGTTCAAAACCCTTAGGTGGCCAGGATCCCAGCAACATATAGTCGAGCCGACTCGGATGCTGAAACATGTCTAACAGTAAATTTTGAAGGAACCAAGGAATAACCTAGGAGCTAGAAAAACATTATCAAGACACAAGCTCTTCGCATTTGCCATGTTACACCGACAATTGATTCTTGACATAATGAACTTTGACTCATGCTACTTCATCAACTTCATCAAACAGCTATCCATTGACTGCGAGTTATGCCTCTGTTATTTTGTGCCTCTTTTTCTAGATTTTGTGGGCTGGCGTGACCTCAATGGCCCGCAGAGTACTTGATAAGAATCTACCCTCTAAGTAATAGCAGAAACAAAAACTCATTCTCCCTGAATGAGACCCATGATTTCTTGATGCATCCTTCTAACTTACCTGGGTAATACTGTAGTTTTGATTCAATTGTGACCTGGAGCACAATGCAAGAATCATTTCCAGTTCCCAGGAAGGTCCCATGTCCGATTTCCTATGGATTCTCATCTTGACTCTCAAAAGCTATGCCCTTCTGAATAAAGCTGAAAATGATGAAGATCCCGCATCTCCGAATCATTGTGTAAGGAATCCTGGTTGTACTTGAAGCGCTCCGGCGAGCCTTGCAACAGGAAAACAAGTCAGAATGAAAACTTGAGTGCATTCTGCTATTGTATCCCATAGCAGTGCGCCGCACCTGTCTCCTCACTCTCTGTGATACAAGTATTCTTTGAATAATCATGTATTTGACCATCACCAAGCTTCCTGCAGTTCATCTAGAACATATGTTCCAGTGAACATCTACTGCTGACACAAAAATTCACTCAACTCGCTGGACTTTATCTTGAGACTAGTGCCCGGGCGTTTACATTCCAAATTAGGTGTTATTTGATGGCCGATGGCAACAGTGGTGCATCCGAGGTTCCTCCGTTGCCGACATCTTGCCCTCTCTTCTCCTTGGGAGAAGTTCGGAGACTGTATTCCCACGTCTCGGCTGCCGCCTTGTCATCTCAGGTTCTCCAGTGTTGACTCTCCTTCCCATCCATATGCCATGTCGACGCTCGAGGGTTACGCCACAGCAGCTTTGGCGCGATGACCCATTCCAAATGACTCATCATCGCTTACAACGTTGCTTCACGTATCTCGACCCAGCGCAGCAGCCCGCTGTCTTATTCTTGACGCCGACGGTCGCTGTCTTGTTGGCCCATTGATATACATGTCGACTTTCTACATTGGGAGATATACAGGTTGAGAAGCTCCTGCTTAAGTTTGTCATTCATTGCTGCAAGTGGGTCTCCCTTATTTGCATTATTCTTTGGGGCTTTATTCGCTGCTGGCATTTGACTGATGCTCAAGAACAAGTGATTATTCCTTTACTGTACTATTCCGGGCGTGGGTTTTTTACAGCATTGCGTAAAAAAGCTGACGCAAAGTGACGCAAATGTTGAAGCATGACTAAAGCAGAGTTTACGCAAGGGTGAAGCAAGGGTGAAGCAAGGTCAAACAAGGAAAAACCATTTTTAAGGATCATTCATAGATCATAGAGTATGCTTTTTTGAGTGCTATAGACCAGCTGAGACAGCTCATACATGTTTCAGAAACGCAGCATTCGGTTCTTGGGTAATGTGATCAAGGGTGACAATGTGACAAGGTCAAACCTGTCCTTGACCTCCGTGCTGTGTCTCTGTAAGCTCTTTATCAGCATGATTGATACCATTCCCATACTAAAATATACCCCATCTATATCAACTACATTCCGCACATGCTATTGGGGACCAGACATCTTCGAGATCCCTGATCTTATAGTTGCGGACTTGCTCTCTGTGCACTGTGGACTTTTCTTGAGGACTGAGATACAGCTGCTCGTGAGGCTACTCAACAATATTCCTTCACTGAGTGGCACATCTGTTGGAAGAATGTGACCCAGAGGTTCAGGTACATACATTTTCCGAGCTCTGTCTGTCTTTTTTAACTGCAAAAACAGGTTGGTCTGGACTACAAGACCCCAGTGGGACTGGGAAAACCCGAACACAATGCCCAATCACCACCACCAAGGCCACGAGCGCAGCCGAAAATTGCCAGGAAGCGAAGATGGTATTATTTACTTCATATTGTAGTGAATAATACCTCAATTACATCAAAAAGACCGTGTTTTCTCTCAATTCCAACCCCCAAACAGTGAGCAGAACTTATGGAGATTGAAGCAGACCTGAAACAGACCTCACGCAGTCTCAGGCAAGAGTCACGCAGACCCAGGTAACACTTACGCAAACACCAGGTAAAAGTGAAGCAAACCTGAAGCAAGGTGACGCACAGGTGAAGCATATCTAACGCAAAGTGAAGAAGTGATTGAAAATGAGAATTAAGGTATTACAAGGTGTCTAATCCCCTGTTTAACAACTGCTGACCCCCATATCCATATTAGATGTCTTTCATTGAGTCAAACAGTCGGTCCTGACAGATTTGGTAATAGTTAGCAGTCTCTGTCAGCCATGAAATGCTACTTTCAGGACACTGATGGTATCTATCAGTCATCTTGGAATATCTACAATATTGATTTACATCCACAGCAGCCAGAAGATAGCTTGAATTGAAAGGAAGCTGATGATGACTATGCTGACAAATAGGTCCCAAAGGGGAAGTTGAAGCATGAAACATCATTGAAGCAAGCTGAAGCAAAGCTTATGCAAACTGACGCATTTGCGTTTGCGTCAGTGATTTGCATGAGAATACCATGTCCCTACTATTCCAACCGCATCTTCACAGGATGTTACACGTTACACAGCATCTTCATTTTTCTATATCTTCACTGGCCGAGGTCACCTGTTACATCAAGCTAACATCTTCATTCTCATGCCTCTTTTGGCCAAAATCGGTCCAAAAGAGGGCACATGCGGTCATTTGTTGAGTGATTTGATACATAATACTTAGCCTGATTTAGGGCTGCAGATGTGAAAAATCAGCTTTTCTCAGCCAGCAGAAATTTTTAAAAATTTCAGCTGAGATTTCTGAAATGTAACAGTCTTCACTGGACTTGCGTTACACGTTACAGGTGCATCATAACTTCATTTCACAGGCAATCATTACATGTTACTGAAGATGCAGTCGGAATAGTACAGTATATATTTTCCATGGACGGACGTCATTCTCCATTCATCAATGGCTTCTTTATTATACCAGCAGATCTGATGACTGGTTCGAGCATTAAACAATGCTCTCCTTTTGCAAAATCTGACCTGCGCTTGTGTCTCACCTCTTCCTGATCCTCACTGTGCTTCCAGTCCATGGTATGCTTTCCTCCTCTCAATTATCAGGTTTATTTAATTGTTTGGTCAAGGGCACGGTGTGCAACCAGCTCGACCTCCGAAATGGATAGTACAACCTTTGATGCTGGCACTGAAGATTCTTCCGAGGTTGGGTTTGTCATTTTCCTTGCGCTCAAGGTCATGCTCTTCTCTGGGCCATAGCTCGAGCAGCAGCTCAGACACCTTCTCGAAACCCTCACTGCACTCGTACACCTCATTGCGCCACTCGGACTCCTTCCACCTCACCCTCACCACCTTCTCCATGGCCTTCCAGCTGCAGCTCTTCACAAACAATGATTTGGCGCAGCTGAATCTCCACTGTCCCTCTTTGCCGCGAAGACATCTGCGCCTATTAGTGTTATTCGGAGCAAAGGATGTGGGAGGACGTCGCTGGGAAGGTGTGGGGATGCACACACCCTATGGCTATGAAGATGATGGCGACTCCTTCTTTGGTGACGACTCTTTGACAACAGCATCACAGGCATCAAGGCGAAGGAGTAAACAAGGAAGCAGGAAGAAAATACGAAGGAAGAAAAGGAAAAGCAGGATTGCGCTGCCTCCCAAATCTCCTCCGGTGCATCCTCCCTCCATGATTACCCATCATATCACTACCGTCGATAACTATCTCCATCAACATCCGCTCGACGCTTGTTAGAATCGGACTTGAAGCTTTCCATATTTCATCATCTTTTATCTTATCTGTTTCATTCTCCGCTCGGCCGTTTCCGTGGCCTTTATAAACTCGATATTGTATTTATCTCCCTCAGTCTTTTACCATATGACTGAGGTGAGTACTCCTTTATTTTCTTCTTCTATTTTCCTTACTTATTGTCTTCTCTTACTAGCTGATTTGTCTGTCTAGATCCCTGCACCATACTTGACCTTCCAACAATGCTGAGATTCCGACGCTGGTGGAAAAGGTGGATGGAGATTTGGTTATTCAGTAGGATGTGGCCAAAATGAGTGATGAGTGTCAGGAGGAATATTTATTCCTACCTTGTTTCAGAGCGAGCTCAAGCCTCATGTTTCTTCGGGCATCTCATCACAGGATCTGCGGTACCTATTCACATGGTTTCTCATACATAAAGCTATAGTTATGCATGTCGTACCTAACCCTTTTGACCTCGCGCTGATGGGGCATATAAAAATTCAGCCTTGTTTTCCACTGAACTAGGGCAGTTTGGTATCCCCTTGACTGCTGGGATGATGATGGAGCACTAGAACCGAGCTTTGAGGTTGCTAGTAAGAATGTCAAGCGTTAACAAGTGTCTGTGCTTTGTGTTAGTACTTATCTGCCCAGAGGGTACAACTATGACCAAAGATGATGCACTACGACTACAAGGAGAATAGCATTGTCCACAGAATGGCTGATACTGATTACATGACGAAACTCTGCAAGCCAAGATGTCTATTCAAGGCTGAAGGAAGCTACACAAGGGAATGGCAGTAGGACTTGCTTGGTTGTACTAAGCGGAGCTCTACCCAGACCTGAGTGATACTAAATCTCTTGGCACCTTCTGAGAATGAAAAAGAACATGAAATAATGATTCACTGCCTGTCATGGCTGCCGTCATCAGGGGTGTCTCACCCATTTCATCTGGAATATCTGGTTGGATATGTGGATGCTGAAGAAGAAACTCCACACCCTTCTCATAGTCTTTGAGTGCTGCCCATGAGAGTGGTGTCAATCCTTTGGAATCTCTGCAATTGATATCAAGATCCAGATGCTGAAGCAGCCCCTTCATGATTTCCATTGTCCGCTCTCCTACTGCATATGACAAGGGCGGCACAACCCATTTGTAGTATGGTGGGCCAGACATCAAGTTGGGTTGGATGTCACTGTGCTGCAGCAGAAGGTTAACAACCTCAAAGTGACCTCTCATAATAGCATATGCCAGTGGCGTGTAACCAGCACCTTTCCAGTTGGGATCAATATCAGGGTATTTCAATAGAAGGTCCACAATATCCACATAACCTCGCTCAGCTGCAAACTTCAAAGGTGAATCTAGATGCACCCGGTATAGTGGGGGTTGGAAAGGCC
Source organism: Mycena floridula (assembly GCA_029320655.1). NCBI lineage: Eukaryota > Fungi > Basidiomycota > Agaricomycetes > Agaricales > Mycenaceae > Mycena > Mycena floridula. The sequence continues at coordinate 381,730 of JARIHS010000036.1, read as the reverse complement.
CGAGATCAATGTTCGGAAGGCGCAGGAGAATCCTGACGTTGTCCACACGGTTATTGTCTATGGCATAGTAAAGTGGTGAGTTACAATCGTCATCATAGGAGTTTGGGTCGACATCCTTTTGCTGAGAGATGAGATCTGCAATTTCTGTATAGGGAGATTGCGCGGCATAGGACAAGGGGTCTGCCCAAATTTATCGGCCACATTAGCATTGATCCCTGGGAGACTAAAGAGAAACTCTGCTATTGCAAGATGCTGCCCATCTGAGGCATGATGGAGGAGTGTCCTCCCATCTTGGTCAGCATCATTGATGTTGAACAGTGGTTGATGAGGCAGGCCTATCTCATTCGCTGCCACTAGCAGCCACTTGACCATGTCTACATGGCCCTTCTGAACAGCATGGAACAATACTGTCCTCTTCTCCAGGTCCTTGGAATTTATAGGTACACCACGGTCAACCAGCATGGACGTCAATTGTAATAAGCCAAATTTTCTCAATACACGACCGGAATGAGGGTGATGATCAAGTCCCTGAAACCTGGATGATAACGGTGATGGGACCTTGAAGCCGTCCTCCAGATAGTTCTGCAAAAGGGCTGCCATCCTGGGAGTACTACACAGCATATTTTGACACTGTCCTGCATGATAGGGCCAAAATCTTGCTGAATAGCCCAGCAGTGGATAATCTGACATGTAATGTTTGTCAAAGCACTTGTGGTTGTCCTTGTTACACACCAGGTTTTAGACCCTCAAAGGCCAAATGTGTGACACAAGTTGCCACAATATGAAAATGGGCAAACAGGTCAGAGGACAGATATTTCCTCGAGAGTTCGAAGTATTCTTCCATTTCCTTGTCTCTGGAATACTTATGACTTTCTTCATGGATGAAGTACTCTTGAGTCGTGTAATCTGGAACAATTTTAGTCACTGCAGTTCTAGAGGGTGGCCAAACTCACGGACAAGACGAGGGTAGCAACTTCCCCAATGATTATCCTCAAGAATGACCAATCCACCACAGACAGATGTGAGGATCTCAATGTCTGTAATTGCATCTGGGTTCATGTCTGTCATCCCAGGTGAAATTGCCAGTGCATGCTGCAGCTGCTCCACCGTTAATCTTTCCTGGGCATAGGTCAACCATAAAAAGACTTGGCATGCAAAATTGGCATCATCTTCCCCCTGTGCCATGATTCGGGCCATGGTATCATCATACGAGCGGTGGATATCCTTTGGCAATGTGGCGAGAGCATCACGTAAGGCCTTGGGGTTATTTTTGCTTGCGAGGGAGTCTACGTGAAGACGGACCAACAGAAACCTGCTTTGTGTATCAGCCACATTAAGAATAAAAAGCAAGGTGGACTTACATCCCAGCAGATTTTTGAGTCACTTGGGTCACAATCTCTCGCTCCAGAGTCGCATCCCGTTTGATCATTGTTTTCAAACGGCTTTCCTGATTAATCCTGTAATTAATATAGGATAGAACATCATCGTCATGCACTCGCAAATCGATGCGAGTTTCATTTGTGAACTCCTTAGCTATTGCTGAGATGTGGCGAGAGGTGATCAAGACATTGAGATGACCTGACTTAGTCAAAGACCGAATTTTAGAAACAAAATCATCTCGGATATTTATGGAACATTCATCAAGGGCATCCACCACGAGGTAAACGCGGGAGTATAATTGGATTTGGCCTTGGAGAGCTTCCACCATTGCACTGAGACTGGTCGGACGTGATGCCCCAGATTGGAATGAAGTACGGAGCAATTCGAGTGGATCAGGAATATAGGAACAGTTGATGAACAATTGCCGGATTACACCACCGAAGATGTTGGCAATGCTGTGAGAGCTTGAGGTGTTATAGTCAAAGAATATGCAGGTGACAGCCACATCTTGCGAGAGAACTGATTCCGCAGATGATCCACCGCCGTAGATCTATGAAAGAAATGTCAGGAACCTGAAAAGGACTTGGAAGAGTACATACGCGAGCATCGTCTTTCCGACACCAGTTAATACCAAGATTTTGTTAGGGGAATATCAAACAGTCGATGAACATCACTCACGGTTACCTGGACACCATAGAGTCTTGATCTGACCGGCTGCCCAACGTTTGAACTCTAGGTCTGCCGGAAGCCAATGACCAGTCCCAGGAGCACATTTTGCAAAATGGTTCTGCTGTACCATCTGAAAATCAATCGGGGACAACCATTCTGAGAATGCACGGAGATCTACATCTGTCATGATTCAGCCCTGTTCACAAGAAAAGGCAAGCACCTCTTACTCATATTGTGAGCTTGGATTTGTTTATCACCAGTAGCAATTTCAGAAAGCTCGTCTGTGACCTGGACCATGTGTCCATGAAGCTGTTGAGCATGTTGATCCATTGCCCCAGACATCTGTTTAGTTCCTCTGGCAATTTCCGTTGTCTGAACTGCAACCTGGCCCACGCAGATATTGATCTGTTGGACATCTTGGTAAATTGCCCGAGATAAAGCACTGCCGATAATGTCAATCACATTCCAGAGACAATGAATAAAGATACAGATGATCATTCTGAATTGCCAGCATGACAAACGTCTTGACTCTCTCGACTTGCTGCAGTAGATTGGTAGCCTCTGCTTTGTCCAACAGCTATTTCAAGATTTGGATGACCTTTCCAGTGCGACTGGCTGCTATATCAAGCTTCTTTTCAACCTTCTGCAAGATTTGGTGCAGCTGATCAAATGGACCATCTTTGATGGCCAATTTGAGTGTCTCTGTTGACCAGACATCATTGGGATCTGAGCTATCAAATTGAGCATTCAAGCGCAGAAGCAGACCAGGCAGACTGGCGAGACTGCGCTGCAATTCAGCTCGATCTCTCAGGCTGTCTTTGATGTCTTTGATGTATTTGAAGACTGTACTGGCTGCTTCCGTAAGGGCGATGATGCTGCTAGCAAAGCCGACTGCCTCCATAGTTTGAGAAGTGAGGAAGAAAGGTACTGTGAATGGGGGAAAGGGGGGAAAGGGAAGGAAGGAAAGGTGGGTTCACAGCTTCTCACCGCCCATGTCCCATGTGACAGAAAAGGATCCGATACCCATTACGAGACCACGTGAGTGGCTCGTTTGTTGGGAGGGACTCAGGGAGCAAAATTTGGGAGTTCATCATCAAAGTACCTAACGGGGATACATCACATGATTGATTCCCCATCTCTCATTGTGATTTGCTGACGCGGCCTCAATAGGATCACCATTCTTCCAACTAATCATTGCTCTGTGATCCATAGATACATTGTAGTCAGGTAGACCAGTCTCATTTACATTTGGAAACCTTGTCCGAGCTTGTCCGGCGCTGATTTTCTGATGAAATCAGAATAAAATAAAAATAGTATCCCCGCACAAAGTTATCTCCGTAATTCATGTTACGCTTGCGTTACGCTACGGTTGCCTCAGGGGGCCAAGGTCAATTTAACATGGGTATACCCTATATGGTAGAGGTGTCTGGGGTCTTGGAACTCCGTGACATGTCACTGCCGAACAATCTACTCTTATCCACGGAGATGATAAATATTTGTATGATCATGTCCGGAACATAATAGCATGCATAGCTGTAAACACATCCCAGACATTCTCCATGGTCAACTGGGTAATAGTCAGAGTGTCATAAGCAGCCTGAGCCTGGCCCGAGAACTCAGCGGACGTGAATGCCAGGAGTTCATCTGCCCCATGCCTTCCTTGACCTCCCATATGATCGAGAGGTCCGGAAATGGTATTAAGAAGTTCTCACCACCCCAAGCTTTGAAGTTACTGAAACCTTCATTGCGCAGCTAGATGGTCCCGACTTGTTCTTGACCCTGCACATTCGGGCGCCGTTCCTGAAGGTGATGAATTCTTGAAGTTCCTGGATCAGGAACCGAGACCATAGTCATTGACAAAGTGCACTAGAGCATAGTCAATGGAAAGTGTCTGATAAAGATAAAAGAAGAGCGTACTACTGATCCTGATCCTCGGCGTTATGTATTCCTGCCGCAATTCCATTCTCAAAGCAAAGAACAGCATTGTCACTGAAGTCAAGGTGGAGCCACAGCTAGGATCTCTTGATGGAAATGTTATGGACACTGCGCAAATAAACATGTGCTGGCAGCTCTTCCAGAGGACACTCGAGGAATAGAATTTGTCTGCGTGAAGATCAGTGCTTCCGAGTCTGTTTTGGGAAGATAAGATATACCTCAGAGCACTGATAAGTCTATACACGATGGTGGTTTCAGACCCACAGTCTTCACTTGCCGACTGATTGACTCTTGGAGCCTATTTCAAGTAATTAAGGGAAATAACTGGTATGTATTTCAAGCCAGACTGTGAACAGAAAACCTCTGTCACTTGAGCCCGAAGATCACCAAAATCGCATTTGCAGACGCGCCGCATCACGTGGTGGGGATCTGCTTCAATGGCAAGCGATTTGCGTTGGACAAATGTGTGGGCGTCATGACCGGAGATTAGATAGCAAATATTGTGATTTCTTTCTGTCTGTACTACACAACATTTAAGCAGATACTTGAAACCTGCTTTGGGTACAAAGAGACGGGACAGTGAACCGGGAAGCCGAAGATAATCAGCAGATAGTCAGAGATAATCCATAATCTGGACCACGGTATGTCACATTAGGACCCCATCAAAATGATATGACATTCGCATACGCAAAATAGACCTTGACCGTCTTTTGCAAGATCAGCAAGGTCCTCAAAGTGATTTTCCATCAGACAAAAGGCTGCCGGACAAGGTTTCCGAAAAGAGCTGTAAATAGGATTTCTTTTCCCATACAGAAATGTACCGGGAAATCAGACAGGATAATGATTCACACACTCACGAGGCATTAGCGCTATCTCATTGCCTTGGTACGCCATAGAATGATTTTAATAGATGCTGAACTTTGTTTCTACAAAAATAATGGTGTGAAATAATGAGGAAATGAGCCTGCTGTGAGCGAAGAACTCAGGTGAAAATCCCAATTGGACACAGATACAGGACACCCTCAAAAATCAATTTTTGCTGATTCAATCTGGTTTCTTTCCATCCAAATTCAGTCATTAGCCTCTTGCCTATGCTTAGTGAACGGTTAGACACTCGAGGACACATACCAAATGCAAAAACTCCGAAACCATTGTCACTGACCTTGTCTGCCAACTTGGTCCGAGGCTGAGGAAAGGCCTGTGGGAGCTTTCAGACTCAATCCTATACAGCCAAATGTCACCAGAGCATCTATCAGGTATTTATCAACCCATCCATTCTATATAATATCTCACTGAGCGTAAATAGGGTCTTATTTCATGCTGTCCGGTATCTATGGTCTGTCCGGCTTCCGGGTATGTGCTTGTAGGTCTTTTATATTTTTATTTTTATTTTATTTATTATTAATTAAGCCCACAAGTTGCTATTGAGCCTAATACTTGAGCCGTCCTGAGTCTCACTTGTTTCCCACCTTGAATTGGTTCTGTATGTAGTATAGCATGTCAGTGGCCTTGGGCTAATGTTATCCAACTTTCCCTGCTAAAATCAGTCTAGCAGAAAAGTAAAAAGGACACGGTACAGGTACAATTGTATCTGGCAGACTGGGGTCTCGTATTTGCCACTTGGTGGCCTCTACCCCACTGGTCATGCTTCTTATTGACAGGTGTCCAAGGAAACTCCGCACTCACAGCAATGTGGGAGATTGGTTCAAGATGCTGTTGGATCAGTGTTGAATTGCTGTGGAGGTGTTAAAGTTGCATCAAAGTGCCAAAAAGCTGTGGACGCACTTGAACATTGTCTAAAGTGTCGAAGGACCGTTTGGGAGGTTCAGGTCACCCAAGACAATGAACCGCAAGATCAAGTGGCGCTGATTCTCATGAATTTCTGTTACTCATTTGCACTGGATGGCCGATGGCTTATGGCAATGGGTCAAATCGACCAAGGTTAACGCTACACAGAATGCTAGATTGACCTTCGTGATCATATCACGGCTGGAGCGGTTGATTGACATTCATCTCAGGGTAAATAATGGTCTGTTGTTCGATCCTGTCTGCTGCCACTTTTTTGTTTCTTCATTTGACATGATTGACACTTCCTGTCCAGCTCTCTACTCCAGTATAACAGCACAAGTAGAGTCTTGGACTATCTATAATTTGCAGAGGGCAGGGGCACCCCAGTTCAGTGTGCTGTGAGGAGTGATCCGCAAGCTCCACGAGAGACAGTGAACCCAAGTCTACAGAAAGAAAGTCAGTTTATTGCTTATATGTACAAGATTGAGGTCGTATCTGCCACCAGAACGGCTGGCCTCTACTCCACTAGTTGCATTAGTGCCTGATCACTTCCTAGGGATTTTTCAGCACTTGTACTGGTACTTATACTCAGACATGAGCATTGTTAAGATTCCAATCTGTAAGTCATCACCATGCATTGTTAAGAATGAAATTCTGGACGAATCAGAGTGTCCTGACGAATCCTGCCAGGCGCATCATTCCGCACTTGATCCGAGCTCGGACCAACCGACGAAATCCTGATGCGCGTTGGTCCCGACTCCGTGGTCATTTGTACATCTCGCCTGAAGCCTTGGGCTTTGATCCATATGTCCATTGTCAATTTGTTATGGTTCCTGGTGTAAGTACGAGAGGTACTGTTCAATGTCAATGTTGAACTGGAGAGATTAATCAGATGGAGCCATCATGATGCTGAATGGTTTTTGTCGCTGCATTGACCTGATCTTCTGTCCATGACATAGCCGATTATGTGTGGATTTTGAGAAAGTTATCTGAACTGAGATTCTACCAGGCTTGTGCTTCCATTATCTTCGCCACATTAACTCTTACTGGGATTGCCTTCTTGATGAGCGTGCCGGCGGGATTGTGCGACTTGACAGTACAATGGAGTCGAGTTAGAAGGTGACCTTGGTCTATACTTAGATCGTCGCTTGATCCTGGGGCGAGCATGTATCGTGAGACACGATTATCTATCAGATTGCGATTATCTATCAGATTGCATGATGCCCGTTTGCAATCCCTGGCTGGAACTTGATTGTTAATGGCTGTGCAGATTGATTTGAGAACTTGAGTGACATTTCTACAACCAAGATACCATACTATCATTTTCCAACGTTCCCGAACTAACGCAGATTCCGCCCCTAAGTATTCATCATTCTTGAGCATGACTTACCTGTGTTTCACGAGGCCAATACATGGTCCAAGTGTGATAAAATAAATTCCAATACAACTGGTACAACAATTAACACTCTCCGCCGTTTCAAAGTGGTTTCCGTGCGCACAGTATCAGATATTCAACTGTGTGGGTGACATTCCAGGGGACTTGAGGATGAAGTAACACCATTAGGCTCGTATTCTGCCTTCCTATGGTGACTCCAGTTACGAGTCCCATCTATGGGATTCGTTTGTTGATAGATCAAAATTGTCGAGTCCGCCATCAAAGTCTCCAAAAGGGATAGGCCACATGATCCACAGCCACAGCGAGTCGCTCGGTGATGCGGCCTCTTGGTCAACCATAATCCTACTGTTTGCATATTCAAGGTAACCTTTATTCTCTCTGCTTCGACTTTTGGTGACAAATTGCCTGATTCTTGCTAGATTTTTTTCTTGATTTTCATTGCACTCATGATGGCTGGTTGTGACAGCTGATTTCATCTGCCAAACAGCAGTGGTCACAGCCGGCCATCACAAGTGCATCAATATTTCATTTAAGGCACTCCTTTTGGAGTGCATTGGCTTCTGCCCCCGGCGTGACAGTACCCATTGCTCTCCGGAATAGAGGCCCTTATCTAATTACTTGTTCCAATGTCTATTCCGGAGAGCAATGGGTACTTGAAGTCAATGACCAAAGGAGAATGAAACCCAAATGGGGACTTGTCGCGAATACCACACAAAGACCGTTAGATCTTATTCCAGCTGATAGGGCATTACTGCTACAAGAGCCCCACAAGATCTGTGCTCAACAGACCAGCATGGATACAGATTCAATCGGCGCCACAATGATGTATTGTGGTGTTGTCGCACTGCTTTGAGGGCTCGCTGGGCTTGAAGGTATGACTTTGTTGCTTGAAATGCATGTTTAAAGCTGATGAATTATCTGACCAAATCAATACATATAAAACACCTCGGTCACCTGATGCTGATTAATTAGATGACAAATTATTTTACTGACATAATCAAGTTAAGCGCCGAAGGCGCAGACGCCGCCCGAGGCCGCCCGCAGGGCGGCGGCGCAGGGTTAAGGCAGAAACAAGCTGTGGTTCCTCCCGGAGGGAGGAACCTAAAGCTTGTTGAGAGGAATACAGCTTGGTGGCTCTGAATTCAACCCCAATATTTGAAATCAGGTTTGGAACCATGAGAACCATGACGGGGTACCTTGCACGAAATCATAAACAGAGATGAAAATAGAGATAAGATGCAACTATGAAGCTCACGGTTTGAGGCTGTGCATAGGCGAGAGATCCCAGCTGGGCTAGGTGAACTTGTGGAACATATAGTGAAGTAGAACCGCTGCGCAACATGCAGACATAGGAAGATGTTCAAAATTCAGCCAGCATGGTTCCTGGGCAGTTGAGGCACTTGCCAGACCGATTACCTATACAAGCTCATTGATCAAGTCTTCAGGCCAGCTCTGACTGTCAATTTTTTTCTGTTCCCAGGTTCTTTCAAGGTCTGTGTATTGTCCTTAAATTCTATGTCAAGCTCATTTAGATGATGTCTACTGCTACTAGCCCAGTCAGTATGCTGCAACAGACATAGTGAGACAGACAAGAAGAAGGAGAAGAAATGTTGCCCACTGATCTATTTACTTTGTTCATGGATGGTCGTACTGCTTTCTCTGTGGTGTACAATAACACTGTCTGCATATGCAAGTTGACCAAAGTAGATAGTAGAATGTTCCTTGTTTTCTAGCAAGGCAACTTGATGAATACTTGAGATGTTAAAACTAACAAAATGGGGGCTCGTACCTGCCACCAGAATGGTTGGCCTTTATTTCACTGGTCTGAATTCTGGAGCTCAACTTGGTCTCTCACAAAACAAATCCCCAGATAGGTCCAGAAGGCTTCGAAAAGTGCTGGAGAGGTTCAAAATTATCATCTGAGTCCCTCAATCTCATCCGGGACTAGTCCAGAGAGCTAACTTGGACTTGTGAGAAATCTCATGTTTGCGTCGATCATGGCCCAAGGTAGCTATCGATAGTCGCAAAATGCGATATATGGTCTATAGATTCTGTATTAATGTGTTGGTGGTCCACCTTGAACTACTGGAGACCTACCGTGACCATGGACCGAATTGTGTGGCGTATTTCCCATGCTCGTCATCTCCTGGTGGCCATTCCCAATTTAAAAGGGCAGAGATGGTCTTCAATGACTGAGGTATGTCCAATGAAATGATTACCGCACAGTATTAGCAAAAGCTCCATGCAAGTCTTCAATGCTGCTAGTGCCAATGACACACCATGTTTGAAGAGATGACGAATGTGGCCCATTGGATGCATAACCGGCATGACAGCTGTCAGGTAGCGCTGATCCAGATGTGGCAGGAACAAGAATGAAGCTCTGGATGTGCTTTTGAGTGATGGGTCGAGTCTGAAAGGTAGGTATTGGTACATGATTACTTATTCAAATCCATTGGAAACCTGACAGAAGTGTTCTGAGAAAGGACACTATGATACCAGCTTTTGGGAGCCACAATGATCCCAAAGAATCAGAATCAGGGTGTCTGCGGACCCTGCTGCATGTAAGAGTCGCAGTGATGCCATTAAACCAACAAGCTTTAAGTTCCTCCCTTTGGTAGGAACCACAGCTTGTTTTTGCTTATTATGAGGGACTGAATAAAAAGAGCCTAATATATTTCAATTTAGCAATACCTCTAGAAATACAATATTGGGTGTTTTAGAATCCTCTCTCTAAGACTTGCTTTGACCAATACCTTGATCCATTGACTGGATGTACATCATGTCAGCTGGAGTATTATTGGCTATGTTATACAAATATTATGAATCAAAGAAGCTGTCACATACCACAATGACACCATGGCCCCTTGTTGGTGTTGAAATCTGAGTAGTAGATCCCTCAGTAAATATCATCGTCTGTTCCTTGATTCTTATTTTCACATGCTGGCCGTCGGTCACTCGGTCTCTTGGTCAGTTGCTGAACTGCGTAGTACTTGCATAGCCCACTGCAGTCTCTGACTTCAGTAGAGTCTTTCATGTCTATGAGTGTGTAAGACTCCTTATTACTGTTTATTGTTCTTCCATAGTATATAGAGTAAGTACTTTGCACTGTAGTACCTTACTCGATTGTCACCCCAATCAATTCACTTTGGTTCCTGACAACTGGAAGTATCTAAGTCACTATCTGAATTTCTACAATTGGGAATGATGGGGGAAAAGCTTGACCATCTGAATCCACATCCATGAAAGGATCTTCACCCTGGGGACATTGAGGAACAGTAATATCTATCTCTGGGACTGGCTGGGGAATATGTTGGTACTGAAGAGTAGATCTGACAGTGTTCCAAGTTGGTTTGGTCCTGTGAAGTTGTTAGTGGAGTCTCCCTAAAATTATGAGATAGTCAGTCTGGTTAAAAGTTCAATAATTAAAGCATCTACAGCCAAAGAAATGTCTTTGGAATATGCACAGAGAGTCCTGAGTTATATGAAGCATCTGAAGTATACCTTGAAATAGACTGGAAGGTGTACACTTTCAAAAGCCAGTGATTAACTAAAGAAACCTATGATATGGATTCAGAGTGAAAGACTGCTGGATACCAAAGCTCCTGAATGATATCCTTGACTCATATCAGGCCCAGAAAGTGAAATCAAATCAGCATTCATACCTGAAACAAATTCCATGAACAGGACAAATTACCACTCAAAACATTAACAAATACATGACTCTGGAAAATGGCATAATTCACTGAATCATAGTGTTAATTCTGTGAGAGAGACAGGTGGTGGATGAACTCACAACAAGATCTCTTGGAAAAAGCCGCATCTTTTCAAGTAGAAGCAGAAGCCACACTGGCTTCCCATACACCATCCTTGTCCTTTGAGAGATGAATTGGACCAGCGCTGTCTCCGCCTCTCTTGAACCATCCCGAAGCTTTACCAGCCGAAAATCCCTCTTCTTCAGGCTCTCCCAGAGCGGCCCTAAGGGCTCTCTTCAACCGCCTGATCTTGACCATGCTGAATATGGCCAAAATGAAGAAGAAGAGCAATCCGACACCAATGACAGAGGTCCTTGCGGATGAGACGGAAAAGACACGAGCGAGTGGCTATGAGTCAAGCCAACAACACCCAACACCCAACATCTCAATATCTCTTTTATACTCTAGTTTAAGTTCAGGGCTTTCGAAAGATGACTGATCCAACATTCCACGGAACATTAGGGTGCCGCAGAACACTGGGAAGGTTCAAATAGTCTCGGAAACGATCAAGTCAAGTATCATTGTCAAGTCTATCAGACACCACCCGTGGAACATGCACTAAGGATGTACAGGTTCAAACAATAGGGTTTGAATGGGTTTTTAACAATTGCTTGCCATTGAGACAAGACTTTCAACTGGTTACCGAAACCAGGCTTGCCCCTGAGACAAGACTTTTGCCTGTTACCGAAACAGGACTTTCAAGACAAGACTAGAGACTAGATACTGGAGGTTTTATTTTGCCTGTTACCGAAACAGGACTTCAAGACAAGACTAGAGGCTAGATGCGACAAGACTTTTTCTGAGAAGAGAATCACTAGAAGCCCAAAGGCCCTAAGCTATCTGATTATCCTACTTGAATACATGCATCTTTTATACTACTGCCAAGATCTGATGAATAATAATAAACTCGTAAACCGGCACACCCTCTATCTCGGCTATCAGACCATCCCTCGTGTAAGTGGAGTTTACCCAGTGTCCGCAAAAACATCAAAATGATGGCTAAGTAAGCCAGGTATACAGTTGCGCGGAAGGAGCATTTTCCGCGGAACCCCTTTGCACAGCTCAGGTGCAAGCCCATCATGTATGAAGTTCGACCTTTAAACAGTGTCTTTCCGTGCACTATAGCCTGAGCTAGTCGCGGTAAGTCACTTTTTCCCAATAACATATTCCTCGGCTAAACTGTACAGTCATCGATCCATGCTGCGCAACTGAGTTCCGATCGCGACACTGCCTCGGATGACTTGGTTTCTTAACTAAAAGATTCCTCCTTTCCGAGGAAGCGCAACACGGACTCTCTAAGTCGTTTTGCAGAAAGTACACACTCTTTTACCTCATCATTGACAACTGAGAACTGGTTAAGTTAACCTTTTAGGTCTTATCAGTTCTACAGCTGATGTCGATCATTTGATCGATCCTGTCTGATATCTCGGAGCCGCGCCTCGCTAACTCACATTCCTTGTCCTGCTGACTACCTCGGAAACAGTAAGCTTCCGTGGTACAGTCATTCCTCGGAATCGCAGTACAAGTCAAAGTTATTCAGAATCAAATGTTACGCAGTTCCCTCGTTCCGCAGAACCCTTGTTTAACCATAATGAACTGCGGCATGCACTTCCTATTCTCCTGTTTGAGTCCGCACAAACCGCAGCTAGTACTCTTGCTGTGGTGAGTCAAGGTCTAGGTGTTTCCACGGCTTATAGGTACAAGTCCTACTAGCAGTCTGGAGCTCAACTCTAGTGCAAACATTATCCCATTGTAACCAATAAGATGTCAAATTAGCCCTTTAACTCGTATTATAGGGTCACTTTTATAGAGACCCTATCACCGACACCTCCAAAGAAAAGCCCAACTTTCAGACCAGTGATAGGGTCTCTATAAAAACGACCCTATAAATCGGATTAAAGGACTAATCCGACATCTTTCTGGCTACTATTGGTATCTTATTGTTCACTGCACTAGAGTTGAGCTCCACACTGCTAGTAAGACTTGTACCTATGTACCGCAGAAACACTAGAACTTGACTCGTCACAGCAAGGGTACTAGCTGCGGTAACGTACAGACACACCAGGAGAAAGAGGCAAACGCATGCCTCGGTATAACATTGGTTTGACAAGGGTTTCGCGGATCCGAAGAGCTGTATATTGTCTGGTTCATAACGACTGAATGGGTTCTGCGATACCGAGGAACGACTTATGAGGAAGCTTACAGATTCCGAGATAGTCAGCGGGATGAGCCACGGTCGCTAGTGCGGCACAGCTCCGAGACATCAGGACAGGTAGATCAAAATGATCGACGGATATGCGATAACTGATTAAGGACCGAAAGGTTAACTCGATCAGTTTACGGTTTCCGGTAATGAGGTAAAAGAGTGCTGGCTTCTGGTTATGGATCGCAGTGGGTCCGCACGGTACTTCCTCAGAAAGAAGGAATCTTCTAGTTAAGAGACCAGGTCAATCGAGGTGGTGTTTCGATCGTGACTCAGTTGTGTAACGAGCGATCGACGATCGACATGGGGGCCGAGGAATTGGTTATTATCGAAAGCACTGAACGTGACTAGCTGGCGCTATACTTCGCGGAAAGACATCGTTTAAAGCCTGGCTTCATACACGACAAGTCGTAGTCTTATCGGTCACTAGGGATAACGCGGAAACCAGCTTTTCCACGAAGTCTTTGGTCTATCAATTCGGGCATCATTTTAATGGTTTTCGCGGACGCCGAGTAGGCTCCACCTTCACGAGGAATGGCTTGATAAGCCGAGATAGAGGATGCGCCGGTTTACGAGTTAGTTATTTATCATCAGCTTTGGACAGTATTTAAGTAGCCCGTTTGTACTAAGTAAAAGTAGAGAATCAGTGGCCCGCTACGCTTTAGCACGGGATCCATCTTGTACGCTCTCTGTGTTGAAATCATAAGATTGTCTGCACTTGTCTCATCTTGTCTTGTTCTAGTCTCTAGTCTCTAGTCTTGAAGTCCTTGTTTCGGTAACAGGCAAAACCTCTAGTATCTAGTCTCTAGTCTTGTCTTGAAAGTCCTGTTTCTAATAGGCAATACAAACCGTTGGCTTACAACACCAATACAAAACCCCTTCCGAGAAACATACTACCCCGCATCTCGCGCGGAAGTCTACGTACCGCGGAATACGAACTTGCCGCGGAAACTTCCCAAGCTTCCAAGTCTCGTTTGAACTAGTTAACCAACTCACACAAAGAGGGTATTACAGCACTTTCGGAAAACCATGTCAAACGCCATCTTTTTTTTATGAAATAAAAATATATCCCCGAAAGAAAATAGCTCCGAACTCTGACGCAATATGCTATGTAAGCACTCGAACCAGGTGTACCGTCACATCAGCACTGAGTACAGACCTCAAGGAATGAGCGCTCTGGCTTCTCAACAATGGCTACATCTCAGACGATATTGCGTACAAAGCTCTATTGGACTATTCCTTTCCAGAGGCAGAGTATTCGGGTCGGGCATTGACTCGATAGAAGTGGCTCTGGAAGCACAGGATATTTCATCCTCGATGTCCCAGCAGTGCCAGGACTCTATGACAGTAAGATTTGGGCTCTGGTGCAGTCCCAGCAAGGATATTCCGAAGGTCCATTGTCGTATGGGCTCGTATGGGACAGAAAAACACAGCACTCGGCCGAAACTCCCTTTCGGGGATATATTTTTATTTCATAAAAAAAAGATGGCGTTTGACATGGTTTTCTGAAAGCGCTGTAAAGAGATATTGTGGTGTGTGTTGGGTGCTCGATTCGTCGCCACTCACTCATGTCATTTCCGTCCCGTCTGTTAGGATCCCTCACACCAGTCTGATGAGTGCATTGGTAGTACTGCCGTGCTGTATTTGTTGGCTGTTCTCAGTAAAATTCATGGATGATAACATGCTGCTGATGGTCCCAAGGCCCAGGATACTGAGTGGAAGTGTACACAATTGGTGTTGCAGTGGTCCAGGGCCTTCCAAAAGTGTGAGTCATTGTGATAACGGGGCTCTTGTTTGTAATTGTCTGTGTGACAGTCACTGTAGCCTCAGCAACCTCAACTGGAGGTGCCACAAATTGTGGGAGAGCCATGTTATAATCTGCTAGTCAAAAAAAGAAGAAAAGGAAGGAAGAGACATATCAAGGGAATACGGGTTAAATAGGCCGTGGTTGTGGGCATGACATCATGGGTAACTGTGGACTCGGAGGCAGTGTATGACAATCCGCAGTGAATAACTACAATCTTGAGCTCAACACTCAAACTTCACAAATAAGTTGGAGGTGACCACGGGCAAATACAAGTCTATAAGAGCATTTTTCATTGTAATTATTTTATTGTAGGTGAACTGTGAACTGGGAGATAGCTGGTTGCCACTTGTCATATGACCTATCACAACTGACAGCTGACAACTGAACTTTCATAATTTTCTCCCTCAGATTCCCAAAGAGGAAATTCCAAACAAAGTCATTTTCTCATGTGATCCTCTTGTAGTAGTTTATCTACATAGTCACGCATATATCACGCTTTGTTACATGTTGCGATTATATCTTATCGCTATCTTATCTAAACTCTATAAAAAGCATCCGTAGGGTCACGCGTAGAAGTTAACTTTACTCTTAACCACCATGACCTCCTACATTGTAGAGAATATATCTCTATTGCTGTTCACATTGTCATGATCTAAGGAGTAAGGCTCTTCATATTTTTGAACACAAAGTTCTTTCTTTAAAAAAAAAAACTTATTCTCTACTTTGCTCCGAAAATGGGACGTGCCAAGAAGACTCGCTCGTCGACCTCGACGATTCCTGCGCCGCAGATGGCCACTTCTTCTACCGTTCCATCTGGAATTGGTCCCAGCGATACAGCGGCGTCTCCATCATTCCATATTCTACCTACTATCACTTCAGAGATCAGTGGGAATTCTCCTGTTACTGCACCTATTGCTTCAGGCGGTTCTGATCCTCAATTGCCCTCTGACCGTGCTCCTTCCTTCATCGCCGGCGCTCAAACGAATATGAATCCGTCGACTGAATTAGGAAGAGGCGAGCCTTCTCCGTCCATTGGACCTGCTGCTGTTACCTCAAATGCGACTTCACGCGTCACCATTGAGGAAATAGAGGATCCAGAGGCTTCAACCTCTTCACTTTCCAATGAGCAACGAAGATTGCATCGCGCTGATAAACAAAAGCATCATGGTGCTGATATTCCCTTCGAAGAGGACGATATTCTGGCCCAACAGGCCATACTAAATTCGATTCATGAACACAATAATCGTCACTCTGCTAAACCCTCTGATTCTCGTGAAACTGCCCCAAGCGCCCAAATTCCCGAAAGCTATAGTGGTATTCTTGAGGCAGCGTTGGCTCATCTTATGTCACCCCGTCATGACAGCGAATCTGAAGAGGATTTTGCTCTCAGAATGGATGCTCTGAGAAGACTGCGAGACCCGGACCGTTTTAACGGTCCTTCCAATGAATCATCGAACCATGTTTTGCCCCAGGCCCCAACACAACCATTCCGTCTGGCCAGAAAGGTCCCAAATCCTTGTCCATGCTTGTTGAATCGATGAATCTGTCAAATAAATCCCGTTCTGAGAAATCTGAGCATAGCCATTATGCTCCTTCATTGTTCTATGAAATACCTGCTAATTCTTTAACAGTGGCCCCTGAAAGACCAGCCCACCATGCCCGTTCCAGGGCTTCTACTATTGCTGCTTCCCATGTTGAACCTACAGCTACTCCATTAAGTGGTACCCCAGAAATTTATGCTCCAGCATTTACCGCTGAAGTTGATTGGCAGAATCGTGTTGTGCTACAACATGAGCGCTTTCGCCTGATCCGTACATGTGGAAGGTCTAGTGTTCCAGACCAAAACATAGGATTTGACCGAGACGGTCTTCCGTTTGATAGAAATGGTCCTGAACAAGCCACTAGGGGGTATTCGGAACATTACACTGCCAATAGAGATCCTCGTCGTGCTGGGCGACTTCCGGTCCGCCCAGAATCTGTAACTGGCCCAATACCTGCTATAGCGGAGCATGGTGAACCTTCTGATCCTGGTTCCGACGAGTCTGAAGACGCCACCGAAAACTCGGGGTCTGACTCAGGATCTTTCTATTCTGAAGGGGGTCGACAATACCCTGAAGAAGTCTGTCGTGATAGACGCCAGCGACATCGGCGTGTTCAGCGAGCTAGACATGAGAATAATAATCAGGCGGGAGTTCAAGACTCTGGCCATTCTCATAGTACTGCTCAAGCACCTTCTGAGCGTGATGAAGATCATATTGGAAGAGAATGCCGCAGGCGACTGGTCCGGAGAGTCGACCGTGACTCCATGAATGAAGAATTCCATACTAGACTCAACAACCTGGTGGATTCACAGGTTGGTGAGGCTTGCGAACTAGGACTTAATAAATCTATGAAACTTAATCCTCCTATCTACAGAGGATCTTCTAAAGCAAAGGACTACGATGAATGGATTATGAAACATCTCCGATTCCTCTTGCTCTCTGGGCTCGGTGGGAATGAAAAAGAAAATGCTCGAATAAAAATGTTGGGTATCTGCTTAGAGGGGAAAGCCCTTACATGGTACAATGACGAAGTGGAGCAAATGCACCATGCTGTGTACAATATTCCTCGCCGAAATTGGACCTATAAGGCCATTCTATGGGAGCTATATCAACATTGTGTCCGAGGGAGTTCACGAAATGACTCGTCTCAGGACTTTCATACAGCCCGCTATGACGCTACGGCTGGAATTCAGTCACTCGTATCCTGTCTTATTAGCGCTGGGTCCCGAATGGTACGGCCTCCCACTGACCATGAAATGGCTGAGCGCATCATTGACGCGCTTCCTATGAGCATAAATCGATGGCTGGTAGAACATCATGGTGTTGTTCCTTCCATAATCAGTCGCCGAAGGCTGGTGAAGTATATTCGTGAATATGAGAATCTTCAGGATGACATACACTTCCTGGAAGAAAGACAATGGACACGGCAATCAAACTTGGATAGATCCCGACCCTCGAGAGGCTCTGGAAGAGATGCTGCTGGATCTTCTTCAAGACCTGGCATCTCCCGACCATCTTTTACTCCTCAAACGTCCCGCACTGAAGACAGTCATCCTGTCCGAGGTCTTGCAGAATGTGATAACCGTGATCGTGATCGTGGTCATGATTGGAATCGCAATCGTGCTGTTGTTCCGACAAACATCGTGGAATGTTTTGCCTGTAAAGAGAAGGGACATTATGCTAATGACCCTATTTGTAGGAACTATGGCAAGGCTAGGCCTGCCCTTCATGCAATCCAAGAGGAGACTATTGCTCTCCCATCTGAAGAAGTGAATTCCACCAGTGCTGTGTTGGGAGAGCAGCTTCACACTATTACTGATGAGCGTATTATTGATGAGCCCTCGCTAAGCGATTCTGATGGTGATTCCTGTAGTATTGCCTCTGGCGATGACTTCACCTCCATGTCTGATCAAGGGGAGCGCTCGAACATGATGTGTGAACTACCAGACTTCGACTGCTCTCAATTTGACATGTGGGAAAATGAGTGCTTCCTGGACCTACTCTTCTATGAACCTAATGATGTTGACATTTACATCAGCACTCATATGCATTATCTTGATGACTCACTGAGGCGGCTGAGCTATGAGCTGTTTGACCAGGTTACCAGAGAAACTCATTATACTTCCGATGAGCCTGGTGTCATTACAAATTCGGACTACACTGATTCGGTCAGTAATGATGACCTCCCTGCTCTAACAACTGATTGGAGCTTCATTCCCTCTGATGAGGATCCTTGGGGGTTCAGCGCACCTCATAATGGTCATTATCCTGACTTATCCACAGACATTCAGTGGTTGGATGACTTCGAAGAAGAGGTTGAAGACATGCTCATTGATGACCAGAATCGAAGAAGTGGTCGCTACAATAAGTCACTCTTCTTCGAGAAATCTTTCGAATCCAACTGTTGGCTAGAGGGAGATCATAGAAAGGACAATTCTGATGATGACACCATGCCTAGCCTGTGCATTGCTTCTGATAGCGAGAGTGACTGTGATGACTTTGAGATGACCGTAATCACTTCGAGGATGGGGATTACTTCAGGGGTCTATGGGAACTGGATGTCCCATTGGAAAAAGTTGGTGCAATCAACGATGCTTTGACTTCAAAAAAATTTGTGAAAACTCACATTCTGAAGTCTTCTAAACCAATGGGCCGGCCTACCCATACTAGTCGTGATAACAGGTGCTTGAGCGCTATGATCAATATTGCCGGGAGAGATGCGTACACCCTGTTTGATTCAGGTAGTACTTCTGATGCTCTTAGTCCAGCCTTCACCCGAGTGGTTGCAAAGAAGTCGTATCCACTAGAGAAATCTGTTAATGTACAGTTGGGGACCGCTGGTAGTCGCTCTAGAATCAATTTTGGGACTACAGCTTCGGTTTCATACTCCGGTATCGAGGAGGACAATGAATACTTTGACGTTTTCAATATTGACCGATATGATGCTATCATCAGTACAGTCTTCATGCGTCGACATGGTATCATGCTTGACTTTGAGAATGATCGTATTCTCATTCGTGGAAAGGCTGCCCCGACCATGAGCACAGAAGATGACTTGGTAGAACAAGCTCGTCGTTCATCGGCTCATAGTACTGGGGAAGATGAAGATCATTGACTCCCTGATGATGTCCTTAACAGGACGTCGACTAGTGATGGGGGAGTGATATGTGAAGAGGTTGTTGACTCTGATGTGACTGAACGACTAATCTGACTGAAAACCAAAAAATATAGTGAACAGTGTGTCGACCTTGGTCCTGATTTGGATCTTTCAAACAAATGCAACTCTGATTGCTCTTCCTCTGATAAACCTAGAGTTATTCTGATCCCCAAAGGATCAGATTTCAGTCTTAGAAATGTCCCTGATGACTTCGTCGAAGTAATTCAGGAATTTACACGTGAGACTACTGAAGATGTTCAAGTTCGAGCTATGGCAGAACTAGACCATGTGAACTACATAACTGTGGAAGAACCACACTTCTTGGCCTCTGACCCTGAAAAGAGACCACATTTCAAGAAACGCTACATGAGGAAAGCTAAACTCCGGCATGAGACCATCCAGAGAGACCGACTGATGAAGCTGCGCCACAAAGAAGGCATACTTCAAGGAGAAAGACTCATGGCGGCCTACGAAACAAGACTCAAGGACAAATTCCACAAAGAAACGTACAGCGAAGATGACATTCCTGTACTTCGCGAGCATTGGTTTCACAGTTGCAAGGATGTCATGACCAAGCCACCTGATGGATTACCTCCGTTATGAGACATTAACCACAAGATTACTCTCATTGACAATAACAAATGGTATAACTACTACCTTCCAAGATGTCCTGACGGGCTCAAGACTTTACTACTTGATAAAATCAAGAAGTATGAGCGTGCTGGCTGGTGGACCCCCATTACTTGCCCTCAAGCGGCTCCGATGTTATGCATACCTAAAAAGAACGGATCACTTCGAACCGTGGTTGACTGTTGCAGACGAAACGATAACTGTTTGAAAGACGTCACTCCCTTTCCCAATCAGGACCATATCAGGAATGATGTAGCAAAAGCGCCATTTCGCTCTAAAATTGATATGTCCAATGCCTATGAGCAGATCTGTGTTGACGTCGAAGATGTCCCTAAGACAGCCTTTTCTACAATCTATGGAACCTACCTATCTCACACCATGCAGCAAGGGGATTGCAACGCCCCTGCAACATTTCAAAGGCTTATGACCATGGTCTTTTGAGACTATATTGGTCAGTTTGTACATGTTTACCTTGATGATATTTTCATCTACAGTGATTCCATGGCTGACCATGAACGCCACTTACAACTGGTATTTGATGCCCTGAGAAAACACAAATTTTACCTTTCTGAGAACAAGTGTGACCTTTACTCTTCGCGAATGGACTGCTTGGGCCATGTTATTGATAGTCGTGGCATTCATTGCGACTCTGACAAATTGACCAAAGTGTGCCACTGGAGGACGCCACGTAACTACAACGATGTCCAAAAATTCCTGGGGCTGGTGCAGTACCTTGCCGCATTTCTTCCCAATATTACCGCTTACACGGGCCCTTTGGCGTCCATGATGAAGAATGGACAAGCCTTCGAATGGAGACCATTGCATGAAGCATGCTTCAAAACTATTAAAGCTATTACGGTCAAAACATTGGTACTGAAACCTATTGATCCTCGCATCAAGGAGCCCATTTGGGTTATCTGTGATGCTTCCTGCTCTGGTGTGGGTGCTATGTATGGCCAAGGTCTAACTTGGCAGACCTGTAGGCCTGCTGGCTTCATGTCAAAGAAATTCTCAGATGCTCAGCATAACTACCGAGTATTTGAACTGGAGACACTTGCCATTCTTGAGGCATTACTAAAGTGGGAAGACAAGTTGGCTGGTCACCGAATTCACATAGTGACTAACCATAAGTCTTTGGAGTTTTTCAAGACTCAAAGGCGCCTTTCACCTCGTCAATCACGTTGGATGGAGTACCTCACACGTTTTGACTTTGACATAAGATACATCAAAGGTATCAATAACAAAGTGGCAGACGCATTGTCCCGTTACTACGAGAATGACCTTGCTGGAGAAGCTCAGAATCCCATGGAGTATGTCTCAGCAGACGTTCGCATTGACCCTGGACTCAATGACCTACCATTGGGAAGGGACATTGAAGTTAACGATCGTATTTTAGAGGAATGATTTGTTGCCAGAACTGCCAGTGAAAGACTGGCTGCCATTGCTGAAGTTGAGGAGGAAAGAGATTTCCTTGCATGAGAACTGAAGGAGAACTTTGAGAACATCGATGAGTTTACTGGGCGCAGTATTTCTTCTGATCCTACTGTGTTTGAATCCCGAGCACATGGCCCTGATCTTGGCCCCAAAGTGATAAATAGTCTGCCCTCCTTTGAGAAAGCAGTTATTGAGGGTTACAAGATGGACGCACTCTTCTCTAAAATACTGAACAACATTGAGGACCATCCTCGTTTCACGATACGTGGGGATTTAATTTACTCTAGGAATATGGGGGACGAGGAAGTCCTGTGTGTTCCTGGGGGAATAGATCCTGAGACTGATAAATCTCTACACGGCTGCATCCTTGAGGCCGCTCACTTTGTCATCGGACACTTTGGACCTCAGAAAACCTCTGAGTATATCCGCTGATGGTACTGGTGGCCTCGGATATTCAGTGATACAGAATTCTTCTGTAAATCTTGTATCAAGTGCCTGCTTTCAAAAGCATCAAATCAGTTGCCTTCGGGAAAACTGCATTCATTGCCTCTGCCCTTGAAGCCTTGGGAGTCCATCGGAATGGATTTCATTGGTCCTTTTCCAGAAGCCGACAACTTCGACTACCTCTGGGTTGTGATTTGTCGACTAACATCGATGGTTCACTTGATACCTGTTAAAACCACTACTACCGCATCCGAGTTATCTTGGATCTTCTTACGCGAGGTTGTTCGCCTGCATGGTTTACCAAAGTCAATTGTTTCCGACCGAGACTCTAAGTTTACATCTAAATGGTGGCGGGAGCTGCACCGGCTTTTGGGCATCAAACTACTGATGTCTACTTCCTTTCATCCACAAACAGATGGGATTACTGAACGTGCAAATTGTTCCATTGTTCAGATTCTTCGGTCAAAAGTTCGCCCAGATCAAAAAGATTGGGTCCACCAATGCCCGATGACAGAGTTTGCAATAAACTCTTCAATCAATCGCTCAACTAGATATGCCCCGTTCTTCCTTAATGGTGATGTCCCTTCCATCATCCGTGACCTTTCAGGTTTAGAGGCCACTCAAGAGCCAGGGGTCCTCGAATTTGCAATCCGAGCTTTGACTCACCTTACCAATGCCCATGACTCCTTGATCGAGTCTCGCGTCTTTCAGACTACTGAGGCTAACAAGTCTCGCAAGATTGACCCTGCAATCAAAGAGGGTGACCTGGTATATGTGTCGACTAAGAACTTGTCGATTTCTAAGGGGAGAGCTCGTAAACTCATACCTCTTTTCATTGGTCCCTACAAAATACTGGAAGCCCGCCCAGGGAGCTCCAATTATGTTGTTGATCTTCCTGAAGATTTGGCTCGTTGACGCATATTTCCGACATTTCACATAAGTCTATTGAGACCTTACTTTGCTAGTTGTGACCAACGATTTCCGAACCGAGAGGGCCTTAACCCTTATGACTTCGGCGCACCGGCGAACTCTGAATGGCTCGTGGACGAGATTATTGATCACGAGTTTGATGGAAAGAAGCTGCGCCTTAATGTGCTATGGAACCTCGGAGAAACTACTTGGGAGCCTTATGACAATGTCAAAAAGCTGCGGGCTTTGGACCGGTACCTTGCTTTGAAAGGGGCTTCTGACTGGGACAAACTACCGATTAATGTCACTGGTCAACCTTCAATGCTGAAGTGTCAACAACGCAAGGCGAGGAAGGTCTGATCCGGTGGACTGATCCAAGCTTCCCTTCTTGGAATAATTTTATTTGCTGTTGTTTATGCTTTGTCTTGACTCCCTTTCTTCCCTTCTTTGTGCCATAATTTTTGCATCCTCGATGGATGTGCCACACCCGTCATGCTCGCGGTCTCGAGAGCCTTCATTTTCTGATGACTCTGGTCGAGTCTCTTCTTCCCAACAAATGAAAACATGTTCGTTGTCCTGCTCACGGTCTCCACACTCTTCTGGACGATGCCGTGATGCCAATGAATTTCTGTCTTGTTCCCCTTACCACCAATCGAGTGCCAAGCGTGGTCGACAGTCTTCATCCTGAAAGAGGGACTTCAATGGTTCATATGCCACTGCCCGAAGAGAGAACCAGGAGAGGACATATAATCGAGATCATAGTCGCTCTCGATCCGTCCGTGACCGTAAAAGGTCTTCATCGCGCTCCCCTTGTCGCACTGCCAAATCTGATTTACGCCCTAGAATTCGAAGTCCTTCCCCTATGGAATTTCGCCCCGAAAACCTCAAACTTAATGAGAAATATATCAATGTTCTCTTTCAGTATAAGAAGTGTCAGATGGAGCTGGACTTCTGTGAAACTCACAATAAATCCATTGCTTCTGAGCGGGACAGTCTTTCACAGCAGAATGACGAACTTCGGGACCAAATTTCTAGGCTTACGGCTGGGATTTTTGGTCCACCTCCTTCTTCTTCATCGTCTTCGAGCGCACAAAGCTCTTCTCATTCATCTGATCGAATTATTCGCAACCTACCGCGGGCTCGTATTCTGCAGAACCAGCCTTTCCCTGGTGTCGCTCCCACCTTCCTTGGGAACTTCATCACTCCTCAGGACTCCGTCGGTCTCGCTGACCGAATCTCTGCGCCTCCTTTAACTATGCGTATACGAACTTCAGAAAGTTCCTCTGCAGCTAGAGTCCTTTCCGACGACTCTCCAATTTCACCAGGATACGTCGCTCCGCTGAACGCTCATGATGTCGACAGGATGGTGAGCAACTCCAGGCACCAAAACAAGGCTGGGCGCTATGCTAATCGCACCTTGAACATGTTCATGGTTGATGCAAAAGCTACCCCTGCCGAACGACGATCCGCCGCAATGAGTTGCATCATTGAACGAGACTTTTCAACCGCTGATTGGTATCGCCCCGGTTATCAGGATATCAATTCCGAGGCTGCCGAAAAAGCCCGGCTTCATACTCTTGCAAAAAAAGTTGCTTCTTGTCCAAATGAGGTGGACTGGGCCCAGCACTCTGCAGCAAGAGCGGCTGAGATATTGTTGTTCTCTGCTCCTACTCTTCATCAGGTTCTCAGTGTCCCAATTATCAGAGATGCCACCAATATTCGCTTAATGAAGATCAGCATTGCTGCTGCCCGTGGTGCTCATTTGGCCTACCTCACTTATCCTAGTGGCAATGATGAGAGTCGTCGCTACCTAGTGGCCTTCGCAGAATTGACCTCCCACTCCGGCTTCTATGCGGAGTTTCTTATTACCAATAAAATCACATTGCCGCCCAAAGTTGAGTCTTTGATGTGCTTCCAGCCGCGTGCTGGCTCTTCTTCCATTTCCGCATTCGATGTGGCCGGGCATTTATCGGGCCTTGGAGTACCCATCAAGGAAATTGATGATGCCTTCAGTTTTGGGCAAAATATTGTCATCAGTCAAATTGGTGGCGAGTCCATTCATCTTAACAACCTTGGCCTGGAACTTTGGCAGCCATTGCTCACAGAGTCTGTCAACTCTTTGGTCGACGGACAGTACCCGAAAACTCTGGATGGACCCGAGTTTCTTTTCGTGGGTGATCGTACCTTCACTGCAGTACACAGGTGGGTGTTTCCTACAGGCGTTAAGCCTAAAACACGTGTTTGAACTGCTTGCAAAGTGATTATTCCACCTGAGGAGTCGAAAGATTGCACACATATGGTTATTGACTCTCCCACTTGTAATCTGATGGAGATCATCTTGGCTGAGAATGCATTCGCTAATTCGGGCTTTAAAGGCGAGGTGTTCAATTTCGATTTTGGGTCCGCAGACAGAAACTTTGGCGAGCCTTCTCAACACTGGGGCACTAGACCCAGCTTGTCTTTGACTTGAGCAATTGCTCTTCTGTTTACCTTTGAGATTTTGTGAAGTTTATTTTACATGTCCAGATGATCCTCCTGTTCATATTTCTGAAGAACCTCCCTTGGTCGATTCTTGTCGGGGAGTGTGTAGTAGTTTATCTACATAGTCACGCGTATATCACGCTTTGTTACATGTCGCGATTATATCTTATCGCTATCTTATCTAAACTCTATAAAAAGCATCCGTAGGGTCATGCGTAGAAGTTAACTTTACTCTTAACCACCACGACCTCCTACATTGTAGAGAATATATCTCTATTGCTGTTCACATCGTCGTGATCTAAGGAGTAAGGCTCTTCACCTCTGGAGTCTCTGAATAATAATAAAATCAGGCTCAGTTTATATCAACATTTAATTACAAATGTGACAATTTATTTTGCCATAGACCAGAAAAAGGAGTCATATGACGAGTGTGAGAACTCTAATTAAAACACTCAATTCCCAGTCTTGATCAAGAGCCCTCAGTAAGGCAAGAGATGATGGAGGGGCTAGAGCACAATAGAAAGGTAAAGGATATGAAATTGAAAGACTAAAGAATACAATATTCTAAACTACTGGTTAAATACTAGTGAACATGTGACTACTGTCTGTTTTCCACAAGGTAAAACATCCTACAACCATGCTGTAGACAACCTACTTCCATGCCTTCTTTACTAAGTACCTACGGGTTTCCACACCTGTTTCCTGTTTCACTACAATGTGCTAGTTGTCTGTTTGCCATGTGTTATCGTGCCCAAATGCCTTGAGGTTTTAATCTCTGCCTCATGTTATCCCATGACCTTTGTGCTGGATGAAGCATGTCGATCAGTCCAAATCCTCATTGTCTGCCTCATTGTTTACTGCTGTGGCTGCCTCATGTACTAAAGACAAGAACCATATGGGCTTTGCTGATGTTTAAATGATGACAGGATCCTTGGATTCTGACAATGAGGGTGGGAAGATGAATTGTGGCACTGGCATAATTTCACCTTCTTTGGCTGACTCTTCCCTGGCTTTGCCTGCAGTGGCTTGTTGATTGATATATGGGTATGTAGGGAATCGGTGAAGGCATTTCCTGAACCACAAGATGATGATTAACTGGTGTTGAAGTCACAGTTGATGCTGCTGTCCTGCTAAAACATTGTTTCAGCAGAAATAGTGTTATTGGCTAGAGCTTAATCATACAATTAAAATGGGACTTCAGTGAAAAATGGGACAGAAGAGCGCGTGCCCATAATAACTGTCAACCCGTGGGAATTATAGCACTAAGGTAACCCAGCATCTATAAAAACTGTCAGACCATGGGAAACTGTCAATAAAGCACTACCGGACCCACCAAATCAATCCGGAACCGCCAAATGACATCAGCGGAGTCGTAATGACGCATCAGTGCATCATGAAGATCGATGATTGCACTATGATCATGGGTCCAGTTGAACCTAGAGCAAAGTGGTTTGGTTCATTATAAAAAATGACCACAGACACACCATAATCCATCAGTCTGCTAAGTCCCTCAGAATCCTAATGGGGAATTGGGGAAATAATTAATCAAAATTGTGTGGGAGTCTCACATGTGATGGATAAGTAAATTAGTATAAAAGGAGCCCAGTAGCATAGTGAACTATATCTTCTTAGTATCCCCCCAAGAGAGAGGATAGAAGCTAGGTCACCAGCAGTAAAGTGAGTGCAGTAGGGACCAAAGTGGTTGCCTATTCTCTTACCTTATTGGTTCAGCAGACAGCAACAGGCTTAAGTTAAGTCTGTTTCTGTTTTCTGTCTGGTCATCGTTGTTCACAGTGAGCAGCATTGATTAGTCAGCAAGTCCAGTTTTCAGCAAGTTTCAGTTTCAGTTCAGTTCCCATCATCCAGCAAGCTCAAGCCAAGGTCCAGCATAGAATATTATAGGTTCACACCTGTAGTATACTACTTCAACATCATCAGCATTGTCAACTAGAGTGATGAGACCTACAAATCTTTCATCTCTTGTTTTGTCTTTAAGACTCTGTGTAACAGCAGTTGTCATTCACTGGGTCCTGGTCACCCTATAGTGAATCAAATGAAGGCAGATTGAGTTTTGGTAGCATCATTGGGACCCTCTTATCTCTAAGGGACAACCTCAGCATACTCAACAACCTCAATATCATCTGACATATCCCAACATCTTTCAAGGTAAGCATCCAACTGCTTAAAATCATTCATTGTAATCTGTAAAAAGGTCACTACAAGTATACCCTGCTCAACAAACAACCACAGGTCCTAAGCTGCCTAACACGCACCCTGTGGGAAGTGTTGTATCTTTCAGCTAACAACCAAAGTATGCTACACTGTTGGCATAGCCCTGGAAATAATGCCAGAATTGGATGCAACAGAAGAGCAACAAAAAGACAGACACATCTATTTTCCTTTGTTTAGGTGCTCGTGCATCAGGCTTTGCTTTCTTTCCACTTGCCTCTTTACTGAATAGCCACCAATATGCTTGGTGGTTTTTGTGCCTTTTCGTTTCACACCCATAACCTGCTGGGTAAGCTGCCAGCCAACCCCCTGATGCAACGCTACGTTATTGAGATCTCAGAGTCGGCTTCATCAGTATCGTCATCATCAGATTCGTCACCAGTGTGCAGCAATAAACTCTGTAAGCTTCCTTGATGCATTGCAAACAAACTGCTCTTCTCCAGTCACTTCTGATGGAAAATGAGTCTGTACAGCACAGATTTGCTTGCAGAAGTTGATTAAATGGAAAGAAAGGCATGAGCAGTGGTATGCATCAATGTTGACACTGTATTGGTGACAACTGGATTATAATTTAACCTTGTACATCAAACCAAATTCCACCACTTCAATTGAATCTTTCTCAATGGACTAGGTGCATTCTGTAACTTCACATTGCTTCTTGACCTCAAGATTCAGCCCTTCGAATCCACAATCTTGGCGATGACTTCATGTGATGTAATAAGGAACAATCTCGTCAATCAGCAGATGAAGAAGATGGTTGACGCGTCGGTTCCTCTTTCCCTCAAGGAATTGCCTTTCAGGACATGCCATCTATTCACGGTATAAAATGAGAACAACTCATGCTTCAAGGAGCATATTGGTATCAGAATGTTGCTAGATTGTTCATCCAATGCAAAACATGGCAGACCACATATGTTTGACCAGGAGCCAATTTTTCGTCTGGTATGTGATAACACTGTCTGGTGCAACTGCCTAAATTTTGAGCCAGCATTGCTCCAATTCAACAGGCTCTGTTGTGCATATCCAGCCTTGGAGTAAGGCCCAAAGCTCAAGATAGTGGGTGATAACGAAATACTGTTGCCAGGCGTGCGAAACATGCCACCAACAGTGAAATATTTTTGCTGACTCAGGATATTTCTTCCGGATTGAGTTGATTTGTCCTTTGTCGAAGTCAGACATCCAATTTTCCGGAATAATGTGCGGATTACGCCGTTGAAGTTTTTTGAGGAAAAAGTCAGTCGTAACGACTTTTGCGATGGAGCTCAGCATCCATCCTGCAGGGACACCATGGCCCCATTTGTCACGAATGACAACAGTGAAAAGGCTCATGTTTTCATAGTAAGTTGTGTTGTGAGTCGCATTGGGTCCGGCAAAGGATTGACCGTGTTCTTCCCAGCATTCCTGTTGATATTTGATTTGAATTAAAAGTACAAATACATCATCAGCCAACTGTGAGCCAGCTCAAGCTAGCTTTGAAGGCAAGAGGAGACAGAATCAGAGCGTCCTGACGAATCCTGCCAGACGCATCGTTCCGGACTTGATGCGAGCTCGGATCAACCGATGAAATCCTGATTCACGTCGGTCCCGAGGCCATGGTCATCTATACACTCTCCTGAAGCCTTGGATTTTAATCCATATGCCCATTGTTAATTTGGTAGTAAGGGAAGTGCTGTTGAATGTCAATGCTGAACTGGCGAGATTGATCAGACGGAGCCATCATGATATCAAATTGTTTTTGTTGCTGCATTGACCTGATCTTCTGTCTATAGCATAGCTGATTGCGCATGAATTTTGGCAAAGTCATTTGAACTGAGATTCTACCAGGCTTGTGCTTTCATTATCTTTGCCACAGTAACTCTTACCGGGATTGCCTTCTCGATGAGCCTGCCGGCAGGATTGTGCGACTTGATAGTACAAATGGGCACTGTGGCCTCATAGCCGCATGCTGTTGAGCATTTTCTTGGGGGTAGTCTCAGGCTACTTGTCTCTTTTCATAAGGTTTCAATCTCTAGTGACTCTTACACATGTCTTTACATTCCCAACTGGCGAAGATGATGATCTTTAATGATCGAGGTATGTCCAAGGAAATATCTGCCGCACAATATCAGCAAAAGCTCCTTGCAATTCTTCAATGCTGCTAGTGCCAAGGACACACCATGCTCGAAGTTAACTGGGCGGGCAAATTCCAGGGGACTTAGGGATGAAGTAGCACTCAGAAATCAGTCTTGGAACCATTAAATGATTTGGTTCTCCCCTCCCAATCAACAACCCACCCGAGTTATTCTCTACCACAAACTGGCTTGTATTCTGCAGTAGCCCGGTCTGAATTCTGATGATCAACTGGGTCTTTACGTCGATCATGGCTCAAGGTAAGGTTCTATCCAGAGTCGCAAAATGCAATATATGGGCTACAAATTCAGTTTCAATATCTTGATGGCCCAACTCGAACTATAGGGACCTGACCTACCACGACCAAGGACCAAATTGTGTGGCATATGTCCCATGCTCGTCATCTCCTGGTGACCATTCCCAATTCACAAAGATGGAGATGATCTTTGATGAATGACATAAGTATTTCCAAGGCAGCGACAGTTCCCTGACATTCTTGAATGGTGCTCGTGCCAACGACACACCACAGTGCTCGAAGTATCGAGCCATTAGTAGCACAAAACTTTATAAGAAGTAATAACACACCTGAAAATCTGAATGATGGTGATATTTGGGCGCAAATTTGGACGATAATCATGCGGCAGCTGGGTCAATGTCAATCATTCTTGTTTCCTGTTGTTGATAATGACAACAGAAGCATCAGTGAAGGCCACGGGAGGTGAATGGAGCTGAGAGATCACGAGGATTCAAAGCCAGCCACGACTGGCTTTGTTCTCAGTCCCGACTCCCCAGTTACTCCAATTCAAGGCTGTCACAAGATTGGAGCCAAAAAGCGAACATCTACCCATAGGAGAAACTGTGTCGCATAGATGAAGAATAAGTATAGCCCATTGGATACATGACCAGTGTACCGATAAAACATTGTTTCATCAGAAATAGTGATTATTGGTGAAGGTTGATAAGAGAAGTGAAAATGGGGCACCATGATCTCTGGCACGAAGCGCAGGGAATCCCTAATGAAGATACCAACTTGATGGCAAACAATAAGAAGCTGCAGAAAGTCCATATGGCATAATGACTCCCGTGGCATAATGACTCCATCAAAGAGCTGTAGAGATCCATCAGAAAGCTGTAGAGGTTCTGACAGCGCACAGCCTTGATCGACAGATGATCAGACAATACGTGGCACTGACCCACGTGGCACGCCAGCGCATCAGTACGTGGCACCGACCCATGCAGCACGTCAGCACATCAGATGAGTCATTATTCAAGCTCTGTTTCAATTGGCAGATAGGAAAGTGCTGTACATGAAGCATGCCCTAAGATGCCTCAAGGGTGAGAGACTCTGGCCTCAATAAACCATGTTGAGTCAAGCTCCCAGTGACTCATGACCGGCCAAGTCAGACCCTGAAATGCCAAATATGACCACCTGACTCAAACCGGCAGATACAAGAGTTGCGCCACCTTAACTTTTGAACCCATTAACCACCCAAATGACACAAATGACGTGTTCCAATTACTGATTCATGTTATGAGACACATTATACACGAGTACTACATGTTTGACGCATCTCAGACAAGAAAAGTTGTCGCAAACATGATTTGGGTGAGGAAAGATGGGGGGGAAAGACAAGGTCAAGGGACCCAAATGCATCTAGATCCAGTGCGATTTGGACAAACTGCTTTTGGTCTGACCATCTATTTCTGAAAACTCAGAAGGGTCAAGATGAAATCTACGAGATACATGATTTGACTCTCCAAGTCTGGACGACTCTTTCTGGCCAGGATCGTGATGCATCCCACAGGCTGTACAAGATCCAGATTCATGTTTCATTGAGAATGAACCATAAATCCAAAGCAGGACATGTAAATCCTAAGTAGGACATGCACACACAGAAAGAGATAATGAAGAGATAATAAATCGCAGAACCCAGATCTATTAGTATTTTAGCCCCAAGTAGACAGGTACCTAGAAACTGTATAAAAGGGAGCCCAGTTCTCCATCAAATATCATCTTCTTTTGCCCCCGAGCGGACTGAAAGAACTTCACCCCTCTCCTAGAACAATACAGCAGTAGGGATCATACAGATCGCCTATTCTCTTGTTCTATTGAGACACGTATTCGACTTCAGAGGATCTTCTTTATCCCCCAGAAAGGATTTAAGGAACTTCACCCCTCTCTTTGAACAATACAGCAGTAGGGATCATACGGATCGCCTATTCTCTTGTTCTACTGAGACAAGGATCTTCTTTTGCTCCCCGAGTGGACTGAAAGAACTTCACCCTTCTCCTTGGACAATACAGCAGTAGGGATCAACGGATCGCCTATTCATTTGTACCACTGAGACTAGTGCCAGACTTACGGTAAGTCTTGCAACCCTGAGTTCAGTATCAGTATTAACGACCAAGTAGCGAGTTCAGTATATGGCCCAGCATAGGATACTATGGGCAAACACCTGTGGTATACTACCTCAGCATCTTCAGTATTGTCAACCAGAAGCCTCGAGATCACCTAGGATCATTAAATCCTTGTTCTGTCTTTAAGACTCTGAGTAATATCAGGCGTCGTTCACTGGGTCCTGGTTGCCCTATAGTGAATAAAACGAAGGCGGACCAAGTGTTTGTTTGAATCATTGGAACCTCTAAAGCTCTGAGAGACAAACCAGCTCGACGTATCCCAACAGCAGGAAGGACAACTTCATTCAATAAACGACCCCGACTCCAACAGAACTACAAGCTCAGGCTCTTGGTAATCTTTCTTATACTTTCTGCTGTCGCTATCAGTGTCCATTATATGCTGAAAGCTAAAGTGGAAGAGTTTGACAACCCTTACTCACATCTCATAATCCCGACCATCCCTCCAACACACAACTGGTGAGCTTATATAACTTCTTGAAACGAATCCAATATTAATCTATAAACGGTTTTTATCACCAAGCTCAACGAACAAACTACAGACCCCGCCCACCAGCGATCTGTAGGGAAAGTGCTGTATTCTTGTAAACAACAAGGTACGCTACACCAGCATCCCTGGCAACCAATCGGTCCAAGTACCGATCAGTCGCGATGACCAACAAAGCGCTCGAGTCGTGATGACCAACAAAGCGTTCGAGTCGTGCTGACTTGAGATCCAAATCAGGCTTCATCGATTTAACTGATGTATTTAAAACCCAAATTACAGCTGTCTGAAATTTCACCAGGAATGAGACAATGTCTGGAAATAGAGTGATAAGATTTCCCGACTAGAGTTCTGCTGAACATGGTTGGATCTTGTGAGCTAGTAGATTATGTTTGTGTACTCGGGGCTGCAGATACGCGATACTGGGATTGGAGAATGGCCTCGACAGGTATTGATACATGATTATTTGAATGCCAGCATACCCACCTTTGGGAGCCAGAATGGTCCCGAAGAAGCAGGATGTCCGCGAACCCCGCTGCACGGAAGAGCCGCGATGAGGTAAACCGATGTCACGATTCCGGATTTGAATTCCCGCCTTCAAAAGGCGCGGACATGTAAAAACAATGACTATACACTCTTCAGAAGCAATAAACATTTATTTTCCGGGAAATCATAGTGTTTGACACTGAAGACGCCAAAATAGACGTGGAAGCTCATTTTGGAACTCCTGAAAGCAGCCAAAATGCAAGAATATACACTCTATGATGCTCAAGGAGAGCAATAGAGCGATGAAAACACTGTAAAAACGAAACCCCAGTCATCACTTCATGCGTAAAGCTAGCCAGGATCCAAAATAAGCGGAATTGTAGCGCAACCTGAATCCGTGATGGGATTTTGGTCGTGATGCCCCGGCGTTGGTCAATGCTGATGAGGAAAGAGTGAAATCAGTCATAACCCAAAAAACACCCCGAGAACCGAAGCGGGTAGCTGCAATTTCTGTTTCGGAGCTCCAGGAACGCCTGAAATCGGCATCCCAGGCGCGTAGCAATGGCGCAGAAGTATGCCGAATGTTTGTAAACATGCACAAGACCATATCCCGAACCGAGAACCCATACGAATCGTAGATACGGCCACCTAATGAGAGGGGTAACATGGTACATCACCTTGAAGAGCAGCTGTATGATTGAAAAAACGAGCTTGAAAATGAGGACCTCTAAAATGGAGGTCAGCGGACCATGAACATTTTGGGTACCGTCGAGCTCAAAAGATTAGGTAAGTTCGTCTTCCGTAGATGAGCGGTTGGTAGAGATCTTGAGAGCGGAGATGTGGTGCGCAGAGATGTTGGGGCGCAGAGATGTTGGGGCGGAGATGGTGTTGGGCGACGGCGTGCGGAGATGTTGAGTCCGGAGGAGGCGGTGAGGCGGAGATGTTGGGTGCATCCCGCGGAGATGTTGAATGTACTTGATCTCGATTCCAGCCAAAAAGTATCTGTTACTCACTAATTGTGAAGCTTGTTGTAACTAAGCATTTCACAACGCCCAAAGAGAAGCAGCCTGCACCAGATGCAACGCCCCCAATACCCATTGCACTCTCACCTGAGGAGAGTGATGCCAGTGATGTAGATCATCATCTCCTGACAGAGTGGTTGGACGGAGACGTAGTGCGCGAGACTCTCTATATACCTCAGCCTAGTACTTTGAGCAACGCGGAACAATTAATGCCGATCTTGCCGAAGCGGAGATGTAATGCCGGAGCTGCCGAGGTGGAGGAGTGGCGTGTAGATGGAGGTTGGGGTGCGGGGATGACCAGTGGAGGCGTACATAGCGCAGGCGTAGAGGGGTATGAAGACGTCAAATTCCCATATTGTGATAACTCTGTGTTTCACGTGTTTCAGTGTGTTTTTGCATTAGTTGGCAAAAAGCACTGAAAAGTTCCTTGATCTTGTTGCTGATGCAGGTAACATGGAGGTTCTTTCCTCGTGGATCTTGCTTTCCATGTCTTGAACCTGCTGACAGGCCTAGTGTCTCAAACTCCTCCACAAAACTTCAATTATATGAGGTCAGTCAGGTTTTCAGCTTTCCACAGGATCATCTTCTTATGCTTTTGATACCATGATTTTTAGTGCCTCCATGATTCCCTCTCTTGATGCTTGATGATGGACCAACAAAGTGCAGTCAAATGTTTGCTCTCCCTGTCTCTGTTGAGGAAAAGTCCTTTGAATGATCCAATGGATCATGATACCAGGGTATGGCTGATACGGCCGGTGTCATGACTTGCTATGGCTGGCATGACCTTTCATTGGAGCAAGGATACTCCTTTTTTCTTTAGTGATTCTCCTTGTATTGGATGGAAACTTTGTATTCCATCTTGGTTGGCTTGTATTATCTTACCTTGTGTTCCAAACTCAGGATATTTGTAAATTTTCTGCTATTCCATTGAAACTGAAAAAAATGGGGGACTCGTATCTGCCACCGTAGACAGAGACAGAAGATCAGGTCAATGCAACAAGAAAAGCAATTCAGCATCATGGTGGCTTTGTCTGATCAATCTCTTCAGTTCAACGTTGACATTGACCAGTACCCTCGTACCTATACCATGAACCATAACAAATTGGCGATGGGAATATGGATCGAAGCGCAGGGCTTCAGGAGCGCCATATAAATGACTACGGAGTCGAGACCGGCGTGTAGTCGGTTGGGCCGCGCTCGGATCAAGTCCGGAACAATGTACCTAGTAGGATTCGTCGGGATGCTGTACCTACCAGCATTCGTCGGGGCGCTCTGATTCCGCCATTATTTCTTTCTTAACAGTGCACCGTGATGAATTGGAGATCAGAACCATAACAATGCTCAGGTCTGAGTATAAGTACCTGTAAAAGCGCTCGAAAATCCCCCAGGAAGCAATGAGGCCTGATGCAATTTCAGTAGCGAGAACAATGGAGACTTTTTTTCCAAGTCATCATGTCCAAGACCACTTCTGCTGAGTATTCAGACAATATGAAAGAAACACAGAAGCATAATATTTGGTACAGGTTACAGGTAAGCCGCAGAGCCTGAGATAGAAGCTTTTGTGTTCAGTTCTTTGCTGAAACACACAAGCACTGCGTTTCATGGCCACCTGATCCAACCCTGACAGGGTCTGATCGAGTCTGACTAAGTCTGATTAGGTGTGACTAGGTACCTAATCTGACCCTAGTCACACTTAGTCAGACTCGATCAAACCCGCTCAGGGTTGGATTAGGTGGCGGTGAAACGTAGTGAAGGCAGAGCAACAATCAAGAGACTGCTAGATACAGTGAGGTCCACTGGTACTTTGCTGGGGGGTTTGCTATCATTCTTTCTAAAAATACAGCCCTTTTATAGTAGTCCTGGCCTCATGGCCCATTTTCAAGCCACAGTTCCTTCTGTACTGTGTCGTAGTTTCTCACCACGTTTCAGGTCGAATTATTCGCAGGGTTGGAGCTGATTGGGGTAAGCCCAGATAGATTTGGAGAGATAGCTATCCCGGGGTTGGACACGTTATCTATTCCTAGGGTTGGGGTAGATTTGCTAGAAATGGCATACATGCCGAGAGGTCACCTGCTCCAACCCTAGAATAAACGTAAAATTACTAAATCCAACCCGGCATCAGTTTTGCATTGGTCCCAACAGAAAGAATCAGGCCATCAATAACTTCGGGTGTCAGTTGATGGAGCGGTGGTAGGTGAATATTCCACTGAAGATTCTGAAGAGCAATAAGTAGGTCCATACACCAACCCGAGAATCCATTTGTAGAGATTGAATGATGCTTTAAGAGCCAGCTTCGCCCACCGATCGTCCGATAGTTTGATAAGGTACTTCAAGTATCGCAAAGCCAGAATCAGATGTTGGTATCGGATAGGTAGCAGACCGAGTTCGGTGAACAGGGCAATCACCAGTGACCATTTCGAAAGATCCAGGATTCGTCGGAGTGCCGCTTTTTGTACACATTCTAGATGTTCGAGACTTTTGAGATCCACGTCAATGATTATGTCGCATCCTGAGATCAGATGAAGATCAACGCATGCGACAAGAGAAACTGGGGAAATCTGGCGGAAATGGTGCATTTTGTCAAACTTCTACTCCAGACTGATTTCCTTCCTTTAGCTGCCAATCCCCATGTACGGCAGTTCCAAAATAACACCGGCTGTGTCTCGTATCCTCCATTACCCACTATTTCACATATTTTGGCGAATAAGACCAGCAAACCTTGATTTCGTCGTTTTGCAGGGAAGGGTAAACGACTGTTCTCTGCTTCATCAGTCAGATTGATATTCTTGATATTCAAGCAGGGAATTCAATTTGCTCAAGGAATGTATATCAGCCTTCCTGACTGTGTTCCAAGATATCTTCAGTTCCATCCTTGCATATGTCAACAGGCGATGCAGCTTAAACAGGCATACTCGTGCAAACATAAAAGAACTAGCTACGATCCTCTTCTGAACCTCTCTGAAGAAGCTTCAACTTGTGAAGGAACCATGAAATTTCGTGCAGATCTCACTGACAGGGACACCGGGTGCAGGAGGACAATGCAACAAAATGTGCTTTACGGCGAATTCCGTGCTTGTGGGAAGTGAGCCATGTGACCTATCCCCATATACGACTTTGATCGCCGACAAGTGTCAATTGACTGCAGCCGCGACGTAATTATGAAGGGCGATCTCTCGACAGCAATCCAACATTGATCCAACACTAATGTCCCATATTGTTGTGAGTACGGAGTTTACTTAGACACCTGTCAAGCCAGCACGCTGGGTGGCGTAACATGGGACATAGGTGGAGAGAAGCTGCCAACAGCCACGCGTTTCCCTTCCTTTGCTTCCCCCAATTCCCAATACCTTCTTCCTCGATTCTCGTGTTTAATATGGAGGCAGTCGGTTTTGCTAGCAGCGTCATCGCCCTTACAGAAGCAGCCAGTACCATCTTTAAATATGTCAAGGATGTCAAAGACGGCCCGAGAGATCGAGCTGAATTGCAACGCAGTCTCGCCGGTCTGCCTGGTCTCCTTACAAGCTTGAGCGCTCAATTTGATAGCTCAGCTTCCAATGATGCCTGGTCGACGGAGATAATCAAATTGGCTGCCACAGATGGTCCATTTGATCAGCTGCTCAAGCTCTTGCAAAAGGTCGAAAAGAAGCTTCATCTAGCGGCCAGTCGCACTGGAAAGGTCATCCAAATGTTGAAATGGCCATTGGACAAAGCGGAAGCTACCGATCTACTGCAGCAGGTCGAGAGAGTCAAGACGTTTGTCATGCTGGCAATTCAAAATGATCATATGTATGTTTATTCAGTGTCTCACGAGTCTGATTGATATTTTTTGCAGCGCTTTATCTCGGGTAATTCACCAAGACATCCAAGGAATCCAAGCCCACAATATGAGTATGAGGTCCTTTCTTGTCGTTGTAAACCACGAACTAATTCGTGACAGATGCTGATCTCCGTGCATTCTCAGAATGGCTGTCACCAATCGATTTCCAGGCGACCCAGCAGAACCACTTAGCAAAACGTGCTCCTGGGACTGGTCATTGGCTTCTGGAAGACATAGAGTTTGAACGTTGGACGGCCGGTCAGATCAAGATTCTATGGTGTCCAGGTAATCGTGAGTGATCTTTGTCGACTGTTTGATATGCTACTAACAAAATCTTGATATTAGCTGGTGTTGGAAAGACGATGCTCGCGTATGTGCTCGTCCAAGTCCTTTTCAGATCTCTGATATTTCTTTCATAGCTCTACGGCGGTGAATCATCTACGGAATCAGCTCTCTCAGCGAGATGTGGGTGTTGCCTGCATATTCTTCGACTATAACACCTCGAGTTCTCAAAGCGTCGCCGACATCTTCGGCAGTATAATCCGGCAATTGCTCATCGACTCTTCCTCTATTCCTGAATCACTCGAATCACTGCATACTTCATTCCAATCTCGGAAATCCCGTCCGACCAGTCTCAGTGCGATGGCGCAAGCTCTGCAGGCCCAAATCCGATTATATTCCCATGTCTACCTCGTGGTGGATGCCCTCGATGAATGTCCTGTTGACATCCGAGATGATTTCATTTCTACAATTCGGTCTTTGACCGAGTCAGGTCATCTCAATGTCTTGATCACCTCTCGGGACATCTCAATAATAGCTCAGGAATTCACGAATGAGACTCGCATCAATGTGCAAGCACATGATGAGGATGTTCTATCCTATATCACCTACAGGATTGAACGTGAGAAACGGTTGAAGACCATAGTGAAAGAAGATGCTGTTCTCAAGAGAGAAATTGTGCATCAAGTAACTGAGAAAGCGGCTGGGATGTATGTCCACCTTGGCTTCTATCTTCAATATGACTGATACATGACATAGGTTCCTGTTGGTTCGGTTGCATCTCGACTCTCTAGCAAGTAAAAATAATCGTCACGCTTTACGCCAGGCTCTTGCCACATTGCCGAAGGATATCCACCACTCATATGACCGGACTATGGAGCGGATCCTGGCACAGGGAGAAGATGATGTCAATCTTGCATGTCAAGTCTTTTTATGGTTGACCTATGCCAAGGAAAGATTAACAGTGAAGGAGCTGCAGCACGCATTGGCGATTTCACCCGAGATGACAGAGATGAACCCAGATGCAATTACAGACATTGATATCCTGACATCTGTTTGCGCTGGATTGGTCGTTATCGAGAAGACTGGTCGGAGTCGCTACCCTCGTCTTGTCCGTGAGTTCGGCCACCCTATAGAACTGCAGTGGCTGATTATTCCAGATTACACCACACAAGAGTACTTCAGCCATGAAAGAAGCCAGAAATACTTCAGACTCAAGGAGATGGAAGCACATTTTGAACTCTCAGGGAAACCTCTGTCCTCTGTCCTATTTGCCCATTTTCATATTGCGGCGACTTGTGTCACACATCTGGCCTTTGAGGGCCTAACACTTGGTATGTAACAAGCATAACCCTAAGTTCTTTGACAAACATTACATGTTAGATTATCTGCTGCTGCGCTATTCAGTAGAATTTTGGGGACATCATGCAGGACAATGTGAAAATCTGCTGTGTGGTACTCCTAGGATGATGCTTCTTTTGCAGAAACTTCTGGAGGATGGCTTCAAGGTCCCATCACCGTTATCATCCAGGTTCCAGGGATTCAATCTTGACTATCATTCCGGTCAAGTCCTAGGAAGTTTCGGCTTATTACAATTGACATCCATGCTGGTTAACTGTGGTGTACTTGTCAATTCTAAAGACTCACGGCAGAGGACAGTATTGTCTTATGCTGCTGCTCACGGCCATCTAGAAATGGTCAAGTGGCTGTTGGGGGCAGTGAATGAGATAGGGCTGCCTGGTCAACAACTGTTCGACATCAATGATACTGACTGTTATGGGAGCACACTCCTCCATCATGCTACAATGGGGAGGCATCTCAAAATAGCAAAGTTTCTGCTGGGTCTCCCGGACATCAATGCCGATATGACTGATAACCTTGGGCGGACGCCCTTGTCCTATGCAGCGGAATCTTCCTATACACAAATTGCAGATCTCCTCTGTCGGCGAGCAGATGTTAACCTGGATTCCCATGATGACGATCATTACACGCCACTTTACTACGCCATACAGAATAATCACGTGGAGACCGTCAGGATTCTCCTGCGCCTTCCAAACATCAATGTCGGGCCTTTCCGATCCTCAAAACGTCTGCGCTGGGGATATCCAAATTCACCCTTGAAGGTTGCAGCCAACCGAGGTTATGCAGATATTGCGGATCTTCTCTTGAAACACCCTGATATTGATCCCAACTGGAAAGGTGAGGGTGAAACACCACTGGCACATGCTATTATGGAAGGTCACTTAGAGGTTGTGAACCTTCTTCTCCAGCACAGAGACATCCAACCTAACTTGATGTCTTGCCCACAAAACTGCAAGTGGGTTATTCCACCTTTGTCATATGCAGTAAAAGAGCGGAGCATGGGAATGGTGAAACGGTTACTCCAGCATCCAGATATTGACATCAATTTGGGAGATTTTGAAGGATTGACACCACTCTCATGGGCAGCACTCTGTGACTATGACGAGGCTGTGGAAGTTCTTCTTCAGCATCCAGATATCCAACCGGACATTTCAGATAAAATGGGCGGGACACCCCTGATGATGGCAGCCATGAAAGGCCATGAATCATCATTTGATTCTCTTTTCCAATCCCACAAGGTCACAAGAGATTTAGTATCACTGGAAAATATTGATCTACTGGCGTATGCAGTCTGCGGTGGGAATCTGAACATTGTTCATCAGGTACTTGAGTTCAACTCAAGTAAGGGTTGCAAAGACTGCTGTCTTTGCCCTCCAATGTCCTACGCTGCAGTGGAAGGTTATCAGGATGTTGTGCAACTACTACTGCAGCATGATGACTTTCACGGCAGGCCTGGAGACGATATGTATACGGCAGAGTGGTTCAAAAGACCCACAGTCATCCATCTGCTTCTCCCGGACCAAAAGAATTTGGATCAGAGTTCCAGACACCGTCAACATTTCACTACTCTGATTGATTATGCCTTGCAATGGGGATATACAGGGATTGCTGCTCTGCTTCATCAACATATGGACACAGAGGACAGCCTGGGGGTGGAGAGCTGGAAGTAGTTATATAGGTGGGCTCCTGCTGTCAAGAAGTGAGTTAAGACTGATCAGAAATGTGCAATTGTCATTTGCTCAAATCCTTAGCACAAGATTGTTGAACGGTATGAGCTCAGATTAACTGGGAGCAAGGAAGGCGGGACAATGTCGTAGTTAAGGACAAGGAATGCTTAATCACATGGTATGAAAGTCCGATCTAATATACCATTTCCATCGACCCCTGTGTCACATTCTCGGGAATGACCATATCGTCCAACACTCTCTCTCATTCTCGAGAATGTGCGAATGGCTGTACCATCCTCAGAGCATAAATGCAATGCCTTTCGGGCCAGCTATGCTGTGAGAGAATCCTTCTCAGCCTTGCCATGGCATCAAATTCATATCTCGATGTGCTCTCTCTCTGCTCCTTACAATCTCTCATCTCGTCACAGAATTCATGGAAGACTGGGGGAATCCGCATGTGAAGCAAATGATGCAGCGGCAGTCAAGGAAGGAAATGGTTTCGCTGGTTCGTTTCGTTCTACTGGGTAAGCTCATAGCCCAGCGGCCGTTCGTTTCATTCGTTCGTTCGTTCGTTCACTGAGTTCGGTTCGGTTCGGTTCGGAAAATGGACAACCATCTCATGCATGCAACAAAATCGTGCAAATTTGCAAGGTCTGGTGTGGTTCGGATGGTTATATCAGTGCGAACAAGAACAGGGGCTTCAAATCAATGAGCCAGAGGATGATTCAGAGTAAAGCAGAAGTTGTTGCGCAGATCAGGGAGGAGTCGGGGCCTCATAACCTGTTGAACGGTACGAGCTCAGATTAACTGGGAGCAAGGAAGGCGGGACAATGTCGTAGTTAAGGACAAGGAATGCTTAATCACATGGTATGAAAGTCCGATCTAATATACCGTTTCCATCGACCCCTGTGTCACATTCTCGGGAATGACCATATCGTCCAACAAAGATCACATCTCATGAGACACAATGTTTGATT
Source organism: Mycena floridula (assembly GCA_029320655.1). Classification (NCBI taxonomy): domain Eukaryota; kingdom Fungi; phylum Basidiomycota; class Agaricomycetes; order Agaricales; family Mycenaceae; genus Mycena; species Mycena floridula. The sequence goes on along the minus strand of JARIHS010000036.1, from coordinate 339,357 downwards.
GAAGCTCAGATAGGATCATTCCTGATATTTGACTGGATTTCTGTTCTATCATTCTTTCATCTCCCTGTCATAAAATTTTTGGACCTCATTATTTATGTGCGATGTTTATAGTACCAATATATTATCAAATGGCCTCAAATCACTTAAACTTGAGTTATTAGCTTCGTCTAAAATACAACACTACACACCGGGGGCATAGCCAGTTCCCCTGAGTTCAGTTCCTCTCAGTTAGCCCCAAGTTAGCCCTCGGATCAGATCCGGTCATAGCGCCCATGTTGACAGTGGGTGGGAAAACTGCAATCATATGATACCGATAAAATAGAATGATGAATTATTATCCTCGGCATGATGTCGGAATGACTGATCATCTGTCAAGGTTTCCAGTGATGTAGAATTCAGTGCCCCTTTCTGCCCCCCACCATGAAGGTGGTTTGTGTCTGCTCTATTTGCTCTAGGCTCACATACCGGAGACATGATCATCACTATTCTGGATGTGAAGTGACACATACAACTCAAAATCGGCATGAACAGGCTGATGCTGAGCACTACCCATTGAGCAGCAGAGCTGGTCCAGACGACACATCTGAAAATAACTCAGATGGCTCAGATGCACCAGCATCCAGCTCAGATACTCTCAGTGAGTCAATAGTTCTTATCAGTCATAATTCATATGTGAATAGCTGTGACAGATCTCAAAGTCGAAGTAGAACACATTGTTCAGCTCTGTATTCTGCTTGTCGCTTGGCTTCAGCTGCATGCAGGATTAAGTCAGACCAATGCAAACCATGTTCTATGCATTTTGGGTCTGATTTTGAATGCTGTTACTGGATTGCTTGCTCACATTCTACATGCTTCAGGCATTCATAACATTGAATTTCCAAAATTCACCATTCCAAAAGACATATGCACAGTGTACAATGCCAGCACTCTGAATCCCAGCTTCACCCAGTCAATCTCTTGTCCAAAGTGCTTCAAACTGTATCCTCTCAATGGCAATAGTCCTCACCACTGTACATAGAAGGAATCACCAAGATCACGTATGTGTAATGAGCCACTTTATATGCTGCGGCCTCTACATTCTGGCATTAAAGAGATTCCTCAGAGCCTCTACACCATGCAATCTTTGGAGTCATGGCTCCAATACTTTCTTGGAAGGCCTGGCATTGAGGATTTTATCAACAAGTGCTATGTGCATGCTGCAGATACAAATATGAAAGGGTTTTGGGATAGCCCGGCAGCTCAGAAGCTTGGAAACTTTCGATTTATCCAAGGTCATCTCACTTTTGCTCTATATGTTGACTGGTTCAATCCTCTCACCAACAAAATTACTGGTATGTCTTTCTCTGTCTATGCATTTTGCTATTCTCTTATATTCTATTAACTGTAGGGAAGGTCATCTCATGTGGTGCAATTGTTCTATATTGCCTAAACTTGCCCTTCAACATTTGCTTTCTCCCTGAGAATGTTTTTATTGTTGGCCTCATTCCTGGGCCAAACACACCAAACTTTATTACTATATCCCACATTCTTGCCTGACTCAAAGACATTCTTAATGCCTTCTGGATTGGGAAGGTTTTACCAACATAGCACCACCAAAATGGAATCACTGTTCGAGTTTGTATTTCTCCAGTGATTGCAGACCTTGCTGCAATCTGCAAGATCACCAGATTTCTTTCACATGCTGCGACACGGTTCTGCTCATTCTGTGACTGCTTGCTGGAGAATAGAGAATCCCTGGATATGCACAATTGGCACAAACATATCAATGAGCAGGTTCGGCAAGCAGTCCAGGAATGGAAAGACTGCCAAACAAAAAAAGGGCATATTGAAATTGCTCACAAACAAGGAGTATGCTGGACACCACTTCATGATCTCCCCTCCTCGGTGCCGGCGAAAATAACCGGAATTTCACAATATGTACAAATACACCTGTTTATTCCTGAACCCTATGCCCAAAACACCTACGACACGTCGGCAGCTAGACTCTCCTCAAAAGAATCGGTTTATAGGTGCCGTACAGGCTCATGATAATGTCGCTAAGGCCTGTAATGATTATGGAATTCCACCTTCCATGGGATATGACCTCTGGAACAAGTTTCTCGAGACAGGTACTATGTCCAACCACCCTTGTTCTGGCTGTCCATCGAAACTGGATGAAGCAGGGAAAGCAGAGATTGTTCAGAAAGTGGTTCAGAGCCGTCGAAAGGTATTCCAAGAAATCAGGAATGAGATGATGCTGCCTGTCGGAGAAAAGATTATTCAGAATGCCTGTGATGAGCAAGGGTATCACCAGTGCATCGCAAAAAAGGTCCCTTATCTCAACAAAGAGAAGAAGCAGAAGAAACTGCCCTGGGCAAACAGGATGAAGGGCATGACCGAGGAAGATTGGAACAATGTTGCATGGTCTGACAAGGCATATGTTTGTTTGGGCGAGAGCAAGGGCCGAGTTTGGGTGACGAGATGTCCGGGAGAGGAACTCTTGGATGAATGCTGTGTTCCAGTGCTTACCCAGCCTGCGATATGCTGCATGATTTGGGGTTCAATCATGAAAGGGGTCAAAGGTCTGCTGGTGATATTGGAGAATCCAGGTGGAAAAGGTGGCGGTATGAATGTGACACGATACAAGGAACAGGTTCTGGAAGGTGCCTTGGTTGATTATTATGCCGAGATGACAGAAGAGCGCCCGAATTTCAAGTTTCAGCAGGATGGTGCCCCATCGCATCACACCAAGACAACGATGGCTTGGTTGCACAACCATCATATCCCCCTTTTCCCACATCCACCGAGTTCTCCAGATGTCAGCCCTATTGAACCAGTCTGGGGTGTGATAAAGAAACATTTGCACAACAGAGAACAGCACCCTCAGAATTACGATGAGCTTTGTGATGCCATCTTTGATATTTGGGAGGAGATTGATTATGACGAGATTGACAAGTATATTGACCGCATGCCAGTGGTGGTGCAGGTGGTAATAGATGTGAAAGGTTCTCATACAAAGTTCTAGCACAAAAAGCTGTAGTATCGTGCTTGTAATCTGCAACTTTTGCGACCATCTTTACCGGCAATCAAAAGATTCCGGTTACTTTCGCCGGCACTGAGTACTGGGAACCTGTTGACCAATTGGTTCTTGGTTTCATGCATAATACCCTGGAAGGTATTCTTGAATACCATCTTCATGATCTTTATGGCATTGGCAGAACTGCAGCAGAGGCCAATCAGATTAAAACAATGGATGAAAATCAGGAACACATTAAAAACCTATTTGATCCAGGTGAAGGTGGAATGGACTCTGAACTGGAAGATCTTCTTAATGAGTCACAAACTCATGTGACAGGCCTTCTTGGGTTCAATATTTGGCAAGAATCTCAAGCTTGAGCCTCAGAACCACCATCAACTATCATATCAGATGATGAGACAACCATTCACACTGGGGGCAAAAGCAGTTCCCCCTGTTAAGTTCCCCTTGTCTGGCCCTTGTCTGGCCCTAATTTTCACAGGTTATAAATAAATTCATCAATCAATGATTGACAGTTACCATTTTGAGCAAACAATGGGCGGCTGTTCAATCGGAGCTAGAAACGCATGCATGCGATCAACATGTGTCAAGCCTCAAATAATTATAGACTTCCTCTGCTATCACCGTACAATCTAAACCCATGTCGCCTCTGGCTAGCAATGGGTCTGTTGCACTGCAGAAGTCAGCTGCTTTAGACACAGTTCAAATTGCTAGTAGGTTTGAACCTCTTGACACTTTACCAAGTCTTATGATGATTCAGAGTTGATTGTTCAGCAAATTCTGCAATTTCAGGCTGCTCTTCAGTCAAATAATATGGTTTCCAATGTTCCATTGGTGCCAGCACCACTGTCCGACAACCCTTTTGCGGTTAACTTGCCCAAATCTGGCAATACATTTAATATTTCAACATCAGTCTCATCTGTACCTGCAGCTCCCAATTTGCCAGTATCAGTTGATCCTGTCGATTGTGCAATTCCAGGCTGTGGACAACCTGTTCATGTTGATGGGGCTGGCTTGAAGATCAGCAAATACTGTTTGATGAGGCACTGAGAGTGAGTTTTATTTCTTTTACCGCATGATCACGAGTTCATGGGCTCTGCAGAGAAGCAGTCATGTTTGGTTTGGTGTCTCCTGTATTATGTGTCTTGTGCTTCCTCAGTGTGAGACAGACTACTTTTGTGGATGTGAATGCAGGCAAGACATGTTGAATAAGCAGAATTCACTGCCTACTTGATATTACTATTGTTGTTTGATGGTCTCAAGCTTGAATCAGATATAGATTTTTTGGATACAAGAAACAGATCATATTAAGATATATGTGGTGACTGATGGACTTGCAAGCTACAAAGATAATAAAATACAGTAAATCGAGCATGGATACAGTAAGGGTGCATCAAGTGCGAGTGGAGAACCTAGAAAGGACTTGGGAAAATGATTCTGGATAGCCAAAGTCAGAACAAGAATGAAAGGAATAGCAGAAATCAACTACCTTTGATAAGACTCAAAGGAGCAGATTGTACAGTATGGCATGGGCATATGTGATGTTGAAGTTCTCTGTAGGAATTGTACCCGCTGTTCTATTGTTCGCAGAAGAATGGACTATCAAAGCATCATCAAAAACAAGAAAGTTGGAAATAAAAACTATTGACCACCAGTCGGTCAAAATATCATGAAGATGGAGATGATTCACTGCAAAATCATTTTATTTATCATTATATAATGTACATGTGAATCTATTTTCACAGCTAATCATATGATTCATATCCCCATATCAAAAATTCTTTCTCTCACGTTGTCATTGTGCTGGTGATCCGCTGTCAGCTGTGAATTAGGGCTAACTTGGAGCCAGCCAAGGGGAGAGTAACTCAGGGGAAACTTGTTTGCCCCCAGTGTCATGATCTCACTGATGATGATATGGACATGGATATTGATGGTGGCAGCTCAGAGTATTCACCCTTGGAGATAGTGTTCAACTTCTCATCATCTCAGCTTGGAGTCATTCATGCATGTCTTCGCAATATTCCATTGCCAACATATGTCAATAGACCTCCTGGCAATCTTGGTGAAGCAGCACCTGGTTCACTAAAGGCAAATGAGCTGCTGATTCTTTTCACAATAATATTCCCTATCATTCTGCCCAAGATGTGGTTCTCCAATGGTCAAGCAACTGGGCCTGCAGAACGACTTCTACTAGAGAATTTATACAATCTCATTGCATCAACAAACATCATTGCCTCATTCACTACCTCAAATGAATAGGCAGATGAGTATAGCAACCACTATATCAAGTATCAGCAAAGTGTTGGAGCTATTTTCCTAAACTATCATTCAAAGCCAAATCACCACTATGCCATGCATAATGGGGACCTCCTCAAATATTGAGGTGCACTTGCTGCTCTGAGTGAATTTCTGGGTGAGCGACTACTTGGCCAGTTTCAACATATTACAGCTATTTCCGGTACCTAAGGCGCAGCATCTTTTTTGATCATGAATTTGATGCCACCAAAGAATAAATCATAGCAGGTGCAAATCTTGGTGGATTAGCCTCGGAATAGGCTCTAATTTTTTGTCTCTGAAAGCTTTAAAAATCTCAGCAAGGTACAAGGGGTAGGGGTGATTTGATGAAGTCTGAACCCTAGAACAGGCAGGCTGCTTTGGGGACTCTCTGGAAAGGCCTAAAACTTCAGGTATATGTATAATATACCTATAGGAATTATCTCAGCAGATATACATATTGAACTCTAGATACTAAATCTAGTAGAAGGTACCTTCAGGCTACAGTTAATTTCTCAGCCCCTAGTAGTCCTAGATGCTCAGGGTACTTGATAAGACATATTATAGTGTACTACCATGTTTACCAACATGTCCCAAGGGACATTGAGATGCTTAGAGCCTCCTACTGCCATTCTGAGAGGTGCAGCCAATTTGTCACACAGTGTGACATAACAGTCCAAATCTGGCCAAGTCTCTGGGAATGCCAGCACCATGCTCTATGCAGCCTCATTTCCCTCACAACATGTTCTCACACATTGTAGTGCACTATACCATTTGTTATGAAGTACTTCAAGCATCCAGAGACCACTAGAGCTGAGAAATTAGTGTAACTTGAAGGTACCTCCTACTGGGTTTATTACCTAGAGTTCAATATGTATATCTGCTGGGATAATTTCTATAGGTATATTATATATATACCTGAAGTTTTAGGCCTTTCCAGAGAGTCCCCAAAGCAGCCTGCCTGTTCTAGGGTTCAGACTTCATCAAATCACCCCTACCCCTTGTACCTTGCTGAGATTTTTAAAGCTTTCAGAGACAAAAAATTAGAGCCTATTCCGAGGCTAATCCACCAAGATTTGCACCTGCTATGATTTATTCTTTGGTGGCATCAAATTCATGATCAAAAATGGTGCTGCACCTTAGGTACCGGAAATAGCTGTAAAACCAACAAACACATGAGTAAGTGGATTTGATTTTATCATATATGCACCAATGATCTAGGGTTCTTTAGATGATATGGATTTCACCTTGTTCCAGCAAATGCGTTATCACAGCCGTTTGGATCCCTTTTTGAGGGATCAAACATCAGACAATTCACTCCTTAGCCAACTAGCAGATATTATTCATCCTCCATCCCGAGATATTTCAAAGGATGGTGAGTCACTCACTGGACAGCAAATAGCCCAGCATCTTGCAGCAGGGTCATTCCTTGCTGAAAATGACTACAACAATCTTCTTGCACATGTTCGTCTAACAGAGCCATTCTGTCGATCATATCTTCAGTCAAACCAGATGATTCACTTGTTCTGCCACCAATGGCCCAGTCTAAATCAGAAATTCATTTTCAAGGTCGAACATACAGCTGCTATCAATCCCATCCTGGAAACAGTGCAGTGCAATTTTCTGCAAATCACAACAGAGATATCAAACACACTGGGTTTATTGAAAGCATCTGGCAGACTCCACTGAAAGGAACTTTGCATACTTTTCTTCAGGTTCGGAGACACACAACACTTCCTGGTAATCAGGGACAGATGTCTCCATACACATGGTTTCCTTGCTTCCAGAGTCAGATATTTGATGCTGAAAATTCTGGAGCTCAATATATTATTGATATACAGCAGCTTATATCACATGTTGTTGCTTGGGAAAGACCCAGGGGAACCTATGGGATAGATACTAAAGTTCTGATTGTTTGTTCAGCACTGAATCGAGGTTGGCATTAGATAGAAGTTGGGATGACTCTGCTGTATGATTTCATTTGGCCTCATCTTCTTGATATCTAGAGAAATACAAGTCCTAACATATTTTTCAAACCTCAATATCAAGTTACTAGATTTGACCACATTGAAAACATTCTTTTGGCATAATCCTAATTCATAGTAACATATAGGCATAGCATAAAACAAAATCAGTGAACCATCAATGGAAGGAGTGGTGGGCATAGGAAAGGGTACTTGACACAATCTCTGTGCCATACTTCTTCATGAACTTCTTATTTGACATCTTCTTCCATGCCCGTCCCTGAGGAGTACCATCCTCATTGAAAATCCAAGTGGTGCCCTCTGGAAGTGCAATTGGACAGTCTGTATAGCAGTATCGAAGTTGCATCAGCAACTGTTCCAGGCTACCCAGCAGCACCACTTTGTGAAATGTGCTCCTGGGACTGGTCATTGGCTTCCAGAAGATGTAAAATTTCAACATTGGACAGCCGGTCAGATCAAGATCCTATGGTGTCCAGGTAATTGTGAGTGTTGTTTGTCGACTGTCTTCTATTCTACCAACAAAACCCGTCATCTAGCCGGTGTTGGAAAGACAATGCTCGCGTATGTCATGTTTCACATATCTTTCTGATTCTTGACAGTCTTTTCATAGATCTACAGCGGTGGATTATCTGCAGAGTCAGCTCCCTCAGCAGGATGTGGGTGTTGCCTGCATATTCTTTGACTATAACACCTCGAGCTCCCAAAGCATCACCAACATTTTGGTAGTGTAATCCGGCAATTGCTCTTTAACTCTTCCTCTATTCCTGATTCACTCAAATCGCTCCATACTTCATTCAAATCTGGACAATCACAACAAACCAATCTCAGGGTCATGGCAGAGGCTCTCCAGGCCCAAATCCAATTATACTCCCATGTTTGTCTCGTGGTGGATGCCCTCGATGAATGCTCTGTGGATATTCGGGATGACTTCATTTCTACCATCCGGTCTTTGACCGAGTCGGGTCATCTCAGTGTCCTGATAACCTCTCGAGACATCTCAATAATAGCTGTGGAGTTCACTAATGAAGCTCGTATTGACGTGCGAGCGCATGATGCGGATGTTCTATCCTATATCACCTACAGGATCGAGCAAGAGAAACGATTAAAAATGATAGTCAAAGAAGATGCTGTTCTCAAGAAAGAAATTGTCACCCAAATGACTGAGAAGGCAGCTGGGATGTATGTGCATCTTGTTCTTTATCACCAATGTGGCTGATACATGACATAGGTTCTTGTTGGTCCGGCTCCATCTCGACTCTCTGGCAAGTAAAAACAATCATCAGGCTTTACGCCAGGCTCTCGGTGCATTGCCGAAGGATATACACCGCTCGTATGATCAGACCATGATGAGGATCCTGGCCCAGGGTGAAGACGATGCCAATCTCGCATGTCAAGTGTTTTTATGGTTGACCTATGCCATTAAAGGGTCGCCTCCGGCGCTTCCCCACCTTGCCCTGCTGATCTCCTCAGCCTTGCGGTCTTCAAAGAGCAGTGAGGGCATAACTGGCCATGAAGCTCTAGCTGGTGTGGGACTAGCCAAGCCTCTAATAGAGACTGAGTCCAAGGGTTATCAAAGGACACTGATGCTAGGGTTACGAGTCCTAACTTGTTAGACTCGTTATTTGTTACCATTTGATCCCTTGCGAATATAAAAGGAAATCGTAAAGTGCAAGTATTTCCGACATTTCCCTGTGCTGCATTTGGATTCTCGGGCGATCCGATTCGGTATAATCGGCCGATGTCTCAAATCCTGATGACCTTGTGTTATGACATAGCATCACCTTTCCGCTTTGCAAACTGCAACTTGCTCCTGCTCCTGACCTAACATTCATATTCCATAGAACTGCATTGCAATTTAATGTCTGTCTATTGATTTCTTTCTTGCGCAGTATATTGTGTAGCATACTCAACTTCCTTGACACATGATCTACTTATTGTCTTTCAGGCTTTTCTTGCGTGACCGTACTAAGTACGCGTCTGGATCTTCCGCTATGAATGACGTCAATGACTTCATATTTGGCTACTTTTGTGAACTGAATAGCATCAGAATTCTTGGAACATTCCGGAATCTGGATCTTTGGCTTGTGAAATTAGTTGATGCTTTGTTGTTACTATTCCTCAAGGCTCTGCTATGTGCCACTGCTCTAGCGCTATCTGGTTTGACATCTGGTGACCTATTAATATATCTAGGCTGGGTACATCGGATGATTTGTTCATGTTACCTACAAAGTGCGTATCTTATTGGTTGTTTCATGATTTTAATGTTTGTCTTATGCAGAAATTTTGAACCTGTGACAGTGGACGCACATCAATTGCTGTCTAGAGCTGTGGACTGTCCCGTCGACGGGTAAAAGCAGGTACGGGTTGCTGAGACCCGTCTGTTGACGGGCTTCTAAAAATTTCAAACGGGACAGGACCGTCAAAAAATGGCTGTTTGACAGGAGACGGGTGTCATAAGATGAAAACCGACTTTTTCTTGAGATTATGATGCTCCCAAAGGTGAGAAGGTGATCTGGTCATATTAGAAAGTGCTACTCACTTACTTGAATCAGATTTGGTTGGTTTGAGATCGCAATAGTGTGACAATATTTGTGGTAGCTGTCAAATTAAGGTCAGATTTCATCTTGGGTATGCAAAGAAAGAATCACTGGTTGATAGCAATAGCCAGGATGACCTCAAAACTGTTACAGAAGCTATTAGGAAATGTGGCGCGGCTCCCTGATTCGGTCATCTTGGCTCGCTTAGGCTGTCAAAGCACTTTTTTGGTGACTGGACCTGGCATCTGTAAACTCTACTTCCATTGATCGATCTCTGACCTGTAGGATCACTGAGAATGCAGGAAATGGATAGATCAACCATACCAGAACAAGTGCTGTATGGACAGCCGTCATAGCCATTTTTCGAAGGCATAGGTTTTTGCAGCGCTAGTGCCAGCGCCGTGCAAGGTTGATGCAAGCGCGGGAAATTTGCTGCGAGCGATACAGACTTGATGCGAGCATGAGAAGGTTGAAGTAACGGGGAATTGTTGTTTTGATATTGCAGGCACTGGTAATATCAGTGAGAGCCCTGTTGGATCTCTAACCAAATTATGATAATGCCTGCATTTGATTTGACAACATAGCGGACTCAATCAAACATGCTCAGTAGCCGGTCTTTCTGTTGCTCTGAGGGAAGATCATAGGCTGTATTGAATTAGTATCCATGAACAGTAGGTACTGAGATGTATCTATGCATATGCTTTGGGATATTGACTTGAAATAGCTGATACAAGTTTCTGACAGTGAATAAGATAACTAGGAAAGAGCATGCGAGCAGAGTGAAAGAACATGCAAGTATGTTGGAAGATATTGAAAGTGTCATGAAAGTTCATGCAAGCGGCATACAAAGTTAACGTAAATCTGAGCACTTTTCTTTCAAGTTTTCAAAACCTTGAGAACATTTTGGATTGCTCAGTGTGAGGTGTTTGGTATATATTATGGTACATATATACCCAGCTCTACTTGCATACCACTACATCTATAGATATTTACTCTTTTGTGTTTGTGATTGCAGGAGCTTGTGCGCTCGCACTTGCGCTGCAAAAAACCTATGCCCGTTTCCCAACGGGTGAAAAAATTTCTCAGCGGGACTGGGTATGGGACCTGTATTGCTGTATATAGATCAACTTGCTTGATCATAACGAGTCTGTCTGGGAGAGACTATATTGCTGTCTATTCACGCCGGTCACCGGTAATATAGTCTGGAGTTAATATTCTACTGAGCTTTATGTAATAAGTATTTTATATTCTCCACTGAATATGATGATGGCCAAGTAACAGAAAAACTGACTGGACAAGGTCATAAGAATATCATTGAAGTGAATCAGATTGGGACCCTCCTGGAGGACTCGTACCTGCCATTTACTGGCCATCTCTCCAACTTGTCTTCTTAGATAGAACCTCTGAGATCAATGTACTGAACATTGTCAAGCAAAGTTCTGTAGTGCCGTCAGTGATGATCATGATGCTTTGATCAACGTCTAGGACACATAACTGAGGTTAATCAGTTGCAGAAATGTGTGATGAAGCCTGTCCTACTGTGCTATATGCTTGCCTTCAAGTTATATCCTCTGAAGCCTCTTAAGCTCAATCAATGGCTGTCTACCCCGAATTGCCAGTCAATGGGATGGCTCAGATGTTTTTCATCCTGACAGGTGTTGCTTGTCCATCTGCCATATTGAGTTTCCTTGTTCTTGTCCTCGGAGTCCAATCGGTCTTTGATGTCCGTGCTCAGTGAGTAGCCGAGCGTGACACTGGCCATGAGGGTGTAATTGACCACGGGGGTGTAACTGGCCACGGGGGCGTAACTGGCCACGAGGGCGTAATTGGCCATGGGGACGGACGTGACTGGCCACAAAGGCATAACTGGCCCTGGGGGTGTAAGACTAAGTTTCCTCAATAAAATTAGGCATGAGATTTGAAAGTTGAATTAGGCATGAGAGTGAAATTGAATGAAAGTGGAAAAAATAATACTTCAGCAGTTTCACAGATAATACATACCATCCCTGTTTAACAAGGGACAAAATCTTGTTAACAACATGTTTCCTGTCAAGATCAAACACTGTGAAGTAAGTTGAAAGAAGATAAATTGATCTCATGCTACCCCTAGTTTGTATGATTTGAGCTTGTTCAATTGAGCAGTATGAATTGGACCTACCAAACAAGACAGGACAATACCGCAGCACCTTCACCTTACTCGCAGGACAGAGCTGTGACATGCATACTCTTTTTCTGTTATATGTCAATCTTGGAATACTTAGCACAGAAAAGCAAAGTGGACCTGCTTTTCTACATGAGTGCTGAATTGAGCTTGAAAGGCCTTGAAGAGTAAGAAATGATTAGGTCAGATGAGACACGACTTTCATGCAAGACACAGGGGTTGGGGAGCAATATGCTAGGATAAGCAAAAAAAAGTGGTGACTTGGTATTGGATTTCCCCTGATGTTTGTTGCTGTTGTAATTCAAGAGAGCATCCCCAACTACATTGACTGACTTTGCTTGGACCCAAAAACCCCAAGGCAAATCAGAGTACCTTCACTCAACTTCTTTCAGGATGGCTTGTCATAGCTGAGCTACAGACAGTGAGCAGAGTTGGTGACCATGCAGTCTGGATGTCCATCTTGTGATATTAAATAGGATCCACAAACCGGTGTGATGACCATACATTGTTGCTTGACTACTTGATCCTTTCTTGCATCACTTGAGTAAATTACTGATTTCCTATTTCACCATAATCTCTATGACTCATAGGTGCCATTGACTAGGTCAGTGTGGTCAGTGATGCCTCAAAATGCAAGACAAGTTCCAAATTTTATCTCACTCAAGTCCATGGCTTGTCCCATTCCAATGTTCCCACTTTCTTCACCTTCAAGCAATGCAAAGAACAATATTCCTTGAAACACATCCCAGTAGTGTAATTAGCTCAGGTCTCAAAATCATGGCAATGCTCACTGGACCACTCAGAAATGCTGTAGAGAAAAATAGGAGATTGATCATTGACATTATCTTTAAGGCAGATACTCACTTTGCACATAATCACTAGTTATAGTGAGTATAAATAATTCACAGGTCTGCTCCTAGATCTCACGATACAATAATACTGTTAGTCACCACTTTGTTGTAATCCAGAATTTATGAGATGTTTCATCTGAACTGGACAAGATGGAGATATTGATTGACTGGATTATTGTGACTGGCAATTTGATTTTTGAAGGCACTGAATTGTGCCTGCTTCAATTTGAAATTCACATTCTAGTTGTCCCTGGCCAGCTGTTGGGTGTCTGGAATCATTGTCAATTTCAATCTTGAATTACCTGCAAGGAAAGTTTACCTTTCATCTTATTCTTCATTCCAAGACCATGGACTGCTGCCACCATTGTATACAGTGTAATAGGGGTCCTTTGCACACTAGGGTTCCTTTGGACCATGAATTTTGACACCTGCCGTATTGCATCTGCTAGGCCAGCAATTCTTTTGAGGCGTGCTATATGTGTATCCTAAACCCCTTAGAACTTTCAGAGGAAACTGATGAAGAGAGCCTTCACAGCATGAATATTTACACAGAAACTTGCTTGTTTCAGACAGACATCAGTTTGATACCTGAAATAGGACAAAATTCGGTCAATTCACAACAACTATCAAGGTCTAGTAATGTTCTATACTTCATTTGGTGCCACCTTCACCAACATAGTAAGTAAATCGGAGGGAGAATGGATGAGCGGGAGCAGAGATTTCCCCGTACTGTGAGAGTCAAGAATTCAAGGCAAGGTCAAATTAAACACAAAAGCCGGTAAGCAATAAGAGATGGAAACCAGTACTGCAGGAGATTCCTTCAGATACAGAAAGACAATAAAACAGCCAAATTGACAATGGATGAAGCTGCAGCTAGAGCTGTGACCACTTGTGACTTGGTATCCGAAGCATTTTGTCACAATCACATCATCTCACCATTTGATTTTCTGGCATTGACATACTTGCTATCTGCTCAAACAAATATACTGACCCATATATTATAGCCCTAGTTATATGGCTGTGAGGAACTATCTGCAATAATTCAACACTCCAAGGTCTGAAGGAACCCTATTACACTGGAACAGTAAGCAGGAACTACAAGACGCTCGAGCCGCAACTGTGAGAAAAAACAAGTATATCACTCAGCTTCTCTTGAAAACAGGCTAACAGGTGCTGCCACAAGTCCAAGAATTGAATGGTTGTAAATGTATACTCAGGGTTTAGGTAGTGGACCTTGATAATTTATAAACCTGGTCAACTCATTGTCTCTATCTGATTTGATAAGATGTTGATGGTGGTGTGCATATCTCTTCAGAGCGCTCAGGGAATCATAACAAGAGAGCAAATGTTATGTATCATTCCCCGAGGATAATGAAAGCAATCAAATTTTTGGCCTTGGTGAGATCCTCAAAGCGCTGCTGCTCCTCCATGGACCGATCAAACCAGTTTGATCCGGGTCTATGCAGCGAGGACCGCTTCTTCCTTTGTCTCCATTTCTTTGTCTCTTTTCTTATATACAGCAGGAATTCCTGCACAGTCTCTTGTGTCCTTTTTCTCCCATCATCTCACATAGTGCTCGATAGTCTTCGGACTCAAGACTTGTGTCTTTTTTCTTCCTCACCCTTACTACCGTCCATTTTTTTTCTTTTTCTTTTTCAGTCTAGATACATTCTCTGTACTATGTACTTCGCCTGTGCTGGCTTGAGCTTGGCCTCCTTGCGAGAGAGCTTTGCTGACCAAACATGATTTGTTTGCCCCCAGACACTCTCTCCCTTCCTCGACGACGAGCCAGCATAGATGGAGGAACAAACTAAAATTAAAGTCAACTGCACCCAAACACCAAATTATACAGCTGAGCGAACAACCCCTTATATTAAACAGGGTAAGGGTTTATATTGACCACCAGAAGTGGTCAAATAACAAGTGAAATGATGCCTTTCTCAAAGCCCAAACCTTGGTATCAGTGGCTAGAATCTCTAAGATTGTGAATAGAAAAACTAGGTGTTCTGATGAAAGCAAAAAAGTAGAAACTAAGCAATGATGGGTCTCTCAGCAGTAGACTCGCTACCAGTCCCGTCCACAAGTTCTGGTGCTTGTTTCTATTTCAGGTTTGTTTGTACAAAGTTTGATAAATATTTCGTAAATATTTTGTGAATATTGTGTGTAAATAAAGAGTGAACTTGTGGAGATCTCAAAATAGTGGCTGGTCACGAACCTATCTCGGCAGTAGACTTCGTAACTCATGGTTGTACTGACATACACAAGGACAGCCCGATGCAAATATAAAGATGATAACATTGGTACATTTGAGGACCAAAACAGCATTCCTGCAACAAAATACCAGACATCATGCCCATAGCACCTCTGACCATGAAGAAGGAAACTGATACTGGTCAAAAAAAATCATGGAACACATTTTAAAGACAATAGCATGATGACCATGCCATTATGATCTGGACATGTGTACAAGCTAATATAATCAGTGGAATAGAGGCCGACCTAGCATATATGAGCCCTCCCTTGCTATCACATTGGTATAGAGAAAGACCTTTCATGAAACAATGCAATGAAAGATTCACAACTCTCTGTACCTTATGGCCCAGTATAAGAGATTTGACAAAGAAAGTGTTGTTTTGTGTTTTCCATCTGTGGCTACAAGAAGCCTCTGTTGTAAGCAACAAAGTTGACACAAACAAAGCAATGAGTGGGATTTCATCCAAAGATGAATCTCTTTTGTTCTTCTGTATGCTGTTCATTCTGCACAAAAAATGATTGTATTTTAGCTGTACTGACCTGGAGTGAAAGCGGAAAGTCACCTTTAGTTACAGCAGAAAGTCACCTTTAGTTACAGCGGAAAGGCGCCTCGAGTTACAGCGGAAAGTCACCCTGAGTCACAGCGGAAATTAATTCCGATCCAGCGCGGGAAATCTTTCAAGTTAAGCGCGCGCTTACCGGCTTCGGCATTGATACAACCGATGCGGGATTACTTTCTTTGTCTCATGGCGGATATCCCGACGAGGCGGAAGACCAAAGTCGGGTCATCAGGTGCTAACCCACTCACCCTGAGTCACAGCAGAAATTAATTCCGATCCAGCGCGGAAAATGTTTCAAGTTAAGCGCGCGCTTACCGGCTTCGGCATCGCTATAACCGGTGTTGTCTCATGGCGGACATCCCGACGAGGCAGAAGTCCAAACCTGGCTCGTCCGATTCAACTGTGGACCTCACAATGCAGACCTACTTACTCATGCTTGGTGTAGGATTCGGCACTCCCAGACTCCTCGAGTAGAAGATGTTTGAATGAGCCTGCTGGCTCTTATAAATCAACTAATTTCATTGACACCAGTGTCGTTCTCTCTATTCAGGAACCCTTCAGCCTTCACTTCCTGTGAACATTGCCACCCTAGTTACTCATTTGGCTTGTGCTGATGGAATTATGCAGGAGCTCTACCTGTGGAATTAGCGGAAGCGTCTCGGGTGCGAGCTGACGCGATGTCGGGTCATAAACATCATGTTGAGTCTTGATAGAGTCACGACAGAGTCACTTTGCAGTCGCGCAACCGGAAGAAGGTACCGAAGGTTTGAGTCAATCTGGAGTCATTAGTAGTTTAAAAGCAGTCAGTACATATCTGTTTCTTTACTCGTTTGCCCCACAAGCAAACCTGAACATGCCTGTGTTCTAACTCGCTGGACAAACGATCTTTTCGTGACGCGCTAAAGACTACCTGGTTTATCCAACAAACAAGTGGTTTTCCAACACTACCCAATGGTCCTGGAAATCTATACCACCATTCTTCTGTACAATCTGGATGTGGTTGTGGACTGATGCTGACATTTTTGACTCCTGAGGGACCGATTCTTTCACCTAGCTTGTCATATTTGGCATGATTGGAACAACCATCGATGGCAGTAATCGCTAAAAATCCACCGCTATCATTGTATGATTTGATTGAACGTGATCCACGTGAAGAACTTCAAGTTCATTGTGTCAGTACCTTAATGATCTCTCTCTTGAGAACTACATTGTCCATCGCTGTTCTTGAGATTTCATGTACCACTCATACTTGTACCTGCAGCCTTCGCAATGAACACTATGAACTCAGAGCAAAGCATAGCAAATGTTCAGTCAAGCACCTCAGTCCATATGTCAGACTAACGTCAATGAAACATGAAATTCTGGGCATGGAACAATCTCCAGGGCCTTATATGACTCCATTCCTCTCCGAAAAAGCCCTATATTCCAGCGGAAAGGCACAAAAAGAATTTGGGTAGAAAACACCAGCCAACTTCTATCTCAGCCGATTGTGGAGGTAGAGGCACGAGGTCTGAGGCACGACTCAAGAGAAATCCTGGGCTAAATGCCTTGCATATTCCGTATAAGCAATAAAATCAGCAAAGGAGGGCAGGCAAGAGCGCTAGTAGTCTCTCCTAGACAGACTCCATGAGGTGACAATTAAAATGTACCTGTAGAGCGCTAGGACGTCAAGGAAAGATAAATATGATATTTCAAAGTCCGATATTACATAACAAGATTTTAACGGCACTTTAGTGCTGTTCAATCTTTACTGTACTCGTAAATTGCCATCGCCACTTGATTCGTTTGAAGCCGGGTTGCCGAAACAGGTGTCAGCCATGTCGGCATACATTTGTACATTCCACGCTGTCAGGCGGGAGCTCTTCATTGCCCCAAGCTTTCCAAGGCCCGCTCACTGCCAGCTCAAACCCGTCTTTTCCTATTTACGGCAAGGCGCTGGCGACTTTATTTGGCCGAAAATGATGCAGCAAAGTATTGTCAAAAAATGTATGAAGTGAATTCTACAAATATATTCACCTGCATCTGTAACTCCCAAGACAAGTGATGCAAGAAGCTGATGGCAGTGGGCCAAAAAATGCTCTCGCCCAACAAACGAGACCACGTGGGGTCTCGTAACACTCCAGTGAAAATATTAAAAAATCCTCTGGTATCTCTTGACTTGCGATGTTGAGACTGACCACCGCTTTTTTGTTGAGGCAGTCATGTGATGTACTTATGATGGAATCATCTACAGTAACAAATAATGCTCTGACAGCTGAAATCTTGGCATCAATCACATCATTTTGACTATCACGGCTGCCCGCGGGTCATTTTCAAGGCCATGAAAATGGCCCGTGATGATGCTTTATCTTGGCGACCAGGAAAACAAAAAATGTTTTCCGGCCGCGAACATTTGGGCCAAGATTCCCACCGCAAACGTCGGCCGGATCGATTTTCGCCGCGCTGTTCACGGCCAGCGAAGATATTTTTTCCCCGACCAGCAAGATAAAGCATTATTGCCGGTCATTTTCACAGCCGTGAAAATGGCCCACAGACCGCCATGTATATGTATCAGGAGGCATCAGGTCAATCCCCCCACTCTGTATCATATTTGGACATGGTCGTGAGTGACAACACTAGGCCTGAGGTACTTTCTTCATTCACATTCACTTGAATCAGATAGGGACAAATGTGCATCCAATATGGATTCAGCATAAACATGAAGCTTCAATGTCGCCAAGATATGCCAAGACATGAACGTCATCGATCTCCGATCACTGTTTGTCTCTGTAGATGATTCAATCATAAGTATATCACATGATCGCTTCAAAGAAACTGCGATGGTCAGGGCAGTTCCATTCTCAATGAACAAGTCAGAGTAGACATTGCTCACACAGATTGCTGAGAACTGATCTAATGACTAGGAATGGGCATCAGTCATAATACAACTTTGAGATTCACTTGTACAACCCTCAGCTTGCAATGGAAAAGAGCTAGGACCTAAACAGACAATCAGTTCCAATTTTGTACGATGAAGCCAAGGACTTACAGCTACAATCAGTTTGACACTGTTGAAACACAGTAATTGGCCTCAGCAAGTTTGTCCAGAAGAAAATACTTGATGTACCGCAGAGAATATAAGAGTGTAATCTTATCACAGCATTTGATGGCAAAAGGTCGTACAGGAATGAAGCTAGCTGATAGTCATGCAGAAGATAAGAGAGTGATCTTATCACAGTTTTTGATGAGATTTAGTGGTACAGGAATTAAGGCAGCCGAGCATCACGGAAAAGATAAGAGAATAATCTTATCACAGTTTTTGATGGGATTTAGTAGTACAAGAATTAAGCTAGCCGAGAGTCACGGGAAAGATAAGAGAATAATCTTATCACAGTTTTTGATGGGATTTAGTAGTACAGGAATTAAGCTAGCCGAGAGTCACGAGGGAAGATAACTCTCACAATACACATGATGCAGAGATAAAGCCTAATCTTATCACAGTTTTTTATGACTAATTTCGAGGGTAGGGAGACCTAGCTAAAGCAAGGTGAAGAAAAGATTAACAGTGGAGCAGCTGCAGCATGCATTGGCGATTTTACCTGGCATGGCAGAAATGAACCCAGATGCAATCACAGACATTGATATCATCACGTCTGTCTGCGCTGGATTGGTCATTATTGAAGAGAATGGTTGGGGTCATTACCCTCGTCTTGTCCGTGAGTTTGGTCACCCTATAGAACTGCAGTGACTGAATTGTTCCAGATTACACAGCTCAAGAATACTTCATCCATGAAGGAAGTCAGAAATATCTCAGACTTAGAGAGATGGAAGCACACTTTGAACTCTCGGGGAAACCTTTGTCCTCTGGCCTATTTGCCCATTTTCATATTGTTGCAACTGGTATCACGTATCTGGCCTTTCAAGACTCAAAACCTGGTATGTAACATGGACAATTTCAAGTGCTTTTACAAACATTTCTGCAACAGGACAAGATGATGATGACTCTCCCTTCCTCAAGCTGTCAAATTACCCACTGCTGGGATATTCAGCCTATTTTTGGGGATATCATGCTGCACAATGTGAACATGTGCTGTCTAGCACTCCCAAGATGGCCGTCCTTTTGCAAAACCATCTGGAGGACGGCTTCAAGGTCCTATCACCGTTGTCATCCAGCATCTTGCGATTTGATCGTGACTATCATTCCAGTCATGTATTGGGAAAATTTGGCTTATTACAATTGATGTCCATGCTGCTCGACCGTGGTGTAGCTATAGATTCTAAGGACGAGGGGAGGATGACAGTATGTTCCCTGCTGTTCAGAGGGGCCATGTAGACATGGTCAAATGGCTTTTGGGGGCAGTGAATGAGTCAGTAGGTCTGCCTGGTCAACGACTTTTCAACATCAATGATGTTGACGAGTATGGGAGGACACTCCTCCATTATGCCATATTAGAGAAACATCTCACAATAGCAGAGTTTCTCCTGGGTCTCCCAGAGATCAATGCCGGTGTAACCGATATCTTTGGGCAGACACCCTTGTCCTATGCAGCGGAATCTTCCTATACACAAATTATAGATCTCATCTCTCAGAAAACAGATGTCAATCCAAACTGCTATGATGGCTATGGTCGCATGCCACTTCACCGCGCCATACAGAAGAATCACGTGGAGACCGTCAAGATCCTCCTGCGCCTTCCAAACACCTATGTCGGCCCTTTCCATCCTTCACCACGTGGGGCCCGGGGGGATCTAGATTCACCTTTGAAGGTCATGGCTGAGCTAGGTTATGTGGATATTGTAGACCTTCTCTTGAAACACCCTGACACTGATCCCAACTGGAAAGGTCATGGTCACACACCACTGGTACATGCTATTGTGGAAGGTTACATGGAGATTGTTAACCTTCTTCTCCAGCACAGTGACATCCAACCTAACTTGATGTCTGGCCAAGTAGGGGAGTAGATTATGCCACCCGTGTCATGGGCAATAGCAGAGCATAGAATGGGAATGGTGAAGCGGTTGCTTCAGCATCCAGATGCTGATGTCAATTGCAGAGATTCCAAAGGATGTACACCACTCTCATGGGCAGCATTCTGGGACTATGAGGAGGCTGTGGAGTTTCTCCTTCAGCATCCAGATATTCAGCTGGACATTCCAGATGAATTTGGCCAGACACCCCTGATGATAGCAGCCATGAATGGCTGTGGATGATCATTTCATCTTCTTTTCCAATCTCACAAGGTCACGAGAGAGTTGGTATCACTGGAAAACATTGGTCTATTGGCGTATGCAGCTGCAGGTGAAAATCAGTACATTACCAGTGGGGATAGAGGCCGTCCTGCGGCGGCAGATACGAGTCCCCAATTGAAATCAGTAACATCAGTAAATTTTCCGATTACGTTTTGCGCTTTTTTAACTTGTACACATGCAAACATACTTACATAAAATATGCGAAAAAGCGAAAAATATGGAAAAAGCGGAAAAGGTCAAAAGATGCCTTTTTGTCAATAGCGCAAGTCCGAAACCCATATACTCTACTGTAGTGGCTTGGTGGTGATTTGATTGTCGACATAAAGACAAGCGGCAAAGGTGGAACCCGGGATGGAATGGTAAAATTCGGATGAACTGGCAGTCACAGAATAATGGATGTTACCACCAGATGTTCTCAGCCAAATCAGTGTGCAAATATAAAATTGATGACCGATGACCTGGATTTTATGACACCCACCTGTACAGGAGCTGCGCATGGCAGGTGAGGAATAGAAGGTCAGTGACCTTGTCCGAAGCCTACTGGGTAAGCAAGTTGCATTTGATCATAAAGAAAGCAACGGTCGCCACCAACGAGACTTGTCAGGATTTACAGCATCTAAAGAAAAATGTCAGACAATGGGACTGCATCACAAGTGACATACCTATATGAAGCCTCCAATGACAGGAGGGCCAAAGAGACCAGTGTTGTTACTGACCGGTCATATGGGTAACTTACCCTTACCGGTAATATGGTTAATAACGGTCAGTAATTTGAAAGAGCTGTACATGGGGGGGTCAGTGGGGTCAGTCGGCACAGTATTCATGTGAGCTTTCGAGCCCCAGACCTGGACAGTCAGGTGGGTTTGAACACTAAGCTCGATAGTTTCGGGTCCAAATCAGCAACCAGAATTGGGACTGATGCCTTGCTGACCCTCGAGACCCTCGAGACGAGCATGCTGTGACTTGATTGTGACCCATGTGACAGATCGCACGCTCCCGCTGACTAACCTCACACCGCCACCAACGCTCTCAATGCAAACGGAGAACTGCAGGCATAGGCAGGTATTAGAACAGGCTGAACATCAATTCAACTGTATATTTAGATGTTTCTCTGAGACACATACCTCTCTGCAAGGCTTCTTACTCTAATTACCTGACTGACCCCTCTGACCCGGGTCACAAGACGGTAATTTGGATGTAAGAAATTTTTGATACGGAGGGTAAGTAATGGTAATTACAGTACCCGGGTCAGTAACAACACTGATTTAAGAGATGAGCATCGCAGGCACAAACGATGACAATAGAGATGATAATGAGAGACTGCCAGCAAAGCCGTGGCTGTGACAACGTGGTATATCCCCATTGGGCTCTTTGATGGGCGTACCCACAAAATTGCTCTCTCCCAACAAACGAGCCCACGTGACCGTGGGACTCGTAATTCATCTCCAGCTGTAGTTGCAGGGACAACCATCTTTGCGCTCCACTGTCTTACGCTGCGGCGGAAGGTCATCAGGATATTGTTCAATTCCTACTGGAGCATGATGACTTTCACAATGGGCCTAGAGACGATGTGTCTATGGCAGAGTGGATCAAAAGACCCACAGTTGTCCATCTGCTTTTCCCGGACCAAAGGAATTTGGACCCGAGTTCCAGACACCGTCAACACTTCAATACTCTGATCAATTATGCCTTGCAATGGGGATATACCAGGATTGCTGCTATCCTTTGTCAGCATGTGGACACGGAGGACACTTTGGGAGCAGACAGCTGGAAGTAGTTCCACTGGTAAGTTTCTTTTGCAAAATAATGAATTATGAATTATCATGAATGCCCCCACCTTCAGCCAATTCTTGATGCCAGATTACATTTCCTAAGGCATCAGTGGAAGTTCAGAAAGACGACTTCGATATATCATTACCCTTTTATTGCTTCAAGCTGTTATTGGATTTCTACGCCTCATATCTACATGTTGGTCGCATATTATATTATCAATGATATCAAGTCGTGTAAACTTGAGTTGTTAGCTTTGTCTCACATATCTACAAAACTATATATGTATGAACATCAAAATGGAATCGGTTTGCCTTGAAGTTTGGTCAAGTCTACATCAGAGGGTATTGCGGTTTTATGAGGCCGTATATCTTAGAACGAGGACTCATTTTCTTTCTCTTCTTGAATGCACATAAAACTCACTGGCCATCCTAACTACTAGCATTGCCTATTGGACTTTTGCGGTGGGTCTAGACCCCAAAATAGCCCCTTTGTCTTAATCAGAGTCATTCACTCTTATAGGAGCGATTTGCCCATAAGGGAGCATGATCTAAATTTATTTCTTCATTCCTCTTCCCACTATCCAAGCTACAAGGTGCAGGGGTTTGACTTGGCACCGACAAACAAATTTTCGGGGCTTTTGCTGTGGATGTGGATTTATTCAAGTCCAGATTCATTTCTTCTTTCGCCGCTTTAATGAGCCTTTTCTGACTCCTCACGCCGAGGGAATAGGAGCACAAACTGGTCAACACCGTTTTTTGACTCCTCATTCTGACATCTGGGCCCTCGGGCTGGGCTCATCATGACCGATATGCTCACCAGACGCAATCCATGGCGTCGCGCTTTGACCATGAATAGAGTTTTTGTACATTCTTCAACGATCCGGAATATCCGTACAAGACACTTCGCAGTTCAACGAGCGCGGCTGAAATTCCCCAGGGAATGTTCAAGATAAACTCCGTCGCCCGGACGCCTTTATCGACTCTTTGTGAACAATTCATCACAGACCGCCGCAAGAGGTTGATATCGTTTTGATTAGGCCTTTTTGATTGGCCCTTGGTCAAGCCTTTCGAGTCCTCCCGTATCCTTGGGGAGTTTGGAGCAGGATAATCCTGGAAGCAGGAGCAGCAGTAATGTCCAGCTTGAATGCAGGCCTGCGCAGTCGGAGACGGAGATGTTGGGTGCATCACGCGGAGATATTGAATGTAGGAGACAGTGATGCCAGTGATGTAGATCATCAACTCACGGGAAAGTGGTTGGGCGGAGATGTAGTGCGCGGATTTGTGGTGTGCGGACTGCTCTGGGTGCCGACCAGATCTGTAGGATTGGACTCGGACCGGCAATATCCGAGTCTGACTGACTCAAATTTGACCCAGTCAGACTGGCTCAGTCACCTTAGTCACCCATTCCTTCTTAGTTATGCGTCGGGTTGCGTCAGGTTGCATCGGGATGTCACCCGAAATGGGGTATGGCGGGGCGTGAGGGACGGGATTCTCAAGTTCGAAACCGCCGAGTGTAAAATTTTGATATCATTTTATCTAACCCTACCACACTCTGTATTGAGCTTCAACTGTGTCACTCCACAGAGTCCAGAAGTTCCATATCAAACTGCTCACAGATATAGGACCCTGAACAAGAGTGGCGCGCGACCTGACATCGTTGCTCGTCTAGAGCAAATACTATAGGGCAATCCTTGAGCTCAATTGAGCCACCAGATCCTTTACCCCATGAATCGGTATCCTAAAATGAAATCATCAGTGAAATAGATCGGGATGAGCTGAGCGACGCACTTCTTGTTTAATTTTTGCCACCATGGAAAGCTTTTTCCCATCGCTGCCAAAGGGCCACTCTCGAGTATCTCTGCGCATATCTAGGAGAAACCCAAAGCTCTCATCCTCTCGACAGCTCGTCCAGCTCTCCGGAAACTCGTGGATTGTTTCCAGTCGATCAATGTAGAATTCTCAGGTGATCTGGACTTTGCCGTGACGCGCCTTCTTCAGTTTCTTTTTTTTAGAATGGTCGTCATCAGAGAGTTCGATAACCTCATTCTCTGAGGCTACCTGTCGCTTCTTGGAATTGGTACAAGACTGAGTCTGAGCTTTATCATGTGGTGGCTGTTCTGCTTTGATTTTTGGTGTGACGGTGGAAACAACCTCAATGTCAGAGTCCAATGGATGAGGCTGGAGAGGACTCGTCTCCGAAGATTGTTGCTGAGCAAAAAACTGTGATCCTGAGGCCACTGGTTTGAGTAGCGGCGGCGGCGGCTGTGAATTAATGGAGGCTATAGGACCAGGACCGGCTAATGCTTGAGATTAGATATGGTGCATTGCCCATGGCCGAAAGGCAGGGAGAGAAATCATTGATCTGCTTTCTCTGCTGCAAAATTATCATCATCCAACAAGAATTCAGGAATTGTCTGCGAAAAGGTGAGTAAATTCCGAATTTAACACGGGAATGGATGACCTGGGCTCTATATTTCAAAATTCCATCGAGTCCGACAGCCTTAATCAGCTTTTGGAGTCTCTCTGTTTCCGACATGATGTGGCTTGAACGATGATGATGAGGGAAAGAAAACAGAATAATGTTGGGGATTATTGGTGCTTGTTGGAATACAATTGTAACCCCGTTACCCAATCCGGCCGACGTCATTGACGCAGCACATGACTCGTTCGCTCAATTGGCCCAGTCAGACTGATTGTAGTCCTACTATTCTCGTACCTACTCGACTGCTCTATATACCTCATCGTTTGACCGATATTTATCAAGGAGTAACAAGATGAAGGCAGCAGGCATTGACTGCTAGAAGCAGATGGTATGACAGTAATGGTTACAGACTTGCATTGCTTGCAACAGAGGCTCCTTGTAGCCACAGCACAGAAAACACAAAACAACACTTTCTTTGTCAAATCTTGTACTGGGGCAATGAGGTACCGAGAGTTGTGAATATTTAATTGCATTGTTTCATGTAAGGTCTCTCTCGATACGAATGTGATAACAAGGGGGGGGGGGGGGGGGGGGGCTCATATATGCCACTGCTAGGTCAGCCTCTATTCCACTCGCCCAGCACTGTGATTACAATATTTGAGCTTCCCTATCACGAATGTTGTGCTGAACGATGCTGAGCAGCCGCGCTTTTTATAACGCAATGTTCCTTTTCTGCCTGATTCCCACATCTTCGTGATGGTCTGAAATCGGTATGTATTGCCAGATTGTCACCATTGATCATGTCCGAGAAGATTGAACTGATGAACTGACTGCGTGGACTTGGGGACTCGTACTGTATCCTCAAAATCAGAGCCATCTTGAAATATTTGATTGATTCTAGTCCACTTGTCAAAAATAGTGACACTGGACCACTGAAGCACTTGAAGAGCAAACAAGATGAGTGATTAAAACTAGGAGAAAATCGACTATGGCGGCTATGCTGAGCTCAAGTAAGGTTTGCACATATTGACCCATTGCCTAATTGAGTTCTGTTGCGAGATTCTGCTGGTTTTCTATCCTTCTCCCATGCTTTCTGTGCTATCTAACACTTGAAGAAAGCATGCATATCCTTAGGGAAACTTCTAGCCCATGCAGTTTTTTTACGCAGTTTTTCTGTGACGTGCCAGGTAGAACGACCCTCAAGTAAGTATGTGTGTTCAGAAAATCTAGTTATTTATTGCAATGTATAATCTGTACTACTTGTAGACGGTAAACTGATAGGCCTAGGGTCCGCCGGCCTTTCGCTGGTTGTCAGCATACTTAATATATCCTATCCTCAGGGCCGGGCTGTAGCAAATCAAGAATTTGATGAGGTTGAGATCTTGTTCAGGGATCAAAGAGCTTAGGCTGATTCTTGGGAAACCCAACACCACGGAACTCTCCAAACTTGATCTGATCACCGAGCATTCCCTCGACGCAATATCGCGCCTTCGGAGTAAGCAGCCGAGTTGGTCCGAGAAGTAGATACTTGTGAAGAGAAAGGCCGTATAAACTAAATGCGGGTTTGACAACCGTGGACATCAGTTGAGCGATCGCTGGATGCTTACCAGAGCCAAACTCATTCCTGACGAAACGGACGAAGCTGGAGCCAAAGAAGCGCAAAACAATAACGTGGGAAGCAGTGTCCGTAAATACCGGATCAAATTTCCCAGCACATGGAATGCCACGTCCAACGTGTTTGCAAACGACAGATCTGGAATTCGCACGCCCGGAGATGAGAAAATTGTGGTTGCTGCCTGCGCCCGCCGCATCTAAAATCTGACGTACTATATCATCAACCGTCAGCGAGAATTACTATTATTTATTATGCAGGCGCACGGGGCATCACCCATTTTACATTATGATTACTACGTGCATGTTCTTGGGCTGGAAAATGTCATCACCATGGCGCAGTGCTACGAAGGAGGCTTGACGGAACATTAGCGAAGAATCTACACGCTCAAGGAGGGATACTCACTTGTCAATCGCGCCTTGGTCCACTGGAGGGGATTCTCCCGTGCCGATGATTGTCTTGTGACCAAAGCTAGGCACACCAGTGTCGGTGACAATATACAGGTATCCAGGTCCAGGTGGATAGAGTCTGGCGCTTGGAGGTCCAGTCACGGTGAGTGTCTTCTTATCGTGCGAAAGTGTCGATTTGAGCTGCAGGAATCGCTGGTCCATATGGACACCGTGTGTTGCGAAACCCAAATCCAGCAACGTCACTGAAACATTCTCAATGAAAACTCAGTCGAAAAATTGCGAAAACGTACCTGTGACATCCTTTGTACCTTTGGGCAGATCAACTTGAAGCTTGAAAGTTGTGCTATAATCGACAGTCCTAGGGATGCCACTGTAACTTGGACGAGGTTGATGCATGTATGGCGGAGAATAGTACTCGATTCTAGCATGATGATCGGTATTGCCACATATCACATCAAGAAGACTCATACCTCCATTCAGTCGCGTAATGGATTGTACTGACTTCGAAATTGGGATTGGAGCCAGCTGGAGACTATTTAGGAAAAGTACAGCAAGAGGACTAGGACATTTACCGAGCAGAATAGTTCCATTCGGTGTCAAAGTCGCGGTGGAATGGTACAGTCGCGGTATATCGGAACTTGGGATGCCCGTAGAATTGAAGCGATGACCAGGAGCGGCATTTGGATGGTAAATAACCGGTGTGAATGCTGGGTGGTCAGCATCGCTCTGGCCGATCTGATCGGATACCTGGATAATTGGTCAGTATGAAGTGGACTCGGACATAGTTAGGATGCAAACATCTCCAGAGCCCGCGGCACCAGTCATAGCACCATTGACAATGAAGACCCGCCCATCGGGTAGCAAAATCAAGTCGGTCATGACTCTAGGCTGAGGCATTTTCTCGACAGCCCAGCCAGCCGCAATACCTTCGGGTGTCAAAACCAATCGTGAACATTGATCTGACGCAGGAGTTTGAGAGCTCAATGTTGAAGGGACGGCGTGATCATCAATCGTCGAGCCACCACAAATCATGATTTCTGGTGTATAGTTGTTCTCTGGTGTCAGTGGGAGGAGGACTGCGCCAGCAGAGAATGGAGACCTTGTTACACTGTGACTTTCAGTCCTAACAGCATGCCGCGAAAGACTCACGTCACTCGAACACCATTCGGAATGCCAGGTAATGGAGTCTCAGTATTGGTACGCCAGTCGAAGATCATTGCATCCTGGTTGGCTGCGACAAAGATAGTGCCATCTGGAAGTTGAACAAGGATAGGGAAGTGGTTGCCATTCAGGGTGCGTAGCAGGAATGGACTAGGAATCTGGAGTCCATTGAAACCTAGAATCAGGTCAGTACGGCATCAAATCGCATGAATTCGCTGACCATTGATGTTTTTCGGTGGGTAAAACTCATAGGTAGGATTATTGATTGTAGCATTGTTGATGAAACTAGAATTCATGCTGTCAGAATGGACTCAGAAAGCGCTGCGCGAGATTTACCCAAAGTCTGTTGAGCCACTAGGGAGGTTTATTCAGCTGCTGAGATGGTAAGTATCATGAATAGAGCGGCCGTACCCAACAATCAGGATTGATCCGTCTTCAAGCCGAACCTAGAAGAAGACCATCAGGAACCATGCTGTTTCTTCAGGGAAAAAAGTGACCGAAGATGGATACCAGCGGTACGAGGTCATCCGAACCACAGATTGATCCTCAAAAATATCGCAGGTCTTGTCCGAGCACGGAGTGAAGATACGTAACGCTTGTCTACCATCGGTCCCTGCGAAGACGTTTCAGAACTAATTGAATATCCAGTCGGCTGATCAATCACCAATGTCTCCGACCATGGGCTCGCCTCCAGAGCTGATCAAAGTTCCGTTTGAAAGGAAGCTTCCCGTGGCACACCATGTATTGCTTTTGGGATCTAACGCTCGGACTGTTTTCGTAGTCAGGTCGAGTTCAGCTGACCATGCCATATGACCATCGACGCTCAGAGGATTCTGTTCACTGGGATGAAATGTCCAGCTAAGGAATCCAATAGAATCATGATTGAAACGCACACTTTGTCGAAGATGATAACGGTGGTCTCAGAGGTGACTGCCAATTGCATTGCACTAACGCCGCTCGTCCTGAATATGTATCATCTGAGCCTTGAATTGTCTGTGATGTCGGCGGACATACCCTTGCTGTACCAGCGACCAGGACCCAGAGACAAATGGTAGACTCGAGTGGGAAACATTACTCGCCAAGCCAATGTGAATGCTGAAGCCCAAAAGCACCAAGCTACGAGTATGAAAAGAGAGGCGCATTTATGCGGGATTGGTGGGAGACATTCACGATTGGTTAGCTTTTATACCCTTGAAACTCCAGTTGCGACATTGTCGTAAATTTGATGAACGGCGAGTGGCCCGGAAAGCCCTGATTCCCATCACGATGATGTGCCTGGCCGCTCGTTTTGCTTCCGAGCGACCAGGTCACACGCAGAATATAACCTAATTCATCGATGTCTATTACATTATATTATGATAGTCTTTTCCTATTTGTTTCTACTTTCACGGCTGTGTATATACTGGTCGCACAATGACTCAAATCGTGGAAACCCTCTGAGTCAGCATCCCGCGGGAGTATCAGGCTATCCGGGACTACTCCCAGACATATCACCGGATCCGAGCGTCATTACTGTGCATGATGCTCTATGATGCTCAGTCTCCAAGCCAGGGCGCTCGGCAATTGGGACGTATCACAGCGTATAGACTGACACAGCTCCGATTCCGAAGGAGCCAAGCGATTGGATTATCCAATTCGATAGAGTGATCGCCAATTCAATGTCACCATGAGAAGTCTTCTCATCCATTCTTGGAATCGCTTTGCTCAGTCTTTGCTAGTGTCATTCCGGCCGTCATGAAAGGTGTCATCTTCATCCGTTGGGGCAGGTTCAATGAAGGCCGGCTTCTCGGGCTTGTGGGAAACTAGTCCTCGATCCAAGTTTTCATCCTTTCAGAAAGAAAATAAGATACTGTTAGAGATGGCATCCTCATATTGCATGTTTCAGATCTCGGTCACCCTTTTTCAGCACCATCCAGGAAATCACAAGTCGACAATGGGACTCTTTTATCAATGATGCCGACTGTGAGCGCTCTCGTTAGTGCTTACCCTGATCCGGAATGATCCGACCGCTGGATCCATCACTGAGGCTATGTACTGAGCTCGAGGTAAGGAGCTATGCACCCTGTTATGAAAGAAATAACAGATTACTTAAGTATTACGGCTGACATCCTCAGATTTTGGTCAAGCTTCTTCGGCACCCTCCATAAGATGATAGCTGCTCACTCATTTCCCAACTGATGCTTACTGGAGGCAGAGGTTCAGGACTGATAGTCTTATTCACTTGTCTGCAGTCTTATTATGTCAGAATCAGCCTTGTTTTTTTTTTTGTGTTAGGGTACTGTAAGAACATGACCGTAAGTTCAGTAACGCCGTAACAGGCACCCATGAACTCACTTCCTACCGGTGTTTGTAACGCGTAACAAGACCGGCTGAACTGACATTTTTCGAGCTCCGTAACGTTTCAGGGCTGCCAGAGTGGCCGGCTACGCCGGCACAGGCCAAAAAAAAACTGAACTTCAAGCCGTAACACCAATTTTTGACGGCTGAACTGACTTTCGGCAAAGTTCAGCCGCAACACGTAACAATGGGTGAACTTACGGCCATGTTTTTACAGTATCAGTGATGGTCTCGTTGTGTTGTCATGATCGGATTCGCTCCTGACGCTGGACTAGATAATCAATTTCCACTTCTGTTGAAAGTAAGTACATGAATGGCACAGGACTTCAAGTCTCAATTATACTCCAACGACGCGTTGATGTATAGGGATCAGGTGGTGGGGAGATTAGCTAATCCTTTCACCCTTGAACTTTTCGACCAATTATTTCGTCTCACCTTCGTGCCTGCAAATGCATGGTCATTATCATTTTCAAATTTTAGTGTCTCTGCAATGGAATCAATGATGGAGTGAGGCCTAGGGAGCAGCTACAGAACATGGAGAACATTCGGCAACTATGTACTTCCCAGCAGTCAGTACACATTCCATGATAAAGGAGCGAAACAAATCGATGCAATCGGAAAAGATGAGAAATGAACTTACACTGTATTCTTGGCAACCACAGCCACCGGAGACTTCCCTCCCTTCCAGTGCAGCTGGGGTGGAAAGATTGATAAATCTCTGCCAAGCAAGAAAGCAGATCGAATGCCCGAGGCTCTGGAACGTGGGTTTCAATTCACTGTTGCTGCCAGTGACACCAGTCATCACAGTCATTTCAGGACGTTCAAGACGATGAAGGAATGGGTAACTGGCATCATCCAGCCATATATGAGAGGAGTAATCAAAGCAGACCCAGAGCTCCCTGATGACCAGATGGTTGTCATTTGTATTGACATTTACCCGGTCCACACTGTCCAAGCTTTCCGATCATTTGTCTTCAACAAACATCCCAACATTGTTCTCATCTTTGTTCCTGGCAACTGCACTGGGATCTTTCAACCGGCTGATGTTGGTATCCAACGCATTGCTAAGCATCATCTCAAACAGTCACTTTTTTGCTACATTGTGGGACAACAGCAGAAGGAAATCGACAAGGGTATAGATCCAGACTCAGTGAAGTTATCAACATCACTTCCAAAGCTCCGTGATGCCTCGGTAGCTGGACTTGTTGAACTTTATGACTTCATGAATGGTCCTGATGGATGAGACATAGTAAAAAAAGGTGAGCACAGTTTTGAAATTTCAATTCTCAGACAACCAACTCTGACTCTTTTCTCAGGCTTGGCAGAAATGCACCTTCAAGTCAGCAAATGGTACTGAATGGAATCTTTCAGCAGATTGTTTAACTGGCCGCAAAGCGCAGATGGCCCTCAATGAATATCTCAGAAAGGACCAGGAGCTGCATGATGAGATCATAGATCATCTAGGCGCTGTTCAAGGCATTGAGCCTGGAGAGGCGGAGAACAAGATGGATCTGGATTAGCATAATGATCCAGATTTCCCATTGCATGCTGTTATTGAGAGGGAGATTGGTCTGGTTCTGCCTGAGACAAATGTGGGCATTCACTATGTTAGCAAAGCGACGATAATGAGTGACGGTTCTGGTCTTTTGATGGCTGACACTACCGAGGAGAATATTTGGGCCTACAGTGGTACAGGGGTCGAATGGGGCGAGGATGGCCTGCTCCTATTGGAGTCGGATTACTAATCAAGCCCCATTCGTACTCATTTTTGATTATCGGTTGCTATCACGTACAGCCTTCAGTTATTTCTCTTATATACCAGGCCTTCGTGTACTTGTTCTTCATTTGTTTGACCGCCCATGAGCTCTCAGGTCCAAACACAATTCATTGTTTTATTTCAGCTCTCTTGGAGTCCTGAATCTATGACAATAGCACCCTGTTGATGAGAGCGGTGAATCTGATAGAGAAGAAGATTAAAGATTATCAGTGAATTTCTACGATTTCTTTGACAATTTTGAAAGCCTTAGAAAGTACTTTTTTTGGGAAACCGGCCACCGTTATGTGTTATGTCATGCAAATTAAGAAACCCAACTGAGGCAGCATGATGTGTGACGGTTTCATCCATACACTCACATACAGTACTGGTGGCCAGTAAGTAAATCTACATGAGACGCGGTAGATGTTGACTAGCTCTGGAATATCCATTTTTTCCCTGAATCACTCACTTACACCCAGACGATGGATGTATTTATGGATACATATACTTTTTCTGAGTCTTACAGGCAAGAGACAGCGCCACAGAAAAATGAGATTAGATGCCTTGCGAAGGACCAAATGACATGAAAGATATGGAGTGCTTACCAGCATTCAAGGGCTTGAAACCGACTTCCTCGTAAACTCGGAATCAGGAAGCGAGGCCAATCACTGTGACTGCATAGATATAGATCATTTGGCTTCTGACAGTGGCTCGTGACTCGCTGGGATCGCAGATAACAGTCAATTGAACCCGAAGAGTAGAAGAAGTGAGACACAATGCTTTATTGGACAATGAACTTTGATAGCGAAGCTACCGCACTCGGGCAAGTCGCCAGCCTCAAGAAATGGATTGTCTTGCGGAGGCTCCAACGTCCAAAAGAATCCTTCGGCCAACATAGTCACTGTAAAATCGGGGTTGAAGGAACCCTATCAATCGCACAAGCTGAAAAACAAAAAGCGGCACAGACCGGAAGATTTCCAAAATTGTTCCGATGTGATCCGAGCGTTCATTCCAAGTGGTCGGTTCTAGCAAGATTGAGGCATGTTTAAGGTTCATTTTTATCGGATACCGAACTCGGAGATCGTTGGAGTGCTTCTTCGCGACCAGACAGATGGAATTGAAACCTCAGTGACCTGTCAATAACTGTATAGCGCCTCCAGCAGACCCCTCGGCTTGTGTAGCTCTTATGCCCTCGCAAATACATAGGAGCTACATGCTACGAGCAATGACTCAGGCTAAGACTGACATGCTACCTATCTGCAAACACCTGGCAGATCGCTTGGCGTTTCAATTGAAGATAGCACGTTCAAACTCTTTGGTCTCAGATAAAGGCACCCTGCGCTGCGAGAGTCCTCCCTTGAGCTGGTCTCTCTCAAAGATATTCAGGTGCTGGCGCCTATTTCTCTGGTTCTCACTGAAACTTCTTCTTCTCGCCATTTTACGATCATGAAAGCATCTCTGATGATACTTTCAGCCCTTGCATTATCCGTTACGGCTCTTCCGACCCAGTATGTCTACTTTACGAGTCAATACTGGATTTTGCTAATTTATCGTTAATGTAGTTTGGTCGAACGTGCGCCCGATGTACTTTTGATCGGACGTACAGCTAAGACCTCAACGAAAAAGACCAATACACTATCCAATGTCTTGACAGTCGCCAAAATTCACCAGGATGTCATAAAAACAGGGGCCAATGTCATTATTGGTCTGAAGACGGGACAACTTCTCGAGCAGTAAATATTATAGTACATCATAACTTCCCAAATTCCCATTATATCAGTGTCCTGTGCATGTGTTTACCCTAGTTGAAGACTCGAGTCGCTTACGAGACAGTCTTGCTTTGACAATGAGAATGGCATATGTGTACTTGAATACAAGTATATATGTGATTATAATGAAAGACGTTTCGAGAGCCGGCGTGGATCCTCTCGCGCAATATTGGGCTCCAGAACCGGAGCCGCTGCTGCGAACATAGCCGCTGGAAATCAGAAGGCATGAGACCGACGAACTAGTTCAAAGACAAAGTAGTCCACGTACGACAAAAGATCCGATTCCGGAGACACGTAGGTAGGGAGGATTTTCAAAGGTCTCTGTGTTGACGACGGAGTCTTTTCCCCACGTTACGTCCCAGATTCGGCTCAAGTCCGAATCTGGCCTTTTGTCTTCTGGCTTTGATCGCCGCCGCCATCACTTCTCTTGTTCTCGCGTCGAGAACAAGACCTCCATCAAAGCAATAGTCCAACAATTGAATATCTTGTGCTGGTGCTATTGTCTTAACAAAGGCCATTCAAGATAAGAACCTTCAATTGTTGAGCCTCGCTTTTTCCTCACCTTGACGCCTCTGTCGTCTTTCCCCAGGTGAGTCACTGCCATCATCCTGTTCAGTTCATCGCTGACAGCCGTCTGTCATCTTTCCCCAGTCCTCGTCACTCGAGCCGTCGCTTTATGAGACCACGTGAGTGGCTCGTTTGTTGGGAGTGAGCAAAATTCAGGAGAGCCGCATCGGAGAACCTAGTGGGGATATCTGGCCGGCACGTGCACCGATGACGTAGCCCTTGAGTGAACTCACTTCTGCAGCTTCTGAAGCTGACTAGTGATGCTGGGCACCTCTTTCTTTTGAATTTCATTGTACCAACCAGTTGTGGTTAAGGTTCACCAGGGGTAGGGGTCAGAGTCTGGAAGCCTGTACCTCTACCCTTACCCTACCCCACCAAGGGTACACAGTGGTTCAGGCCTGAGACCCCTGGTAACCCATGGGTTATACCTTTCAAGGGTATCACTGAGAGGTCTACATGAGAATGGCCAATGTACTGACATATACAGGATATATCTTAATTTTATTGGCTTTCCTAGTGCAATCTACCCTCTAGTGACAACAGAACCTGGTCAAGTTCAAGGACACAAAGCAGCAATCACATGATATTAAAGAAAATTGTCCAAGTCCATTCAGAAACATATAAATAGGTAAGTCCATTAGTAAATAAATAGCTAACCAGCCTTCTGCTTGCCCTTATTGCCCATATTCTGATGAACTGCCTTGATAAATACATCATGCCGGTCTTCGTAATCTTGACAATCTCTGATCAAGTTCTGCGACTCATGTAGGATATTCTTCAAGGTATTACAAGGATTATTTCATCATTGTCAAATATGACATTCAGCTACATACCAGCAATTTGGCTTGGTAAACCCCCCAAACCCCCAAGGTAGGGTTGGGGTTTGGCCAGGGTTTGAAAGGGAAGACCCTTACCAGCCCTTACCCTTACCCTAGTGTACCCTACCTCTGAACCCCTGGGGGTATACCCCTACCCCTGGTAAACCTTAAAACTTGTGGTTCCTTGACAAATTATTCATCAATTTACTTATCAGCTGTTTTGGCTTCAGTGGAGGTTTGGGTCCTGGGATACAGCCTGGGCGCTATGAGGAGTGTACCGCAGGTACACAATGAACAGCACAATTTCCCATCCCTCCTTATTCTCACTGATCATGCAACTTGGTGAACAGAGCCAAAAATGGGGGGCTTGTACTTGCCACTTCATCAGCAAGATGTTTTCAAGCCAAAAAAGCGCAAAAACATGCAAAGAACATGCTGAAATACGTAAAATACATAAGTCCAAAATCCTACAAGCGGACTACTGTAAAAACATGACCATAAGTTCACCCATTGTTACGCGTTACGGCTGAACTTGGCCGGAAGTCAGTTCAGCCGGCGAAAATGGGTGTTAGGGTTTGAGGTTCAGTTCATTTTTGGCCTGTGCCGGCGTAGCCGGCCGCCCGCTCCGGCAGGCCTTAGACGTTATGAAGTTCGAAAATGTCAGTTCAGACGGTCCTGTTACGCATTACGGACACCCGTAGGAAACGAGTTCATGGGTGCCCGTTACGGCATTACTGAACTTACGGTCATGTTTTTACAGTAGTCTGTTTGTTGTCACGGCGGGTTGACAGCAGCTGCTGACTATTATATAATCTCGGAGTTTGAAAACCAGCGAGGCTTATTTCCCGCATTTCGACGTGACTGACAGAATTCTACACACTTGAGAGGAGAGATATGGTTCATAAAGGTTGTATTGCACGCAAAAAAGTACAAAAATGACATTAAAACCCCCTATGAATGAGCATCATGACCTGAGGGTGCCATCAGGGTACCAGCATGGAGCAAGGGATGAACATATTGTAGAAGGGATTTTAGGAGACAGATATGGATTCAAGAAGAAGATTCAGCTTGGGAGACGCTGAACATGACCCAAGAAACTGCCCGGATAAAATGAACAGCAAATGGCTGGGGCTGAGATTCTAATGTTGGTTGCATTTTGGACGGAATTTGAGGTCCCTGGAGGCCAAGGGGCAGTATTTGAGGATGTCGGCCATGTCTTGAAAGGTACAGCGGCGCTGGCTCGCTCACAATGAAAGGGAGGACAATTTGCTGGCAGCATTGGTCAGCAAAACGTGATATTCAAACTCCGAGATTATATAATAGGTGGGACCTGCTGTCACACCCCCATGACAAAAAACAGACTCTATACAGGTACTATATCCGACACCTGTACTAGAGTCTGGCTATGAGAGACTACAAGCGGACCACCGCAGACAATGCAGAAAGTTGGGCGATGGCAAGAATAGTGCCCACAGCTTGACAAGTGGCCTGTAGTTCACTTCCATGGTACTTTCCAGCTAGTTTTGAGTGGATTCTGTGCAACAGGTCTGCTCATTGCCACGGGTCGAGGACATGACAGCCGCGAGAGTGTGACCACGGCGACGACGACGACGATCAGGACCCTTTGCGGCATCCCACAGATGCCGATCGGCGTCATAGAGCTCTCACGTCCCTTGCTGAGACGATCCCACCCTTCATGGGCTGCTTTGATTATCTTGCGCTTTTTACAAGCTGAAATGCGCAAAAAGATGTCAAGTTATTTGCAATTTTGCTGATGTTGTTGGCCTCTATTTCACTGGTTTTCATTTGCCCACCCCTTGCCCCTCTTTCTCTGCCTCTTGTTCAATTCACCTTATATTACTGAGTTATACATCATACATGGTATAGTTGTGGTATTAGCCTTCCCACTCGTCTCCCTAATGCATTGCCAAGGAAACCGTCTTGATTGACATCGACCTCAGAGTTTTCCGCTATTTCTGGCGACTCTAGAGGTCGAATACAAAGCCAATATATAGAATTTCAGCCTATCTATGGCAGGGCAGCTCAGATAGGCTAGTCCACCGCCAGAACTCACTGTCAAGCGGAGGTTAATCCTGGACGAGATCGATGAAACCGAACCTGGCCAACTCAGTTGAGAGAGAGAAACAATTCATCGTTCCCGACAAGGAGAGCAAAGTCCTCATGTGTCGCAAAATGTGGCAGTGCGCAGCTGTAAAATATTCATTTGAAAGGAACAAGGCTGTGAGAACAGAAGGCTCTACGACTGGGACAGCCTCAGTGGAAGCGTCAAAGGCCCAGCAGAGATGAACCAATCTGTAGAGAAGATGGTCAACAGAGGTTCACTTCACAGTGCGCCCAAGTATTCCACAATTACAGGATTCACACATGACAAGCCATGTCCTTCGAGCATGCTATTTCCTTCTACTGCATTTCATATGAATGAAGGGACACCACATATCCGTGACATGGACATACATATTCTCTGGCTAACCGCATCGAAAGAGCTGGATAGAGCTTCTGGAGGATTGGCGCTAACCCTGTAATGATGTTATTAGTCTGCAGTAGCAAAATAAGCGCAGAGTATGTACGTACATACCATGTAAGACGACCACCGATCAGATCGAGTTCATTCATTCATCTCCACTTCGGGTACACGGTCGAGAATAAAAGCTCCGGTGGCTGTGCTGGAACCAAACAGCCTTCTCCTGGCCCTGGCGAAAGCTAATGGGACGCCAACACTGCGGCAGTGGCAACCACAGCAGGTGGATATCGAAGATAACATGCTAATGAAGAGTCGGGGAGCTTGATAGCATCCCTGCTCCTGCGCTTAGCATGCTGGCACTGTGAGTCAAAATTGGCCTGGAGGCGTCGCGATGGATGGAATGGGTGAAAGAGGGATAGAGGATAAATGATTTCACGAGGGCTTGAATTCGGACGATCAGAGTCGGTCTGACCTGGGTGACGATGAGTCGTTGGTTAGCGAGGATTGTGAACAAGGCTATCGTGGGGACGATGGATATCATTCTCTGTCGTCGTAGAATGCGAAGGCAAATCCAGTGTCGACCGAATGATTGACTTCGGTCGAAATGCATTCCTCGGTTCAAACGTTGGCGAGAAAACAGACATGGTTCTGACTGGACCAGGCGCTGAAACGGATTCATAGCACTCCCTGGGATGAATCGGAGGACTCAGATGAAAAGACTTCGTCGCAAGTCATGATATAATTACGAATTGGTGTCGAATGGGGTGGTGCAGACCTATCGCATCAAACTTTGGAGTACTGTGATGTAAAGCAGTGGTCATGATGCATCGGATAATGTAGAGCCAACGCCGAACAGGATCTGAGGCGACGCCACTTGAGGTCTGTATAATTTTTCAGTCTATATCTCCCGACCGAGAAACCGATATACCGTCTCGCATTATCATCTGGAATATCCCAGCTTTCCCTTCAGAACGAGCTTTCGAGGCTTTGTGGCCAATCCAAAAGTCCAGTGGCTGTGTTGGAGCCAAATAAAGGGCCAAATAGCTGTTCGCTGGCCGCTGGTGAGAGCAAGTGCGACGGCAGCAGTGCACCGACAGTCGTCGCATAGCCTGAATATAGGACTAGGGATGCCAAAAAGCAACCGATGATCTCGATAGCCTCGATGCCCTTGTATCTGGCACCTCTGAGCCCACTGACGCTGAGAGGCGGAATCGGTCCCAAAGTCATTGTCGAGGAAGGAATCTGGCGAAAGGACAGCAGAAGCGGATTGATAGTTGGAGATGAGGGGAAGTGATGAGCTGTTTGGTATTCCTAGCAAACGATGATTTCCGTCAACGTATTGGAGGCAAGACCGTGAGTCCGAGGTCGATAGGGAGAAAAGCGGAGGAGAACCCTTGTCTTTGACATGAAGGAGGTCGCAAAGCAAATGACGTGGTGCAAGGATCCAGCGATGCCTGCAAGAAGGACCTCCATGTCGCCTCGCCGTCATAATTCCTGGCGCCTCATGGACAGAAGGCTCGTAGCTCGATCCTGCTCCCTTGCCGAAGCTTGACGGAGGTAAGAGCCCTTGTCCGGACGTTGTCATGCAAGAGGAAAGCCTTCGAAAGGCAGGGGGTGATTCCGGTGATTTTGCGACTGATTGCTGCGACGGATTCTTCGGCTGGTGACTTTATGGTCCCTGGTGAAAGAGAAGGATAGAGAAGAGTGCCAGCATCCTTGGACCTGACCAGTAGCATCTCTCCTTCTCGAATCGAGGTTCCCGGGTTCCAGCTTCTGCTCGATATCTAAGATTAAAATGACGTCCAGCACTCGAATAGATGTCACAGAAGGGTGTCCAAATGAAAAGGGTTGTTGTCATTTCTGTCGAGGAAAGAGTGAACCGACACGGTTGGAATACGGCGGAGATAGTGACAGGCTCTTCCTGGGTCCCCTCCTTTCTTGTCCCATCTTTTCTCCATTGCGTCTCGTCTCGAGATATCCCATCGCCCCTCTCCTCCATGCCGTCTAAGACCAATTTCCACCTTTGCCATTTACTCGTATTTCCAGACCATAGCATTCGGTTGTCGCCGGCCGGCCTCCGTACTCATAGGCAAATGACGACTGCTGCAGGGTCTTGTCGGTGACATCGAAGGAAGGAAATGAATAGACTGGGGCGCCAGGGCTGAGGGAGACCTCCTGCTGTCAGATAGCGACCATTCCAATGGGCTGAGCGTCGATTATGACACTGTGAGACAAGCTCAAAGAGGTTCGGAATCCAATGTGGCTTCGCACGAAAAGGGAAGATGTCGTCGTCGTCATATCTCTGGGGAAAGTCGTGCTGGATGGATGAGGTCGTCTTTTGTTGAATGAGAAGTCGCCTCTCTTCTACGCTGGTTTCTTGAGGCTCTGCTGCTTTTCCATGCAGCGCTGCGACCTCTCGACGTCCCTCCAGCTCTGACCTTCCTGCCCGACGCTTGTCTTTTCACGACCGCCGCTAGTTTCCTTGATCACGTCGACGATGAAGGAACGTTGAATGCTTTTGGTTGACATGATATGGGAGACCGTTGGCTGGAAGCTAGATTCACGATGGCACCGCTGAAATGATTTGGAAAAACATCTGGTTATCTAGTGACGGATCAGATGAAAACGACCCCAAGAGAGGAAAGCAGTACCCGTTTACACGAAGAAGATTTTTGCCGCATTATCCAGGACCTTTATACCCATTTGAGCAGGCTCTCCTACCGAAAATCGTGTCGACATTCTGCCAGCTATCATAGCATCAACGTCAAAAAGAAAACATTGCGAAAGAGAAAGAGAGCACCTTCTGTTCCGAAAGGTGAAAGCTTCAACCATGAAAAGCGCAACCAGAGCGTAAGGGATAGCGAATCGTGATGAAAATATCACGTCGGAATAGCTAAAGGAATGCTTGTCAAGAAGGCTCTGGCGAGGAAGCAGATGGAACGAACCGTAAGCTATGGTGTTCTGTCTATTCGGCAGCCATTTCTGAATAGCCCGTCGTTGAATGACATGTGCCAGCTTCAGCCAAACGGTTTTTGGGAGAAGCAGCCAGGCTTCTGAGCAGCAATAGGCTGTCATTCAACCGTGCACGGAAGGTACGATAATCCAGCCAAGCCGTGATGTGAGAGAAAGTCACTACAAGCCAATGGTCGTCAGATAAACACCCAAAGCAAAAAAAAAAAAAAAAAACAGCTCACCTAGGATTTTTTCCAATAGACGACAATGGTCTCATCAAAGAGGGAGCGATATGGGGAGAAAGCAGAGCAGAATCAGCATAGGTGAAAATGCAAAAGGTCCACGATGGTCATGGCGAAGCGGCGTCGGGCACGTGCCTGTCTGATGCCGACCATCTTGCCGCAGAATTCTCACCACGTGCACCAGGCGCGTCGACGCGTATTCAGCGTGTATCGATGAATTCGTAATTGGAAGACTCTCAAATTGACGGCGATACGAGCACGGAATACTTGTCGGCGGAAATGAAGCCAATGACCGGCCACTTTGAAGGACCGACTCGGAATCCTGATTCAGACGGGCTTTAGTGGCGTCTTCGGCCACGCGACTTTGCGTGGAGTCTGCGTGAAGTTCCAGTTTGTATCTGGATTAATATTGCTGTGATGAATGGAGTACTGTACGGATGACTCATCGAATTTGATACCCAAGATATCTCCAGCTGGCCCGCTTCCGCATTCAATGGAGCCGATTGTATCGTATCATGGTGCTATGTCCCTGACCAATTCCATATATGAATGTTGACCTCCTTGTTCTTGGTCCACGATCGAAACGTCTTTCGAGGCGTCGAAGGCTCGAATTCAGCAGGGAAAGCAGCTTGATTCTGAGCTGTACCCAGCAACAAATAAGTCGACGGAATGACGATATAGTGGACCAGTAAGGGCTCGTCTGTACCGCGAGATCGTAGTGATCCAAATCCCCACTCTCAGAGGGACCGGTATGGCCAAACCCGAAACCGGTGGACTTAGATTTCTCGCTGTTCAACGTCTATCAGGCATGTGCCACCGTCAGAGAGCCCTGGCAACCGCACATACCATATGATTGTGAAGATCCGGTGGTACGCGACGGTATCAGACGAATCCCTAGGTTATCAAAGCTGGTTTCAATGCGCCATTGACCTGTATTCAATTTCTATGGTCATCGTTCATCCATCGCTGAATTATTATTGGGATCTAAATCGACGACATTGTGGTAGAGGATAAGACAATGGAATTAATATGTGCTAAATATCGGAAAATTAGACAAGCCAAAAAGTTAATTAATTAATTAATTAAGAGGGAAAGATGTAAGCATTACACGCAGGACAAAGAAAATATGGCTCGCGACTGACGTTAATTTCATTAATATTTGAAACCGGGGATCCACCTTGCCGTGGAGTACGCTGCCCATCCTGATACCGCTGATCTGTTGGAAGATACATTTCGATATCATGCGAACTACTTTCTGGCTGACCTCGTCCCCACTGCTGAGTCACCGGCGGACCGGAGATTCCGCTCTGCTGATCGAGTGTCATATAGTTGCCTTCGGGGTCATCTCGCCTGACACTGATGTGACCCTCGAGGGCCTGAGACTGCTCCCGACGCTGGCGCTCCTGCTGTTCCATACAATGCCTTTCATATTCCTCGGAAACGTCGAATGCCCACCGAGCTTGCACGAGTTGTAGATATTCATCTCGCGAGAATCTGATCTTCTCGGCCATGACCGAATTCAGAAATTTGTGGGCTTGGCGGTCAAGCTCAACGGCTCTGTCATACGTGTAATTGAGCTGAGCAGCGTGGTGCAGTAGTGGTAGACAAGCGGAATAGGCGTGTTCACCAACTACACTGAATCCCGACGGGTTCATTGTGTGTTGGATTGGAGAGGGAATAACAGAGACATCCTGTGTCAGGTGGTTCGCTTTTATACGTCCTTGTCATTGGTGGCACTGATTGTGGCGACAATAAGTATCGCTGTGTTCGTCTCCGAAAACAGTGAAACCATATG
This sequence comes from Mycena floridula, assembly GCA_029320655.1. NCBI lineage: Eukaryota > Fungi > Basidiomycota > Agaricomycetes > Agaricales > Mycenaceae > Mycena > Mycena floridula. The sequence goes on along the minus strand of JARIHS010000036.1, from coordinate 296,396 downwards.
AGTGTGGCGACGCCGGCCGTTTCTGTTCCCTGCAGGACATGTATCAGTCCGGAACAAGGTAGAACACGAGGTGACGGGAGATGACTGACAGATTGAGCCGCTTACGGGGGTGTCCCATATTGGTTCATTCGAGCGCATTTCCGGAAACAAGGAACGTACAAGCAGGGCGGAATCAGGTGTAGATCCGTCATACATTTTGCGATCCACCGGAGCTTGATTGGTTGGCTTGAACCATTCCATTTATGCTGCATCAAAACAATCTCTGATTGAAAACAATTCCTTCAAGTCGAGTTCAGCCAATCTCGTGTAATCCGATGGGGAATAGCTGCAACACATGTGGTAAATCGCCGAACAGCAAAAGGATCTGGCCTTGATACAGCCTATCTGGATAGAGATCTCAAACTCAGCATATCTATCGCACGCCACATTGGTCTGGCGAGCATCATCATACAAGAGATCAAAATGTAGCTGGCTGGCCATATCATAGCTCGACTGTTTTGAAAGTTGAGGTTAGCAGCACATCAAACAATACGGGCCGAGCACAATTGCAAGCTCCTGCTCTCGGCCAAGCGCATGGAAGATGAACTTATTGCACCATGAAAGGGTATCCAGAGGTATCCATTTCCTGATTCTGATTCAGGCTAATGTGGGCATTCAAATCGGCTCCAACAGGGACGACATATTTCAATTCTATCATGAGTGACATAAGTAATCGTGCTCGTTGTATCTCGGTAGCAGACAGTCCAAACAACTTTTATTAGCCACTCGGATTGTTCGCAATCTGAGTCGAAGAACTCCGTTCCAGATCAGCGGCCGAATCGGCCGACCTTTAATCACCTTATCGACCTCGAGATTTCCCAGGAAGCACGTGGATTTCGGCGCTTGTCCTCTCACTTCGAAAACGTTTTTATTGCGTGCCACTTTTCTACCTGGTTTACATCCAGATTCTGCTCGTTTATGATCGGATAATGTGCTATCATCCACAAATGCTGCTTTGTACAAGCTTTGGCCTCTTGGACACGTCACGTCTCACTTCTGTTTGCGGCTTCATGCCAGGGTTTCAGCTTATGCACCGAGAAGTTCACGACATTCTCATTGTATCAACACAGAGATTTATTCAAGCAAGCACCAGTTCGTGAATTGGCCTTGCTTCACCGCCTCCAACGTGATTTTCAGGTCCTATTTCACCGCTCGCCCACCAAAACGGTGTAGTCTGGCTCACTCCTATTCTGGTACTTCCCTCTTGGACCAAAGGTCTTCGTAATTGATCGAGCTTCATGACTCGGTCGTCCGGTATGGTCCATTACCGTTTACGAGCATGTCTGGCAGACAATCCAGAGCAGTCCTAGTATAGGATCATCGGTTTAGAAGGATTGGCCGTTGAATTCTTGATGGATGGTGTCGTCTTTTGCCCATCATATCCTTCTAAAACAACCTCCATCCAACCCATTGAGGTATTTCATCCATCATCGCACTCTTTCTTTGGTTAACCAGAGTCCTCGGTCCTGAGCTGCTCAGATTCAACGCTTCATCTAAGTAATCGGAGAAGCCCAGTCAGAACAAAGCCGTGAGCAGCAACACCATGTCCATCACGCACTTCCAGAGCACAGTGGATGTCTTATGGGGGCGTCTGAGATTATCATCTCACTTGCTCTTGTACGGCTGATGTCTTTGGATTTCGTTGGCCTAGTTCCAGCACCCCTGCTGTTCTGTATATCATCGATATCATTCATGCGACACCCCGCGACGACCTCGAGCTCTGTCTCAGCAAAGACGTCGTCATGTTATGGGCGCTAATGCATCAAGACTTGGTCCTATTCACGTTACCTTTTCTCAGCGCTTCATGAAGGTAATCCTGACGTCATTCTCAAAACGATAACAGATCAAGTTGGTGGAGAAAGTTTCAAATGGGCGACATGCAGCTCCAGCTACAAAGGTACTACGGGCTATACTTATTCAGGTGCGTCCGCGACTGGCCTTTTCTTATTGTCATACCGCACGCAGTGAGCATTGGTCACGTCGAGGAAAACCAAAGTGTGGCGGCTATAAGGAGATGCAAACATTGCCCTGGGAGACAAGTGGGGTTCTGATCTGACCTTTCTGATCCATTACCCAGTGACCTCAAGCGGGATCGCACATCCTGTCATTCCTGGGATTGTTTTTGGCAGTCGTGTCATGAGGGACACTTTGCAGTGGAGCATTGACCTTCGACAATAAAGTCATTCCCGCTCTTCCTCATTTCTCGTGACGTATCGTTATGCAGATTCCAGACTTGTCGGTTCTGAGATACATTGCTATCAGGGAAGGTGTTCAGCGCGCGTTTGATTGGATCTCCAGAACTCAAATCTCGGTCGCAGTGCCCCCATGGCCAGGACTGTTTCTCTTCCTGCAAACTTGACACCTTAGAGTCAATCCGTCTTTAGCGGGTATTGCGGCTATTCAAGGGGCCATGTCTGTCTAGGCTTCGATCAGAAGATTACCGGGTAAGTGGTTCACCAGATCATCATCTCACTCTCATAGAACACGATCTCACTGACAGCTTTTGAAACTGTTTCCATGTGCCGACAGGGGATATAGAGGTGGCCACTGTCAGCATCTGACTTCAAACTCGACGATGTTCACCATCTTTATCATTTTAGCGAGCCTTGTTCGTGCTACCTTGTCAACCAATCTTGCTTTGCCCCGTCTTACTGATGCTGGATCTGCTTTCGCTTCAGGGAGTTGGTCTTTGGTACAGCAAGGGTGCGTATACTATGTCATGTCTCACTGAGGAAACTTGAAACGACAGTCTCCAGGACATCTGGCGTCAGTGGAATGCAACTGGCAGTCGTTTCTGAGACCAGATATTTGACAAAGTGTAAACTTGAACCTTAATCTTCCGGTTTTCGTTTCTGATTCGAGCCTTAGCGAACACAATCACCTCCTTGCAGAGGACGGGAATCCCGCATGGACCGTCGAGCTTAACCTGGTTACACATGAAGTTCGCCCTTTGCATGCCGTTAGCAATACATGGTGCGCGACTGGGAGCTTCTTCAGTAATGGAACTCTACTCAGCTCCGGCGGAAACCCTGTTGTGATTACCGGTACGGTCTTGTCCTCGATTTGTCGATCTGGTTCTGAACATCCTTCCTTCCAGGAGAAGACGGCCTACAAGCGCTTCGTTTCTTTACTCCTTGTCAAGACGGAACTTGTGATCTTTGGGAGATCCAATCTGTTGTTCGGACGACGCATCGGTGAGCCAGATCTACTTCGATCTTATTGCAAGCTCTAATCAATGATCCTCCTAGGCTCGGCTTGAAGACGGATCAGTCCTCATTTTCGGGTATGTCGTGGTTGTGACCGTGGATATCGGGCTGACGGGATCTTCTCAGTGGTGCAACAGCCAACGGGTAAGTGCGCTGGGCATCGTATATTCACAATTTGACATCTTCTGGCAGATGGATCAACAATGCTTCTGCCAATAATCCCTCCTACCAGTTTTACCCACCCAAAAACATCAACGGTGAGTCAATTTCACCGCCGTGTTCAACTTGACAGCTTGAATTTGTTTTCTGACGAGTATACTTAAAAGGTTTCAACGGCGTGTAGATTCCCAGCCATTTCTCGCCTCCACGTTGAATGCCAATCTCTTCCCCATCTTCATTGGCCTTCCAGATGGTACCCATTTTGTTGCAGCAAATCGAGAAGCCATAATATTCAACTGGAAAAAATCACTCCCCAACATATGAGCTGATGAATCAGACTTGTAATTGTATGGGACAGAATGTAGTGTTTTTTGACAGCAATTGGCGTCAAATCAAGATCAAAGACTTGCATCTTGAAGCGAGACACGTGACATGCCGTCCATCCCCTTTAGGTTCTCTGATACGGCTGGCCTGAATTCTTATTCGGCTCACTGCTTATGGTTGTGTACGGGTAACCCCAGTTACCAGGTTGCCGGTTGATGTGACGAGTTTCCCTTTCAGGAATTATCCTCTCACGGTTCTTCTCTGTCGTTTCTGGCCTCTTTGTCGCGTCAACAGTCCTACATATTCTCATTTCTGGGATATTCAGCATTATATCAAAATATCAAAATACATCAGGCTTGATGGCCGGAGAACAGAACACAATTGATCCCAAAAGGTCATCAGGCTGGGGCGGCGCACGCAAGAATGCAGGACGGACCTCAACCATTCCTCGTGAAGGAACTTGCCCAGAAACAGCGCCGACTTGGGTATTAGTACCAGAAAATGGCTGATCCAGTCCGTCGATTGAATGATGCTGTCCTTTCTGAGATCTTCCATCAGTAAACTGTCAAAATACTTGCGGTGCTTGTACAAATGCAAACAAATGCAAAAATACATAAAATATGTAAAAAGTAGCAAGCAAAAATGTTGAGTCTAGATTTTAAAAAGCGCAACAATCCAAATCCAGCAATCCATGGAAATGACAACTAAACTGTGACTCCCCCAAGCTTGATATCCCTCACTGTTGTTCCCATAGGCCTCACCAAAGTGTCTGGTTCCAAAATTTTGTGAAAGGTTGGTCGTCGATGTTGATTGACAGCCATGAGAACCTTTATGTGATGACAGGCAGGGTCGCTTCCAGTGACCACACCATTGCTCCCACTGGCTTCGGAGTGTTTGTATAGTCTGGGGATGGTACCAAAGAATATCCATCCCATACCTTGCTAGAAGTTTCTCATTCCAGATTTCACATGTCAAAAGCACACAAGTAAATAGACATTTTACTGATGTCTTGCATGCCCGTTACAGACGATTTGGACCAGCATGCGGCTTCGTCACTCACTGCTCGAACCATGCCCGGGATTCTTGGTCATGTTTCTCAACAATGGAGCAAAGTTACCACTACTTATGTCGAGACATCAAATTTGGACGACAGCTCATGTGCTCTGCTGTACACATGACCAGCTTCACGACATTCCATTGAATAAGGCAATGGCAGTTCTTACCCAGCTTGATAGAGCTGAGCAGCTTTCGCTCGATATCGTGATACAGTACATTTGGACAAGCCCGACTTGTCGGCTCGTTTGTTGGCAAACTTATGTGAACGATTAACCGAACTTTCATGAGAAGAACCGCTACTTTATTCTCTCGTTCATGGCTTGGGTGACGCAAATCTTCCAAATGGTCCTTCGACATTTCGGACAAAGTTTGAATTTTTTCCGTAGTTTTTTTTGGCATTTTAACGCAATTTTAACGCCTTCATAACAATGTAACATTGATCCAACAGCATCTTGAATCAATCTTCCCATATTGTTCTGAGGGGGGAGTTTACTTGGACACCTGTCAAGGAAGCACGGTGGGTATCGGAATCTTTTCTGTCACATGGGGCATGGCGGTGCAAAGCTGTGAACAGCCACCTTTCCCTTCCTTCTCTTCCCTCCATCCACAGTATCCTTCTTCTTCAATTCTCGCATTCAATATGGAGGCAGTTGGTTTTGTTAGCAGCGTCATCACCCTTGCAGAAGCAGCCACTACCATGTTCAAATATGTCAAGGACATCAAAGACGGCCCAACAGATCGAGCTGAATTGCAACGCAGTTTGGCCGCTCTCCCTGGTCTTCTTGCGGGCTTGAATGCTCAATTCACTAGCCAGGCTCTCAAAGATCCCTGGGCAACGGAGACACTCAAATTGGCTGTGACGGATGGTCCATTTGATCAGCTGCTTGAGATCTTGCAGAAGGTCAAAAGGAAGCTTGATCTAGCAGCTAGTCGCACTGGAAAGGTCATTCAAATATTGAAATGGCCATTGGACAAAGCAGAGATTACCGATCTACTGCAGCAGGTCGAGCGAGTCAAGAGTTTTATCATGCTGGCACTTCAGAATGATCATATGTATGTTTATACATTGTCTTCAGAATGTGATTGACTTTGTTGGCAGCGCTTTATCTCGGGCAATCCACCAATGTGTCCAACAGATGAGTACCCATGTTGACCATGTCAAAGATGAAGTCACCGAGATCGCCGATGGAGCGAAACGAATTCAAGCTCATAATATGAGTGAGGTCGTTTCTACTTGTATCTCGAACAACAGGCTAATTTGTGACAGATGCCGATCTTCGTGCATTCTCGGAATGGCTGTCTCCCATCGATTTTCAGGCGATACAGCAGAAGCACTTAGCGAAACGTGTTCCAGGGACCGGTCATTGGCTTACGGCAGATATAGAGTTTGAACATTGGATGGCCGGTCAGATCAATATTCTATGGTGTCCAGGTAACCGTGGGTGTTGTGCGTCGACTGTCTGATATTCTACTAACAAAACTCTGTTATCTAGCTGGTGTCGGAAAAACAATCCTTGCGTATGTGCTCTGCCACGGCCTTTCAGGTCCCTGACATTTTTTTCATAGATCCATAGCGGTTGATCATCTGCGGAATCAGCTCTCTCAGGCCGGTGTCGGTGTCGCCTGCATATTCTTTGACTATAATAGCTTGGGCTCTCAAAGCATCACCGACATCTTCGGCAGTCTAATCCGGCAATTGCTCATTGATTCTTCCTCTAGTCCTGATTCACCCAATTTGCTGTATAGTTCTTTCAAATCTCGACAATCTCGTCTGATCAGTCTCAGTGCATTGGTGGAAGCTCTCCAGGTCCAAATCCAGTTATATTCACGTGTTTATCTGGTTGTGGACGCCCTCGATGAATGTTCTCAGGACATCCGGGACGATTTCATCTCTACCATCCGGTCTTTAACCGAGTCAGATCATCTCAATGTCTTGATCACCTCTCGGGACATCTCAACAATAGCTCAGGAATTCACAAACGACGCTCGTATTGATGTACGAGCACATGATGAGGATGTTCTATCCTATATCAGCTACAGGATCAAACATGAGAAACGGTTGAAGAATATAGTGAAAGAAGACGCTGTTCTCAAGAAAGAGATTGTGGAACAAGTAACTGAGAAAGCGGCTGGGATGTAGGTCCATCTTGGCTTCTATCATCAACCAGTGGGATAGAGGCCAACGGGTTCCCCGTGGCAATACGAGTCCCCCTTTTTTTCACTGGCAATGAAATGACATGAATCTTACATTATTGAGTACACCATCATACTTGAAATACACTAAAAGAAATATTCTACTAATTTTTTGTTACCTAAGCCAGTAGACCAACAAACATCACCAGGAGTACACCTTTACCGGTTCATCCCACAGACACAGATATAAGAAAAATATTATTTCACCACTAGATTACTAACCAAGATACAGTAGATTCTATATAATACATGAGAGTCTAAACTAGTAAATAGGCTGAAGGGCTGCACAGGGAGACATTAAAACCTGACGAAGCAAGATGGAAACTTGGAGTAAGTTCAAGAACACACGTCACTTGTAGCGCAACTTCAGAAACCGGAGAAACATCTTTAAAAAAAGGATATGTGGATTCAATGAATGCAAAAGAGAGCCTTGTCAAATGTCTGATGGAGAGACAGCTCCAGCGCCCGAGTGGCATCACAGGGAGACGGCATCAGAAAAAATAGGATTTGAAAAATAGCAGAGCTCAATCCACCGACTGCAAAATGAGATGTGCGACGCTTGAAAGACCAAAGAAGTACAGGAGTAGCAATAGTCAACATTTGATCAAAACATTGAATTCCCAGTTCAATTCGGCCCAAGGAAAAGGTGAAAACAAGTGCAAGGTTGAGCAAGCCAAAGAAAAGAGGAATAACAAGGTTAAAACGGTCCAAGGCAAAGGAAGAGATCAGCTCGAGGAATCAATGGCAGTCCGAAACCATGAAGAAGCTGTTCGAACTTCGCTGCACTGAAGCAACAGGAAACGGGGTTCGAGTCGGGCAACGGAAAGAAAAAGTCCGTGAGAAACCAGTGCAAAGGAAGCCAAGTATGAAGAAAGCGAAAAAATAATAATACATACCTCTGAAATGAACTGGAATCAGGCAGACCTGTGTAGAAAGCAGAGCTGGCAAAGCTTTGAAACGATGAAGCGAATTCAATCAATAGCACATGCACATCACATTTCATTTCGGCCGAAACCCGAAAACCGCTGTGCGTCAACGATGACGTCTTTGATATCTCCTTCGGGCTCCCTGATGATCGCCTCCAGAAACTTGCTCATATCCAACAAACGAGCCCCATAAATGGGGACTCGTAATATGGCTGATAACTGTCATAGGTTCCTCCTGGTTCGGCTGCATCTTGACTCTCTGGCAAGCAAAAACAATCGTCATGCTTTACGCCGGGCTCTCACCACATTGCCAAAGGATATCCACTGCTCGTATGATGATACTATGGCCCGAATCATGGCCCAGGGCGAAGATGATGCCAATCTTGCATGTCAAATCTTTTTATGGTTGACTTATGCCAAGGAACAATTGACAGTGCAGGAACTACAGCATGCATTGGCAATTTCACCCGGGATGACAGAGATAAACCCAGATGCAATTACAGACATCGACATCCTCATGTCTGTCTGTGCAGGGCTGGTCATTATTGAGGAGGACCACTGGAATGATCAGTTTCCTCGTTTTGTCCGTGAGTTCGGCCACCCCATAAAACTGCAGTGACTAAATTGTTCCAGATTACACAACTCAAGAGTATTTCACCCTTGAAAGTAGTCAAAAATACTTCAGACTCAAGGAGATGGAAGCACACTTTGAACTCAAGACAACTGAAGCATACTTTAAACTCTCTGGGAAACCTCTGGCTTCTGACCTGTTTGCCCATTTTCATATTGTGGCGACTTGTGTCACACATTTGGCCTTTGAGGACCTACAACCTGGTATGTAATCCGTACAACCTCAACTGCTTTGACAAACATTAGATGTTAGATTTTCCACTGATGCGCTATTCAATGGAATTTTGGGGATATCATGCAGGACAGTGTGAAAATCTGTTGTGTAGTACTCCCAGGATGGTCGCCCTTCTGCAGAATCATTTGGAGGATGGCTTCAAGGTTCCATCACCATTATTATCCAGGTTTCAGGGATTCAATCGTCACTATCATTCCGGTCGTGTCTTGGGAAGTTTTGGCTTATCACAATTGACGTCCATGCTGCTTGACTGTGGTGTACCTGTCAATTCTAAAGACCCACTGCAGTGGACAGTATTGGGCCATGCTGTTCAGAACGGCCATGTAGACATGGTCAAGTGGCTGCTGGTGGCAGTGAATGAGATAGGCCTGCCTCGTCAACAACTGTTCAACATCAATGATGCTGACAGGGATGGGAGCACGCTCCTCCATCATGCCCTAAAGGTAAAGCACCCCGCAATAGCAGAGTTTCTGCTGGGTCTCCCAGGGATCAATGCTGATGTGGCTGATGTGCGTGGACGGACGCCCTTGTCCTATGCAGCGGGATCTTCCTATACACAGATTGCAGATCTCCTCTCTCGGCGAGCAGATGTTAACCCAAACTCCCGCGATCTCCGCAGTTGCACGCCACTTTACTACGCCGTACGGAGAAATCACGTGGAGACTGTCAGGATTCTCCTGCGCCTTCCAAACATCTATGTTGGGCCTCTCCAACTTTCGCCATCCTGGAACTGGGAGGATCCATATTTACCTTTGAAGGTCGCAGTAGAGCAAGGCTATGTGGATATTGTGGATCTTCTATTGAAGCATCCTGACATTGATCCCAACTGGAAAGTTCTTGGTCAAACACCACTGTTACGTGCTATTAAGAGAGGTAACTTGGAGGTTGTTAACCTTCTTCTCCAGCACAGTGCCATTCAACCTAGCTTGATGTCTGCTTCAAGAGACTTGTTGCAGAGTATATCACCCTTGAGATGTGCTGTGCTATGTGGATTACAGAGAATTGTGGAACGGCTCCTTCAACATCCAGATATTGATGTAAACTGCAGCAGTTACCAAGGAGAGACACCACTCCTCTGGGCAGTATCCCGGGGACCTGTGGAGGTTGTGGAGGTTCTTCTTCAGCATCCACATATTCAGCCAGACATTCCAGATCAAATGGGCAAGACACCCCTGATGATGGCGGCCATGGAAGGCCATGAATCATCATTTTGTCTTCTTTTCCAATCCCACAAGGTTACAAGAGATTTGGTGTCATCAGAAAATGTCGGTCTATTGGCATATGCAGCCTATGGTGGGAATCAGAAAATTGTTCATCAGGTACTTGATTTGACCTCAAGTAGTGGTTGCAAAGACTGCCGTCTTTGCACTCCGCTGTCCTACGCCGCAGTAGAAGGTTATCAGGATATTGTTGAATTTCTCTTGGAAAAAGACAATCTTCAACGCCAACTTGAGCAAGCTTTTACTTTGTGGAAATCTCGGCCAGCAGTGAGGCACCTGCTTCTCCCAAACCAAAAGAATTCGAGCCCAAGTTTCAGGCACCGGCAACATTTCACTACTTTGATTCATTATGCCTTGCGATGGGGATATACCAGGATTGCTGCTCTGCTTCGTCGGCATGTGGAAATGAAGGACACTCTGGGGGTAGACAGCTGGAAATAGTTATATAGGTGAGCTTTTTCCACCATGACGTGAGTTATGACTGATCATAAATGCACATCAGTTGCTCAAATCCCTAGCACAAGATCACATCTCATGAGACACAATGTTCTCGAAGCTCAGTTGAAGCTCAGATGAAAACCATTTCTGATATTTGATTGGATTTCTGCGCTATCATTTTTTCATTTCCTTGTCATCAAATTTTGACACCTCATTATTCACATCTGATGTTCACAGTACAGTACCAATATATCATCAATGGCTCCAAGTCACGTAAACTTGAGCTGTTAGCTTTGTCTCAACTACAACCCATAGGGTCATGATACACTGCTGAATGTCTCTCTTTTCTAACTCCTTATACAGACAGTATAGGAGCACAATTACCAAATAGAGATTTGGATTGATCAACGATGTTCAAGGGGATTGTTACCAGATTGGGAAATTTGCTGTATGTGGTGGTGATTGGAACAAATAGAGGACCTCGTGTATGAGTGAGCCTTGTGTCAAATACATCCTAGTCTCAAAGAGAGAATGTCTCAAGGATTCAGACAATAGAAAAGAAGCACGGAAGCGTAATATTTGGTTCAGTTTACAAACAAGCCGTGGAATCCAAGATAGAAGCTTTGTGTTCGGCCCTTCACTGAAACATGAGGCAGAGTGTCAATCTAGAGACTGCTAGATACAGTGAGCTCCACTAGACAGCTGGAACTAGTTACATACAGTAGCTCAATGCCTTTCTTAGATTTTAACAGGAAACATCGGATACAAAAATATTAGATCACTCAAGCACTCTACTTTGTATCTTTGTATCATGAAATTCAAGGACAATGCAACACTGGAGTGGTCTAGGAACACTCAGGACTTGGGCAATATCAGCCCTGTTATATATTTCAAATGAACAGCTCCTTTATTTCTTTGTTAAGACACTAATCTGCAAATACTGCAGATTACAGAGCGTACAAAATCAGTCTTGAGGTAGAATTATCAGTCATAATCAGTTGTTCTGAACTTGTTACTGATGTTGTACCTTGGAAATTTAATGGCCTGTGCTACTCCAGCCTTGGATTCATCAATGGGTCACAATAAAACTGTTGCTCTTAATTAAGCCATGTTTGAATTCTCAGCCAGCTCCGCATTACTACGTATCCAGGCTATACTGTAGTTTCACGGCCAGAAGTTCATCACAGGTCACAGTTGGCTTTGAACTGAACTAAAAATAGTATGATGTAACGGCGATAGACAATGACTCTTATTCGGAGATGAACCTGAGCTGATGACCGGAAGAAGCAGGGGGACCTGGCAACAGAAGAAGGTCATGGCCAGGTTGAAGATGACTGGCCAGCTAGATTTGGCTGCATTACACTTTTCCCAGCACATGACCACTTTGTATTTTTGATGATGAAGGCACGTTCTGCCTGTAGTGAAGCGTGTCAAAACATGATGAATAGCAAGAAGCATTCATCAATTTAAACAGCAAACTATCTGTAGCTCTGTTAGTCTATTTGGGGCATTGGGATTTGGGAGATTTGATGGGAGATGTGGGAGATTTGGGAGATTTATGGGAGAAAATCTCGGAAAGTCTGGAGGAGTAATGCAAGCTCATAGTGAACTCATTGATAGATTTTAATGCAAGAAGTGGATTACAACCTAAGATATGGTGTTTAACACAGGAGAAATGAGAGCTTTGAGAAACATCCAACAGTGGATGAGTCGATGAACTTAGTAGCATTGAAAGATGACTCAATGCTTGAGTTATGTCAACAGTGGCCTGGAATAACCTAGTGAACATGTCCCAATAAGGAGAAGTTGTCAGAATCTGAGGATTCCATCATTGTCAAAACGTCAGCATCAAAGCCAACATGGTTTTTGGACTTAATCCACAAGGCAGCTATGGAAAATGTTGAGGTGGAAACAAGGATTTGGACTGATCAAACATGCTTGACCAGCACACAGTCATGAGGACAACATGAGGCATGGAGATTAAAACCTCAAGGCATTTGGGCATGATAACACATGATACATAGATGACTAGCACATTGCTCTGAAACAGGAAACAGGTGTGGAAACAGGTCATTTATGGTATGGTTGTAGGCTGTTTAGCAAGATGGAAAATGCACTGTAGTCACATGTTTACTAGTATTTATACAGTAGTTTAGAATATTGTATTCTTTAGTCCTTCAATCTCATTGTTTTACCCATTTTCTTTGGTTTTGCTCAAAGCAACTCTTCATACCGAGTTCATAGAGTGATTCTTAAAGTTAAGTTCTCACAAAGTCCCATCACTTGAAGCATCGGGATAATGGGAGATGTGTGGGAGATGCATGGGAGATTTTGGGAGATTTTGGGAGCTGCATGGGAGGTTGGGAGATGCGTGGGAGATGTTGGAGATCAACAGGAGATCAACTTACCAAGTCTCAGCCAAGTTTATGAGCATATTCCTTGGACCTGAATGAGTCATTTCAAGTGGAATTGAGACTACTAAACCTCTGTTTCGCCTGCAGACCCAATATAAGGACTGGTGACTTGAATTTGAGACTTGCTTGCTCATGAAAGGCATATGAAAATGATCAGAACCAGACTTGAGTGAGTAAAAAACATTGATGGACACTACTTGATTGTATGACACAACTGGAGAAGCTGTTTAATGCAATGAACAAGCACGGCAGTCCGCGGGTCATTTTCATGGCCATGAAAATGACCGGCAATAATGCTTTATCTTGGTGGCCGGGGAAAAAAATATCTTCGCCAGCCGTGAACAGCGCGGCGAAAATCGATCCGGCCAACGTTTGCGGTGGGAATCTTCGCCCAAATGTTCGCGGCCGGCAAACATTTTTTGTTTTCCCGGCCGCCAAAATAAAGCATCATCGCGGGCCATTTTCATGGCCGTGAAAATGACCCGCGGGCGGCCGTGCTTAAGGCCAATGAAATGAATCAGACTGATGACATAATATCACAGAAGCACATCTCCCAAAAAATCTCCCATGTCTCATTGCCTGTCCATTTGAACTCCAAGGAATCTCAGAGTGTCTCAAGTTTCACTGTAGTGTGTCAAAATTAACTCACTTTTTAGGCATTTTCAGCATACTTGGGCTCAAAAAGTGACTTTTTCAGCATACTTGGACCTGATTTTGGTGTGAAAAATGCGAACTTGAGGTTAAAATTTCCAACTTCAGGGTCAGTTTTTTGTTGAACTTCAGAGAAAATGAGTCAAACTTGGACTCCAGGAGTCATGCTTGGCATTGAAATTTTCCAACTTCAGATCCAAAGTGTCCATGTTCAGATTAGTTTCCATGTGATGTTTGAAGTTTCCATGTAATGTTCAGATTTTCCATGTCATGTTCAAAGTTTGTAATGTTCAGATTAACAGTTTCTATGTTTGGGTCTCAAGAATCCAACTGGCTGTCTCATTGCTGTGAACTCATAATTGTGAGCAATCAACTGTCATGAACTGAGTTCAAACCTTGCCTCTAGGTTCCATCTTTGCTACAGACTCAGGCATTTTAGTCTGAATCAGATGACTACTGTTCCATACCATCACAAGATTGATGCAATGGGTGGGAAATATCATGTGAAATTGCTAATTTCAGTGTAAATCATCACATGCAACACGTATGACACATTTTCTGGCTTCAGGAGTTATTGCACAAAGGATATGAGTCATGTAAATAGTTCACAGCTATTGAAAGCAGCCAATTAGAGTCAATAGACCATATCTTCTGACATACAGTCAGTGATCTGGTGTACTGGTGGGTCCAGAGCAGGTGGGCCCATATTATGGTGACTCGCAAGATTATTTTCTTGCCCTTTGGGATGGTAGGAGATAACAGGAAGATTCCCCACATATACAGCTCAGCAGTCTGACATAAGTCATGAATGAAGCAGAGCTATAGATGGACATGCACAGCATGTATGTACAAGATGTTGCATGAGTCTGAGCATCATTCTCAGGGAAAGTAATTTTGACATATGAATCAATTTAGATAAAGGCTATGACACTAGGTGACCATCTGCTCAAAATCATAAGCCTATTGGAACAGCAAATGAATTAAACCACCATTGACTCCCATAAGTAGAGGTCCTCTTCATTGCAAGGAGGTGAAAGCACTCAGGTGTCTTTAGTAGTCTATGGCGATCAAACACTTAGGCTGAGACTAGCCCTCAAGCCGGTTGTCACTGAGTGTGACTGTGACAGCAAGATTTCACTCGCTAGTCTCCGGCTCACTCATCTCACATCAGTGAACATCACTACTGACATAGATCCAAGTTCTTCAAGTTCAATAGTGTGATGCAGGATACTGTCAATTTCTTGCCCCGATATGAAGTTCATGGAATCAGTCCAAAAGTTTGCATCAGATTTTTGCAAGTTTACTGATTTATGTCAAACATAGATGTCATTACTGAACATGGAGGATTTCTGAAGTTCACAGAATCAGTCCAAGATTTCACATCAGACTTTTTGAAGTTTATTGATCCATATCAAACATGGGATGTCAATACTGAACATGGAGAATTTCTGAAGTTAGATGGAAAATCAAGGTTTTATATGAAGTTCGGTAAATTTTAATTATGACACACTATTACGGCCAAACATATGTTTGGCCATAATAGTGTGTCATAATTAAAATTTAGCTAACTTTGCATAAAACCCTGATTTTCCATCTAACTTGAGAAATCCTCCATGTTTGATATTGACATGCCATGTTTGACGCAGATCCGCAAACTTCAAAAAGTTTGATCCGGACCTTGGGACAAACCTGCAAACTTCAGAAACATTCCATGTTCAGCATCGACATCCCATGTTTGAGATAGATCAGCAAACTTCTAAAAAATCTGATGCAAACTTTTGGATCGATTCTGCGAACTTCAGAAATTCCCCATGTTTGGTATTGTCATCCTATGTTTGACTTGGATCAGCAAACTTTCAAAAATCTGATGCAAACTTTCAGACTGACTCTGCGAACTTCATATTGAGGCAAGAAAAAGATATGGTCCATTGACATGATTCATCTCCTTCTGTCCAATAACTCTGAGTCCTGAAGCCAGAAAACATGCTGTACATGTTGTGTGTGACAATTTACACTGATATTACTGATTCCATGTGATATTTCCCACCTGTCGCATCAATCTTGTGAGCATGTGAGGTAGTCTTTGACTTTTTGCCCGTCCACATGATTCCCAAAAAGGAAACACAACACATGACCTCACGAAACACAAACCAGTTTGATGACATGTCAGGTTCTCATCAGCCGAAATGCCTTGTGACTCACATAACCTGGTAAAGTTGACAGCTTAGTATGCCCCAATGGCTCAGTTGTAATAACAGCTGGGTAGTACTGTAATACTAGCTTAAGTGGTGCTGGTTCAAGCCTGGATAAGTGTTTTCTTTTTAAAGCTCTTGCCACTGAGAAGACCTGAACTTGGAGATTCTCCATATTTGTTGAAAGCAGGAACAAGTCTTTAGCATGCCCATCTGAGACTCCCGCAGTTTGGGGGAGCGAGTGATGGATACTCTTCCCATGACTTCGGAAAGACCCGACCTGGCAAATAAATAATCACAAGATATGATATTCTTGAACAGGATGGATTATACACAGGGAGAAAACCCTTTCAGCAAATAATTTTAAATACCTTCAGTTATGAACTGGTTCATACCTCACATGTTGAGTTTCCTTTTTGGGAATCACGTGGATGGGCGAAAAACTGCCAAGTGTATTTGAGGTAATAATCATCTAATTCAGACTAAGATGCCCAAGTCTGTAGCAAAGATGGAACCCAAAGGCAAGGTTTGAACTCAGTTCATGGCAGTTGATTGCTCATAATTATGAGTTCACAGCAATGAGACAGCCAGTTGGATTCTTGAGACCCAAACATGGAAACTGTCAATCTGAATATGACATGGAAACTCTGAACATTACAAACTTTGAACATGACATGGAAAATCTGAACATTACATGGAAACTTCAAACATCACATGGAAACTAATCTGAACATGGACACTTTGGATCTGAAGTTGGAAAATTTCAATGCCAAGTATGACTCATTTTCCCTGAAGTTCAACAAAAAACTGACCCTGAAGTTGGAAATTTTGACCTCAAGTTCGCATTTTTCACCCCAAAATCAGGTCCAAGTATGCTGAAAATGCCTAAAAAGTGGGTTAATTTTGACACACTATTATGGCCATACATATGCCATACTCCAATGGTAAATATTTACATGATCGGAACCAGGGATATATTTATGGAGTCCAGCATATTCTGAAATGCTGCTATGAATGCAGTGAGATATCCGACCATGAGACTGACTCGAGACTGGTCTCCCAGACCCTTTAGTACGTAAATAACCATCAAAGTGATCCATGTTCAAGCTCTAAGTCTTGAGTCCATTTGAATCTTAAAGCGTCGCGATACGACTGGTGATCCCGTCGAAACTCATTATTTTTATAGCATGTATGATTGATTGATTGATTGATCTCTCAGCTAGTTCAGGCAAGGATCTAGTGAGAAGTAGAAATTGAGACCACATAGGTGATACGGCAGGTCTATGCTAGAGACACTACTCGGAGATCTTCTGTGGTGCTTGTTCAACCATTGATAATTCAACCATGGATATCTTCAATGAATGCAAGGTATTTTGCTATTTCTTCTCATTTCTTCATTGATTTACAATTTGCTTCAAGATCTCCTTCTGGCTACGCCTCTCATCCTTGACTTGGCCATTCTTGCAGAGCCTTCGTTTCGCGTCAAATACTGCAAAGAGACTGGAGATTTTGAGCCTTTGTATCCTGTCCTGTTGGTCTTTTTGTACATACTCAAAGTTCCTCTGGCCAAGCCTGGTATTCGAGGCTTTCTTGAAAGTCTGCGTTGGGCTCGAGGGAAGCAGAGACCTGCTGCTCGATACCAGGATTTGGTAAAGCGTCGATGTCGATTAGGTTTTAACAGAAACCTCGAAAGTATGTAGATATGATATGGGCTCATTCAGTCTCAAAGTACAGAACCGGTGGCCTTGATATCACTTGTCAAGGCCCCGAACAGGCGGTACTTGTCGGAGACCAGTTCTCCTCAAGAATAGATCAGATTTATCCCGACACGGTCATCGACGATGACCGTGAAAGAAGTCTAATAAGTTCGTAGCGCAAGCTAGACCTCATTGATCAACTGCAAGGTTGGCATCTTCTTACCTGGTACTTCAGCCGCCTTTGGAGATGTCCAAGTACTTTGGAGTCATTGTGTGAAAAGGAATGGCAAAGGAAATATAGGATAATCTCCATTGGCTGTAAGATCTCATAGAGACAAGGCAGCGGCCAGTATCTGGGTCCTAGGAACGCTAAGTGTGCCAATTTCTGCCTTCTTCTTGAAGCACAGAGATTCAACAACTCGGTATCTGACTCAGTGAGATGCCTTTCAAAGTTTAGATTCCAAAACAAATATTGTTGTGTGATACGGAGATTGGATACATAAATTAATTGTCACAGTAGTGGAAATGGATATGTTTGGAGACAGTATATTGTCTGAGCACAACAATATCAGGCCGGAGCAGGCCGGTATACGTCCTTGCAGGTGTTACCGGAACTTTCCGGGCTTCGACTTCCCTGTCAATCGGGTCGGCAAGCCCTTCCAAATAAGATAGATAGATAGATAATCTATCTATCTATCTATCCAAATAAGAGTCATCGTCCTGTCCCACTTTGACGTATGTGCCACAAACTCGGAATCTGCGGCTTGGCCGGAATTCGGTTTCAAGGACCAGTCTTGATATTGTTTCCATCTACTTCTTTACGTGGAGGCATCTGGCATGGATTTATAGAAAGAATAAGAAAATAAGAGGCTTGGCTTACCGGACGATGCAGAGATTTGATGAATAAGCTTACTCACGAATGATCAATTTATCTCTATGAATTGCCTGTGATTCCAATTTTCCAGCGCCTGAAAAGCTATGAACCGGATCCCGTCCAAATCCGGAAATTAAAAGGTGAGCGGTTATTTGCTCGTATTTCCCATCAATGTTAACGAGGTCCACCTTTGATATTTCGGGTGCTGGACCTTGCTGGACGCGTAAGTGTACGTGCAAGCGGACGCGTAATCCTGTTCTATTTATATCTCCCTTCCTTGTTGCTCGGCTCCTGCAGCTAACCGCGTCACCCTTCCCGGTACGCATCAGCCCTTTATACTTCTGTTTGTCTGTATTTCTTCTGCTTCTGTTTCGGCTTTTCCCGGGAATATCTCTTTCCGCGGATCCACTCCTTGCTTGCGCCACAGGCTTCCAAACTCAGTCCTAGGCTCGTAACAGAGGCAAACCTCTCGTCAGAGAGGCTGGGATCACGGCAACTGCCGTGGGAGGTTGCCTTTGGCGTGATCGTTATGACTCATGGCTGGCGCATGGGAATATCTTGATGATACGATGATTCTGACATGATCACGTCGCAGCTTGTAACTGAAGCTCAGCCAGCATGTTCAGGGCAACATAAAGCATCGAAAGTGAGGAATAATGTCACCAATGTAGTATTGGACCAATTCATACAGCCATATCCTTGAATTACCATGAATTACGGAGTGCAAAACAAAACAGGGTGTTTTAGGTGAAATGAGCCCATATTTTGTATTTTGGTTCCCTTGTTCAAAAGGTCTCGCACTGAATTTCATTTTCAATGGCATCCCTCTGTACTGAATCGTGCTGGATCCTATCGATGACGCCGTCTTACACGACGACTGCGTCATCATCAAAATTCCCATGCGCCAAAGATGACTCACTATCATTACGCAAAAGCCAACCTGCCACGGCAGTTGCCGTGACACCAGACTCTCTATCGAGAGGCTTGCCGCTCATAGAGAGTCGGTCGCCGGACTAACTCAGTCCGACTTCAAATACTGCTTCACATGTTACTTTGCCCATCTTATCATGGGGTCTCAGCAACCAGCTGAGCTCCACATCAGCCTGTCAGGTTCTAGTGACTGCTCACACCCTGGTTATACCCTTTGGCAATACCCGACCTTGACAAACTGCGGAAATGCAGTGCAATGACTCGGATCAAATTGATTGCAGACGTCCTTTATAAGATGGATCACAAATGTCAGTCCTTTTCTCCACCTATTCGGAAAATCTGATACCAGAATGACAAGCTTGAAGATTGCGATCCACCAGGCCGTGCAGAAACGTGAACACTCCTGGGAGTTAGCATTCGCCGTGAGTGATCCGAGATGTACATATATTTGACTAGCCTCAGAAGACATATTACGCAGGTTGAACGCATCTTCTATGGTGCTTATTCTGTACTGTTCTTCATCTGTGTCCATGTGCTCTGGACACTACCGGGACTGCAGAAGCAGATACAGCATCTGGCATGTGTGATGGGGCTTTATGGCCTGACCACGTATCAGATGGTGCTCAACCTTATTTGGTACAATCATCCGGGCCTCACTGTCATTGAAATTTTTTCTCAGTACGTGCTTCAATTCCTACAGAACAGCACTGCTAATTGTCAGCCTGATCACCAATGCGATTTTTGTCAGTCGTTTCCACTGGAATTCATGCGGAATTGAAATTTTGTTAGATCCAGCGCTGCTACCTGATTTGGGGTAGGAGGAAAGATATCATAGTTCTACCGGTGTTCACATATTCCTGCATGACAAGTAGGCGTCAAATCAAGTGCTATGGATGACTGATCCACCCATTGGACAGCTTTATTCGTGGTCCAGTTCATGGCTTCTTGGGACTTGACTATGGTGTTAATACTCGGGTTTGCATTCCTAGCCGCGAGTTTTATCGCTACTGTCATCCCGGTATTGCTCTCAGGTAAACGCTAACTTGATATACCCAGAGCCTGCTGACCAATATGATCACTGTTACAGCGGGCAGAATATGGTTGATCCGCAGAGGCGAGACATCCGGAAATTGGCACAATACCGCAAGCGCTGTCATGTGAGTCCTATCTTTGTGCCATCCTTACAGTATCGTCAAGTTTATATACGGTCTCGAAAGTCTCGACAGTGGTATGCTTTATCTTGGGATGCTCGTAGTCTTCGGTATCATGGCATTCGTGATACCCATGAATCAAACAGAGGCGGAAGACACGGCGGTCTGGACTTTGTGGAGAATCACCAATCAATTTGTCGTATGTATCCTTCGCGGCCTGCATTTTCTCTAATCTAATATATTCCCCAGGGTATTGCCCCGACTCTCATAATTCTTCGCCTCGGCTTGGGAGCCGGTCATGATACTCCAGAATCTCCGCCGGCAGTACTTAGCGACGATGAGAGCGAACACAATTTAACTGTGTGAGTGTACAAGTGATATGAACATACAGCGCTCTTTAGCGACCTTTCAACACGATATATCATGTATATAGATGATAGCAACTGGGAGAAGGAGCTCCTGATGATATGGTGGCGAAATTGACCTCACGACCGACGTAGATTGTTCTTTCATCGACCATCAATTGTCCAGAAGTGCCGGTCATTTTCAATCCCCATCAAGCCTATAATTAAACCCATATTTAGGTTATCTCCAGCCAAAAGTGGGCTAGAAGACAAGCTCTGGCAGCGATGAGAGCCAAGACTCATCGTGAGTCAGGAAACAAGTAACAATACTTGGGTATAGACTGGTCTATGGACAGATGCTCTGCGACGGTTTTGGAAATGAGGCTTCTGCATCCGGCCTCAAAGTATTGATAAGTAAGGATCGAGACTAAGTCCTTCTCGAACTGCATCAGAACCATGCCTGACAACTTTACAGCTCCACGAATGACTCGGCAATAATGCTTCATTAACTCGCATGCACATGAGCAGATACAGTTCAACACTTATATCCAGGAAGGTAGACTAAATACTAGAGTACAACAAGGTTGATTAGCTATTATGAACAAAGACAAATGATACAGTATCCAATAAACAAGGGTATCTCTCGAACGTGGCGCAAAAGTAGGTCAGCCTGCGCTGTCACCCCAATAATATGGATTCGGGACAGGTTGTTGTACTCCTCGTATTGTCAAATGAGCTCAGTAGCTTCCATCCCGCCCATAAATGGCATGAAAATATGCCTCTTCAAGAGAAATTAGCACCATGACAAACGAGAAGCAGGTGTAAAACGTACCAATATCAAGTCATACGATCATCTTCCAAGTTTTGTGTCTTGAACTTGTCAACCGTGACACTCCCATCCTCAGCAATATCAACCTGATGCTAGGAGAGACTATGTTTTTTGCACCAAAGTTGCAGTTCAAGGACGGTATAGAACTTGAGAAAGGACAATGAAGAGTATACTCGCTAGAGCAACCCTCTCCTTTGCCTGGCCGCCTCGCATCATGGTTCACATGAGTTCCTATGCCAATCTAGACTTTTCCTACAAGTCATCCTCTATTGTACAGGAATTGGGTCTGAGGATATAGTAGACATAATTGAACTTATATTGAAAGATGCAGGAGCTATCTCTGTGAATTGCCTGCGATTCCAATTTGTCAACGCTTGAAAACACCTGGTCATCACTATATTCCGTGCTGGTAAGCATGACCGTACCGGGTGACCCGGTCATGCTCCGTTAGCATGTAGTCCAGCTTTTCTCACTACCTGCCAGTATCTCACTCAAAATCTCAGTATTTACTTGTTGAGGCAATATCACATTTTTCTCTCACAAGGCACTTCACTGTGGCTCGGCTAGCTTGACACCTGGTTACCATCATCAGGACTTTGTGCGACGCTCCGCTCGTCGTCAAATTAGTCGGTAATTCCAAGCCGCAGTCCAAAACGGGTACCCGCACATCTCGCCACGGTTACCGCCATCTCCTTGGACGACCTGGTATGTCCGCTCAATGTTTCGAGACGTCGGATCAACCAGGAATGGAAAGGCGGTCATTACGCGTGCGCTCACTGTGCCGCCTCCCGCCCAATGTCCCAAAAAGGTAGGAACTTTGAGAAACACTGCTACTGTGGCTAGTATAGGCTGGGGAGCAGATGGAATTATATTAAATGTATTCTTCATGCTTCAGAGAGGTATAGGACCAACATATCTGTAGTACAAACCTTGTTAAGGCTTAATAGAGAGTTTGATGATTTCCCTGTTGGTCACAGCACTGGTGAACCTCTGGATATGCAAATAATACTGTAATGTACTATAGTACTATACTGAAGCTATCCGCCCTCTGCGCAAGAGCTAGATCTCCCGAGTTTTACCATTATGAGGTGATATTGTAGGTCTTCACCCAGGCACATTGAGTAGGAATGCCTTGAACACAGAATTTACACTGTCTGTACAAGTACTCTGACAAAAAATATCATTGATGCAATGCTATCTCCGGGTTGCGGCGGTCTTGGGCGGAACTGTGGCGTAGAACAAACAGAACCAAATACGATCAGATTCGAGAGTAAAATGCTTATAGTTCTTGGCCTGCGTACCGGACCTGCGGTATTTTTATCGGATATCAATCTATATTATTTTATAAGTATACTAGTGCAAGGTTATTGCAGTAGACACTCATTTGAGCTTGAAATGACATGAATGGTAGTAGCATAGATTTGTTCAACTCTGTTTGCACTATGGTAGGAGGTTGATAGAACAATCAAAATGATCGGATATTGTCCCTGTATGTTGTAAGAGCACTGTGAATATTTGTTTTGTTCTCCCAAACTGACCAGGTCAGAGTAAACCTCTCAATTCTGGTCTGACTTCAAGGTCAGGTTGGACAAAAACTCGAAGATATAAAAAATCATCATGGACATGAGAGTCATAGATATGGATGAGGATAGTGACAAGCCCTGATTTCAACCGGGTTCAAGGCCTTGGGTGCGAAATAGCAGCTGTTATCTGTGTTCCAATAGCCTGGATCTCAGAAAAAGTGATATTTGTGTCGGAAAAGGGCATAGATTAGGTTGATAACTTGATATTCAAGTAAGGTAATGATTAATAAAAATATTCCGATGGTATCATTGAAGATTCAACGCTTCAAACAACCTGCGTTCAGGTTCCGGAGCAGATTTGATGGTATTTGGTGTTATTTGTTTTACGCCACCGTTCGCTCCGAGCCTCGCCATAGGCTTCCGTTCCAGTTCCATTCGCTCGTTTTGGGTGTCAAATGGCTAGTTTATAGTAATATTACCCTTGGTAAACAATATGCAAGCCTATTCATCCCAGGTCCTCAGATGTAACATTGCCTCATTTGCGTATGCAGTAAGCATTCAAGTCCTTCCCAGCTTCGCGGTCAATGGCGCACAAATATATCATATAAAACACAATATTTTACACCTATTTTCCTGCTTCAAAGTATGAACACTGAGAAGGAAATCATCAAACTCTCTATTCAGCCTTAACAAGGTTTGTACTACAAATATGTTGGTCCTATACCTCTCTGAAGCATGAAGAATACATTTAATATAATTCCATCTGCTCCCCAGCCTATACTAGCCACAGTAGCAGTGTTTCTCAAAGTTCCTACCTTTTTGGGACATTGGGCGGGAGGCGGCACAGTGAGCGCACGCGTAATGACCGCCTTTCCATTCCTGGTTGATCCGACGTCTCGAAACATTGAGCGGACATACCAGGTCGTCCAAGGAGATGGCGGTAACCGTGGCGGGATGTGCGGGTACCCGTTTTGGACTGCGGCTTGGAATTACCGACTAATTTGACGACGAGCGGAGCGTCGCACAAAGTCCTGATGACGGTAACCAGGTGTCAAGCTAGCCGAGCCACAGTGAAGTGCCTTGTGAGAGAAAAATGTGATATTGCCTCAACAAGTAAATACTGAGATATTGAGTGAGATACTGGCAGGTAGTGAGAAAAGCTGGACTGCATGCTAACGGAGCATGACCGGGTCACCCGGTACGGTCATGCTTACCAGCACAGAATACAGTGATGACCAGGTGCTTGAAAAGCTCTGAATCCGGATCTCGTCCAAATGTGGAAATTAAGAAGCGAGCGGTTATTTGTTCGTACCTTCATCAAGATTGACACTCAAAGAATCGAGCAGAACACTGATGGGCAACCAAACTCGCGTTGTGATGACAATCTCGCCTGCGTCTCGCGCTTTTGACCCCGAACCAAGTTCAGGGTGTAAGTATTCATTTGTCACTGGCAAATCCTGTCCAACCCGAATCACGATCAGGTCTGACTATAATGAGTAACAAGTGATTGCCACCAGTGCCTGCACTGCGCAATTTTAAGCGTTAACGAGGTCTGCCTTTGATATTTTAGGTGCGGCTTTCACCTGCCACGGCTGCGCTCCGAGGGTGGCTAACGGTGTAATTTGCGATTTGTTTTGGTCAGATTTTACTCATAGACTGTGACATCACTCAAGCAGTGCACCGGAAGTCATCCGGGAGGATCCGGGTTTCCTGCGCAGCGGCTCCCGTTTCCAGACTGCCGAGATGACGTTTGACATAGGTAAATGTACCTGTCGTGATCTCTTCACCGAGTCGGAGGCAATACATAAGGTCTCTGAAGTACAAGCTCTTCTACATTGCAAACTCTTTAACTCTTCGACAATATAGACTCCCCAAACGAGTCTTCCACAATGAAGCCTTTTTCTGGCATTTTCCCCTTGCTTTTAGCAGCTCTTGTCTCTGCGACAGACATTGGAAGTGTCCTCCAAAATGCGGGAATAAAAAGTCGTTGGGCCTGGTGATCCCGCATACGCGACTGATATCCTGCCTTGTGCGTATTACTATCACTTTCAATATCCTCCAGAAAAATTGATATAATCTTCAAATACCTGCAGACAATCTCCGATTTGATTACAAGCCCGCCGTGATCGCGTTTCCTGTAAACGCAGCGCAAGTCTCTGAAGCGGTCAACGCCGGCCGTTCGCTCAACCTTTCAGTGACTGCTAGGAGCGGTGGGGTGAGTCTTCCTCATTTTCACTGACTTTTCATTTCTAACGGCCGACAGCACAGTTTCATTGCTAACGCCTTGGGCGATGGAAGACTTGTCGTTGACTTGAGTCTTATGAAGAATATTACGGTTCTCCAGAACGGCGAAGCGCATATTGGAACTGGAAACAGGTTGGGAGATGTGGCTTTGGCTTTGAATGAACACGGTCGTGCTCTGCCACATGGTAATCAAAGGTCATCTCAATCTGTCGCAGTGACTGAACTAGCTCAGGTCTCTTTGCATATGTGGGCATCGGTGGTCATAGCGGTAAGATTATCAACTCTCAATCTTTCAGTCTTCCTGATCGGGTATACAGGACATGGCGGATATGGTCTTACATCTCGAATGTGGGGTCTCAATTTAGACAGGATCCGGCAGGTCGAGGTTGTTTTGGCGAATGGAACAGTGACCACTGCATCTCTCACGATGAATGCCGATTTATTCTGGGTCAGATTTACATCGCAACCCTTCCAAGAATTTCCCTGATTCGTTTGCAGTGCATCAGAGGCTCATCAAGCTCCTTTGGAATCGTCACCGACATCGTATACGAAACCTTTGCACGGCCTGATTATGCCATCGCCTTCGAGTATCAATGGAACTTGGACTACGTCACCGCAGCCAAGGCTCTGGGTGATTTTCAGGACTTCGTAAACACTGTTCCCAAGGAATTGGGCCTAGTTGTCCTGTGGAACAAAGGAAATGCGACTGGTTATGTCGGTTTCGAGTTTGGAGGTTCCTGGTACGGTCAGGAGGGACAGGTTCAAAGTGTCTTGCAACCATTCCTGGACACATTGCCCACTCCGATTTTTGGGGCTTTCTTAGGCAATGGCACCTGGATAGATAACCTTGCGACGCTTAACAGTGGTCCGCTTGATACATCCCTTCGGCCTGATACCAATGACACATTCTATGTCAAGTCTTTGGTGACACCTCAGGAGGATCCGATGGACGAGAATACGAGAGTGCAGTTCATGAAACATTTAGCGACTGATGGATTCAGTACACCGCTGGTATGTTGATTGACATCCGCAGATATTTGCTCATTCGTTTCAGAATTGGTTCATCCAGGCCGGACTTTACGGCGGCAAAGACTCGGCGGTCAATGCCGTCCCAGTCGATGACACGGCGTACGCCCATCGAGACTCCATGTTTACGATCCAGTTTCAAGTTTCCCAAGCACCAGTCTTTTCCGAAGACGGGTTTTCATTCGTCGAAGGTACGAGCTGACTTGCTTCCCACTTGGATCATGCTGACTAGGCACAGGTATGGTCAGCAGTATTACGGACAATATGCCGCCCGATTGGGATTATGGGGCTTACTTGAACTACATCGATGACCGGCTCACCGATTGTAAGTAAACTGGCAGCAGACTGATGCTTCGTTACTCATTGAGATTTTCAGGGCAAAATCTGTATTATGGGGGTCACTATCCTCGTCTGCAAGATCTTAAGAGGGAATATGATCCGACGAATGTCTTTCGGTTCCCCAAGTCTATCGAGCTGTGAATACAATCGCATACAGTAGTAGCAAGCTAGTCTTTGAATGAAAAGTCTTATTCTTTGACAGATTCGTGCGACTCGTTGACTGACATCGTCGACTGACTAGTGGGACTTGATTTGATCATTGATGGGATGAATCATCGGAACATCTCCTCGTGATACGAGATTACTTAAAACCGCTTTGAAATCGACCTAGGTTTATATGAAAGCAACCACCAAGAAAGAAAAAAGATCGACGAGCAAATTCACCGGTCAGTGAATACGTCCGGCAAATCTGACATTTCCAACAAAGTAACACCAGCCTCTTCAAGCTCATCTTCAATCTCTGCCTCGATTCTCGACGCTGGAGTCGTTCCGCCTCCGTGAAGAACTTCATAGCGGTCATATGTCCCATGTGCTTCTTTGATAAGCAGAATGTTGTTTCCTCTCCCTAGCGCCGCGCTGCAAGCTGCGAGATTGAGTATAGTAAAGCAAGAGGATGAGGATGGAGGACTCACTAGCCCTGACAGAATAATCCGACTGCATTCCTACAACCACAATTTCAGCGTCAGGCACAATGAGCTCCCCAAGCTTCGTCCCAGCAAATGCATTGTTTTTCTTTTTGTCTATCACGGGCTCATTCGATAGCGGTGTATATAAGAGCTGCCAGCCAGGAGACCCAGGTTCGTCTGGCTCCCCGAAATCTCCGCTGTTTCGAACATGAATAATCAAGGGAGGTGGGTTGGCGTTTCGGGCATGTGCGAGAATTTGGGCGATGTTTCGCCGGATTCTGTCAGCAGAAGGAACACCTCGCGGCTGGACATCGAACATAGCTACTTGGACGTCGAGAAGAAGCAGGACGTGGCGTCGGGATGGTGCTGGTATCGTCAAGCCCATGGGGGAAGAGGCTGGGTTTGGATGCGAGGCTAAATCGATGGCGAGGAATCGAGGGGCACGTGTGGAAAAGAAGGCCCACGTCATTGACGGCTGAAAGCTTTAAATGTGAAGCTAGTTCGACATGCGAAATACACGAGGCTCTTCGGATTTTGCCGCCGGCGACGCCACAGATTGTACCCGATCATTACGTGGTGATTCTGGGTCGAGGAAAGATAAGGATACATATCAAAGTACTCATCTATCTGCCTTCTGGGAGGGTGCCAGCGTGGATTACTCTTGACATCGTACTGCTTCTTTCTCCGTTGTTTCGCATAATATCGCATCTCTTTGGTCCCAGATCTCCTCAAGTACCCGACGATCATTGCAGTCGAGGATCTCGTCTGAATTCCCTTGCCGTCTCATCTGACGAACTGAAGACCAAGTACGGAATCCATCGTGTAATAAATGTTTGGTCCTATTCGAGTTTAATTTCCCTTGATTGGGCGAAATATCGTCAACTGAGCTAGCTTGACAGCAACTCTACTTCAGGATCAGGGAGAGGTTCGAAAATATTTGGAGCCTTGAGAAGGGCAATCATCGACATTCTGCTCAACGGCGATGATATGCGCGTCATGGGCGAAACCCGGTCAGTGCGCACCGCCGCACGGTAGGAAGGAGGACCAAAACCAAAAAAATCATGGTTCGATCTGGTATACCTGGACTGCTTCAACTGCCACGGCGAATCAGCATCGCTGGTACTTGAAAATCTCGTCATGTCATCATCCTCACGTCACCATCATCGCCCAACCTCCGATCAATTTTCCCACTATCGCTTGGCTCCGCCCTGTGACCGCCTTTTCTCTAGCTTTTCTCCAGGACGATAAGCGTCGGCTTCCCAGCGCCTAGAAGCCAATATCGTCAAGGCTAATCGATCAGTCGAGGAGCGGCGGTTATCCTCCGCGAGCACGACCAAGCAGAAGTAGGGTCACTCCCCCGGTTGTACGAGCGCGAATACGGCCCCAAGTGCGCTTATTTGAGATGGAACGAGGCAGAGATCGCTGATTCTTGCTGTAGAAATCAAGGGACGCTCGTCACTTGAACTCAAGGCCCCTTGTCTTTTAGCTCTGTGCTAGATCCCGCCGCGACCTTTGCCGGCTTTTTCATCGGGAGCAGGATAGGACGGTGCGAGACACCATATACGTCTTTGTATATTACTGAATTTGTGGGACAGAGCCTCGTAGCGAACGATCCTCCACGAACAATTCTGGTGCCACCAGAATTCTTCTCCCAGAAACCGTCGATATCGGATACCAACCATTGACGACCAGCGCTCAGCGGTGCAGATGGTGACTCCAGAGACCGAGCTACATCGAATGCGGCATCTGCAAGGGCAATCTGGCTCTTCTTCTTCGAATTCACCCCAGCAATCGCAATCGCAATTCCAACCCATTCCCCAATCCCATAAACCGCGCTTTTCACCGTCTTCTGCGCCATCTCGGTCTTCGGACTCAACTATGTCTTCCTCTGGCCGAGATCTAGAACCCTATCTGCAGGACAATGTTGAAGAGAGCGAGAATGTGGAAGCGAGAAAGCGGGGTAGTGAGGGGGAAGAGGGTAGCAGAGCATCCAAAAAGCGTCGAGGGACTTTAGACGGTTTCTCGAGCGATCTTTCCAGAAATCTTTCGAATCACCGGTCTTCATCCAGTGCCCATCTTTTTTCTTCTACTATGGACCAGGATTCTTCTACCGCGACCCAGGATTCATCTACCGTAAACAATCAATCTCCCACCTTTGATCCAGCGTCCGGCAGAGCTAATCTTTCTTCCGTCCGATATCCATTTCCTGCCGAACCTCCCAGTTCGTCGGTGTCGCCTTTTGATGCCCAGATAATCCTGTCGCCTTCAGTGACCGAGCCATCTGGGCGGGATAACCCAGTCGTAATGCAGGATAGTCCAGTCGCAGTGCAAGATGATACCGCAGCGCTGATGGATCTGGATCCCGACGACTGGGACTTGACGTATCCGCCTAGTCCCCAGAATGAGTCTGAGACGATGGGTGAGACGGTGGATGAGATTACGAATGAGATGATAAATGACACAGGTAAGCGAATTCCTCGAGGTCATCCAGCAGCTCTAAGGTTTTTAAAGGTCATTTTGGTGACGAAGAAGATGGTAGAGACGTAGAAGAGGGTTTTGGTGCTAGAGATGATGAAGCAGATCATCCAGACCCCGGAGATGAAGCCGATCATTCCGACCCTGGAAACGTTGCACAGCATCAATCTGATGAAGATTCTCAAACTGATGAATCGAACCGTGAGGAAGACTGGATGTCAGAATCTCCGGTTCGACTGGATAAACTTCGTCGAGGAAAGAGGTCTGGGAGAGAGGGAGGTGGCGATGAAAGGCAAGATGATGAAGCGAGAGAGGAAGATGAACAAGAGGAAGCTGCTTCTGAAGACCATGCTGGTGAAGGTGAAGAAGACCAGATTGACGAAGAAGACCAGAATGACGAAGGAGAGGAAAGCTGTTACCGTCGGGGTGCCGATGGTAATTTCTATTGCACGGTCCCTCGATGCAAAGGAGGTCGATTTAGAGACCCTTATACTGCGAGAAGACATGCTAGGAATATTCATGCGCTTGGGGAAGGTGAGCTCGCTGTTCTGTTCTTGTTTTTTCTTCCCTTGCTTTCAGGCTGTGTCTCGCTTCTGCTTCTTGTTCTGTTTTTGCTTCTTCATCGTATTCTTCTCCTTTGTATTCCTTCAGCTGACGCCCGTCATAGCTCCGGACGTGCGCTGTCCGGTATTTCCTTGCAGGGGCAGGTTATTAAATAAGGAGGCTTGCAAGAAACATGTTGAGGATAAGCATCCGGGGAAGTGGAATGGTACGTTTTTCCGTCAGTTTTTCTTTTCGTCCTTCTCTTCATCAATCTTCCTTTGAGGTCGTTTTATATTGATTTTGGTTATCTCTAAGATTGATTTGGTCTCTATTTCGAGCTTTCCGCTTCGTCCGGGTTTCGTTGATGTCCCTTTCCTTCGGTTCTTCTTTTCAGTTTCGCTCTTTGCTTCATTCTTCGGGCTCAGCCCCTGTTTCACGTTTCCTTTTGTTCTCTTCCCACCTCGAGATCATATTCTCTTCCACTCTCGCCCTCCTTTACCGTCGCTCACGCTCTTCTGCAGATTCTCTGGTCTTACAACGTAAATGCTCTTTCTTATCTGCCATATACATACCTGCGCTTTCTAGTCTTCATACATTAGCTGACTACGAAACAGATGTTGTTCCCAGTGATCCATATGTCCGTCCGAAGAACGGGAAAGATGGGATCTTGCCGAAAAGTCATCATGCCAAAGATCATCATGCTGTGTCGCGGAACAAAGGTAACAAGAAGCGTCAGTACTCTTTCTTCTTTTGTTGAGAAAATGAGACTAAAGATTTGGAACAGGATCGAGTGGAATGTTGGCAAGGTCGACAGTGTCACCTCTTCCAAAGCCTCTACCGCCGAAATCATCTCCTCCAAGATCGGAGATGCCGACGCTGCCTCTTCCAAAGCCTCTTCCACCGAAATTACCCATTCCGAGGCCTCGTGATACTAGTGTCAGGCTGGAGATCCGACCTGGGCTTCCGCCTCCGAGACGGCAGTCAACTCTTGCTTCCGGCTCTTCGTCCCGACTTTCAAGAGGGAAAAAGGAATCTTCCTCGGATCTTTCTGCTCGTCGTTGTTTGAACCAGTCTTCTTCCCAATTTTCGAACCAGGCTTCATCATCGTCAAAAACACAGTTACCTTCATCGACAAAACGACCATCTTCATGGGAAATGCAGTCATCTTCAGCCAGAATCCAGCTATCTCCCCCCAGAGATCAGCCATCTTCGCATTCAAAACCCCAATACGATGCCGATAACCATAGTTCAGGTTCTCCAGTTATTACTGCTGCCCAGGATTTGAATGAGGAACAAGACGTGAACTCGGGACAAGATCTCTCGGATCTTTCTGACCTCTCTACGCTTGGCGAATTCTCGGGGGATGAACAAGAAAGAACTGAGCCGGCAAAGCGGTCCGCGGTCAGTTGGATCTTACAAACTCGACTGTCGAACCAGACTGATTACTCACCATTGGATTAGCTATCGCGCAGCAAGATCTACAGATGTCGCTGGCCGGGATGTACGTTTGAAACTAAATCCGCCCTGTCTCGACATATGGTATGTTATGTCTTTCAATTCTGATATTCTTCCTCAGCGATAATTGCATCACAGCGCGGTCATACTGGAGAGCGCCCATTCCGATGTAGTGTTCCAGATTGCGACAAGGCTTTCTTGGACAGCACTGCGCTCAAGAATCACTCGGTTAGCATTATACGTGATGACTACTGACAAGTGCTATGTTTGACTCATGTTTTTACGTTTTCTTGTCTAGGTCGTGCATACTGGGTATCGACCTTTCAAGTGTCCGAAATGCCACAGGGTATTTGCGAGGAAATCGCAATTGAAGACACATCAGGTGCGAAAGCTGCTGCGACTTTTTATATCAGCTGACATTATGTTGTAGTCTGTTCATACCCGTGAAAAGCCGTAGTTGCTATTACTAAAGCGTAACGTCAATGAACACGCGTTTACGACACGTGCTGGGAGTAATGTCATCGGACTATATATTTGCCTCGATTTTACCACTAGGGGAGACGCCTCGGCAAAGACCTTGCTTGGGATGAAAATAATGAACTGCGGGATTTGCTAAATTTTTCAAGGATTCATGTTGGAGTTCCTCCCAAACCATCTCTGCGAGCCAAAGGGTGCTTGAAAAGAATATTGTCACACAGCGGAGTCGAACTCAGGACAAACCAACGTCGTGAGTATCACACCAAATTTGCCCCTGTTTGTGAAAAGAAATTGGTGCCTGAAACAAGAAGGGGGATGTGTAAGCAAGGTAAAGTCTCTGTTTGAGGTTCATTATAATCCAAGCTGATTTTTGCTTGCATTTGTTGAGAATTCTGAGAGTATAGATTCTGCCGAACGATTCATGTCGCCGAAAAGTGATGGTTGTGAGCACTCTTTGAGCCTCGACATTTCCTTTATTTAAACCTTCTATCAAATTTGTTTCCAAAGGCTAGGATGAGCATTTAAGAAGCTGAGCTCTGAGACCCCGAAGAAGGGCCAGTGGATGGAGTCAATGAAATGGCCATCAATCTCTTGGCTGAAAAGTTCAATGATCAGGGGGTGTCTTCCAGTCCATTCTCTGTGCAAGTAGAAAAATTTTCTTTGAAGTGTTTGATTCAACTCAGCAACAGAAATGTAATGACTTGGATTTCCATTGTGAATTACCAGCCTGAGGAATACCTGTCAACTCCTACTTGCAGCACTTAATCCGTCTTGTAATGTGACTCACTGCCTGTCTTTGAGAGTCAGTGGGACGTCTCATGTAGAGTCAGTCTGCGATAGACTGGGCAGGGTCTGGAGCTAGGTCAGTGAAGTTGAGACTACTTCATTGGAGGCTGATCATTAAGTTGAATCATACCCGAGACACGGAGATGAGGATGTTTCTATCATGAGTGACAATCATATAATGTCTTTTCTCATCGTTTATTGCTTCTTGCAGTTTCAAGGGAAAATGCACTTCTCAAGTTGTACTTCTTTGAGCACTCTGAGACTTGGACTCGGCACTTTTGGAGTTTCTACACAACACATCAGTCACGAACACTGCCGAGATTTGACAGGTGATGGACTGAATGGGGTTGTATTTCTTGGTCATCCCGCCCATCACCGCTGTGCAAGACCATTTTTGAGGTAGTACATCATGATAAGGCCTGACCTTTGGCACTGGATGCACAGACACATTGCCAGTTGGATTCTGCTGGGTGACTTGGCCTTTGTATAGAGCCAACAAAAGTCGCAGCCCTCACCAAGCCCCAAGGCCCATGCAGCCATAATAAATTGACTGAGAACAATAACCTATAATCCCTTAGCGCCTGAGATATTTCATTGGATAATTCAACAAATATTCAACCTTTCCAGCTCTAGGAATCCATTATAACAACTTAGAGGTCAGAAATGGAAGGCCGCTATTGCCGCCCATCACCGCCTCCACCCGATCTGGTAAGATCCGCATCAATGCAAGTGCAAAGTGAAAAACTGACAAGTGAAAATGACACATCTGAAGTGCAGATAAGCGCCTTCATTGTGACAATTGGAAAGTAACAATAAACGATGAGATATGTCGTTATACAATCAGGCTGTTTGATGGCTTACATTGCAGAGCAGAAAATACTCTGGCCATTCCGGATAGCAACATTTCTATAGCCCCGAGATAGTGAAAAATACAGACCATTGGCATATCAACACAGGTTTATTATTCTAGTCTTTACGGAATGCGGATATATATCACCGCTTGGATCTTCAAATCTACTGCACACATCAGATTAAATTGAATCTCTTACTCGACATAGTACGTTACTCGCTGGCGTTTCCTATCAACGCGGTGGAAAGCGGGACGTCGGTGCTTGATGAATATCAATGGGCCCTGCTACCTCAATATCTGTTTTTTTTTCGCCGAGGAGATTACCTGGCCTCGGTCGTGGACTCGTCGGATTCAAAAAAAAAAGCAGGCGCGTGACGTGACAATCTATCACGGGACACCATGACAACTCGCAAGGCAAATAATTTAGAAGCCGTGGTCGCTCTACGTGTTCTACGTGTTGGAAGCCTTTGGAAGCGGGATTTGGCAGAGCGACGGAATCGACGGATACTGAGACAACCGGACCGTCGTACCGAAACTGACAGTATTTAGCTCCGGGCACCAAAATCGTCCATGGAGCATCGAGATTTTAATGAGTACATAAGCGGTTGCACTAGCGCCACCCTGTTGTCGAGGTATGTCTCTTGAAACGCGACCCAATCGAATTATAACACGATGGTTGGTGCAAGAAAAGCTCAATCCATTCACATGTCTTACCGTGGAGCGCTCGGATTCCACGCTGTCACGCCCTCGGTAACCCCAATAATCTCACACAAAGACGGTCGTCTGAAAGGTTCTGAAATTTCAAAGCATGGAGAAGAGAAATAAGTGAAATTGGTCTCTTGGAGGAAGACAGCAGACACGCAATGTCACACGCGCCCTTCGATTCAAGGAAGCAAGCTTGTTTTCGGTGATAAGCAGGTTTTTCTTCGGTCATGCAGTGCCGGAGTCTTTCTCCCTATTATAATCATAGCCTCTCTTCTTCCATTTTGACCCAAGCCCGATTGACGGCCGCTATGTTTCGAGAAACTCGAGGACTTGTCAGATCGACTTCATTATGCAAGTTCGAGGCGAGGCAACAGATCGCCTTCCGCGACATCTCCAAGATATGACGGATAGCGCGGATGTGGAGACCAAGTTCAGTCTTCAATTCTAGGCACAGAAGGCGCCACCGGGACCGAAACAGAGTTCTGGCCTTCCTATATTCATTTGAGATATGTGAGAAACGAAGGACCGCTTGCATCCGTCGCTTGTTTCCGCAAATTTGAATCCGTCGGACGTCGCAGCTTTGACCTCGGGGAGCTTCAGCGATTCTGTGCTCGCTGGATGATTTGCGATCGCCTGGGCTGAATAATGCAGAGGATGGATCTCCTTCTCCGCGGTCACCAAATTGATCGACGCAATCAGGAAAACGTGGAATCATGGACGCTTCTGGGAACTTGCCAAGTATAACGTGGGACATTCAACCATTAAACTTTCGTTTCCATAAAAGTACCGCTGTGCAGCTGCGTCGGCCCCATCGAAAGTCCGAGAGAGGTGAGAACAGGTGACACCAAAAAACCGGATAATCACTTGAAGGTTGGGAACAAATCTGACAGAAGAGGAGAAGGCGTTGCTCCAGAACCAAATCTACTAACGCCAGGATCATGAGTGATCTCTATGACATTGCCATATCGGTTTGATCAAGACTCACAACAGTAAGTATCCTATTTCGAACGACGCCTGCGTCCAATCGTTCATGTCTATATTGGGGTTGAAGGCATTGGCCGTTCTATTATTGACATGCATTCTGAACTCACCGACCTCGAGATCATCAACCTTGTTGCAATTCCAACAAATGACGAAAGTGTCCAGGAATTCAAGGCCTTCTTTCAAGGTACTATTTTAAATTGAAACTGCCATGCCATGCGAGGCTCGGTCTCCCGAAGCAATGAAACCTTCATATCTGACATATCACACGATACGAAGAAGGTCTGATCATGTAAACGGTACCGAAAAGGAATTCTTACCACCATGTCTTGACAGAATCCAGATTCAAGAGACTCTGAACGTGAGCAGGGGATTAAATGTCCATGACTTCCAATGGACTCACTGGATTGAATCATTTAATCATGCCACTACGGTTGATCTGTGGTATATTTAATCGCTAGTATGAGCAGAATCAAGTTATCTATGCCAATCTCAAGTGTACTCATGTGGTCCAAATCAATAGCGCTCAGGATGTGGTGCGTGACGGATAAATCAGGAGCGAACTTCTTTTATATCTCTATTGTATTTGTTCACGAACGAAGCCAAGATTCTAGGCTCATTCAATGCGGTTCGTGTCTTGGAGCGTATAACACGAAGAGCTATTCTTGCCAGGTACACTCGTGAGGCGACAACGCTTGAGTGTCGGTCCTCGGATGGCTACCCTCTAGGCTGGATTGAGTTCCGTATGTCTGTGGATCAAGCGATTTACTCCATGAGTATCACAGTTAAATCAAAGACCCCACCCTACTGGACCTGGTTCTTCACTGCTCTTTACCGACTCCGCCAGCGACTGAAGGGAGTGGGTGTTTGGAAGATGGATATGGTATCGGTTTCAAAAGATCTATTGAGTTTACAATACAAAATTGAATGAATGATAAGTAACAGACAACAATAGGTAGTACATGTACAATATTACAAAACACGAGATATGTGACGCTGGAGCGAAATAGAGTATAATGTATGGGACAGAAACGTATAAACTGGAAGAATAAATGGTGTATCGTCCGGACAGGTATAGTTCACGAAGAGTGAATGAATAAATAAACACGAAACCTGCTACCACCGCGTCCGAGTCTCGCTGGTGAATGTCCTGACCTTTATCGGAGGTTCCGGAATAGCATAGACATAGGGGATGGGCGAACTGCTATATGGGCTGATGGGACTTGCACGAGAATGTGAATCCCGGACCATCGGACCTTGGCTGGCAGCATGATTGCTCCCAAAGACCGAGACAGCGCTACTGCTGCCCGCGGGTGAATGCGGCGTCGCTGGTGAAATTGGCGGGGACGCTGTTGAAACACCATCATCATCTCGACTCCATCGGTCTGGAACACTCAGTCTCGACGGCAGACTCTGAGAGGAGGAGAATGACGATCTTTGCGATGAGGAAAATGAGGCGCGACTGGTACCAGGATAAACTGAGGGCGGTCCGGTCAGTGATGGGGGTGGATGTGACCAATTGGATTTTGGAGACCCGATTCTACGAAGAGAATCAGAAACAATATAGACAGGTGTCCAGAGTCCAGCCACCTACTTGATATCCGGTGTTGAAAAGGATCTAGAGCGTTTCAAGTCCCAAGACGACCGATCTTCGTCTCGAAAAGGTATTCGCTCCTCTTCTCGTGATCGATCTGGTTCATCGTCGCTTTCTCTGAGTCGCCGAAGAACAGCCGCTGGGGAATTATCCGTCCCGTGTACGCCTCTGAGTTCTTCCATAGCGGATATCGGTGGTAGAGCATATTGCGATAAAGAGTCGCGGAGACTGCCGCGACGAGATGATTGTGAATTTTGGATTGGTGCAAGGACAATGTCTTCAGGTCGAAATGACGAAGAAGATTCGGCTCGTAATGAAGACTCCGGTCGCATCGAAGACTCGGGGAAAGAAGAATGTCGAGCCCTGTTACTGGAATGAGACTCGGGAGGATAAGGCGCATATCGTGGCCTTAATGTCGGTGACGGTAAGGTCCGAGGTCTCGAGAATGTCGTCGGTGACGGTCCGGAAAACGTCGGTGAAGGCACTGTTCGCGGTGGCGGTGGATTGTATCCATATCGCGAAATATTGGGATTATCGTGGACGCGAGAATCCTGGCCAGGAGTATTGATGGTAGCCCAGTTGACCTTTCCATCCGCTACCGCTGCCACTGATCTTCTTACACGTCGACGACCTGGCCCTGAAGCAACGACTTGTCCATATCCTGGTTGATCTGGCGACAAGCATGTGCTCGGGAATGTCGGGCTGATAAACAATGATCTGAGAAACGAGTGGCGACTGGATATGAATAAAGCACATACCCAAATAAGGGAATCAAATCATCTCGGATTGGCCAGGCGACTCGTCTCGATAAACGTAATGCGACCTGCAAAAAAAGGCTAAGGTTATTTTGACATCAGCGTCCGCGGCGGACATACCTCATAAGGCATCCAAGTTCCTTGAATTTTGAGGTACCCGCCTCGGACTCGACGAATGACCGGTGCAAGGTCCGGTTGCGAGTCTATCATTTTGACAATGTCCGCTGTAAAAGGACGATTGAGCTATAGAAGCGACGCCATCGAGGCCGAATGTCACATACCCTTGGAGTTACCTAAAGCTGAATGAAAAACAGTGTCAATCAGTAAATGGACGATAGATTGTCCGAGGAAACGTAACATACCTTTCCAAATCCCGGTCCATAGAATGTATCCGTCGTCAATGTCCATCATGATCCACTGTCCGTTAAGAGGGTATTCGTAGACAGGGCTGCACGAGGAGAAGATTATCGATAAACCGTCAAATCGTCAGTGGAGGACCTGGAAAACCCAAAAAGCGACTGACATATATCCTCTTGGATCATTACTCGTAATATATCGCCCTTTTGTAACATGGTGATTTGGGCTGGCATACGGGCGGAACCTGGGACCTTGAGTGGCTGAAGACGAATGACCTAGGGTCGCCGGAGAATGTCCCATACTTGAAGATGCTGGAGAAGCCTGAATGTTTTCCTGTGATGAAGACATTAGTATATGTCGAGAAGGAGACCTAAAAAGAGGCGTCGAAAGCGCACCTGAAGGATTCCGCTGGTCATGGTAAAAGGAAGACCGCTGTTGGAGGAATGTTCTCCAAATAGAAGTGGAGCAACCAATCAGGCGCGTGAAACAAGGGACTGGCGCTAGGAATGACGGGACTAGCGCGACTAATAAAGAAACTAGCGCGAAGAGTCGAGAGTTTCTGGCTCGACGCAAGGACTGGCAAAGCGGTTCCGAGATTGATGATGAAAGGGAAAAGGAAAGTGGGAAATCAGGAACCTTGTTGCACATATACGTTTTTGCGGACCACGAGTAAACGAACCCGAGCTCGATATCCCCACTTGTCATAGCGCGATAACTACATTATGTCGTCAAGCGTGAAAATATATCATCAAGGCCTGGAGCGTCGGTAAATCGGCGCTTCTGATGTGGAGGAAATCCAAAAGGAAATCCTGGTCCACCGACTCCTCAATACCCAATATTGTTTCGCAGCGGAAATATAGAATTCTTGGACTGCGCAAAAGAACCTAAAAGAACTGAACTGCGCAAGCAAGCTTGACGGCTGCGATGGTTTATGACATTGAGAAATTGGCGCAAAGCGTGTATTTCCCCATTCTCCAATTCTCCCACCGGCCGAAGGTCTCGGCCGGTCTCCGAATCGGTCACTAATCTCGATCGTGCCTGAGAATAGTGATCCTCGATCGACCGTGAGATCACGAGCTCGTACCGGGGCGCCGGACCGTCCTTATCTCATTTTTTCGGTACCGAAATATCTTGGGAATAAAATAGAGCGCTGGGAACAATCAAAAGTGTTGCATATGGTCCCGAATGTAAAAATCTATTTGGAAAGAAAAGATCCCATCGTTTCAAATTTTAGTCGACGTCAAAAAGAAAATCTGTGCCCGTCTCGTCGCATTAGTATCTAAAGACCCTGACC
The DNA here is from genome assembly GCA_029320655.1 of Mycena floridula. NCBI lineage: Eukaryota > Fungi > Basidiomycota > Agaricomycetes > Agaricales > Mycenaceae > Mycena > Mycena floridula. The sequence continues at coordinate 256,858 of JARIHS010000036.1, read as the reverse complement.
GTCTCCTGCAAATCGCGTAAGAATTCGTCGAACCTCTGAAGACCCCAATCCACCAGTCGTGTAAACGACTTTGCTGGTTTCGAAGCCATTGAACTGGCTGGCGGCGCAAATGGTATAAGCGCCCATATTGTCGAATCCCAGCCAATCGCCGACTTGTAAAGCGCTCGGAAGAGTCGTCGAGGCATTCACACAGTCGATCGAATCGCATGTTGGTCCCCAAACGCTGCAAAGAGATTGCGGCTCCGAAGAAGCAACGTGAAAAGACCCGTTCATCGAAAGGACATACGGTTCGACCACCTGATGATCAAACAATATGCAGTTGAAAGCCCCATAGACGCCATCATTGATGTAATCTGAAAGAAAACCACAATGAGAACAAGACAAGAAGACAAAATAAAGGACTTACACATGACACCGTCTTGCTCAGGCAAAGCACCTCGTCGTGCAATGATATTAGCCGCCAGACTGAAGGCTTTGGAAACGTAGAACCGTCCAGGTTCTGCAATAATCCTGATATGGTCACGATCAGGAAAATAGCGATCAATGGCGTCGCTCAGCACCCGAGCTGCAGCTTCGAAAAGAGTATCTTCGAAACCGCCGCCGACGTCGAGGAGATTGAAAGTATAACCGGCCTCTTGACCCATGTCGAAGACCTGTCGAGCTCGCATAATGGCATCGGTGTAAACCCCAGGGTCATAGCATCCACTTCCAACATGAAAGCTAACTCCAATGACATCAAGGTCTAATTCCTTTGCTTTCTGCAGCAGAGAAGGAACCGAAACGAGCGCTGCACCGAATTTAAGACCAAGTCGACAAAGACTTTTGGTGTCGTCGGTCAGGATTCGAATGACCAATTTGGCTCTTGGATGAGCCCGAGAAATCTTGTAAAGCTCGTCCATGTTGTCAAAAGTCATCATGTCGACACCCATCTTGGCAGCATTGCGGACAAAAGACACTGCTTTACATGGATTGGCGAAAATGATGCGGCCGGGAGAGATTCCTCCGATATTGAGGACTTGGGAAATCTCGCCATTCGAAGCGCAATCGAATCCGGCTCCTAGAGCCGCGAGAAGACGAAGGACATATGGATCTGGGTTGCATTTCACGGCTGCTCAAGAAATCAGCATCTGGGAAACAGCAAAGAAGATGAGTCGACGTACCGTAGAATGGCTGAACCTCGGGCAAACATGCCTTCCAACGAAGGTGTTGTCGGTAGACCTGGGAAATGTCACCGACGAAAAAAGCCTTTTCGGTGTCCGGCTCGTCGTTTTGTGCTAGAGCATTGGCATTCATGATTCCATTACGGAGATGGACGTCTGGCCGACCATGGAAAAGAGGAGAAAGAGACGGAAATGGCGATATAGGTGCCTCGTCTGAATGATAGGGCGAAGAAGATTCGGCAGAGCGAGATTCCGTCGAGCTCCAGTTGCCGAATACCCGAGCAGGTTGCGATAAATCAAAACGGTTAGGAGTAGCCAAAGGCGAAAGAACCTCGATTTGACCCATGTTTGTCGTCGAGATATTGGACGCTTCTATGGCGTCGTCTATATCGTGGGGTAGATGTGGGACGTCCAGCGGTTATGACTGGTGGAAGAGGGGATAGAAAAAGATTCAGAGTCGAGTTTGATGTGGAATTCGTCCAAGATCTACCGAACCTCAACCGCTGAGGTCGAGGACGGTAAAAGGAGCTTCCTTGCAGACGGTGCTGGTTTCCTCGCTTGACTGCGAGGCGATTTTGGAGGAATGGTCGGTTGACGACAAAGGAAGAGAACGGGGAAAGGGGAGAGATAGTTGGTTGGTTTGACGGAAAAGCGTGTAAGGTAGGTCCTGTCAGGGAGGTTCACCTGAAGAAACATTAGCATGACGAAACCAAATCGATAGCTAAAGAAAAGACCGCAGCCTGCAGGAAAATCCCTAGCCGACGAAATCGCCTAGCGACCAAAGCTACAGTAACCGGATTCAACAAGAAAAGGACTAACCTCGTACGGATGACCACCTAGATGAAAGAAAAAGCTTCATGAGCATTGTGGCAACCATCGGGGAAAATAGGAAGACAATGAGGGAGAAGACCAGGACAATGCCCGAGGAGAAAACAAAGGAAAGGAAGGCCAGAAAAACAACCAAAAACCAATGAAAACCGGGGAAAAATAACGAGAAAGAGTAACGTACTCGAGGGTCAACAAACGGAGATCTCTGTTTCTTTCCTGGTCAGAAATGGTGAAAGAGAAAATCGAGTGCTGCTTTCTGCGGTCGTGCCACTGCTGACAACGACGGAGAAGGGCACTGGTTTTTGGGTGCTCGTTGCTTTTCGGATCTTCGTCGCTGTAGGTGGTGGTCGAATCAGAAAAAATTTCTCGTGTGCCGGTGTCCCACGTGATCTGAACTGCATAGGATCTCGGACCGGGCCGAGATATCGCCGGTGAGCGGTCATTGGCTGATGTCTGTGCTGCAGGGCCCTTTTTCAAATGTACTTACTTTCTCGTTGATTTCCCTGCTAGGTGTCAGCGAATGGAATGGAAGACTTGAAATCACCTCTCTAATTCCAGACAATCCGAAAGAAGCTGAACGTGGCATATGACTAAAATTGTAGAAATTCCTCGTGGAGAGAGTGGCTCTTTCAAGGCTCTTTATTGTCTCGGGCTATGGTGGATTAGCAAGTGAATTTGAAGTAACTTCGCACTCCAGCACCTTTTTGTCTTGGTCGCTGGATCCCATGACCTGTCTTTTGCTCTGTCCTCGGATTCCAGAAGAATGTTTGCGCCGCATGCCAGAAGAACATCGTCCCTGCCGCGACGTTGGGGGCCTGCTTGGCCTACCGACGCTTGCCTTGAAGATTGACAAAGCTCGTACGATTCCAAATCCTTAGGCTTGGATTCCAGAATACTGTCGTCCCTGTAGGAATCCAGGCCCGCCGTTGACATATCAATACAAATATTCCGTCAACTGCCCTATCCATATAAGGAAGATACGTAACCATATAGGGAACCAATCGCTGATCGAGATGATGCGGTTCATTCCGCCGTGATGCGAACAATCGCGAGACTCGGACTCCCTTTTTAGGTCTCGTGAGGTCATACTCTGGGCGGACGTGTCAGGTTGGTTATGTGAACATGCTGTATGATCCGCCGAGATGCGATACAAGCGCCAGCTCCTCGCTTGATAATGCCGGCTCCACGTATAAACAGTTCTGCCTCACCGGGAAATCATCTGAAATCACAGTGATTCAGACCTCAGTACTTGATGAGCAAACAGTTGACAGATTCAAAATATCCGAGCCGGCGATAAACAGGTCTACGGCCGTAAGTTCCGTATCAATCGACTTTTCCTGGGATGGTTCTGAGTTGATTGACCTCGGGATCACGAAACGTGTCGAGAATTTCAGATTCCAGGACATCGTGAACCATTTAGGGACTATTAGGCCCATGTCATAGAAAAGTTCTGTCCTCTCTGTTCCATTTCCAGCCAATCTGATCCAAGATGTCAGTCTAGTGATCGAGGACTCGAGGACCTGTCAGACTCGCTTGGCTGTATGTCCAAATAGATGCCATGTTCTCGAGGACTCGAGCATCTATTATCTATCAGAGTGGGTCGACTCCATCTGTCAGACGGATACAATGTTCATCTGTCACAGCTCTCACAGCTCCATCTCGAGAAAAGACATTTATATTTTCATGGGATTTTTAACACGGGTATGTATCCGTATCGGCCACTACGGCGAATCGAACGATAGACCGCCAAGGTGACACCGGCGGATAGCTGTAGAAACTGGTTAGGTTGGGTTTCGAGGCACAGGTGCCGCTAAGCTGCTGATGTATTGCCCGAGATGTTGCCCGAGATGCTGAAATATTGAGCGGGGCCGAAAGCATGAGACAAATCTACTCCTTCCGTCGCTCCTTTTTTTCTCCCACATTCTCCGGATGCTTGATGAATCCGGTCCCGAAGGCGAAAGCACTGGTTGTACTGCGATGGCGTGTGATTCCGTCAACTAATTTAGTGAGCGATGACATCAAGTTCATCTCATCTCAATTGCTTCCATTGCCGGTTATACATATTGGCTGCTGATCACCCATGGCAGCAGATCACTAGGTCTATTCCTCGACACTGGAAGTTGTCATGCCAGAGCGGCAATTTGATTTCCACCGCTTGCTCGTATTCTGCCAACAATAAAATTCTCCCGGTCCTACCCCGCATAAAGTGTCGAGGAAATTAGATGGAGCCGCGGATTCCGTCGCAAGCCGCTGCTAGTCCGCTGCTTCGTTTCTTTCTCACCTGTTCTCACATTCCGGCGGCTATGTACATCGCGAACTTGATGCGCCCGGGACTGTGCAACTCCAAGTATGGGTTTGATTGGGTCTCGAGGGCGTGACATCGTGGAATGAGCGTTACTCTACGTCCTGTCCTAACAATCGTGTGTTCTCGTGCATTCTTCTCGTTTAACGATGGCATATTGCGCTCATAATCGTTGGAGTCTTGTCGTCCAACAATAATGATATCCTGCGCTAGATGATGATTCTCGAAATATCAGGATGGCGCAACCGCCGCTGTATTGATTGAATCTCGATCCTCTGTCAAGTCCGGAACGAGATTCCGAGACATCTCCTTGCGGAGGTTTCCCACCACCTCTGTCAAATCTCAGCCTTGTCTCAACTTCTAAAAAGTTGGTCGCCGATTCTTCAAACTAGTCTCACTAGATATCATTTCTATAATATCTTGACTTACAGGACTCGTACGATTTGCCCGTAACTGAATAGATGCCGTAATCTGTCCTAGACAGTTATATAGACACCTTACTGTTCTCATGACACTCTGAAGCTCGGAAACCTGGAAAAAAGACTTGGAAGGGAAAGAGCCTGTAATGGGCAGAAAGATATGTCCACGCTCGAGATTCAACTGCATGATCTACTTATCTAGATTCTTCGCTATGACCTGTGGCGTCTGAGGGATAGACCAACAAGCATTCTAAAGATGTCAGTGGGCTCAATGAATATGGCTCGATAGTCCTACAAGCGATCTCGAAAGTAATTAGATCCGATGTATGGATTCTCTGTCGGCAACGGATGCTGGTCTTTCCAGCGCCACAGAAGGTCCATAGCCTTTCTTCTATTTATTCATAGCTTATCCACGTTCACGGCGTCTACCTGTCAGAATCGGCGGACCATCTCTGAACAGGATGCAACTGTCAATCAGTGGCGAGGTAACTGGCTCCATTGATATCAGAAAGAGTGATATACACGTTTACAGAAACTTTCAACTATTCTATTGAATATCAAGTGCGCAGTGGGCTCGAAGATCGCAGCAATGACTTTAAAGATCACGAGGTATCCCGAGACAAATTGCTTCCGTCAAAACTGGGAATATCTTGCGTCGACATAGCGATGCTAATGCAGGTTGTGGTCCTTGATGACGGTCTGGGATCTGGTTTCGGAATCTGTACAATGCTCACGCTCATCCATCTGGTGATCCATGAATCTCGTAGAGAAACGAGGTTTCCTTGAAAGAATCTTTGGAGAACTAGAGAATTTCTGGTCCTTGTATAGATCATTCCCCTGTTCCATGATTTCTTTTGAAATGATGTATAGGTGCAGTATTCAGTATGCTTACTTAAATTTCTTATTTGGGTGGTATCCAGAACTCGGTGCCCCCCTGCAATCTTCAGCTCCATTTCACATCTCTTGAAAATATCATCATCGGGATCACTATACTTGTCACCTGGTGCAACGGAAGCAACTTGGTTCCTCCTATTTTTCAAACCCGTTGCCTTTCCCAATGCAGATCAGATCAAAATTTATAGAGTACATCACTCCTTTTTTGATGTCGCGATACTGATATAGACCACGGTCAGATTAAGAGTCGATTGTGATTTATTTCTTTGTTCTACATGTCCACCGGGAAATGTGTGCCTTTAGTTTTTGAAATCAAGATATAGACCGGGATTACACCTCCACGACTGATAACCATGTTCTTCGCGACCTTGTTAGACTTTCAAATACTTTCTATTTATCTATCTATCCATCTTTCTATCCATCTTTCTGTGAAAACCGGATGATTTCAAGTTGAAAGTTTGCTGAGGTTCTGTCAGATTCTCAAGTAGCGTAGATAATCCTGACTCTCAAGCATAGCTCTGCAGCATAAAGTAAGAATGGTAGGATTGTATGTGATTGAAGTGTACCTAATACATTCAAGATCAAGTGTTTATATAGCTAGAAATGAGTCAGAGGAGGTATGAGTCAGATATATGTAGAAAGTACTGGAAAGGAATGGAGCCCGATGGAAGGAACTGGAACTTTCGAGGCTTCCAAAGACTCTGGTGAAAGTGACTTGAATTCTCATCAAGTCTGTGACCGTCATACTACAAGCCAGCCATGAGGGATTTCACCCCCAGGGGATAACGGCCTCTGGCCACATTTAGTTCTTCAGCCAGGCTACTTGTTACTATGGATCAGAAATGCGAAACGGAGGGACATAAGGACAGATAAAAGCTCTTCACGATGAAATCTTCTGCCTTCGTCGTGGAGCGAGTAGCGGACTAAAAAGTACTGAGATGAGAAAGATGTCAAATGCTATGTGAGACTTACTCGAAGGAAGAAGACATTGTTCGCTCTGATCACGATTCCAATGGACTGTCTCGCCCTCAACTGCTGGACAACCGCCACATTTTTTCGCAAGCTTCACCAGAATAGGATTGAACATCTTTGGAGCGACACGGAAATAGCCATGCCGTGCATTCATCGAGTTATTTGGCAATGATGAAAAGGTGACCATCAGTTCTGATAGTGACAAATGGCGCTCGGGGAGTAAAAGTACTGCAAGTATATGACGATAGTATATGAATGAGTAATGGATATGGATGGCTGTTTATCTATCATCTGCCTTCGATTCCTTCAAGAGGTACAGACAAATAACTTGTACTATCAGGTTAACCTTAACCTTACTTCGAGCTAGGCTGCTGAGTGCCGATATTAGCCCGGATAAGTAGACTTGACAACAATTCTAGAATCATTACTCAATTTTTCACCTTGGCCGCATGACGCAGGCCCTTCAAACACTTTCCGCCACCATGTGTTTCCCGTTCTCTGGCCGTCGTGATCACGGAAAGAAATATCATTCCAGCATGCCACCCCAAACAAAACCATTATTGGAGTCATTTAGGAGGTGAAAACTGAGGCTTCACCGGCCCATTAGCTGGCGAGTATTGAGGAATCCGGCCACGTCAGTCATTCTCTCTGCCTTGATGACCTTCTGGGATGCACTATCTCGAGAGTTGCGCACTCTAGAACAAAGTGAGCTAAGGCCCATGAGCCGATTATCCTCTGTATACAGTCCAGGTTTGGAGATACCAGATTGGCAAGTTTGGAGTGATTCAAAGCCGAAGCGCCCAAAGAACTGGACAAGGTTGCACTGTGAGCTTTTGAAAGAATCAATCGGAGTTATATGCTGATCATAGAACCAGTGTCAAAGCTTCTCGAATCAAGCGAGAGATTTTCTGACAGTCTTGGAGATCTCCTCAACTTGACTCTCACTACAACATTGTTCAGTCCTTCGAGCCTCTAAATGCCTGTGGAACAACATGGCGGCTTACTATAAGCATATATGGTGAAACATGCTGTTTTTCCAGAGTTCTTGGGAGGTTCGAAGACTGAACGATTCATAGCGGGTCAATCGAGGAAATCTCCAAGACTGTCATTAATTGCGACACGGTTACTATTTTCCGGGTCCCTGCCTTTTATCTCTCGCTTGATTCGAGAGGCTTCAGGACTTCCAGACCGTTGTTGCCTGGTATTCTGCCAACAGAGACTATGTAGTCGTGATGGGAACAATTGATGGTCACTAGGTCTGCACGCGATATCTCCATAATGAGAGCATATTTTCTTAGCTTTTGGTGAATGGATTGTACTATTCAATGAGCCTGACAATTATATATAGTTTATATGGAGTTGCTATGAGAATTGCTCATGCTGTAAGCAGAAAGGTGCTCACAGTAAGAAATCCTTGAAAGCAGTTTCCTTTTTGGGACAAATCTGAGTTTGCCATTGAAAAGCACCTGGTCGACTTGTAAGATCCATATTTTAGTTTGGGCAATTTATGCCTCTGTTGCTGAGATATTCAAGCTTTAAAATAGCAGATTTCACGGATTTGAGGCTATTTTGGCCATTTTTGCAAAAACCGACTTTTGAGAGAGCGATATCTCAGCAACGAAGACATCAAATTGGCCAAACTAAAATGTAGATCTCACAAGTCAACTAGTTACTTTTCAAAGGCAAACTCGGATTTGTCCCAAAAGGAAACTGCTTCCAAGGATATCTTACCGTGAGCACCTTTCCGCTTAAAGCATGAGCAATTCTCATAGCAACTCCACATAAACTATATATAATTGTCAGGCCTATTAAATAGTACAATCATTCACCAAAAGCTAAGAAAAATATGCTCTCATTATGGAGATATCGTGCGCAGACCTAGTGACCGTCACTTTTTCCCATCATTAGTAGGAAGTCCGTCTACCAGTACTCAGACGTAGTTGATGTCATTAAGAGTTGGTTATGGAAAGCTCTCAAACTGGTGCATGGAAGCCTATAGCCGCTTCGACTCGTTGAAACGCACCAGTTGACGATAAATCTGAGCGATTGTGGATGTCTGTCCTGTACAGGTAGCAGGCGGCAAAGAGGTAGGAGATTGGAAGTCTCTAATTGTAGAGCGGTGACACGAATAGACCTAAGGACCACGAGTAAGCTAAGCTACGAGTGATAAAAGAAACAAGAGATAAGATAACCGGAGGCATCGAGGCAATGTCCAACATTAATTCGGGCTCTGAGCATCTAGAATCTCTTAGGAGCCATTGATTAACACTTTGCAGAGCCTGCTGGGCTGAATCTACTTACTAGGAGAGCAGTACTTGAAATGCGGACAGAAAATACACCGATTTGTCTCGAAAAACACTCGATCATACAATCCGGTGTCTCTTCTCCATTCCTCAACCAACTTCTGCGTTTCAAGCTGTTTCAAACAATTTTCAAGCCATTCATGATGTCGAGTGAGGTTTCTGACCGCCTCCAGGTAGCAATGTTGTCAGAGGGTGATTAGTCATCCCTCATATCGGCTTCTTCCAGACTCGTATATAGCTCGATCTGTATGTAGTCTAGAGCTATTGATGCCCTTTATGTCTTTCCTCTAACAGGTTATGGGCCCTCAACGTTACCGTTGCCCTATCCATATCTCAATCATTGTGCTCTTGCCTTTGGACCGCAATTGAGCTGGCCAATTTTGGCAAACACGATATCTACAACTCTTACGAGACGGCTTAGACCAGAGCCAGACGGCGCAGACCACACTAGAGACCAGACCAGACGGTGCAGACCCCACCTGAGACCAGACCAGACGGTGCAGACCCCGCCAGAGACAGGACTAAACTGCCTAGACGAAGGCCGACCACCACTGTGACTGTTACTGTGACCGACGTCGATCAAATCAGTGATAGTTCCGAAACATTGAGCCTCGAAACATTAATTCGATCACATCCGGCACTCATATACAGCGAATGCTTGTTCAGGACGCCATCTTCCCCCTCACTTCTTCCCTGTCACTTTTCCTTCTCCATCTCCCCATCAACTCTTTATTCATTATGACTACTCATCCCTCATATCGGCTTCTTCTGGACTCGTATATAGCTCGATCTGTATGTAGTCTAGAGCTATCGATTCCCTTTATGTCTTCCCTCTAACAAATGCAACGTCAGAAGACGAGCGACAAGGGCGATGACTCATGAGTCTGGCGTCAAGAACATTAATCGTCCATACCAATTACAAAGCCGCGTGACTTTCGGGTACGGTGAAAGGTTACCCGACATCGGTTGGCTGGTATGAGTCATTGCCAATGAGAGCCCTGAGAAGCGTTGATGGCTCAGTCGTTTGCATCGTTTAATACGTCTTAGTAACATGGTAAGCTCTGGCGAGGTTCGAGTCCCGCCTATTTTGCTACCTTTTGCAACCAAAAGGCCTGTGACTTGAAAGAACTATACTGATCCCCGAAGGGGATCAGTGAAAATGCGGGAACGAGTCTTTAGCGTGCCCGTCCGAGACGAGCGCGGCTTGGGGGACCCCCCGAGGGTACCGAGGGAGGGGCGCGCGAGCGAGTGACGGGTACTCTTCCCGCGACTTCAGAGCTCCGAGTTTTGAATCTAGTAGTTCAATGAGATTTATTGAAGATATAAGAAGTGAAATGAGCATCAGAAACTGGAGATATATGTCTGATTTCGCTCGAAACTACTTGGTGACCAAATATGTACATATGCTTACGTAATCGGTATGGACGATTAAGGCTGTGCGTCTGGCGTGGAATATGTCATCAGACTGACGTGAAACTATGTCATCACGCTGACGTAAAGGGATATTTCCAATGCCACGTAATCCTTTATTCCTTTTCATCGGCTGATGACCTTGAGACGCGCGACGATCTTGGCCCATAATTATGCCACCATAAATTCAGCTATTCCTTGCAGAAACCTTGCTTTGTGGTCTCCCAGCTCGAGTTCCCCCGGGCCCAGCACCACTGTTAGACATTCTTTTTCGTGGAGACATTCCCGGACGAGCAGGAATTCCCTCACAAGCCGCGAATTTCTCCCGTCGACGAGAAGACATGCGAGCAATGACGGGACCAAATATATGGAGGTGCATGTTTTTGTGGCTTGCTTTTTGGCTTTTCTGATCCTTGGTGCCTTGGGTTTACCTTCCCTTCCTCGCTTCGCCATTTCTCTCATTCCTGCGGATCATGCTTCCTTCGCTCGAACCATTTCACTTCTTCCTCATTCTGTCGGTCACCCCGTATGTCTCGCTTCGCTCGGTCAACAGGAAGTCACCGAAAACCGCGTAAATGCCCAAAATCCGTATTATCTTTCCCTTCGAAACGGTGCTATCGAAGCCCGCGAGAAGGCATTTAAATCCCGCGAGAATCGACGGGTTGCGTTTATCGATGGAACGTCAGGATATCTCACCGCGCGGGAATTGCATCATGATTTCAAGAATTATATGGACGCAGCGAGAAGGATGGACGACAAAGCTAGTGACTGGATATTTCATGGTATGTGGTATATTCGTGCCTTGTCCCTCATTAATCTTTTTGGTTGATTGGCTTTAGAAAACAACAAAGTCGGTCTGTCCTGATTTAGCTCCGCTGCAGCTCAATGGATTATCATTCACAGTTTACACGATATGGACGGGTTGATTTGCATAGTCTGAAAGCTCACGAAGCTGCTGTGCATACTCGAAGGAAATTGATCGAGGCCAAGAAAGAAGGGGTCAGGCAGGTTACGTTCATCGTCGGTAAGGCTATTTCTTGGTATACCTTGCATCTCTCATGGTATACAGGACGAGCTCTCGACAAACACAGCCTGCGTCCGTTAAAAGTCGAGCTCAACCGGGTCGTCAAAAAGTCGGTCTGTCTATCTTCCTTGCCTGGACATTGTTCGCTCATCGTTTTCCAGCCTAGATTTCCGAAGCGTGGTAGACCCAACAAATTCAGGTCTCCTTGTCGTATTCACAAACAACAGAGACGATAACTATATCGACCGAGACGCCATGGAGGCTCCTCAGCGTCCTGAAGCAGAATAAAAATATTTTTTTCATCATGACGTGATCTGATTACATGATTAAAGCTTCCATCATTTCGACCATCACGCAACGTTTCCGTTTCATCAATTCGTGTCACGACAGCCGAGGCAGGGTATATAAAGCGCTGGCGCGCAACAATGATACCCCAGGCTGGCCAGGAGTTGATTCTCCCTTCCCTCACCAAATCGGTTTCTCTCTCAATCCCACTGGTTGGTTGACTGTCGCTCCACAGGTTGGATAAAATGGCTTTCGTCTCTGTTCACCTCTTGCTCCTCTCCTTCCTCATCTTCTTTTCCCGTTCAGCACAAGCTCATATGTTCAATTTCGAGGACATTTCGAACAATGCTGTCGCGCTTCCAGTGCAAACTGCGGCAATTACGCTGACGCCCCAGCAGCCCAATTTCGCCTTTGACCTCGAGAGCGTCCTGCCTTCTGCTTCGAGCACCATCTCGAACCTGACAGAGCTTCCGCAGAATTGCGCTGCCTATAACAAGGAAGGCAGCGAATGCCCTGGGGTCATGGAAGCATCTAGCGTAACCTTTGATGACTGTGGCAGTGCATTTACTATTTGCCGGTGTACGACTGCCAACATGACGCTGAATGATGCTGTCGACAAGCTCTCTCGGGTTCCGGTCGGATTACGGCGTTACGTAGCGACGGTGGTGCTGTTGAGCGATTCGGCGCCACATGCTTATACCTTGACCACCGGCGACATCCACATGTTTGCATTTACCGAAATGGATACTTGGATTCATGAGGTTCGTTTCTTCTTCTTGATCTATTTGGAAGAGGCCAAAATGAATTACAGGCTGCTCATGCATACGATTATGCTACAAGCACCCCGGTATCTGGCACTACAGATTGGTTGCAAGCTCTTGCGAGCGATTCCTGTGTCCCGGACGAATATTCTCAGACCAACGCTATCGAGGTAAGCCTCTCTTCTCTTCTCGTTTCAGGCTCTAATCCCTCGTAGGATTTCGCTCAAGTCACGGTGCTGAAAATGTTCGCCTTGACGCATGGTGGCAATTACCCCCCTGGGTATTCAACGGATTGCATGAAAAACCAACTGGCTTTTGTCAACTCTCATGCCATGTTTGATCCTAAAACTCTTTTCGGCGATACCTGCGATCTTTCGACTGAAACGAGCTCTGCGACCGGGACCACCGATGGCGCCAGGTATGTTTCTCTTTCTCCTTTCTTCTGTCTCTTCCGTTTTACTGAATCATATTTAAAGACATACCGTCGGCCCAGCGACTTTACGCACCACGAATTCGTATCCTTTGCCTTACACGATGCCAGATCCTGTCGCTACGACTACATCGGCGCCTTCTGGATTCCGAAAGGTCCCGATGCCAGTCCCGACAGTCGCTGCGGTGGGTGCAGATCCAAATAGAAGCAAAAATGCGGGAGGAAAAGCAGTGTCTCCGGTAGGACTGCTCTATTTTTACCCGGTTTTGGGCTTTTTGGGCGTGATGACGATGGTTTGATCGCATTGGTTCTGGTTTGATTGGACGCATTAGCTTTGCTTTGAGGGAAATTATGGGAAACAAGGATCAAGTTGTATTTTGAGACACAATTCATCGAGAATACAGATATTTTGGGCTTTGGAATCGTCGGGGAGACGAAGGTGAGACCTGATCGCAACTGCTCTGGATCGACGCGCAACAACGCAGATCCACGATACAACACCATTGCTCTCCTTCACGACCTCTTTCTGATCCTGTTTCGGCGATCTTCAGGATCCAAGGGCAAACCAATCATGTTTCAGACTCGGAGCCAATTTTGGACCGAGACAAAGAAACCGCCACAGCGTGATACTTATTGGGAAACGTGGATCTGCAAGGAACCTGGTTGACTTTAGTTTCGTGGACATCGTTACAGGTATCTTTTACTGACACGTACAGGCTTACCAGTAGCCTCGTCACCGTCACTTGAAGAAGGCGGAACCTCGAAGAAGGCGCCCGCCTTTTTTTTTCGATGGACATGTCACAGGCCTAATTTCAACTAGTGGTCAACGTCTTGCGACCTTTTTACATGTAGCGAGGATGATGAATAGTATATAAGTCAAGGCTTTTCCAAGTAGCTGAAAGATCTGTCAGAGGTTCAGAGCCGTCATTGGGGTGAACAAGAAAATGCTTCCGCGTACGAGGACAATATCAAGACTGCGTACGTCAAATCTTTATTTGATTTTTATACATCATTTTGCCGTTACAACAAGCTTCCGTCAGGGTTTCCTTCGTATTTCTCAAGGTCTTTGAGCAACTGAGCCCATTTCCCTCCATGGAATGATGCCACTTTCTTCCAGTATTCGTTCTCTGCCCCCCATATACCTTTTGCTGCTCTCAGATACGAGCCAATAAGAATGTCCGAAAAGCTGATCTGGTCCCCGACAATGGTCGAAGCTCCATCTTTATACCATTTGCTAACAGCTTCGAGACCGCTCTCACATTCCTTGAGAGCTCCATCCATGACCTCTCCCGAGGGCGTCAGCTCAGCGACGGTCTTTCCAAATCTCGTCTCCCAATGCGTCTTGTACTTTTCTGCGCTGGGTGGATTCAGACATGGTATAGTCCTGGACATGCTGTATAATCCTCCAGCATTTCGGTGGACCGGGCGTAAAGCGTCGACTAAAGCCATATGCAAGCTGAAAGTTCCGACAGGCATGAGATGAGGATGGTCGGGATAAGTCTCGTCGAGATACTCGGCAATGGCCATGGAATCTGCGATAGCGACATTGTTGGAATCATCGTGGATCATGGGTATCGTGTAGAGCGGTTTTCCAGCTCGGGTTCCAGTTGGCTTGGTACCGAGCTCTTTGGCAACTTTTTCGATATCGGGATATTCGATCCATTCCGTTTTGTACGGAAGACCCTTGAAGTTCAGGGCGTATCTGGAAAAGGGACAATGAGATTGGGTTGACAGAAAAAGAGAATCTCTTACCGTATCTTCCAGACATTCGAGGACCAAGTTTTTGCTGGTAGCGAAGACGGGACGTCGTAGAAGGTAATCATGGTTGAGGTGAAATGGCCGCTTGGAAAGGCTCTCCTATAGGCGAGCTTATGACTCGAACAAGGGGCATGTGATAGACGTCTGACGGTCTAAAGCCCCATCGCGCAGTCACCGCCCCAAAGTTCGCATGACGGAAAGACGGAAAGATGGAAAGACGGAAAGAAGAAATGAGTGTCAGAACAACACTGTCAGTTGAACTGCAGAAGTAATGAGACTTTGATACGGAAGAGAAGAGCCGTGACGTCCTGGGATAGCAGCGAGCAGCACAGGGAATCCGGGAGCTCATTCGGGCAAATCTGGTGGCCGGGTCCAGGAGGCTGGAGCTGCGCCAGAAAAGCTTCTTGACTGCAAATTTCACTGAGAAGAGCGAGCTCATACAGTCTGGACAATGGAGTTTCGTTAAGGATGCCAATTTAAGAGCTGGGACCACAATACCTGGATAGGTTCTCCTTTTCGCCCTGATCTCGATGGAAGAACTTCTCCGACGCTACAGTAAGTTGCAAAAATCGTGCTGGGCCTTCAGAACTTTCATAAATGATGGATAAGTCGAGTAAGAATCTTCTCGTACCGCCTTGAGTGATTCCTCGCAGGAGAGCAAAAACGCAGATTCTGGTGAAGAGGTCACGTGACGTCGCTCAAGGAGCAAAGCCTCAAGCGCAATAAATAAATTCGTTGGAAGGTAATGGAGCACACAAGGCATTTTCCCATCAGAGAAGAGCTGGAATGGATCAAGGGTGACAGCTAAATAAGAAAATTTCAGACTGGCGACGAGATTCACCAAAACGCACCATTCTTCGTCATATTTCGCCAATTCTGCAGAGCCATGCCACCACTGTGGCTTCCCCAATATCTAACGACTATTTAAATTCGGCGAGGACGTTCTAGAGCGGTCATAGCTTACCATTAAGGGAGGTCGGATTTGGGGTGCCGACATCGACCAGTTTGCTTTGGTAGCGCGAAAGAACCGCGGAAAGCGACGCCACGCATGTGAATACCGGTTCTGGTGGATACCCAAAGGTACCTGTGGCATCCAATCATAGTGAATCCCAACCTAAAGGTCGTGGCAGCCGCCAGCCAGATTCTTCCAGGATTTCGTACAGCGACGAATTGAAAGGTCGGTCCTGGAGATCTGACACCTTTACCGACAATGAGACGCCTATTTGAATGAGCCTGGTGCTTGGTCTGAGGTGGTGAATCGACCTGGTGACATTTTGTTGTCGGCGTCGTCGAAATCGCGGTTAAAGGTCTCGTGACCCATTTAGCTTTGGACCATCTACAGGGAATTGGTATACAGAGACGGTTTCAGGAAGGTAATATATACATGAAAGAACAACTAGATCTACGAGCTTATTTGTACCAGACCCCGGTAGGACAATCTGTCCTTGAACATCATTGAGCTCGTCAAAGGCTCCAGACCCAAGTTACCAGTCAAATCGTATCCTTGAATGCTGCCCAGGGTGTCAACAAAGGTAACTAAACCGACAGGAGCCACCTTCCCATTGACCAAGCGGCCTGGTTGCGACCGACTTCGACGGTGCGACGACATTTCTCGGGTCGTGGAATCCAAAGAATATTAGTCTGGCGAAAACGTAAGTGAAAACAGTCTAAGAGCAATCGACTGTCTGCGGAAAAGGTCAGTCCAATGATGACAGTCGAAGATCATGAAAAGCTCACCTGTCGAGAGGGGATCGGATGATGAGGACTGTCGTTGTAGACACCAGGAATGGAATACCAGCTGGACCAAGGAGCTGGTTCACCAAGATAGTAATCCCTTCCCATGGTTCATAATAATAGTGGTCGACCGACTGTGAGGAACAGGAGAAGCAGAGCAGAATGGAATCTCAAAGCGAGGGAAGACCCTGAAACCAGGGTCCAATGAATTCGAGGTTCGTCACTTCAGTGGGCGTAATAAACCTGAACAGAAGATTAGCATTAACGAGAAGATTGGATTCGAAACGCACGTCAGGAAGAATCTCCCTTTGTTTCATTGCGGGAACGATCACCATTCCAAAGCCGCTTCCTGCTCTCCTTTCTTTCTTCCACGCTTGACGTCCGACTATCCTGCGGACCTGTGCTGGACACCCATTCGACGAAATCCTTCTGTTGATTCCAGGATCTGATTCAGACCATGACTTGTCGTCGCAGCGGGTAGCAGCATACTTCTTGATTCGTTGAGATGGAATGCGGTTCGTTGGGTGCTACAATGATTGCCAGGTCATGGGAGCGCCGATTTTGTTTGGGAGCCTAGTCTCATCCGGTCTTGCCTGGACTGCGAAAACGAATCACGATGAGCACACGCCAATGTGGATTTAAGAATCGTACCATAGAAGATCGCTGAATGCTCCTTTCATCAAGCTATTCCGCCCTCTTCCTCATAAAGCCAGTCCCATGCTCTTTTCGTGAAACCAGCCCATCCTTCGTTGCCCAACCTTGCAGGTTATGGTTTGCATTTTGCAATTCGTGATGAAATCTGTGACCAAAAGGTTGCACGACACCGTCAGGCAGTACACGAGGATATCGGTGATCATACTTGGAGCAGCAAGTCTGCAAGGATGATGGAACGGAAAAAAAAAGGTGAGCTGCGATAGCGAGACAAGGAGCTGCAAATTTCCATAAGCATGGTCGACGCCAGACGAGAAAGTAAGACGCACCGAAAACCTCATAATGCATTCCTTCTTCAATGAGGTCTTTGACAAGCCATGGCTGAACGAAGCAAAAGGGAGGCATTCCAGTCGAGGATGCAAAGCTGAAATCGGTTCAGTCATGACGGCCGAACCAACGGTCCCTTGCTTGATGGACTAGGTAGGAATCGATCAGCCTGGATGAATAGCCCGTCATCGAGACTCGGAGGAATGACAATGGTCGTTTGAAAACTGAATCCGTCGGTCTGTAAAGAAAGACATGGAATTTACCTGACACGATCGAATTCTAGCGAGAATGTTCATCAGCATGAATCATTTTGACGTCGTGCTTGACAATTCCTTTGCCATTTTCTTCGTTTTCCTCTGGGACGCGTTCGGTTGCTTTGTGCCGGAATAGATTCGCGGAATGAGTTGGAGTCAACGTCTGCTGGATCGTCAGGTTCATCTCGAATAAATGGAAGAGGGGAAAAAATAATGCGTCGTATAAGTCACAATGAATAGGCTTTTTCGCTAGCAGGATCGTCTAGGTCTCGTCGAATATGGACAAATTCATGGCGAAATGATTGGGTTGCCTCGTTTCCCAAGGTGTCGACAACCGTCGACGGGCAAAGCATTTTTTATGGATATGGAGCAGGAGCAAGCGTGTGAACCTGGTGCCCTCCTCGGTGTAATACGTCACGTTGTCACAGCGGCATTGCGGCACGGTGATAGCCGCTGCGTGAGTTCGGACCCGCCAAAGTTCAAATACTTCGACAATCAAAGAACAAAGCATACAGACTCGGATTCTGTCGCTACTTATGTGCAAACGTGCTCGAATGATATGTCCAATGATCTCCTCATTTTTGTCAATCTTTATCTTCAGTTCTAACCAGATGTCTGGTTTCGCACTACTTAGTCAACTTCGCCAAGAGCCAATATCGTTCAGGTTGTTTGTTCATACCTTGTTTCCGGGGCGAGCTCGGGCTTCGGGTTTCATTGGGTTTCCTCGAATCATTCAACCGTAGTTATTTCATACGGAATCTCGTATATAAGGCCGTGTTTCATGTAACGTCGCTTACACTTTTCAATTTTGACCTCGCGCAATAATATCCTTACGGTTCTTCTCTTCACGGAGCTGCTTGCATTGAGGGACTAGATGCATTCTGACACAGGTCTGGAGTGTTTCTCACCTGAACGTTACAAGAAATGTCCTTGGATTCAGTGATTTGAATTGCAAAGTAACCGTTTATATATACAATCTATCAGTATCTCTATTTTTTCTTTCCTCTCGGCGGTATTAAAGCAGCTTCCTGGATAAACCACCCATAAGTGGAAATGGAGGAAGCTGTTCGATGAATCCATGGCCAAGGGGTGCCATGAATCCACGACTCATTGGCTGGATAAATTCATCACCAAAGGCCGACTCGAGAGTCATCTGGCCAATGTCAATTTCAAGTTCTGACTGGACAGGTCTGCATTCAAGCTGCATATTACTGCTGCTCCCGCTTCCGGGATTATCCTGCTCCAAACTCCCCAAGGATACGGGAGGACTCGAAAGGCCTGACCAAGGCCCGATTGAAACGATATCGACTTCTTGCGGCGGTCTGAAGAAGGTGTCCGCCGCGATGATTTGTTCGCGAAGAGTCGATAAGGGCGTCCGGGCCAGGGAATTAATCTTGAACATTCCCTGGAGAATTTCAGCTGCACTCTTGGATATCGGAAGCGCTTTGTATAGATATCCCGGATCCTCGAAGAATGTACGGAAACCTCCATCTGTAGTCAAAGCGCGACGCCATGGATTGCGTCCAGTCAGCATATTGGTCATGATGACCCCCAGGGCCCAGATGTCAGAATGAATAGTCGAGAAACGCTGGCGACCGGTTTGTGCTCCGATACCTTCTGCATGAGGAGTCAGAAAAGGGGGGCAATAAAGGGGGTAAAACGAACCGGGACTCAAGTAAAATCCAGATCCGCAGCAAAAGTCGCCCGAAATTCGTTTGTCGGTGCCGAGTCCAAAGTCTGCGAGATAGAGATGAGCGTCCTTGTCGAATAGAACATTTTCGGGCTTGAGATCCCTGTGGAACACGTTGTTTTTGTGGCAATAGTCGAGGGCGTCGATAAGCTGAACCATGGCAGATTTGATTCTGGTGTCGTTATTGGTGAAATAATCCTTCTGGGTGATTGCCTGAAAGAGATCTCCGCCATCACAGAGATCAAGGACGACGAAGATGAAATCTCCAGCAAAAATATGGCCGTGAAAAGTGATAACATTGGGATGCGAGCTGACTTTTTGATGCAGAGCAAACTCTCGCATCTGGAAAGTTTCGTGGTGAGATCCAGGAATTGGTTTCTGCAAGCATTTGATAGCGACGAGAGGTTTTTCGAGGGACTGGGTGTCAATTGCTTTGTATACTTTGCCATATGAACCAGCTCCAACAACGTGAATCAAGATATACCGGCCGTCGGCGAGAGTATTTCCAGAGAAATCGGGGAATGAGACTGCCGCCATAATGATAGTTGGAGTTGAAGGAGTAGAAATACGAGCTATGTGTCGACTGTCAAAGTCTTGGATAGTGGAGGCAGCGGAAAGAGAGGCGAAGAAAGAAAATATCGGTGCTCCTTTAAATATCGGGCAAATAACTCCTATAACCGTGAGTGACTCCTATTGAGTCAAAGGGGCTATTTTGTGGTCTAGACCCCAATAAGAGATGCCAGTCGTTAGGACGGACGGCCACCGAGTTTTATATGCACTCAAGAACAGAAAGAGGATGAGTCTTCGTTCAAATAAAAGTTGATATACATACGGCCTCACAAAACGGCAATACCTTCTGACGTTGACTTGACCAAACTTCAAAGAAAACTGGTGCCATTGCAGCGTATTTCATGCATATGTAGTTTTGTAGATATTTGAGACAAAGCTAACATCTCAAGTTTACGCGACTCGATGTCATTGATAGTGTATTATGCGACCAACATAAATTTGAGGCGTAGAAATCCAATGACAACTTGAAGCAATAGAAGGGTAATGATACTCTGACCGAGGAAATGTGATCTGGCGTCGGGAATTTGCTGAAGGTGGGGGCATTCATGACGAGTCATAATTCACTATTTTGCGAGAGAAGCTCATCTGTGTGACTACTTCCAGCTGTCCACCCTCAGACTGTCCTGTGTTTCCACATGCTGGTGAAGCAAAGCAGCAATTCCGGTATATCCCCATCCCAATGCATAATTGATTAAAGTAGTGAAATGTTTCCGATGTCTGGAATTTGGTTCCAAATTGTTTTGAGCTGGGAAAAGCAGCTGCTTCACTGCAGGCTAGCTATCCCAACATTTCCTATGTTGTCTTTGAGATCATCTTCCTCCAATATCAATTCAACAATATCAATACATCAATACATATAAAACACATCAGTCACCTGATCCTGATTAATTCGTGACAAATCCTATCCTTGAAAATACATCAGGCACATGAGCTGATTAATTATTTGAAATCACAAGCCTTAAGTTCTTTCATTCGGTAGGTCGGAACCACAGCTTGTTTTTGCTTATTATGAGGGACTGTTAATATATTATTTGATGTTTCAAAATCCTCTCTTTGACCAATACCTTGATCCATTGACAGGATATACATTGTGAAAGGGCAACATAGGACACTGGAGTCAGTGATACAACCAACATAATCAACAGAGTTGTTGACCCACATGGCAAAACCATACATCCCAGGAGCTGGGACCATTAGAAATAAAAGATATCTTAGATGGTTGGTTCAGGAATACTCCAGGGAGTAAAGCATGAGAATCTACATCCATGAACGGATCTCCATCACTTGGAATCCAGAGAAAAAGACCTGTATCAGGGACTGGCACAGGACCTGAGCAGTGTTGGGGGGTATGCATAACCTAATTTCAAAGTCATTTCATGTTGTACATGTTGTGCTGGCATTGTGGATTTATCAGAGGAGGTTCCCTGAAACATTAGCACAGTGACATGTCATTGCATTTGAAAATATTGTGCTTGAAAATAAGTAGAGGACAACACAGTTGTGAAGAGAGTGAGATACAGAACTCTTGTACCCAAAAAAATCTTGGCTGAAAAGAATTTAAGATAAGTACTGTAGAGATTAGTGATAAAGAAATGAAAGAATGATGGCAGAGAAATCCAGTCAAATATGAGAAATGATCCTTGTCTGAGCTTCTATTGAACTTCAAGGACATCATGTCTCATGAAATGTGATCCTGGCTTTGAGAATTTGCTGAAGATGGGGGCATTTCTGATCAGTCATAATTCACTGTTTCGTGAAGGAAGCTAATCTATATAACTACTTCCAGCTGTCTTCTCCCAGACTGTCCTCCGTTTCCATATGCTGACAAAGCAGAGCGGCGATCCCGGTATATCCCCATCGCAGGGCATAATTAATCAGCGTAATGAAGTGTTGACGGTGTCTGGAACTCGGACTCAAATTGTTTCGGTCCGGGAGAAGCAGATGGACGACTGTAGGTCTTTTAAACCACTCTGTCATATACACATCGTCTCTGGGCCCGTGTTGGAAGTCATCATGCTCCAGTAGTAGTTGGACAACATCTCGGTAACCTTCCACCGCGGCATAAGACAATGGAGCGCAAAGATGGCAGTCCTTGCATTCGCTAGTGGTATGTAACTCATCTAGTACGTGATGAATAATCTTCTGGTTTCCACCAAATATTGCATAGACCAACAGCCTAGCATCTTTCAGATCTGCCAAGTCAGTTGTAACCTTTTCAGATTGGACAAGGAGATCAAATAAAGATTCATGTCCTTCCATGGCTGCCAACATCAACGGTGTCCTGCCCATTTCATCTGGAATATCTGGGTGGATATGGGGATGACGAAGAAGAGATTCCACAACCTCCTCATAGTTACAGAGCACTGCCAATGAGAGTGGTGTCCATCCTTCACAATCTCCCAAATCAATGTCAATATCAGGATGCTGAAGTAGCTGCTTCCCCATTCCCATTTCCCGCTCGTTTATCACATACCACAAAGGTGGCATAACCCACTGGTAGTCTTGTTGGCCAGACATCAAGTTAGGTTGAATGTCACTGTGCTGGAGAAGAAGGTTCACAACCTCCAAATGACCTCTCATGATAGCACATGCTAGTGGTGTTTTGCCATGACCTTTCCAGTTGGGATCAACATCGGGGTGTTTCAAGAGACGATCCACAATATCCACATCACCTAGCTGGGCTGCGACCTTCAAAGGTGAATCTAGATCCTCCCAGACCTGGCGTGGTGAAGGTTGGAAAGGCCCGAGATCGATGTTTGGAAGGCGCAAGAGAATCCTGACGGTCTCCACGTGGTTGTAGTGTATGGCGTAGTAAAGTGGTGGTTTACCATCGTTATCATAGGAGTTTGGGTTGACGTCTGCTCTCCAACAGAGGAGATCTGCAATCTGTGTGTAGGAAGATTCTGCTGCATAGGACAAGGGCGTGCGCCCATAAATATCGGTCACATCGGCATTGATCTCCGGGAGATCCAGGAGAAACTCTGCTATTGTGGGATGCTCCCTGGATATGGCATGATGGAGGAGTGTCATCCCATAGTTGTCAACATCATTGAGATTGAACAGTTGTTGACCAGGCAGGCCTATCTTATTCACTGCCCCCAACAGCCACTTGACCATGTCTATATGGCCCTTCCGAACAGCATAGAACAATATTGTCCTCTGGTCCCGGTCTTTAGAATTTATAGGTACGCCACGGTCAAGGAGCATGGAAGTCAATTGTACTAAGCCAAGACTTCCCAAAACTTCAGCGGAATTAAAGAACTTGGATGATAACGGTGATGTGACCTTGAAGCCGTCCTCCAGATGGAACTGCAGATGGGCGGCCATCCTTGGAGTACTACACAGCATATTTTCACACTGTCCTGCATGATATCCCCAAAATTCGACTGAATATTGCAGCAGCGGATAAACTGACAACCGGAAGAGGGCCATGTCATCATG
Source organism: Mycena floridula (assembly GCA_029320655.1). Lineage (NCBI taxonomy): Eukaryota > Fungi > Basidiomycota > Agaricomycetes > Agaricales > Mycenaceae > Mycena > Mycena floridula. The sequence goes on along the minus strand of JARIHS010000036.1, from coordinate 233,645 downwards.
TTCTTGTCCTGTTCCAAAAACGGTTATTAAAGCCATTGAGGCTGTGTTCATTGCATACCAGTTTTTAGGCCCTCAAATGCCATATATGTGATACAAGTCGCCACGATGTGAAAATGAGCAAATAGGTCAGAAGCCAGAGGTTTCCCAGAGAGTTCAAAGTATTCTTCAGTTTCCTTGAGTCTGAAGTATTTCTGACTGGCTTCACGGGTAAAGTACTCTCGAGTCGTATAATCTGGAACAATTCAGTCACTGCAGTTCTAGAGGGTAGCCGAACTCACGGACAAGACGAGGGTAGCGATCCCACCAATTCTCCTCAATAACGACTAATCCAGCACAGACAGAGGTGAGGATCTCAATGTCTGTAATTGCATCTGCATTCATAGCTGTCATCCCGGGTGAAATTGCCAGTGCATGCTGCAGGTCTGTGACTGTTAATGGTTCTTGGGAATAGGTCAACCATAAAAAGACATGACATGCGAGATTGGCATCATCTTCGCCCTGCGCCAGGATCCGTGTCATAGTCTCATCATACGAGTGGTTTATGTCCTTCGGTAATGTGGTGAGAGCCTGGCGTAAGGCCTGACGATTGTTTTTACTTGCCAGAGAGTCGAGATGCAACCGAACTAGGAGGAACCTATGGCTAGTATCAGCCATTTTGATGATAAAAGTCAAGATGAACTTACATCCCAGCCGCTTTCTCAGTCACTTGGTCCACGACGTCTTTCTTAAGAACAGCATCTTCCTTTAGTATAGTTTTCAATCGTTTCTCTCGTTCAATCCTGTAGGTGATATAGGATAGAACATCTTCATCATGCGCTCGCACATCAATACGAGCTTCACTCGTGAATTCCTGAGCTATTATCGAGATGTCCCGAGAGGTGATCAAGACATTAAGATACCCCGACTCGGTCAAAGACCGAATTGTAGCATTGAAATCATCTCGGATGTCAATAGGACATTCATCGAGGGCATCCACCACCAGGTAAACATGGGAGTATAATTGGATTTGGCCCTGGAGAGCCTCCACCATCGCAGTGAGACTGGTCGGAGGGGATTTTCCAGATTTGAATGAGGTATATAGTGATTTGAGTGATTCAGGAACCAAGGAAGGATCAATCAACAGTTGCCGGATTACACTGCCGAAGATGTCACTGATGCTTTGAGAGCTCGAGGTGTTGTAGTCGAAGAATATGCAGGCTACCCCCACACCAGGTTGGGAGAATTCATTTTGCAAATGATCCACAACTGTGGATCTACAAAAAGACTGTCAGGAATCTGAAAAGAAATGGGAAGAGTGCATACGCGAGCATTGTCTTTCTGACACCAGCTAAATAATAGGGTTTCATTAGTGGAATATCAAACGGTCAATGAACAGCACTCACGGTTACCTGGACACCATAGAGTTTTGATGTGCCCGGCTGTCCAACGTTGAAATTCTACATCCGCTGGAAGCCAATGGCCGGTTCCAGGAGCGCACTTCGCGAAATGGTTCTGCTGTATCACCTGAAAATCGATCGGGGACAGCCATTCTGAGAATGCACGGAATTCAGCATCTATCACGATTTAGCCCATTGTTCAAGAGAAAATGCAAGCGCCTCTTACTCATGTTATGGGCTTGGATTTGTTGAGCGCCATCTGAGATCTGGTCGACACGGATGTTGATCTGTTGGACATCCTGGTGAATTGCCCGAGATAGAGCGCTGTCAATAATATCAATCAGATTCTGGAGATAGTGAACAAACATACATATGATCATTCTGAATTGCCAGCATGATAAAACTCTTGACTCTCTCAACCTGCTGCAGTAGATCGGTAACCTGTGCTTTGTCCAATGGCCATTTCAACATTTGGATGACCTTCCCAGTGCGACTAGCCACCAGATCAAGCTTCCTTTCGACTTTTTGCAAGTTCTTGAGCAGCTGATCAAATGGTCCATCTGCGGCAGCCAATTTGAGCATCTCCGTTGACCAGGCATTGTTGGGAACCGAGCTATCAAATTGAGCATTCAAGCTCACAAGGAGACCAGGGAGACCGGCGAGACTGCGCTGCAATTTAGCTCGGTCGCTGGGACCGTCTTTGACGGCCTTGATGTATTTGAAGATGGTACTGGCTGCTTCTGCAAGGGCAGTGACACTGCTAGCAAAACCAATTGTCTCCATAATTTGAGAATTGAGGAAGAAAGTATTGTGGATGGGGGAAAGGAAGGAAGGGACAGATGTGGCTGTTCACGGCTTCTCACTCCCCATGTCTCATGTGACCGAAAACGATCCAATACCCGCCGGGCTTCCTGGGCGTGTGAGTAAACTCCGCAGTCACTGGGAAGATTGGTTCAAGACGCTGTTGGATCAATGTCGCTGTGGAGGCATTCAAGCCCTAAAAAGTCATGGAAAAAAGTCTATCATTGTTCAAATGTTGAGACTCGAAGGATTTGGGAGGTTCAGGTCATCCAAGCCAATGGACAAGAAGATCAATTAGCAGTGTTTCTCTTGGAGTTCTGTTACTCATTCACATAAGTCGCCAGGATGGCGAACCCAGGAAACTATAGTTTTATTGATATTCCAGATATAGTACTGTAATCCATCAGCAAAATTGCAATTCACTTGTCCGCTTTTTACGTATTTCCGCTTGTTACAAGCGGAAAAGTGACAAGCGCAAAGAGCGGACTCTAGTACTATGCACCTAGTAGACCAGTAAATACCGGCTAGTATTGATGTCGGACAAGGAAATGAAAAGACCCGCTCATTCTCAAAATACAGGTTTTTGGCGCTGGTATTCCCCCACCGCTTTTCCCGCTTTTCATGCTTTTGACTACTTTTTTTCCGCTTTTTCCGCTTGTCGTGAAAGAATCAAATCCGCGCTTTTTGGGAAAATGGACATGTCCATTTGCACTTGTCCGCTTGTTGCGTGTTTTGCGTATTTTTGCGTATTTTTGCGTGTTGTGCTACTTGTACAAGTCAAAAAAGAGTCTGTTATCTTTCTGATGTCTGCCTTTATGATAGTCGCATTTGAGTGTGTTAGTCTTATTGTCCTTGGGCCCAGGTGCATCGGTGAAGCGCGTGTTTTGATAGTGTCTCACGGACACCCTTGCCCGGTTGGCTCTTTCAGCAGACTGTACACCAATGCTTCATGGCATGGCCATATGTTGCCACACTGACCAGGTTCTCGGACGCCGAAGCTGAAGCTGGGGAACAATATCAGTCTCATTTCAAGTGGTTACTCTTGCTTCTGCTATTGCTCCAGGATAGCTTGTTGGATATTCTATTCTCCAAGTTGGAACATGGTGGAAAGACTGATAAATCTGAAGAAGATTAAATCTGCTGAAGTGCCAGGCTTGATAAATTCAGGACAACAGTGGGATCAGGCGAGAGCGTCATGCGACGTGACAGAGCGTCGGGACGCAGGCCATAATGAAACTACTATTCAAACAAGGATCAAACTGGTGCTTGACACAAAAGTACAATAACCTCCTGGATGGCCGAATCGAGCGAAAGTCGACACTACAGGTCGCAAATTGCCGAATTGACCTTCGAAATTTTCACCGAGGCTGAAGCAGTCGATTGAGATTCACTAAAGCTCGCGGTGAACGAGTCCCAGTTGAGAGATGGAAATCTAGGCGTCGCATCATGTCACGTGATCGACGACATCTGGAGCAAAGGGTCTAAAGCGCCAAATATGCAGAATGACGGGTAATGAAGGATATGGGCCATGACCGTAATAGTTTCAGAGCTGTTGTGGATGGAGGTTGGCAGCTAAACGGGACAAAATCAGTCTGGAGCAAAGGTTAAGCAAAGGCACCTAAGGAATGAGTCAATCCGGTCCGATCACTCCTGACAGGTCATTTCGTTGTAGCTCATTAAATAGCCTAACAGGCCCTTCCGACACCTTACGCGCCTCACAAATCCAAATCGAGATAAAACGGACGTCCGTTAAGTACCAGTCATCATGGTCCATCCAACATCGACCAACCTTCTGTCATATATTTACCCTTGAAACAGGATTGCTGGCTTGGAATTTGGGCTTGATTCAAAGGAATCTAGATCAATAAGAATGAGATTCAACATTGGATGCTAGTAGGCGGTCACTCCGAAGAAGCTTCTTCTCCGCGGACTTGACTAATGGCCTACGATGGAATGGATTTGGCAGCGTCGTCCGATGGAAGGAAAGGACCAGTGGATCTGTAATTTCTGGAAAAGCGTACAACACGAGATGTCTGTCAATGAAGGAATGAAGGATAATGGACTGAAAGATAACTCACTGTATATCACAAAAGAGCATGGTTACTGTATTCCATCTTGTGTCTGGAAACATGGGATCTGTGAGAGGTTGACCGCTTCTGGCTCAGTCTGCACCCATAGATACCAATGGTGATTGACTGGGGTATTCAGAGACCAGTGGGGGAGAGGCCGTCCTTCGGCGGCAAGCACGAGTCCCCAATCAGGTTTCATTCTCGAGTCCTTCTTATTATCAAATAACCAGTAATCTCCCATGCAAGATTACCTGCACCTTCTTTGTAACCTTAGTTTGTGCAATGCCACTATCTGAGACTTTCTCAATGTTGGCCCTGGTCATGACAGTCATGAGGGTCACTTGGACTCGCAAAGTTTCACCCTGAAACACTCTGTAACATTGAAGGGATCAATTCTAGAGATTAATTAAACCCCTGACCATTTTTTGTTGGACTGCTGAGAGTCTGATACTGGTATTAGTACTCATTACACATCAATTAGCAGCCAAAATAGGGCCACTGTAGAAAGCATCAGTTTTGTTGGGTGCAGAAAGCACAATATCATTCATACCGGTCGATGCCGTGCTGGTGTGAAAAGCCATCAGGTGACTAGCCCCATTAAGGGCGGTCTCGGCGCTGGTCTGAAAAGTGCTCCTACCCAACAAACAAGGAGATAGTCACCGAAGACGATGGCTGGCGCCAGCGATTCCGAAGCAGAGGCTGTGTCATCACGTGAATATCCCCTTTGGGCTCTTTGATGATGGTTTCCACAATTTTCGTCCATCCCAACAAACGATCCCACAAGTGGGACTCGTAATGACTGCTATCAGTCCAAACCTCCCACGCGGACGGCAACGAAAGCACGTCGGAAGGAGAATCCGATGAACTATTACTGACGGTCGACTGAATTGGAAAACGACATAAATAATAATCGTTGAAATAGCATCATAAATCACCTTGGAGGCCACAATAAGCTCATGGAACTGAGGAGAGAGGAACATACCATAATGTTTAGACTGCCAGGGCCAATGGATGTCACAGCGTAGATCTCTTTGGACCGTCACAGCACAAAAGTACTGTAGACATCCAGTTATCAGTCAATTGGCATTTATTGTTTCCAAAACTCACCAATCCCCGTAACATTGTTCGCGCGGGCTCATCCGCCGCAGCGACGGCTGTCCGACGGCAGATGTAGCGGAAATTGACTGGGGGATTCACCGAAGACAGGCCCCAAAATGGAGTATTCATGTCAATCTTGACGATAATCTCGTTTTGGGCTGCTGGGATCCTGATACTGGCCGGAAAAGCACAATGGACGGATACATTTGGCCGGCGGTATTGAAGAACCTGGCGGGAATAATCGGAATTTGAGCCATGGACTTGTCTCTGGGGTCATACAACAGATTTTGAGCATCCTGAAGAGGTCCCACGAAGGCGACATGAAGGGAGAAGGAAAGATATGATTGGCCGGAAGTTGCCGGATCTCACTGATGGCATCGGGACATCGTCGGACGAACATTGAAGAACACTTTCCGTTTGAACCAGCAGACAGTTTACTTAACTTATTGAGCAATGATGTCGCATACACTGACACTCCTCGAATCTCAAAATTTGAGCCGATTAGACCAGAAATGAAAAAGTCCTAAAATTCTAGTAGTACGTGCCCTCGACTTCACTGTTCCATGGTACCTTTACCAGTATCCCGGCACTCTTTCTATCTGGGGGCAGAAATATTTGTTGTAAGTCAAACTATACATCAGTATTCAGTGTTTCGAAATGTCTATGATACTCTGGTGATGTGTGTTGTGATGGAGACGCGGTGAGAATGAGTCTATGCTCAGTGAATAGCAATGTCTGCCTCATGTCTTGATTTCTGGAAACCCAGGCTAGCCGAATCAGAACATTTTGTATAAACATCTTTAAAAATCTCTCATACTCTTCCCATGTGTTGCATAGATCTTCTGGCCAGCCAGAAAACAAATGATCGGTGTGCGCCACAATCATATTAGTGATTCCGATTCCGATTCCGATTAGGGGGAAATTGACTCCTAATATTGGCTGAATTTTCACTTTAATATCATGATTCAAGGGATGCAAAGAATATCAATCTAGCGGCACTGAAAACCAGCCACAACCTGGGGCGGACATCAAGTACCTACCCTTATTTTCCTAGGGACATCACCGGGACGCGGGATTGCGATGACACAGACATTGATCTAGATTGAAGATCTCCAATAGTTTGAACATTTTCCCCAAATGCTGGACCGATATACACATCCTAGATTCAAGATGTGACACCAATCATAATTAGTGTATTGCTGCCCCAAGATGAGTTCACAGCTTGGAAAATTAAAGATTGGGACAAAGAGTAGTCACAGAGGCACTAGAAATGGTCTGGATCCATTGGCCATTTCCTGATGGCATGTCGCCGCTGCCGTTTGGGAGGTGGCGCAAGTAGCCGATGTCCCGTTCTGTTCAAGCGTCGTTACCTGGGTTGATGATACATATATATTGCGTGAATCATAGCACAAAGAAACCCATGGCCTTGTTCACGACTGTAGACCCGTCAGATGCCGCGGTCGGAATCAATCACGCATGAGCCGCTGTAGGGCCCTGTTTATAGTACTGGTTTGCAAACCAGTTTATAAACAGGTGTTTATAAACCGGTTTTTAAATGCAGTCCCAGGAACCCCCGGTTTATTGGTTTTTAAATACACCACTGGTTGGGCCTTTTGCTTGAGTTATGGTGGTCAATATGAAATATTTTGCTGAAACATTCACAGTGAAATGTCCTTGCACCAATTTCCAGGTTACATTTGAGGCTGTGGAAGCCTTGCATCAGCCAACGATGGAAGTCTGAGCTGGCTGACGGTTGATAAAGCGTGGGAGTTTCATCAAAATTTTGTCCAGTCTGCTCGTCAAAGTCACTGAAGCATTTTGTGCATCACCAGACCCTTTTGAAGTGTCCAAGATATTGTGGTAGATGGAAAAGAGAAGGGCAGCTGAGAATATCAGCCAGATTCTGCATTTAGGTAAGCAGTGATTTAAAAACTGCAAACCGGTTTATAAACAGCCTGTTTACAAACCTGGTTTATAAACTCAGTTTTTAATCCTCAAACATTGAAAACAGGGCCCTAAGCCGCTGGTCGTTGTGACTGGCGTCACCTCGGCCCGGTCGCTGTATTCATAGTACCTATCCTCATGAACCAGTGCCTAAGGATGCATGAATATGAGAGACCACATCAACTGAAGTGAATATTTTCTGTTTGGAATCTTCATGTCGTCCGATGGACGATCATCATGTCAGCTGTCTCGAGTCATCGGACGCACCAACAAAGCTGGAATCAAATGTTATGTCAAGGCAAAGGCTACTATGTTAGATGAAGGTGACATCCTGAGTTTTGTCTAGGACTTAGCCAACAAAGGACTGGAAAAGCTATATTTGGATTGACCCATTTGGGTGTACAAGTCCGCTTCGGAATCGGATCAAACCTTATAGGCCATTTTCTCATCTACAACAAAATGACCTAATAGCTTCTTGTCCGTCAGATCTATTAGGTCTAGGGCTGCAGCAAAGGCGTACCATTTTGGCCAGATTTCTCTGATTCTGCAGGACCATGATACGACTGGTCCTTCCCCAGCTGCTAATTATCGTTTAGATCCAACAAGAATAGGCTAGAATGGTCGTAGCTCACCTCGAATGGAGAACAGATGCAAAAAGCGCAGATGGACCTCGAGCTTCGGCGCGTGAGGCAACCACAAATCCAGGCAACGCATCATAAAAACGCTTCTAGAGCCTCTCCAATAGTCATTGTGCCAAGAGGCCATGGCAAATTCGAGCATGAAGCCTGTCGCAGTCGTCAGCCAGATTTTGGCCAGATTCCCCCAAGATTTATCGACAGCGACAAATTGGAAGGTCCTGTGTATTTCTGACAGCCATATATATCATGGAGCATTGAAAGAGATGCTGTTTGTGCTTGGCTTGAGGTCGGAAACCTCAGTGGTGTTGGACATTGACGTCGTGTACTATTTTTCTTCATCTTATCTATTTTATCTTTCTTATCTTATCCTATTTCCAACGACCTTTTTCGTATATAAACCTCGATCTTGGAGTTTCATCCTCAGTCTTCTTACCATTGACTGAGGTGACTCTTATTTCTTTTCTTACTTACCTTTACTGATGACATACCGTAGCTCACGTCTATTCGTTGTCATTTAGGTATCCTAATTGAGTCTTCTTACCATTGACTGAGCTCACGTCTATTCGTTGTCATTTAGTCATTTAGGTCACTCTGTCACCGCTCAAGAGGTTATGGGCCCCGAGCGCTCATTGATCTAAACGTTATACAACATCTAGCTTCTCTCCCCCTTGTGGAGAATACAACTCAGTCGGACGACTCACTTCCTCACTCCCTCATCGCCTCGCTCGTTGACGACGTTGCAACCCCTTTTCCCCAATTCCAATTTGTCTTAAAAATTTTCCCCCTCGATACCGAATCTGAAACATGTCTCTCCCTGCGACCATCCTCGATCCATCCAGATTTTGCCAAGGCAAAGTTAACTTCGCTACCTTCTCGGAGGAGTTTTTCCTAGCCCTCGAGTCTTACGGCCTGGCCGGCATCGTCAAAGGTACCCAGCTTCCCCCAACCGACGAACCAACAATGTCCACCGTGGTTCAGACCCTTGACTCTCAGGGGAATGTCACTGGATCCACCGTTACCACTCGAGAAATTACTTCGACGCCTTTGGGTTCGGCTCATCCGACCAAGGCGGAAGCGCATACTCGAGAACGGAAGGCCTGCTTCTATGTCATGACCCATGTGATTGACTCGAAGTCTCTCGGCTGTGACCCGACGAAAACGGCCGCCGAGAACTGGACAATAGTCGTATCAAAGCTTGGGACGACCTCAGCTATTGAACAGGTTATAGCTCGCGAAAAACTCACTGGTGTGCGGCTTGTGCCCGGCCACGAGGATGTCAACGAGTACCTGAACCATGCGAGAGCTTTCAAAGCCGCCCATCGTGATGCTGTCGCAGCCGGGAATAAATTCGAGGTTTCAGTCTTGAAAAACATGTTCATTGAATCAATCGACGATGACCATTACCTTGATGCCGCTGGCGCTATCCCCGATACATCGACCCTCGAACAGACTATTACCTCGTTCAACAATACCTGGTGGATTCGTCATCGCAGACGTCTGCATGATATCCAGCAAGCGACTCTCGCGACGGCTTTAATGGCAAGTGCCGCGGCTGCCGCTCCAGTAACCGCCGCTGCCGCTACCGCTCCCCGGACTCGTACTCGGACTCGAGGAAATCGTGGTACTGGTCCCTGTACAAATGGTAATCATGGACCGCCAGGAAGTAGGGATGCAATGAAGCACGATCTTGCTCATTGCTGGGAGGATGGTGGCGGTGATGTAGCCAATAGACCGGCTTCTTACCGACCCCGCAATTATCTCTCTACCCCTGCTGCTGCTGCCGCGAATAACGTTGCTGTTCCGAACGTCCAAGTCCAGTCTGCCGCTGTCACTCTCCCTCAAGTCTTCATTCTTTCGGCCCAATTACCCTCGCTCCAAGAGCGCCTCGAAATTCCTCCCATGTCGTTATCTGAACGAATGGAAGTTGACGAGTTTACTCCCAGCGAGGAAGAAATTATTGACCCGATTGGACCGCTTGTCGAACGTATTAGCGACGAGATTGCCGAGGACGACGATGACGAGTATGCGGACATGCCTGAACTGGAAGATATCAGCGACACTAGCTCATCCGGGGATCCGCTTACCCAGCGAATTGATGGATCTTTCGGCCTCCGCATCTCTGGACAACTCTTTGCCGACTCCCTCATTAACCGCCTTGACCAACTCGATGACTCGATATCCTTCGAGGTCCTTGACGAATATCGCTTGAGTCCTGTGGCTCGCGGTTTCCCTGGTTGGTCTAACAATTTGGATGATGGTATGGGTACGTGCCTCGGTTCATTGTCCTTTCCGATATCTGACCCTGGTGATAGTGAACGGTTTTATGAACTAGTTCCGCAACAGGGGAGGGGGGAGATGGTGATTCCTGAGATACCCGTATTTTTATCTTTGATGTCGGACACTTTTGCCTCTGTTAATACTGTTGAAAATCAATTGTTTTCAACCCAAGTTCGCACCTTTGCTGATTCTGGAGCGACGCATACTTGCTGGGTCAATCGAGACAGTTTTGTGCAGTACAACAGAGTCGAAGGCTATTCCGGTAGTGCGGCGAAAAATGGGGCGACATTTTCTATTGCAGCGGTTGGTCGTGTTCGGTTTGAGACTGAGGTAGATGGAAATCGGCGAGTGATTGATATCCCCGCTGTCCATACTCCCGAGCTGTCGCATAACCTGATTTCGTTGACGTCTCTGTCCGAGTCAGGCTGTCGCGGAATATGGTCGAGAGATCGAATTACAGTGGAAAAGGATGGAAATGTGGTAATGGTTGCCAATGCTAATGGACGCATGTATGAGGTCAAGGTTTTTAACCAAGATCCTCTCGTTGCTTCAGCTAGGTCACACGAAAGACCTGTGTCGATAAAGGACTGGCATAGGCGATATGGACATGCTGCGACGGAGATGATTCTGCGCATGTCAGCGAGGAACCTTGTCGATGGGTTAGTAATCACCGACAGAAAATGCGAAGGCCGCTGCGAGGACTGCATCATGGGGAAACATACTGTTCGACCGTTTGATGAAGTGGTCAAGAAGGAGACCTCACTTCTGGAACGCGTCCACATTGACATCTGGGGGCCTGCTCGAACGACCAGCGTCAGCGGTCAGAGATATATGATGCTGATCACCGACGGTTTCAGCTCTTATCGTGTTGCCTTCTTTCTTCGCGATCACAAGAGTTTGACGACGGTTGAGGCATTCCGCCAATACCATGTTATGGCAGAAAGACAGACTGGGAAGAAGTTGAAGAAGGTCTGGGTTGACCAAGAGTTCACAAGTCAGGCCTGGGTCGACTATTGCGGCAAATTCGGCATACTTATCGAATCAGGTCCACCGTACTCGTCTCCACAGCACGGTATCGCTGAGCGAGGAAATAGGGTCATAATCGAGGGTACACGAGCCTCGTTATTTGCTGGTTCCTTTCCTCCGTCATTGTGGGCTGAATTGGCGACGACACAGACATACCTTCGGAATTTGGTCCCTTCGTCCCGTCATCCTGACGCTATCCCCGCGGAAGTCTGGTCTGGAAAGCGACAAGACGTGTCGCATCTTCGCCCAATTGGCTGTGATGCTTGGTTGCATGTTCCGAAGGAGAAGAAAGAGAGCAAGCTGGCCCCGCGTTCAATTCGGGGCAAACTTTTGGGTTATGATGGCCGGAGGGGTTATCGGATTTATGTTCCCGAGACTCACACGGTTCGTCAGTCCCGGGACGTCATCTTCGAGGAAGGAAAAGGCCATTGGACCTTGCCTACCTCGACCCTTTCTCTTGCCAAACAAACAGCTCCTCCTCTTTTCGAAAATGATCCCGAAACTGCTGCACCAGTCCATTTTTTGCCAGACGAGTTCACCATACCTCATTCCGACAGTGACGCCGATGCCTTTCCGGGTCCTGTTGACGCTCCTGATGATTTTCCGGGGGATTTTAATCCTGATGATTTTCCAGGTGACGCTGATATTCAGCCAGTGGTTGATGATGAGATTCCGAATGCTGACGAGTTAATAGGACCGGTGGTGAATAACCCTGGTTTTACCGTACCAGCAAATCGACGTTTACCGACAGTTTACCATGGTGAACCAGGGATTCGAAGGACAGATCGTGTCAGGGAGTCTACTGCACGAAAAGCTGGACTGGATGAATCACAGGTTTTCGCACCTGGAGGTCGTGGCTCTCAACCCTTTGTTCCCCGCCAAGGCGATACTCGACGCCCCTGGGCAAATTCTGTCCTTGTGACCATCTGCAATTTGATGCAGAGAAGCGATCCTTGGGCATTTCTCGTCTTCAATGACGACAACTACGTTCCTCAGTCCTTCAAACAAGCGATGCTTCGTCCCGACTTATGGTGGGCACCGATGAAATCCGAAATTGACAATCTTCTTCGCAAAGGGACCTTTTCTCTTGTCCCTCGGCCTTCGAACACCAACATTATGAAGGGCCGATGGGTATACGCCAACAAGTACGATGGAGATGGGAATATTGTCAAACGAAAAGCTCGCTATGTCGCCAAAGGTTTCACGCAGATATATGGTGTCGACTACGACAAAACATACGCTGGTGTGGTACGCATGGAATCTATCCGAATGCTTCTCGCCATTGTCGCCTATCTTGGGCTCTACATGTGGCAGGTCGACTTTACGGGAGCGTACTTGAATGCCGACATCGACAAGACAGTATATATGGAGCAACCGGAGGGTTTTGAGACTGAAGGGGATGATTCGGTCTGCTTGCTGAAAAAGGCCCTTTATGGTATGATGCAGGCTGGTCATCTATGGGGAAAGACACTCGACGATACGTATTCCAAGGAGGGCTATACCAAGTCCCTTGCTGACCCTTGTATTCGGTTCAAGCGTGTCCAAGGCGAGTACACGGTGACAGGCACTTATACCGACGATGTCTTTGGTGCCAGTTCGACGAAGGAGGGTTCAATTTTGGCGAAGGATGGTCTCAGACGACATTGGACCTTGACCGACTCAGAAGGGTTAAATCTGATGCTGGGCGTAGCGATTGAGCAGGATTCCGATACTGGCGATATCCGGATAAACCAGGCGGCCTATTGTCAACGTTTCCTCCGCAGCTTTGGGTTGTGGGACTGTCACCCTGTTGATACTCCTCTCCCAGCCGGACTTCAGCTCGAAGCGATACCATTCCCTCTCACCTCGGAAGACGTCCATTTCATGTCCGACAAGCCCTATAGGCCCATTCTTGGTAGCTTAATGTGGGCTCAGGTCTCAACTCGACCGGACATCTCATTCGCTGTCGGTTTCCTAGCTCGTTTTCAGACGAATCCTGGTCCTCAGCACTGGAAGGCGCTTGTTCATGTCTGCCGGTATATCCGCGGCACCATCAACTTCTCAATTATGTATCGAGCACGTAGAGATGGAGATATCGACGACCTTGGTATCGGAATCAAGCCGTATCTATATGCGGATGCCGACTACGCCGGGTGCCTCGATAGTCGTCGCTCGACATCCGGTTATGTTGCCGTGATGGCTTCAGGTCCAGTTTCTTGGGGTTCCAAGAAACAGGATTGCGTTACAACTTCGACGACTGGTGCGGAATACGTGGCTTTGGGAAAGGCTGCCGAGCAAGCGGTCTGGATGCGGTCTTTTATGCAGCAGATTGATCTTCCTCAAGATGGTCCAGTCGTTATCCGTGGCGACAACAAGGCTTCTGTGAGCCTTACGGAGACTCATCGACACCACCAACTCTCGAAGCACATCCATATTCGTCACCATTTTATTCGTGAGCTGGTTGCTGATGGCACCATGGCTCTGGAGCCGATTGCTTCAAAGGATAACTTGGCGGATCTGCTCACTAAACCGCTTGGATCCGTTATTCATCGTGGTCTTGTGGAAAAGTTGAGTCTTACTGCTTTCGACGTCAGGGGGGGTGTTGGACATTGACGTCGTGTACTATTTTTCTTCATCTTATCTATTTTATCTTTCTTATCTTATCCTATTTCCAACGACCTTTTTCGTATATAAACCTCGATCTTGGAGTTTCATCCTCAGTCTTCTTACCATTGACTGAGGTGACTCTTATTTCTTTTCTTACTTACCTTTACTGATGACATACCGTAGCTCACGTCTATTCGTTGTCATTTAGGTATCCTAATTGAGTCTTCTTACCATTGACTGAGCTCACGTCTATTCGTTGTCATTTAGTCATTTAGGTCACTCTGTCACCGCTCAAGAAGTGGAGCCTTTTCGGTGTCGACGCTCGCAGAAACCGGTTTCGGGTCTCGTGACGCATTTGGATTTCAGCTGCTCATTTGGGACAGATTCAACGCAATAATGTGAACAGATACCAATGTATATTATACAGGTTTCACAAGAGATGCATATAGTGAGAAAAACTGTACAAAAGTTACGCTCAAGAGAAGACCGTCCGACGTCGTAGACTGCTCTTTTATCAGCGACAAATACAAGCTCTTGTCCGCAGTCGATGCTATCCAGCACTGACTTGGGAATGGGTGATGCAAGAAGACAGAGAACTATGACAGACTGGTGTTGGCTGTGCTCCCAGTTCGGCGTCACCTTGCTTTGGATTGTTTTCATTGTCCTGCCGTATTACCAGCCAAAACTGAAGTCGTCAAGGGAGCTTTCAAATTCTACGGAACCAAGGTCAGTCGAGCTGGAAGCTAAACGCGGAAAAGGTTGCAAGCCTTCCGCATTTAGGACCCGAAGTGACCGTTGTTCTCTCGAGGAGGTGCAAGAGGAAGGCAGCAGGCATCGACAGGTATAAACAGCAATTTTCCCAATGAATCCGGAATTCGTCGTTTTAGTGGCGTACTTAATAAGAAACCTGAATAGAAGATTAGCCTACGCTAGCGAGAAGGTGGAATGGAAAACGCACCTCAGGAAGGATCTCTCCTTGTTCCATTCCATGAACCATCACCATTGCAAAGGCTGCTTGGTCATGGTCTTCTCTTCTTCCAGAATTGACGCTTGACTGTCCTCTGCCGACGACCATTCGACGGAGTCTTTTTGTTGATCTTAGGACCTAATTTCTATGATGCCGAAAGCATGGTAAACAATGATAACGATGTTGGTTCGTTGAGATGAAGGAGGGTCCGTTGGGTGGGACGATTATTGCAAGGTGAAGGAGCGTCGATTTCGGTTGGGAAATACTTCCAGTCTTACCTGGACTGCGAAAACGATGAGCACAGGCCAATGTCGATTTGGAAAACGTACAGTAAAAGGTTGCTGGATCCCCTTTTTGGCAAGCCATTTCCTCTTGCTCGTAGAACCAGTCCATCCTTTGGCGTCCAACCTTACAGGTCATAGTTTGCATCACAATCTGTGGTGAAACCTGCGACCAGAAGGTTTCATAACAGCGCTGGGCGAACCCGAGCATCCGGTAAGCATGCTTCGAGAAGCAAGCCTGGAAGAGTGATGGAAGGCGAAAGGTGAACTGCGATAGCGAGACAAGGAGCTGCAAATTTCCATAAGCATGGTCGACGCCAGACCAGGTGATAGCACGCACTAGAGACCCCATAATCCAATCTTTCTCTCCTTGTTTCTTGTCCCGGTACTCAATGAGATCGTCGCAAGCAATTGCCGAAGGAAGAGGTCAACCATGCCATTCGAGAATGCAAACTGACATCGGTTCAATTATGACGGTCAAGACAAGATAAGCAGAAAACGCACAAGGTCCCTTGCTTAATGAACAAAGCAAGAGTTGACCAGCATGAATAAATAGCCCTTCATCGAGCCTCGGAAGAATGGCGATGGTCGTCCTAGCCATAAAAAAGTCAATCCGTCGTCTGAAACAAAAAGACACGCAATTCACCTGGGATTTCCAGATCCTAGCGAGATTGTTTGCCAGCACAAATAGGTTTTCGCGGTGCATGACGATTCCGATGGACCAGAGACGCTCCTTCATTTCCTTTCCTCAAGGACGCCTTCGCCTGCTTCAATCTGGAATGCACTCGTGCAATGATTCAGAGACAACGGCGACTGGGGCGTCAGGGCTTGATTAAATGGCTGCACGTCTATTTGTTTCCCAAGGTGTCGACGACTGTCGACGCGACTAGGACAATTTTTTCGAAGGGGGAGCAGGAGCAAGCGTGGGTACCTTGCGAGTCATTTCGCGTGATTTGTCACATTGTCACCCGGGCATCGCGGCACGGTGATCGCCGCAACCAAACTAGGCGTGCGAGTTCCGACCAGACCAAGTTCATATTACTTAGATCACAGAATGCCGGATTGACCTTCGGAACTTTCGCTGAGGCTGAAGCAGTCGATTGAGATTCTGCACATATACAGCCCGCGGTGAACCAACCCCTGCAGAGACGGGGTGACCTTGGGTAGCTAAAAGACAATTATCCTCTGCAGAACTGTCTGTTCAGAGCTCAGTGTATAAATTTACTTCAGAGAGCAAGAGACCCCGACGGCGCATAACCGCGCATAACGGTATCCGCATTTGGTGTTGAAAGATTGACGACTCTTTCGACTTGGTTGTATATTTCATTCTTTTACTTATATCTTATCTTATCGCTACGCCTCACTATTTATGTCTCCGATCGACGTTTCGACACCGCAGTCTCTTCCTTCACGACTGAGTCCTGATTTGTATCCTCTACAGAACCTGCATAACCCTGTCATCGTGTAACATTTGGAGGGTTACATGCTCTCGCATTGCATCGCAGGTGCAGCAGCCTCCTGCCAGTCTTTACATAGAATAGCATATATCTAGAATGCAGTAAGTGCCTGAACCAAGTATGTCTGAGATTTGGAGTCCGCAGCCACCATCATTATGCCAGGGACACCGGCCGTTTCCGGTTGGGTTCGCAGATTTTGACTGGATCTTGAGTATTCTGGCAAGTCTGTAGGGTGGACGGTTGACGTCTTTTGCCGATAACGTGTGATATAACACGCCCAGCATATGGATCGGCCAACCCGTCTCTGTGATATCGGACTCATTACAACACTTTCCGTGGGTACAGTTTCGTGAAACCGGAAACTTTGCAGAATAGCATAGAACAAAAATCACGTTTTAAAGCAAGATACTGAAATTGCAACAAGTTTTAAACACTCCACTCTCCAACTCGCCAGCTAGCAAATACCGGATCCAGTGTCTGCTTCGCCTCTTGTCCGAGTCAAGAATAAATTATTTTTGCGCTCAGAGAGTGATCGGGACACAGCCCAAAGAAATGAGGCCTGCAAAGGTCAGTTTGAGAATGGAAATCATTCACTGAATTCACTTACTGTTAGAATTGTCCTCGCAGCAAACAGTATTAGTGTTGCTGTAAATCGGATCAGTATATCTCTCGAGTCTTTTATTTTCTCGATACTTACCATTGGCCAGCACTGGCACCGAAGATGCTGAGCGGGGCGCAGCCTAGGCCGACTTGGCCTGTAATGTCACCGATGATAATGTCGAGAGCACCCAGGATGCCTTGGGCCTGTTGAGCGCTTTGAACAGTGTTGCAGCACTGGACAGGTCCACTGCTGCAACTGTTGTCTCGGCGGGCTGGAGTAGCAACCGCGAGGGTAGCAAGAGCAAGAGTGATAGCAGTGAAAAGTTTGAATTGCATATTGAGAGAGTTGTTACTGAACGAGGATGAGGATGTTCGAGTGAAGATTTGGGATGTACAAGGGCATCTTTTATAGGATTCAGAGATCTATCATTGACCCGAATCAAGGCAGAATTACGACGTCGAATGCTCTGATCAGCCTCCGACATCGGGAATGCTTCGAAGCCGTCCAAGTACCTGTGTTTCTAGCTTTTCATCGTTCAACAGGTTCGTACAGTAATGAAACTTCAGCATATATGGCCGCAACAATACGAGATCTGACAGACTGACAATGGCCGTTGGAGGATAAGGCCATTGAAATCCAGTCTAGATCGACCTAATTAAATTGTACTAGGACATTGAACGACTTGGGATTGTACTACATGTTACTCGCAACATTATCCCAGGCGGTTTTTGCCACGCCAGACTGCAAACCGGCTGCTTGAAAGTCCTAATATTGTGTCACGACATGAGTTCTTTTCCACATGTCGGACATGATTCATCGTAGTCAAGTCCTCGGACATTACAATGTCAACCAGTTGAAAGATTCTACCTCAGGTAAGTTCTCTATTCAACCGTGCAATCGGGAGCTTGAAATCCCTGAGATTCTTCCTGACGGACCTGGAACACGACACCACTGGACAGCCAGTAGTGGATTCTTAATACAAAAAATGTATGATAGAGGACTGAAATAAGACAAAAAGTTCGTTGAACTTGAGCAAGTCATGAATCCATACCGAGCAGACCACAGCCGGACTTTACGGACGGAGGACTGAGATGCCGAATTCCCAATGCCGCGGCCTAGACATGATCAATCATCATTCGTCAGTCACGTTCATCAGCCTTGTCCGGTCAAATATCAGGGCTTTCGATATTCCGGTTTGACGGTTGAATGACAAGACGTTCAACTGCAGTCCAAGATCCTCATGGACGCGCGTCAGGTTCTTTAGCCGATTGGACTGTTTTTAGCGTCACACCGCTCTATGGATTGTATCATCTGACTGACGAATGCTGATTGATCATGTCTAGGCCGCGGCATTGGGAAGTCGGCATCTCAGTCCTCCGTCTGTAAAGTCCGGCTGTGGTCTGCTCGGTGTGGATTCATGACTTGCTCAAGTTCAACGAACTTTTTGTCTTATTTCAGTCCTCTATCATACATTTTTTGTATTAAGAATCCACTACTGGCTGTCCAGTGGTGTCGTGTTCCAGGCCCGTCAGGAAGAATCTCAGGGATTTCAAGCTCCCGATTGCACGGTTGAATAGAGAACTTACCTGAGGTAGAATCTTTCAACTGGTTGACATTGTAATGTCCGAGGACTTGACTACGATGAATCAAGTCCGACATGTGGAAAGAAACTCATGTCGTGATACAATATCAGGACTTTCAAGGAGCCGGTTTGCAGTCTGGCGTGGCAAAAACCGCCTGGGATAATGTTGCGAGTAAGATGTAGTACAATCCCAAGTCGTTCAATATCCTGGTACAATTCAATTAGGTTGATCTGGACTGGATTTCAATGGCCTTATCCTCCAACGGCCATTGTCAGTCTGTTTGATCTCGTATTTTTGCGGCCATATATGCTGGAGTTTCATTACTGTACAAACCTATTGAAAAATGAGAAGCTATAAACACAGGTAGTTGGACTGCGTCGAAGCATTCCCGATGTCGGAGGCTGATCAGAGCATTCGACGTCGTAATTCTGCCTTGATTCGGGTCAATGATAGATCTCTGAATCCTATAAAAGATGCCCTTGTACATCCCAAATCTTCACTCGAACATCCTCATCCTCGTTCAGTACCAACTCTCTCAACTATGCAATTCAAACTTTTCTCTGCTATCACTCTTGCTCTTGCTACCCTCGCGGTTGCTACTCCAGCCCGCCGAGACAACAGTTGCAGCAGTGGACCTGTCCAGTGCTGCAACACTGTTCAAAGCGCTCAACAGGCCCAAGGCATCCTGGGTGCTCTCGGCATTATCATCGGTGACATTACAGGCCAAGTCGGCCTAGGCTGCGCCCCGCTCAGCATCTTCGGTGCCAGTGCTGGCCAATGGTAAGTATCGAGAAAATAAAAGACTCGAGAGATATACTGATCCGATTTACAGCAACACTAATACTGTTTGCTGCGAGGACAATTCTAACAGTAAGTGAATTCAGTGAATGATTTCCATTCTCAAACTGACCTTTGCAGGCCTCATTTCTTTGGGCTGTGTCCCGATCACTCTCTAAGCGCCAAAAATAATTGATTCCTGACTCGGACAAGAGGCGAAGCAGACACTGGATCTGGTATATGCTAGCTGGCAAGTTGGAGAGGAGAATATTGTTGCAGTTTCAGTAATATCTTCAAGTTGCTTTGAAATGTGATTCTCGTTATATGCTATTCTGGGAAGTTTCAGGTTTCATCACATCGGCGAGTGATAGACTCTCGATTGACCGGTTGGAACCATCAGACTATCAGCTCGGCTCTCGAAATATCAGTCAAGTTACCCAACAATTGTATCTTAGTTTCACGATTGAAAATTTCTACAGCGTATAGTTTCTTTACAAATTCATTCCAGTCATGTATTCGATATTGTAAAGTGTGTCTCGGGGCCAACAATATTCAGGACCTATACAATGAGTGTGAGGAACAGTTCAGGCTCTCGGGAGTCAAGGCTTCGTACCGTCAAATTATCAGGCCAGCAGGAGATGCAAGTGTTAGGATTCAACCAGGTTCCCAAGTGCAAGCAGTTCCGTGAAGAAAAGACCAATTAGAGTTTATTGCGAAAGGGCAAAAGGGTAAGCGACGTTACATGAAACAGGGCCTTATATACGAGATTCCGTGTGAAATAACTACGGTTAAATGATCCGAGCAAACCCAATGAAACCCGAAGCTCGAGCTCGCCCCGGAAACAAAGTATGAACCAATGTTCGTCTTGACAGCAAGTACGGTCGTTGGATCTGGAGCCGGTTCTTCAACGTAGAGTCATACTCAAGATCAACGATGGACCGAGGGCCGGAGTATTACAGAGTTTGTCGAGATCGAAGGGGCCTTTGATAGTTACAAACAGACCCTGAAGCCTTGTAATAGCCTCCAACAAAAGAATGCATTCATCTTGTGTCAGGGGGCCATAAATGATAAGCTCCTCCAGGGTGGTCTTGCATGAGGCGATGAACGAGAGGAGGGAGTCAAACTGAATATCTTCGTTGTTTACGAGCGCGAGACGTTGCAGCGAATTGAAGTTGGATTTGACTGAAACATTGTACAGTCTCAGTTCATGAAGGTGCAAGAGTTGTACAAGCATTAGTGGCGCTATCGGTGTCTCGGATTGAGTGAGAAGTGCGCACGATTCGAGTTCTGGCATTTTCGATAGCAGCTGCCATGCTGTGTGACGTGGGAAATGGGCAGCGAACAACCCAGAACCAATCGAGGTGATGCGTCGAGGGTTTGCAGAGCCGGCATAAACTCGAGACAGCTTTAGACTCGAACCAGTCCCTCGCACAAAAACCGCAATTTGATGACAGTCGATCAAATTGCAGTGTGCGAAGCGACTGGAACTTCTCACGTCTTTGGCGGAGTCAGGCTTTTCCCACGAGGTTAGATGGACTTCGACTGAACGTCAGGACAGTAGCTCAAATAGTCCGAAAATATGTTTGAAAAAAAGCAAGAAAAACAAAACAAGCAGAGAAACGAGGAGATTTGGACAGCTGGTCAATCATTGAGCTTGTCGGTGTCAGAAAGATCATCATGGTAAGGAAGACCAGACGTTGGCCTTTCTGTCTCCTAATACCGTTATGCCACGATATCGTTACGAGTGGTGAGCGGTTGAAAAATCTGCATGCCGATTCTTTAGCTAATGAAATCACAAGACGATAAGACACCAACAGCGGGGAAAATGCTCGGAATGAATATATAATGACAGAATACTGTTGTCAAAGCCTCGTCACAATGTCAGGAAAAGTAGACGCACATACCTTCGTCATGGATGCAACTCGCTCAATCCATTCATGGCCCCAAGCTTGTGAATTCCGTGTTGTCAGACCTGTGACGTTGGCGTGACCGGTTGGCGGCGTCGACGGCACATGGAGAGAGATAAGAGCCTAAGTGGCTCGAGGCGACCGAAAGGAACAGATATAAGAGTCGATTTCGGTGGTACTAAGGAACTACAAGAAAGTATTAGTTCTTATATATATAATGAGGAAAGGGGAGCCGCAGACAATAGGAAATAGACTAGGTCCAGCCAAGAGGCTGAGTCGGAAACATGTGGAGCTAAATGAGGGCGGCCCGCAGGGCCAAGAAAAAAGAAAGGCCGTCGAGGTCCGAGTCGTGGTGACGGGCGTGACAGTCACGCTACCGTTACAAGACCCAGGAGTACAGCAAGTTCCTGAATTTCTATCGAACAACAGTTAACGTGAAGTGCCGCGGTGACAGTACGCTACACGGAAACTGAGCAATATCGGGTCACTGACTTTTTCTAGAGATGATCCAGGGCAATAAAAACTCATGGTAGATAAGAGCCAGTGAGATTCAGGGAGCAAAGAAATCCAGGCAGGTACTGGCCAGTGATAATATGCAATTTCCAGCGGCTGTTTCATAGCTACCCAGAAAATAGTCAGAGATGGCAATAGCCATAGCAGCAGGACATACCTAGGCAGAGCACAGAAAACGACCCAAGGCCAATGAGACAAGGATTGAGACAGTCGGTTAGGGCTGGTCACGTGAGTATCCCCCCTTGGGCTCTTTGATGATGGTTTCCACAATTTTCGTCCATCCCAACAAACGATCCCACAAGTGGGACTCGTAATTGAGATTCTGCAGATGTACAGCCCACGGTGAACAAACCCCTCCTGTAGAGACGGGGTGACCTTGGGTAGCTAAAAGACAATTATCCTCTGTAGAACTGTCTGTTCAGAGCTCAGTCTATAAATTTACTTCAGAGAGCAAGAAACCCCAACGGTGCATAACCGTGCATAACGGTATCCGCATTTGGTGTTGAAAGATTGACGACTCTTTCGACTTGGTTGTATATTTCATTCTTCTACTTATATCTTATCTTACCGCGACGCCTCACTATTTATATCTCTGATCGACGTTTCAACACCTCAGTCTCTTCCTTCACGACTGAGGTGAGTCTTTACTCATTCTTTATTTTACTTTCACTGACATGGCCTGCAGTCCTGATTTGTATCCTCTACAGAACCTGCATAACCCTGTCATCGTGTAACATTTGAAGGTTACATGCTCTCTCGCATTGCATCGCAGGTGCAGCAGCCTCCTGCCAGTTTTTACATAGAATAACATATATCTAGAATGCAGTAAGTGCCTGAACCAAGTATGTCTGAGATGTGGAGTCCGCAGCCACCATCATTATGCCAGGGACACCGGCCGTTTCCGGTTGGATTCGCAGATTTTGACTGGATCTTAAGTATTCTGCCAAGTCTATAGGGTGGACGGTCGATGTCTTTTGACGATAACGTGTGATATAACACGCCCAGCATATTGATCGGTCAACCCATCTCCGTGAGAGGCATCCGCACATCGTAGTGAAATAAGGCCACAATGAATCTCAGTGATATCTAGAGATATTCCCACGAGACTCATCACAACACTTTCCGGGGGTACAGTTTCGTGAAACCGGAAACTTTGCAGAATAGCATAGAACAAAAATCACGTTTTAAAGCAAGATACTGAAATTGCAACAAGTTTTAAACACTCCACTCTCCAACTCGCTAGCTAGCAAATACCAGATCCAGTGTCTACTTCGCCTCTTGTCCGAGTCAAGAATATATTATTTTTGGCGCTTAGAGAGTGATTGGGACACAGCCCAAAGAAATGAGGCCTGCAAAGGTCAGTTTGAGAATGGAAATCATTCACTGAATTCACTTACTGTTAGAATTGTCCTCGCAGCAAACAGTATTAGTGTTGCTGTAAATCGGATCAGTATATCTCTCGAGTCTTTTATTTTCTCGATACTTACCATTGGCCAGCACTGGCACCGAAGATGCTGAGCGGGGCGCAGCCTAGGCCGACTTGGCCTGTAATGTCACCGATGATAATGCCGAGAGCACCCAGGATGCCTTGGGCCTGTTGAGCGCTTTGAACAGTGTTGCAGCACTGGACAGGTCCACTGCTGCAACTGTTGTCTCGGCGGGCTGGAGTAGCAACCGCGAGGGTAGCAAGAGCAAGAGTGATAGCAGTGAAAAGTTTGAATTGCATAGTTGAGAGAGTTGGTACTGAACGAGGATGAGGATGTTCGAGTGAAGATTTGGGATGTACAAGGGCATCTTTTATAGGATTCAGAGATCTATCATTGACCCGAATCAAGGCAGAATTACGACGTCGAATGCTCTGACCAGCCTCCGACATCGGGAATGCTTCGAAGCCGTCCAAGTACCTGTGGTTCTAGCTTTTCATCGTTCAACAGGTCCGTACAGTAATGAAACTTCAGGATATATGGCCGCAAAAATACGAGATCTAACAGACTGACAATGGCCGTTGGAGGATAAGGCCAATGAACTCCAGTCTAGATCGACCTAATTAAATTGTACTAGGACATTGAACGACTTGGGATTGTACTACATGTTACTCACAACATTATCCCAGGCGGTTTTTGCCACGCCAGACTGCAAACCGGCTCCTTGAAAGTCCTGATATTGTATCACGACATGAGTTTTTTTCCACATGTCGGACTTGATTCATCGTAGTCAAGTCCTCGGACATTACAATGTCAACGGGTTGAAAGATTCTACCTCAGGTAAGTTCTTTATTCAACCGTGCAATCGGGAGCTTGAAATCCCTGAGATTCTTCCTGACGGGCCTGGAACACGACACCACTGGACAGCCAGTAGTGGATTCTTAATACAAAAAATATATCGTAGAGGACTGAAATAAGACAAAATGTTCGTCGAACTTGAGCAAGTCATGAATCCATACCGAGCAGACCACAGCCGGACTTTACGGACGGAGAACTGAGATGCCGACTTCCCAATGCCGTGGCCTAGACATGATCAATCAGCATTTGTCAGTCAGATGATAGGCTTCAAGAAGCCGGTGTGACGCTAAAAACAGTCCAATCGGCTAAAAAACCTGACGCGCGCCCATGAGGATCTTGGACTGCAGTTGAACATCTTGTCATTCAACGATCAAACCGGGAGATCGAAAGCCCTGATATTTGACAGGCCAAAGCTGATGAACGTGACTGACGAATGCTGATTGATCATGTCTAGGCCGCGGCATTGGGAAGTCGGCATCTCAGTCCTCCGTCTGTAAAGTCCGGCTGTGGTCTGCTCGGTATGGATTCATGATTTGCTCAAGTTCAACGAACTTTTTGTCTTATTTCAGTCCTCTATGATACATTTTTTAACAATCCACTACTGGCTGTCCAGTGGTGTCGTGTTCCAGGCCTGTCAGGAAGAATCTCAGGGATTTCAAGCTCCCGATTGCACGGTTGAATAAAGAACTTACCTGAGGTAGAATCTTACAACTGGTTGACATTGTAATGTCCGAGGACTTGACTACGATGAATCAAGTCCGACATGTGGAAAGAAACTCATGTCGTGATACAATATCAGGACTTTCAAGGAGCCGGTTTGCAGTCTGGCGTGGCAAAAACCGCCTGGGATAATGTTGCGAGTAACATGTAGTACAATCCCAAGTCTTTCAATATCCTGGTACAATTCAATTAGGTCGATTTGGATTGGATTTCAATGGTCTTATCCTCCAACGGCCATTGTTAGTCTGTCAGATCTCGTATTCTTGCGGCCATATATCCTGAAGTTTCATTACTGTACGGACCTGTTGAACGATGAAAGGCTAGAAACACAGGTACTTGGACGGCTTCGAAGCATTCCCGATGTCGGAGGCTGGTCAGAGCATTCGACGTCGTAATTCTGCCTTGATTCGGGTCAATGATAGATCTCTGAATCCTATAAAAGATGCCCTTGTACATCCCAAATCTTTACTCGAACATCCTCATCCTCGTTCAGTACCAACTCTCTCAACTATGCAATTCAAACTTTTCTCTGCTATCACTCTTGCTCTTGCTACCCTCGCGGTTGCTACTCCAACTCCCCGAGACAACAGCTGCAGCAGTGGACCTGTCCAGTGCTGCAACACTGTTCAAAGCGCTCAACAGGCCCAAGGCATCCTGGGTGCTCTCGGCATTATCATCGGTGACATTGCAGGCCAAGTCGGTCTAGGCTGCGCCCCGGTCAGCATCTTCGGCGCCAATGGCGGCCAATGGTAAGTATCGACAAAATAAAAGACTCGAGGCATATCCTGATCCGATTCACAGCAACACTAATACTGTTTGCTGCGAGAACAACTCTAACAGTAAGTGAATTCAGTGAATTATTTCCATTCTCAAGTTGACCTTTGCAGGCCTCATTTCTTTGGGTTGTGTCCCGATCACTCTCTAAGCGGCAAAAATAATTTATTCTTGACTCGGACAAGAAGCGAAGTAGACACTGGATCTGGTATATGCTAGCTGGCGAGTTGGAGAGGAGAATAATGTTGCAGTTTCAGTGATATCTTCAAGTTGCTTTGAAATGTGATTCTCGTTATATGCTATTCTGGGAAGTTGCAGTTTTCATCACATCGGCGAGTGATGGACTCTCGATTGACCGGTTAGAACCATGAGACCACGGCTCTCGAATACCCAACAATTGTATCTTAATTTCACGATTGAAAATTTCTACAGTATATAGTTCTTTTACAAATTCATTCCAGTCATGTATTCGATATTGTAAAGTGTGTCTCGGGGCGAACAATATTAAGGACCTATACAATGAGTGTGAGGAACAGTCCAGGCTCTCGGAAGTCAAGGCTTCGTACCGTCAAATTATCAGGCCAGCAGGAGATGCAAGTACGGTCGTTGGATCTGGAGCCGGTTAAGTTCAACGCAGAGTCATATTCAAGATCAACGATGGACCGAGAGCCGGAGTACTACAGAATCTTTCGAGATCGAAAGGGCCTTTGATAGTTACAAACAGACCCTGAAGCGTTGGAATAGCGTGCAGCAAAAGAATGCATTCATTTGGTGTCAGCGGACAACAGATGAGAAGTTCCTGCAATGTGATCCTGCACGATGCGATGAAGCGGATGAGGGAGTCAAGTTGGATATCTTCCCTACTGTGAGAACAAAGCTTCCGCAACGAATTGAAGTTGCACTTGATCGAAACATTGGTCAGTGTCAGTTCATGAAGGTGCAAGAGTTGTACAGGCATCGGTGGTGCTACCGGTGTCTCGAATAGAGTGAGCAGTTCGCAAGATTTGAGTTCTGGCATTTTTGATAGCAGATGCCATGCTTCGTTCGGGCTTGCAGCCCAAATAGAGCTGTATGATGTGACTTGGGAGATGGGAACGAACAACCCAGAGCCAATCCAGGTGCAGCAGTGACGGTTCGTAGAGCCGGTATAAACTCGAGACAGCGTCCCAAGCCGAATTTGACATACTGCTCTGCCATATCCAGCACCGGTCCGGTCCTGATACATACAGTCGTGAGGTGCTGCAAACAACCTCGATTTGGGCTTAGTAAAGTCAAATTACTGGGTCCTTCATACGAAGAGACAAGGTTCTCCAGCGATTGGAGCTCGCTGTGAGGATTGTGAACAGGATTTGGCCCTGCAACCGGGATGTCTTTGTCCAGAAAACTGAGGCAGGTCGAGGGGTAGCGAGTTGAGTTGGGTGGGAGGGCGTTGGCTCGACGAGACTCTGTACTGCTCGATGAGGTTTTCACTGGGACGTTGATTCATTTAGAATCGTGCATAAGAACTCGGAGATGGGACACCCCCGTGAGAAAGAAATTATCTTATCTCTGTCTATCTCCGATCAAAATGAAACGTGATTTGCTGCGCCGTCACCGCTATATAGTATATTGACCACAGCGCTGACGACGACGACAGCGCTCATCCCTGCAGTCGACAGCTCACAGACTGAAACCGCGATCCCCTTGAAGATCATTGCGTCTGCTGTTCTACGGCAACGCTGACAGCTCTTTCATCCGACGATGAATACCGCTGCTCGATATTTTCTGCTCGTCCTGCTGCTCGTGGTACGTTACGATGTCCTTTTCTGCTTATTGTCACTGACAAGCCTTTTTTATTCCTCTTCCGACCTCGTCTATCCTCTTTTCTCCCTTTACTACCGCTCGGTCTGCCGGTCGCTCACCTTGTCTCCACCTTCGGCTCACCAGATCAGCATCCACTATATCCTCAGCTTCACGCACGAATCCTATGGCCGAGCCACCACCTTTTCCGGCTTTGGCTTATTCCAGAGCGGCAAAGACCGGTCAAAAGAAAACAGCAAAATTCCAGCTGAATACCACAGCGCGCCAGACGACGATCTGCCGTTACATTCCAACAGCTCGCTTGCGACAGATCCAACAGCCAAACGAGCCAACGCCGCCTTTGTCATTCTATGTCGGAACAGCGACACCGACAGTATCATACGAAGCATTTCGGATATGGAATTCCGCTTCAATCGACGGTACAAATATCCCTACGTCCTGCTGAACGAGGAGAAATTTACAGAGGAATTCAAAACGTGCGTCCATTGCTTGGTTTGGTGGGAATAGAGGGAGCTAATGCCTGGACAGCCGCGTTTCGGCGCTCAGCAGCGCTAAAATGGAATTCGGGGTCATACCGCATGATCATTGGTACCAGCCGGATTGGATAGACGAGCCCAAGGCGGAAAAGGCGAGGATAAAGCTGCAGGATGAGGGGGTTATATATGGCGGTGCGTCCTGGTTCTCTGGTCTCGGGTTTTCGTTCTGACATTGCTTATAGGAAGCGTCTCGCAAGTCCATCTCCATGTTCCGATCTTCTCAACCTGACCGCCACGTCTAGATATCGAAACATGTGTCGGTTTAATTCCGGGGTGCGTCGGTTCTGGGCCGCCTGAAGCACAGCTGATTATATCCTCTCCAGTTCTTCTTCAAGCATCCGTTGGTGCAAAAATATCGATGGTACTGGAGAATAGAGTGCGTATCCTTGCTTGCTTCTGCTTCATCCCTTTCTCCTTCGGCTCTCCGAAATCATCACCCACTCGACTTGGAATCATCGCTCCTTCCTTCCTGAAACCATTACCCTTGTCATACGGTCTTTCCGCCCCGCCCTTCCAAAGCTGACCGCTTCTCAGACCTGATGTCCATTTCCACTGTGACGTCGACTATGACCCGTTCTTGTTCATGCAGGTAATGCCCAACCTTTCGGATACAGCGACGCATCCATTGATTCCTCATTCATTCAGGAACAAAACAAGGTCTATGGTCAGTCTTCTACCTTTTACTTTCGTGCATTTCTGTCGACGCCTCTTTTGGTGATGTTTTCCGCTTCTCGTGACGTTTTCCGCTTCTTGTCGTTCCCTTTTTGTCAGCACCGCCTTTGTTGCATCATATCTAACGCCTTCCTGCAGGATTTGTCATAACCATGTACGAGTTTGACAAGACCATTCCGACTCTCTGGGGACATACCAAAGGTGAGCTTGTGATTTCTGTTCGGTTGGTTCATTGGGCGCTCTCTTGTTTGGCGGCTGTTATGCGTCCATCTAATAGTTTCTTTCCGTTGGGCGCTAGCGCTGTTTCGGTCTTCTAGCCTTCTCTTGTCTATGAATTTTGCTCGTCCTCTCCCTTTCCTTTTCTTTCGTCGCTTCTTCTTTTCTTACGCTCTTTTCTCTCGTTCATTGCATCATCTTCCGTCTCGTTGCATTCTCTTCGGTCCTTCGATGCTTATTCTTTCCCAGATTTCATAAAACTGCACCCCGAATACGTCGCCAAGGGCAATGCGATGGGATACATGTCGGACGATAATGGAAATACCTTCAATAAATGTCATTGTGAGTCCCTGCATCTCGCTTTCCAGTCCATAATCTATGTCAATCTGCGCAAACATCTTTCTTGCTTGGATTGCGTGCGCCTGGTCTTACTATTGCTTCACTTCTCTCGAGTCGTCATCGCCTTTCTCTCTTTCTATTCGCCCTTCTCTCTTCTCGTTCATCGCTGACCTCCTCCTTCTAGTCTGGAGTAACTTTGAAATCGCCGACATGGAGTTTTGGCGCTCTCCGGCATATCAGGACTATTTCGAGTACCTGGATTCGAAGGGCGGGTTCTACTATGAGGTTCGTGATGTTTCTTGGTTTCGTTTGCTCGCTGCCTTTCATCTTGCTTCGTGCTGCTTTTGCTACCTCCATGTCGCCTCTCGCCTTTTCGAACCATTGCTGACGTTTCTGTACAGCGCTGGGGCGACGCGCCAGTTCATTCCATCGCGGCGGCCCTTTTCTTGAAGAAGGAGCAGATACATTTCTTCTCTGCGATGGGGTATGAACACAATCCGTAAGTGGTTTCTGTTGCTCTGTATCCCTCATTCGGTGGATGTCAATGTTGATGGGCGCCTATGGCCTTTTTCGCCTCTTCGATGACTCTTGCTGACACTCGTTCAGATATGTTCATTGCCCGAGTGATGCGGGGGATTGGAAACGTGGCAGATGTTCGTGTAACCCGCAGAGGAATTTCGGTGGGTACTTTTGTTCTTACTTTTATTCTGGCCATTTCTTGTTTGTCGGCTTTCTTACCTGCACCGACTCTTTGCTGGTTCATTCACCCTTTCCTTCACCGCCCCTTTTGGCCTCGCTGACTGACCCAATTCCAGACTATGATGGATATTCGTGTATGCGGCAGTGGGACCGAATACAGTGATGTAACGTTAAAGCGAGGAAAGCCCCAGCCTGAAGCATTGTATGGACAACTAAAATGTATGCCGCTATTCTATTCTGCCTTCTTGTGATTCGTTCTCATTGGCCAAACAGCTACGAACGTTAGAATGTATTGTCGAGAGAGGGAGCATATGACCATCGAGAGGGGGCATATGATCATCGTCACGAGCTGTGGGGAAGAGCCTCATGTCCAGGCTTAACGGCATTGCTCGCGTGGCGCATATTATTTATAATTATAAACTTTTTAATTTTTATCTAGAAAGTATGAATGCATTTCTATATCGTTATTATCATACCGTGGCTGGGATAACGGACCAAGTACAACAAAAGCTACCAGAATTTGTCATTACCAGGCCGATGTTACAGTATAAATATGCGACCAAGTTACCTAAAGGAAAGAAGAAAGAGCGGTATCTGAAACCTTTTCCGAGTTTTTCATGATTCTCATGCTTGACAGTCATCACACCCAAGTTGACGTCGGAAGTACCGTCTTCTTGAATATCCTCCCGAGCCTTCTTGCCGTACTCCAAGTCGCCCATAGGGATTGACTCGGCGTCAGCATGATAATGGGACTCGATGTCTTGTCAAATGCGCACGACGGTGCTCTACTGAAAACCTGGAGAAAGACTCGCCTTACAGCTACTTTTATTTCACGATAGTTATGGGACTCTCGATGCTCGGAGTATGCCTTTCGTTCTCGCTCAGGTCTCTCAGCAGTGGAGAAATGTTGCCACGTTGTCCTCACGACTCTGGACGACCATTAGAGTTGGCGACTCGAACCCGAAACAACTTGAGAACGTCCAGTCGAACAAGGCGACGGCAGTTCTTCTCACCCACCTTGATAGAGCCATGCAACTTCCGCTCGATATCGCGATACACTTGGACATCCCGGTTGCAGGGCCAAATCCCCTGTTCACAATCCTCACAGCGAGCTCCAATCGCTGGAGAACCTTGTCTCTTCGCATGAACCCCAGCAATTCGACTCTCTTGAGCCCAATCCGAGGCTGTTTGCAGCGCCTCACGACTTTATGTATCACTTTGGAAACAGACCGCTGCTAGATGTGGTACAGCAGCATGCCAAATCTGGCTGGGGAGCTGTCTCAAGTTTATGCCGGCTCTGCGAACCCTCGATGCATCACCTCGATTGGTTAACAAACCGAAGGTGTTTGTTTCTTTAGCAACCGAGATTGTCCGCTTTGTGTTATGTAAGCCGTGATTTTCACGTGCGGTGACCCACTGTGACTCGGAGTCGCAAGTTCGATCCTCTCGTTGGATGCATTTACCATTTTTATCTCAGAAGGATCTGCTGCGAGGAGTGGACCGCAGGTCTACGACAAGCAGCTAATATTTGTACTGAGACTGTACCTTTATCTGTCAATATCCAGGTAATTTAGATCTCCGTGTCTGAATGACTTCTGGTCCTCGCGGTTTGTTCCTGCCGCTCGCCGGCCCTTACTCCAGTCATTGTCAGAGGATGGTTAGTCACCTCTTATCTCGTCATACTCTCGGCATCGTCCGAACCCTATTTATACGCCGATCTCCTGTATATAGCTCTTTGACTACTACATCCATGATATCGTCTTGACCTTGACCTTGAGGGTATCGTCCTCCCTCTAACAGGTTATGGGCCTTCCGTTGCGCTTCCTCCGCAATCATATCTAAATTGTTCTGCTACCGTTGTGCTCTTGCGGCATCTTGCAATTGAGCTGGCCATTTCTGGCATAGACGACTCGATGTGGCATTTTCGACTCATCATCCCATTCAGACCATCCGACTCTTTGATTCCTAATTCCTACATGACCGACATACCAACAAAGTTATCCGACAGACTAGACGGCGCCGACCCCGCCTGAGACCAGACCGGCAGACCCCCGGTTGACAGACTGGCAGACCACCAGTATACAGACCGGCAGACCCCCGGTAGACCAGACCTTACCAGACCTTACCTTACCGTTTACGGCGTTATATCCCGATCCGACTCTACCTTGTCAGTGTCAGTGGCAAGAGACGACAACGACCGACCTTTCTACCTCGATCCGAGGTTTCCCTTGCTAGTGTCAGTGGCTGGGGCGACAACCGACCAACCTTTATTATTTCATTTGACCCTGTTGGTGACCTGTGACAGTGACCAACTACCGATCGACTTACGATCCGAGCTTTGACTCGTTCGATCGTCTCCTTTGTTTCATTTCATCCCTGTCTTATTGAGTTGACAACTCATTTGACCCCGAATTCTCCCATGTTTCTTGTCCCCCGAATTCTCACTAGGTCTTGATAAGAAGAAGACTGGAGTTGTGAAGAGAAATATTATCTGTAGTGCTGATTGTTCAGCTTACCGAGTTTTGGCCTTTGACTCCAGTGGGAGTATTGTCCAGTGGCAACTGTTCCAGTGGGAGTTCCTGGACTTTCTTTCTCAGTTTTCCTGCCTTATACGACTCGATTTTGAGATGTCTAAGTGGGAGTGTCAGAGGATGGTTAGTCACCTCTTATCTCGTCATACTCTCGGCATCGTCCGAACCCTATTTATACGCCGATCTCCTGTATATAGCTCTTTGACTACTACATCCATGATATCGTCTTGACCTTGACCTTGAGGGTATCGTCCTCCCTCTAACAGTCATTCTGGGTTGTTCGCTGCCCATTTCCCACGTGACATCATACCGTTCTGCGTCGGCTACCGACCCGAGCGAAGCATGAGCTGCTATCGAAAATGCTAGAACTCGAATCGTGCGCACTTCTCACTCAATCCGGGACACACCGATAGCGCCACTGATGCCTGTACAACTCTTGCACCTTCATGAACTGAGACTGTACAATGTTTCAGTCAAATCCAACTTCAATTCGCTGCAACGTCTCGCGCTCATAAACAACGAAGATATTCAGTTTGACTCCCTCCTCTCCTTCATCGCCTCATGCAAGACCACCCTGGAGGAGCTTATCATTTATGGCCTCCTGACACCAGACGAATGTTTTGTTGGAGGCTATTACAAGGCTTCAGGATCTGTTTGTAACTGTCACAGGCCCTTTCGATCTCGACAAACTCGGTAATACTCCGGTCCTCGGTCCATCGTTGATCTTGAATATGACTCTACGTTAAAGAACCGGCTCCAGATCCAACGACCGTACTTGCATCTCCTGCTGGGCTGATAATTTGACGGTACGAAGCCTTGACTCCCGAGAGCCTGGACTGTTCCTCACATTCATTGTATAGGTCCTTAATATTGTTGGCCCCGAGACACACTTTACAATATCGAATACATGACTGGAATGAATTTCAACAATGGGTGTAGGCTCATTTAAATGAGCCTGGGTTAAACCCTCCCGACCTCATTAAAATGGGTAAGGGTCTTTCCCTGCACTGCCACAGCATTGAAATGCGCCAGGCTTTTTCCCTGCATAGCCACAGGCCTCTGTACCTAATCCAGCCCCACTACTTACATTCAATATCAAGCAGCTTATAATATCAGGCCACTGAATATCCTTGTCCACTCCTGACAATTCAAATCCAGCTCTAGTTGAGCAATACTGAGTACACTTTGAGTTTCAGTTTGAGCTGTCATTTTAGGAAGGACTCATGGCTTAGTTGCTGCGCGTACAGATGGTACCGTGGTCGCCTGCTTGTCTCCCCCGCTTCAGCGTCCAGAGTTCGAATCGGGAGGGTTTTGTCTTCGCTAAGTTTTTTCTTCTGGCTCCAGCCGCGCTTTTGTGACAACTTAGACTCAAATCTAATCCCGTCCTTAACCACACTATAGGCCAACAAGGGCAAAGTGGCCGCTCGGTATGAAGAGCGTTAGACTAAGAGTTTGAAAATGAGAATGTAAATTCAGAGGAATCAAAAAACTAAAGTACATCTTGTAAACTACTGTTCTTTTATACTGTACAACTCATGTATAATTGTCTGTTCAACACAATACCGTTTCCATGTTGCTAGATGCATGTAATTGTATTCGTAGTCGCGCTTTTCCAACGTGCTATTGTGTTGTCCATGTGTTTTCTCACGTCATGTCAAATGTCAAAACGTCAAACTATCGATGTACCGTGTGTTCGGGTTATCTGACTTGTCCGATTGTTCCGTTTTGTTCCGTGATAAGATAAAAATAATTGCTAACAGCGTAACATTACCCCCCCATTAAGGCTGACGTCCTCGTCAGCTAGGAAGAGATCCGGTTTACGCTTTTCGTCTAAGTCATGACCATGAATTCGATCAAACACACCAGTTGATGCATTGAAGAGATATCGACGATGGTAGGGCTTCGCTTTTTCCTTGTGTATAAAGCGTTCGATGTATTTGTCCCAACTGCCAGTGGGTAAAATCGGAGGTGAGATATGAATTCGAACGGCCCGGGTAAGAATGCCGTTGTCTCGTTTGTACTTCGATAATAATTCAGATGCATTTGTGAGATTACGCTCTGGTTCCCATGTGTTTTCAGCCGTTGGGTAGCCTTTCCATTTGATAAGGAATTGATATCCCTTACCACGTCGTCGGGAGTCTAAAATAGACTCAACCTCATGTTCCTCTGCATCATCAATGATTTCTGGCGGTGGTCGTTCATCCCTTCTGTGAGCGGGAGGCTCATGATATGGCGTAAGTAACGCCTCATTAAATACATTATACTTCCGAGTATTACCCGGGAGTAGAACTTTATAACTTGAAGGGCCCACTTTATCTACTATCTCGTAGGGGCCAAGACGCTTATCTGAAAGTTTCCGAGAAGGTCGACCTGTATCAAGGTTCGTGGCTTCTACATAAACTTTATCTCCGGCTTTGAACTCCGGCGCAGGCTTTCGATGTTTATCATAGTTTCGTTTCATTTTAGCCTGCGCTTTTTCAAGCGCCATTGATGTCTCTTCCCGAATCTTTTTCATTCGGTCAGCAAACTGCTGGGCGGATTCGTTTCGATTGTCCGACTTTCCCTCGTGACCCTTCCACGGATGTCGTCCTGTATTTGCGAAGAATGGCGTCACCTTTGTTGAAGTGCTAGTTTTGTCATTATGACTAAACTCTGCTAGCGCTAGCCATTCGGCCCAGTCTGACTGATGAAAATTGACATACAACCGAAGATATTGTTCTATCTCCTGGTTCGTTCGTTCCGTCTGACCGTCCGTCTGGGGGCGATACGCCGTACTCGGGTTCATTTCTATCCCGAGGAGCTTATTAAGCTCTCGCATAAACTTGGACACATAACGAGGATCGCGATCCGAAATTATCTTTCGGGGAATGCCGTGGTATCTGATGACACGGTCACGTGTTAGGCGCGTGATTCCCTCACTCGTTACTTCCATGTTTGTGGGTTCTACGTGGATCATCTTTGAAAATGTGTCCACCCATACTTGAATGGCATCAAAGCCATTGCTCTCTGGAAGGGGACCGATAAGGTCCATTGACACCTCCTCCCAAGGCTCCTTAGCTATTTTATGAGGGTTAAGCATCCCTTGTCTCGACCGCTTGACTCGAGTTCGCTGACAGTCTTCACATGTGCGAACGTACTCCCGTACTTGGTTTCCCAATCGGGGCCAAAAGAAGTTTCTTTCGATCTTCTCTTGCGTACTTGTTTCGCCTGGGTGTCCTGTAAGCGGAGTGTCATGATGGAGCTTAATGATTTGCTCCCGTAACTTGTCGTTCCTCGGTACGTAAATACATTCCCGATAGAAGATCAAGTTGCCTTCTCTCTTCCAACCCGGTAAGGATTTCTCAAGTGCCAACTTAACTGAGGTGTCAATAGACGTGACAGATTCGATTTGACTGATTAGGTCCTTATCGATTCCCTCGATTTCAAGCTCCGTGGCTCGGAAGTATTCCGGCTTTAGGAGTGTGACGTCCTTGTTGTCATCTTTTCCCTGATCATGGTCAGCACGTCTAGATAGCAGGTCTGCTTTTCTATTAAGCGCTCCAGGCCGATGTGAAAGAGTGAAGTCATACTGTGACAACTCTGTTACCCAACGTGCTTGACGACGGTTAAGCTTCTGGGGCTTCTTGAAGTATTGTAGGTTTTGGTGATCCGTAAATACTTCAAAAGTTTCATCAGCGCCCATAAGCAATGCC
Source organism: Mycena floridula (assembly GCA_029320655.1). Lineage (NCBI taxonomy): Eukaryota > Fungi > Basidiomycota > Agaricomycetes > Agaricales > Mycenaceae > Mycena > Mycena floridula. The sequence continues at coordinate 197,483 of JARIHS010000036.1, read as the reverse complement.
CGCCATTCATCAAGAGCGAGCATTATCGCGAGCATCTCTTTATCGTAGATCTCGTAATTCCGCTCTGTCTCTGTCAGGCCATGTGACATGAAAGCAACCGGGCGCCATAGGCCTTCTTGTAGCTGACTTAATACAGCTCCAGTTGCTCCTTCAGATGCATCGGCTTCGAGCCGGTACTTTCCATGATCGTTCGGAAGTGCGAGCACAGCATCTTCAGCGATACGATCTTTTATTTTCTGGAAAGCTACACGTTGCTCCTCGCCCCATGTCCATCCGGATTTTCCCGTAAGTCGCGTCAGTGGCTTTGCCACCTCGCTGTACCCGCGTACGAATCTACGGTAGAAATTCGCGAAGCCCAGGAATGCTTGGACTTGTTTCACGGTCCTTGGTTCAGGCCATTCCATGACGCCTTTAATTTTGACTGGGTCCATCTTCATCGAGTTATGCGAGATTAAGACTCCCAAGTATTCTATCTCAGTGCGTTCAAACTCGCACTTTTCGGGTTTGAGATACAACTTGTGATTCTGTAACACATCTAGCACACGTTTTACTACTCGACGATGTTCTTCGATAGAATCCGTGAATATCAAAATATCATCCAGATAGACAATGACGTGTCCCTCATCAATTAGATCTCTGAGTATATCGTTCATCATTGTCTGGAATGTGGCCGGCGAATTGGTCAGGCCGAAAAACATGACTAGGGGTTCGAATAGACCTCGGTTGGTTCTGAATGCCGCCTTCCATTCATCACCTTCCTTGATCCGTATGTTATTGTAGCCCCATCTGATGTCAAGCTTTGTAAAAATCTTGGCCCCTCGAAGCTTATTGACGAGCTCGGAGATAAGGGGCAATGGATAACGATTCTTAATCGTCATCTCATTCAACTTCCGGTAATCTTGTACCGGGCGCAGGGATCCATCTTTTTTCTTGACAAAGAAGAATGCGGATGCCATCGGTGATTTGGATGGTCGTATTCGTCCGCTTGACAAGTTCTCTTCCAGGAATTCTTTTAGCTTTTCCTGTTCGATTAAAGATAATGGATACACTTTGCAATCTACGGATTTAGCCTCCGGCTTTAACTCGATTGCATGATCCCATGGCCGTTTTTCCGGGAGTGAATCAAAAGATTCTTTTGCAAATACTTTAACATAATCCTGATATTGTTCAGGGACTTTGTCTTCAGTCATGCGTTCTTTGCTCGATTTGGCTTCTTCAGCCATCCGTTGAGCAGACGTAGATTTGAGTCGAAGATCAATTGCTTCTCCGAAATCAACAAGGAGAATAGATTCCCCTTCTTCGGGTGGTACGTCTTCTCCCATCCCGGTGAACTCATGTCCCTTCATGCCACATGTATCAGGGCAGCGACTGAATTTAATTTTTTCACGTCGCCAATCGATCTCAGGGTTATGTTCATTTAGCCAATCATGGCCTATGAATATACGTGCTTTCCCTAAGTTCGTGACAAGGAAGCGTCGCTTCTCCTCATGTGCCCCAATGGCCATACGTAAGTCAACGTAATGAGAAATGCGCCCGCCAGCATTCTCAGATCCGTCGGCATTTCGTGCCAGAATAGGTGCTCCGAGTTCATGCATCTCAAATTGCTCTGCCTTAGCGTATGCACGGTCGATGCAAGTGATTGAACAACCACTATCCATGAGCGCTTTCACGGCACGAGTCTTTCCGGTGTCCAGGGCAGTAAGTTTAATTGGGACTGACATTTCATGTCCGACTCTTCGCTGTTTCTGTAATTCACGAAGTTCCGATGCCAGTTTACTGGGTTGTGGCTTTCCCTGCTTTTCTGCACTTTCCCGACGTTTTACGTTGTCAGGTGTGCGAGACACCTTAGGCGCTTCCTCCGGTTTTCCGGATTGAGCCTCCGCAGTAGAACTGCCCTTTTTTGTCTTTGTTGACGAGGTTTCTTCTCCTCGAGCCGATTTAAATAATTTTTTGAAAGCACCCCACTCTTCGTTTCGAGTGTTGATGCGACGGTTCTTCTCTTTCGTTTTAAATTTACGTTTTAATAAGACGACTTTATTTTTTGCCTCATCGGAGGACTTTTTAAGGAATTCTACAATGTTCTGACGTAAAGAAGAGTCATATTTTTCGATAAATTCCTCGGGCTCAGCCTCGAGGGTTCCCAACACAGCATAAGAATTCTTCACAGGGGAAGAGGACCCGGAGAAAGACGGACTGGTCGTTGGCTCCTTGGCTAGAGGAGGCGACCGCTTTAAAAACCCTTTGCTCGGAGTTCCTCGACGAGCGTCTTGAGCTCGGCATCATCTGCCGGAAGCTCCTTGATTTGGGCCAAGACGGCCCGGGCGATAAACTTCCTCGGCTTTTTAGGCTCCAGACAGTCTCGGGACATATGTCCCTCTTTGTTACAGTTGTAACAAAGGAAAGAGGGTGTTACCCTCGTCTTCGTCTTATCAACGTCCATTGGAGCGGGCGTCGATTTGCTCAGGTTTGGAGCCGTCCCCGACGGTCCCCACGATCCTGTGGCGGCAGTTTTAGAACCTGCCTGGGTTCCCATCTTTTGAGCCCCGGCGGGCTTCCAGAATGGGTTTTGGCCGGAAGTCATGGCCTTCCCGACCTGATTGTTACCGTCGATCCTAATTAACCGATCGCGGTAGTCCATGTACGTATGAGGGATGATAGTCCCTCCGACGTAGATCTGGCTCACAATGGACCTGTGAACCGAACCAGCAAGAATGCTGATTAGATATCTGTCCCATTGATGAGTTGCATCATAGGGACTGTAGCCGGCTTTCTCGGCTAGGAGTTCGAATCTGGTGACAAAGTCACCAAGGGCCTCTCCCTGACCCTGCCGAATGGCGTTGAGTTTTTGCTGGGCCACCTCGGCCACAGCCCGATCTTTGAATGCCATTTTTAGTTCCTCGAAGAAGGAACCGTAGGTATCATTGTCAACATATGAAAAGTTGACAATTCGGTTGTTCTGCCAGCTCCGGGCCCAATCCGAAGCGGCACAGTCTGATCCGTCCTCCGTTCTTAGGAGCGACAGCGTATAAAATATTCTGGACTTGTCGTCCAGAAAGTCGTTTTCGTAGGCCACCATATAGGTGACCAAGCATCGGGAGAAGTTCTCCCACTTCGTCTTGTCGCCGCTAAAGGTCGGCGGTTCTTTTGCGAGGGCTACTCGCGATCTGCTCACTGACGCCTGAGCTGGCGTTGGAACCGGCATGTAAGCCGGCTGAGGCCTGGGTTGGGGCGATGCTCTCCCCAAGAGTTCCCTTGCCTCTCTCAACTGTCTCTGTAGGTCACTGTTTAACGCCAAGACCTCGGCGAGGGAAAAAGGTGGATTTGACCCGCTAGGGACGTCGGTTGGTTGATCCTGATCCATAACGGGAATCAGGGGCGGGGAATGAAATGTGTTGTCAGTGGTATGTTCTGACGAAGATGATATTGGCGGTGATGGCGGCGGTGTGTCTGCAATAAGAGATATCCCGAAGCGGCCTCCGGAATACGTGATGATGAAAGTTTAAAGTCCGGTGCTCGCGGACTATAACGACCTGGTTGGTACCTCCAGGCAGGGAGCTGTGGTTATCGAGCAGCTACTCAAGTCCTACGCGAAAATAGAGCCCTTTTTTGTTGTAACACTAGAAGGACTCTACGTAAGCAAGAACCTTAAAATGTGTTTCTCGGAACGCGGAGGTGAAAGTGGTAGGAGGGAAATTCCAAGACTTCTTTTGCGTGTGAAACCGGATTGCCGCTGCTACTTTCGTGCAACTCCGGCGACGGTGCCTCTCCGAAGATTAGCGACCTGTCCTTGATGCTCCCACCCAAGAGTCGGACTCAACGTTACTCTTTAAGGGTATTGGGGCGGTTCACAATAGTGGAAGTCTCAGTGGTGCTGACCGATACAAACGTCGGCGAAGCGTTGGGAGTTGAAAGGACTGTGAGATAGTCCTGGAAGGGAAGAGCGAGATACGTCTCTCAAAGGGAATGTCGGTACGTGTGACGTTCCCGAGCGACGGTAGAGTTGTCCAAAGAGGAAGAGGTAGAGAGTAGAGGAGAGGAGGAACAGAGGTAAGAAAAGGATAAGAGGGAAACTCAACAATGTCTAGTTGCTTTCCGAGGGTGTTCTCCAAATCGGCGGCTTCGATAGCCACGCCAATTTCCAGTATATTTTATGAGTCCCGGAACCCGACTCGAAGCGGAGCGATCACTCTCGTAGGCAAGGTCGACGATGAAAAGGAAGAGTAAATGGTACGAGGGTATGAAGTAGTTTTTTGATTATGTGACAACTTAGACTCAAATCTAATCCCGTCCTTAACCACACTATAGGCCAACAAGGGCAAAGTGGCCGCTCGGTATGAAGAGCGTTAGACTAAGAGTTTGAAAATGAGAATGTAAATTCAGAGGAATCAAAAAACTAAAGTACATCTTGTAAACTACTGTTCTTTTATACTGTACAACTCATGTATAATTGTCTGTTCAACACAATACCGTTTCCATGTTGCTAGATGCATGTAATTGTATTCGTAGTCGCGCTTTTCCAACGTGCTATTGTGTTGTCCATGTGTTTTCTCACGTCATGTCAAATGTCAAAACGTCAAACTATCGATGTACCGTGTGTTCGGGTTATCTGACTTGTCCGATTGTTCCGTTTTGTTCCGTGATAAGATAAAAATAATTGCTAACAGCGTAACAGCTTTGGTTTATTCTTTGCTTCATGCATCTCGTTATTCTTTTGTCAAGCCTGCATGGAAACTTTCATTTTTGCCCCTACCCTTAGCAAATTGCATTCCAGCTTGGCCCATCTACCTGATTATTGACACCCGACTCAACATCCACCTGACAACTATTTCAACTCACAATTATTTCGACTCACAATCCACCTGACAATAAATTTGACCGATAATTATCTCTACAGGATATGCTGTCATGACATTATTGTTGCCAAGGATAGTCAAACATTGTTGTTTTGTGGTACCGAGATCATGGTGGTCATTGCCAATAGCAATGAAAATTCTATTTTAATTCCACGCTGTTATCTTGTCATCACGTGAGGTTATCGTTATCTATGGGCTTGTCATATTCCACAAAGTTGTGGCCTGTGCAGCCGCATCAGCTTCGATGAGGTCATGACTATGCACGATAATGTTCTCTGACCAGCCTGAATACATTCCAGGCACTTTGTATTTTTGACCCAAGAAACACCAAAGAGTGGTCCGAGTTCAATATATAGTGAGTCTCAGGATACGCAAGTCGCTAGACGGTTGCTCTAAAAATATGCCTGGCATGGCGGCCGGTGAGAAATCCCTCCCGGACCTTCATTGAAGATTCTGGAGGCTCCCAATCATCCACTTCAGGTTCCGCTCGCTCCCTATGAGACGAGAGTCTAGTCATCCAGCCTGGTCAAATTCATTTCTGAGCTTTTTAGGTGCCGGATCAGTCCAGAGATTGTCTGAAGATGTACCAACTATTCCATATATATCTTTGAATGTCTATAATCAGAAGAAATAGGAATGGAGCAGCCACTGCATTAGGTGGCGCAGGATGCTCCCTGCCCCATTGTGGTCAAACAACTGTGGAAATGGCTCCAAATCTGATAATTCTTATGGAGACACAGCTTGGAGTCAATTCAACTGATATCCCTTGGTATTGCCTTGGTTAAAGAGCCTGTTCGTGTGCCCAAGAAATTGGCTCCAGACACATGTGATGGTAGCTCATGCCGAAAGTGAAGCGACTGGAGAAGTCAGTTGAACCAAGCACAAGGGTACTTAACCCGAGGAACAGGTCCGGCTGATGAGCCTGAGACCGAGGTGCCTACGAGTAAACCAAGGAAAGGTGGCGCACCTTGGGGAGGCCAATATTGAACTTGATCTTCTTTGTATTTCTTGAGTGTCAGATTTGGTATCGTTGGTATTTAGATCTTGTGCTTCTTGTTATTGTTAATTTATGTTTCTTGTATAATTTATCACAGCGCTTGAGATGTGTCTCCAGGTGTAAAGACCCAGTACGCCAAGACTTGCAGAAAACTTTTGACAAATTTGTAAGGATGCGATTATGAGGTGCAACCCACTAGCCGCTGAAATTGTAAGGCGAATTGTGAGGTTGATGAGTCGAATTTTCAGGTGCCAGTGCTTTCAAGGCGGATGTGCCATGCAAGTGCTGGAAGGCAGGATTATCCAGAAATTGCCAAAGGATGGTGCCCTTGGAGTATCAAGTGTGCCAAGAATTGTTAGTATGGGTTCAATGTCCAGTAAGGAACTAGTTCCGTATGATCTGGCGGGATTCCGAAACAGGGCGTATCGGGACCCGATTTGGTTCCATATGATCATGATCTAGCGGGATTCTGAAACAGGGCATGTCGGGACCCGATTTTGTTGATTTCAATATTCAGCGGGAGACTAATTGTCAGGTGCATTATATTCATGATTTCCTGGCTATGAATTGATTCTAAGAAATACACCTGATAAACCTGAGGCAATCAGTGGCTATGCAGGAAAAAGCCCAGCACATTTCAATGCTGTGGCAGTGCTGGGAAAGACCCCTACTCATTTTAATGAGGTCGGGAGGGTTTAACCCAGGCTCATTTAAATGAGCCTACATGGACTCCTCTGAATTTGTAAAAGAACTATATACTGTAGAAATTTTCAATCGTGAAACTAAGATACAATTCTTGGGTAACTTGACTGATATTTCGAGAGCCGAGCCGATAGTCTGATGGTTCTAACCGGTCAATCGAGAGTCACTGCGTTTCGCAGGCGCCTAGACCAACCCGTGACCTACACCAACTCTTTGTCTAGGTTTATCTAAGTTTGTCTATGTCTGTCTATGTTTGTCTAGGCGGTTGGTCTAGGTCTGTGTATTCGACGGATGACCTATACCAGGTTGGTCTAGGCGCCTAAACAGACCTAGACAGAGCCAAACAGAGCTAGACCCGGGTTGGTCTATGTCCCTGCGAAACGCAGTGAGTCTATCACTCGCCGATGTGATGAAACCTGAAACTTCCCAGAATAGCATATAACGAGAATCACATTTCAAAGCAACTTGAAGATATTCACTGAAACTGCAACAATATTCTCCTCTCCAACTCGCCAGCTAGCATATACCAAATCCAGTGTTTGCTTCGCCTCCTGTCCGAGTGAAGAATAAATTATTTTTGGCGCTTAGAGAGTGATCGGGACACAGCCCAAAGAAATGAGGCCTGCAAAGGTCAGTTTGAGAATGGAAATCATTCACTGAAATCACTTACTGTGAGAATTGTCCTCGCAGCAAACAGTATTAGTGTTGCTGTAAATCGGATCAGTATATCTCTCGAGTCTTATATTTTCTTGATACTTACCATTGGCCAGCACTGGCACCGAAGATGCTGACCGGGGCGCAGCCTAAACCGACTTGGCCTGCAATGTCACCGATGATAATGCCGAGAGCACCCAGGATGCCTTGGGCCTGTTGAGCGCTTTCAACAGTGTTGCAGCACTGGACAGGTCCACTGCTGCAGCTGTTGTCTCGGGAAGTTGGAGTGGCAACCGCGAGGGTAGCAAGAGTGAGAGTGATGGCAGAGAAAAGTTTGAATTGCATAGTTGAGAGAGTTGGTACTGAACGAGGATGAGGATGTTCGAGTGAAGATTTGGGATGTACAAGGGCATCTTTTATAGGATTCAGAGATCTATCATTGACCCGAATCAAGGCAGAATTACGACGTCGAATGCTCTGACCCGCCTCCGACATCGGGAATGCTTCGACGCTGTCCAAGTACCTGTGTTTCTAGCTTTTCATCGTTCACCAGGTTCGTACAGTAATGAAACTTCAGCATATATGGCCGCAAAAATACGAGATCCAACAGAATGACAATGGCCGTTGGAGGATAAGGCCATTGAAATCCGGTCCAGATCGACCTAAATGAATTGTAGCAGGATATTGAAAGACTTGGGATTGTACTACATGTTACTCGCAACATTATCCCAGGCCGTTTTTGCCACGCCAGACTGCAAGCCGGCTCCTTGAAAGTCCTGATATTGTATCACGACATGAGTTTTTTTCCACATGTCGGACTTGATTCATCGTAGTCAAGTCCTCGGACATTACAACGTCAACGAGTTGAAAGATTCTACCTCAGGTAAGTTCTTTATTCAACCGTGCAATCGGGAGCTTGAAATCCCTGAGATTCTTCCTGACGGGCCTGGAACACGACACCACTGGACAGCCAGTAGTGGATTCTTAATGGAAAAAAATGTATGATAGAGGACTGAAATAAGACAAAAAGTTCGTTGAACTTGAGTAAGTCATGAATTTATACCGAGCAGACCACAGCCGGACTTTACGGACGGAGGACTGAGATGCCGACTTCCAATGCCGCGGCCTAGACATGATCAATCAGCATTCGTCAGTCACGTTCATCAGCCTTGTCCTGTCATATATCAGGGCTTTGAATCTACCGGTTTGATCGTTGAATGACAAGATGTTCAACTGCAGTCCAAGATCCTCATGGGCGCGCGTCAGGTTTTTTAGCTGATTGGACTGTTTTCAGCGTCACATCCGCTTCTTGAAACCCCTATGGATTGTATCATCATTTGATACCAGCTCATTGTTAGACGACGAAGGGCACTGAGCCAGGTCTCTTCATTCAAGGGCGTTTGAAAGTCCTGATATTTGATAGAACGTGAGTGACGAATGCTGATTGATCATATCTAGGCCGCGGCATTGGGAAGTCGGCATCTCAGTCCTCCGTCCGTAAAGTTCAGCTGTGGTCTGCTCGGTATAAATTCATGACTTACTCAAGTTCAACGAACTTTTTGTCTTATTTCAGTCCTCTATCATACATTTTTTTCCATTAAGAATCCACTACTGGCTGTCCAGTGGTGTCGTGTTCCAGGCCCGTCAGGAAGAATCTCAGGGATTTCAAGCTCCCGATTGCACGGTTGAATAAAGAACTTACCTGAGGTAGAATCTTTCAACTCGTTGACGTTGTAATGTCCGAGGACTTGACTACGATGAATCAAGTCCGACATGTGGAAAAAAAACTCATGTCGTGATACAATATCAGGACTTTCAAGGAGCCGGCTTGCAGTCTGGCGTGGCAAAAACGGCCTGGGATAATGTTGCGAGTAACATGTAGTACAATCCCAAGTCTTTCAATATCCTGCTACAATTCATTTAGGTCGATCTGGACCGGATTTCAATGGCCTTATCCTCCAACGGCCATTGTCATTCTGTTGGATCTCGTATTTTTGCGGCCATATATGCTGAAGTTTCATTACTGTACGAACCTGGTGAACGATGAAAAGCTAGAAACACAGGTACTTGGACAGCGTCGAAGCATTCCCGATGTCGGAGGCGGGTCAGAGCATTCGACGTCGTAATTCTGCCTTGATTCGGGTCAATGATAGATCTCTGAATCCTATAAAAGATGCCCTTGTACATCCCAAATCTTCACTCGAACATCCTCATCCTCGTTCAGTACCAACTCTCTCAACTATGCAATTCAAACTTTTCTCTGCCATCACTCTCACTCTTGCTACCCTCGCGGTTGCCACTCCAACTTCCCGAGACAACAGCTGCAGCAGTGGACCTGTCCAGTGCTGCAACACTGTTGAAAGCGCTCAACAGGCCCAAGGCATCCTGGGTGCTCTCGGCATTATCATCGGTGACATTGCAGGCCAAGTCGGTTTAGGCTGCGCCCCGGTCAGCATCTTCGGCGCCAATGGCGGCCAATGGTAAGTATCGACAAAATAAAAGACTCGAGGCATATCCTGATCCGATTTACAGCAACACTAATACTGTTTGCTGCGAGAACAATTCTAACAGTAAGAGCATTCAGTGACTGATTTCCATTCTCAAACTGACCTTTGCAGGCCTCATTTCTTTGGGTTGTGTCCCGATCACTCTCTAAACAACAAACAATATGTTCTTGACTCTGAAAGAAGCCAAGTAGACTCTGGATTTGGTATTACGAGTCCTAAAAATTTATTTTTAGTTCACTCGTTTTTTGGTAGCAACGATTTGACTGGAACCGAATATAAAAGGAAATGCGAAACCTCACGTTTTCTCCGACGTTTCTCCGGCCACGAGTTCGATTCCCCCAAGTATTGTACTATTTTTTCGTGCTCAATCAACATCTTCACTCACGCTCCCTCTGCCTATTGTTTTTGGTATTGGCACTCTGTGCTCTGCTTATTCCACAACAATTACTGTTTCCTGTTGTAACTCTTAGTTTCCGCACAATTCTTGACTGAAAATAATACCATTCTTTTTGACGCTGAGAGGAGAGACATGTCGGAAATCAAGCCATGATATTAAATATATCGAACCCGACTGAAGATGGTTATGACATGAGAGCAAGGGAAGAACACCCGCATGACTTTATTTTTGCAGCATTGTGAGGTAAGCCGCAAAAATAAAGTCATGCGGGTGTGCCAAATAGGCTCCGAGCAACCAATTCTGTTAGTCACACGCTTCCTCCTTTCGTCGATGTTCATTGTTCATGCCCGCGTGACTTTATTTTTGCAGCATTGTGAGGTAAGCTGCAAAAATAAAGTCACGCGGGCGTACCAAATAGGCTCAGAGGAACCAATTTATGTCACAGTCAGTCACACGCCTCCTCCTTTCCTAAAAATTTAGTTTTAGTGACGCCATAAAACAGGAAAAGCAATGAAATCTGATATTTATTTGGTAGCTAAAAGGTATAGAGATAGCAACAAAGCCCGTCTGCTTTCCGCTTCGGTATCAAGGGAATCTTGAGGATATCTGATGAAATAAGAGGACAGTTGGAAGGAGCTTGCTGGAACTCTCGAAGTATCACGCGTGGTGTATTTCTACATGTGCGGTATTGATTCTCCTCAATCAAGTGACGTCGCTGATCGGGACACAACCACCCGGTATTCGGTCAACATCGTTAGCGACCAAACCCGTGATCGGTTTCGCTCTCCTTTGTCTTTTGCATACTCTCTTCTGGATCTTCCCATTACTTCAATTGCTTTGATCTATATGCCGAATCAAATATCCCCGAAAGCCCTTACCGTCTGTCCATATCTGTCCTGTTCAGTTTCCGCTCTGTTTTTTCGAATCTTCTGACTATCTCGGCGCCCGGGTCACTGAAATCTCGGTAAGATACCCCTCTATTTTTTGGTGATTCAGCATCTATTCAACTATCTATTTTCTGAATGCTGAACACCGCGCAGACTAAATTACGTGCCACCATGTGCTGCACACGTAGTATGCTAGGCGCCTTTTACTCTCCCACATCATCGCTCGCTCTCATCCTCTTTCGCCCAAGCTTCGCACTTGACTGTTTGGCTGCAATTTGCTATCGGATGTCTTCAGCTTGATTCCGCCATGCTTCAATGATCACTGACCTTCCCGACACCTTCTTTAAGCAAAGTAATGCCTCGCAATACAGGTAAAACCTTGACTACGTCTGGTTCGAAGGTGGGAAAAGCGACCAAGCAGAATTTGGCCTCTACCGCATCACCTTTTCTGAGCTCCACAATATTCATGTTCTCATATCTAAGGGTGCGTGAATGATAATATTCGTCTGGAGAAACTGACTTACTTGGTTTTGCCATCTTTTCCCGTCTCCATTCTGAAGCATTCGACAACGTTATCCTCTGTGCGTATGAACTTATCTCCTATGACTGCTCTAATGTGGCCGTTGGGGTCCACAGCATCATCAATGGGAACAACGTCTAGTTCGCCCCGATCAGCGACGTGCATCAAGGTCTTGCATGACATTTCCAGAACCAGCTCGCGTTCGTCTGTCTGCCCGGGAGACCAAGAGGTGACACCATCTTCTGGAAAGGACCTCTCGAATCTGGCAATAAGCTGCTGTATGCCATCGACTGCAGCTTTGAAGGCTTCCGATCCGTATCCTGTTAGCTTGACAGTTTGTCGATGCCCTTTCATTCTGTCCTTGGTACTAAAACAGGCTGGTCAGCGGTGCAATTAAACACGTTGGTCATCGTACATGGCTTTCGTTACCGGCAAGGTTTCTTTATCCATGATAATACCGGTGCAGAACAGCGTCACTTCTACTGGCGTCTTGTCGGGTGCTTCCTGATATGCCATCCGCCTGCTCTTCGGTTTTGGTATGTCAATGAAGGTGATCTTAGCGAAGTCGACAATCTATTATGATGATGAGAAAGACCATCCAAATGTTGGACAGGTACATAGCTGACCTCGGTGAATCGAGCTGCTTGCAACATTGGTGAGCCTTTGCTGTGCCGTTCTGCTATAAGTTCATTGATGTCTTTGTCTAGTCCGATGGTCAGACTCTTGTTCGATATCCTTTTTGAGGTGCTTACTGCGTTCAGCGGCCATCTTGGTTTTGGGATAATGATGGCGGCGGGTGTCTTGTCTTTTCATTTCGTGATTAATGTGCCTTTCCATGTGTTCGTTGCCGCGACAATGATGTGGCGGCGGCTTGTTTGTAATGCATTCCTTTCCATTTTTCTGATTGATGGTTGCTACTTTCCAGGGCCTCAAAGTTTCAGGTTTCGAGATATAATAGTCTGGATTGCAATCTATCTTGCAACTGTGGCGTCTCAGTATCGGTTTTGGTACGTATGTGGTGGCTTCGTAACCTTCTCTCTTTCTGAGTTTACATTCTAGCTCTCTTCTTGATGTTTAATTTCAGTGCTGCTATGGATTTCAATTGGGCGGCCTCCGAGTCATCACAGCCTGTTCAAATCGGGTTTGCGAAATTCAAATTGTCGATATTCACATGTACTTGCTAGGTAAGTTCTCCTCTGTATCCAATCGACTTTGAATCCAGAACTGCTGTTCCAAGTATGATGATTATTGGATCTGTATTCTGTAACATTTTCTTAGATTTTACTATGAACGGTGAGTCTTTTGCTGCTCTGCCGATGCACTTGTATCAATCATCAGTGCCTGACCATGCGTAGCGCATCATCGCCTACTGAATCACGCAATCTCTGTGGTCCGATATTATTTTTTTCCGATTTTGTTTTACCCGGTTATCGCGATTTATAACGTCCAAGTCTCTTCATCGCTTTCTTATCCTTTTTTCTCCCATCAAGATGCCCCCCAAGTCTTCCCGTGTTCGAGTTCCCAGTGGCCAAGCTGCCCGTAACAACGCCATCGGCGATGATCCAAAGTATGTGGTTGTATTCTGTGCTTATCGTATATTCTAACTCTTTTTGCAGACTCAAAAGGACCCGCAAGACGGTAGCTGAGCCTGAGGCCAGGTATGGTCTTCTCGTTCGATTCAACACACCAATGTATTGAAATTTCACCGATAGCCCGAGCCCTGAATCCAGCCCTGCTAAAAAGAAGATTCGAATCAGAGTGTGAGCTCTTCTTTTTGTCTTATCCTCCTTACCGACTCTGATATGTCCTTTATCTAGTGTCTCCAAGCCAGTCGAAGGCCAAGGCAACACAAATACCGTTAAAGAAAAAGCTGACGATGCTGACCAGTATGGAGGTTCCCCCGTTTTTTACGTCCTAGTATTGACATATTGTTAGGTCTGCGGCCGCTGCTCCACCGGCTAATGACGATGACAGCAACGATGAAGGCTCTCAGTATTGTGCTGAGGATGTCGACGCCGTTGCTGCAGCTTGGGCAGACGCCGATGACGATGTTGCTGCCGTCGTTTCTGCCGACGATGCTGGTCAAGAGGAATATGCTCTTTCTTCTCCGTGAGCTTCCTTTCATTCTATCTCTCACCACTGAGCCTCTGTAGACCTGCTGCTAGAAAGACCCGCAGCAAAAAGGCCAAGCGTGGCAAGAAGAAGGCGACCTCGTTGCCGTTAGTCTTCACTTCCCATCTTTTTTGTGTTAACTCAACAATTACTAGGTCGACCGACGATGAATTGCCACCGGCCAATGAGATCCCTTTCGTTACTTCGTCTGGTGTACAGGTTTATATGCAGCTCTTTCTATATTTTCTTTTCTCATTGTCGCTTAGGTTGTTGCTAAACCAATGAAGTATGAGGCGTATGTCTTCAATTGAATCCTTTTATGTCTCATTGACCTTTTTGTAGATCTAAAGCAACGAAGACCAACAAGGCCCCCAAGCGCATCATTGTTGATGAGGTTATGTATGTTCTATGTTCTTTGCTTTGCTTTTCTTCTTCTTATTTCGTTGGGCAGCAATCTCAGCTCGGGCGAAGAAGGCCCAGACAAACCTGACACTGTGGAGACCAAAATCGACATTAAACATACTGACAAGGGTCTTGCCTCGAAGATCATGTCCAAGATTGGGACGCCTACTAAGTGAGCCCCTTCGCCTTATATTTGGCCTCATTGACAGCATATTCATAGAACTGCGGGATCGAAATCTACTTCAGTCATAGAGACCCCTAAGACGCCTACTACGTGAGTTTATATAGCCTCTTTGATCACCGTCTTCATGTATTTCTAGTCCTAAGACGGCTGCGAAGAGTCCGCAACTCGATCGCGCTGCTCTCCAGGCAGCTCTTGCATCGCCCTTCAAGCCCAAGGTTTCAGCTGAAACCCCTGGGATCAGTGCCGGGTATGTCGCTCGCATTTATATTGTCTTCTTTGACTTATGCCAATCAATAGCGTGAAGTTCCACGATGAAGTTCACAAATATAATCACTCGTTCCCTTACAGCCCCGACAACATCTCAGCGAAACTCACTGTACCCGAAATGGCTAGGCACTATGATCCCTTGTATGACGATATCAAGATGGCCGGTGTTCCAGTGGTTCCTTCGTACGTTATATTCAACTGTCATCTACGTCCCTTCTGACTTGAACTACAGCAACATCTTATGGGAAACGTACGGCGGAGACTATGTTGACTCTTCCCCCAAGAAGATCGGTACAATTTTTGACCTATACGGCGAGGCGGATGTCACGTATGTGGATACGCCTTTTCATTCGATCTGTCTGTTCTAACCGTGCATTTAGACACTCGCAGGCTGCCTTGTCCTTCGTAAAGGATGCCATGTTCATCAATCCGAGTTGGGCCAGTCCACTCGCTGTCGATTTGAACAAGAGCGGTGTTCTGTGCCGTGTCATGGGAAGTACCCTCTCTTCTAGGGCTGCTCGATTCGTTAGCGTCGGAATGGTTCGTCGATGCAACTTTGTCACCGGAGTTGCCGGGATCAAGGACAAGCTCAAGCATGCTCTGACTTTTGCTTTCTTTCCGTTGGACGCCTTGCGCGTGAAAGGTTTTCTTGGTGTCGTGACAGGTGAAGAGCAGATGGTCGTTCAGGGAGTTGATATCGATGGGGAAACCTATATTTCGATGGACACTCGCCAAATTGATGGTGAGCCGCTTTCATTCTTCTTTTGATAATCATACTGATGATCCTATCTAGAAAATCATTCCAAGGCCACAGTCTACAAATGGACCGTACGTGCACAACTGTATTTTTATTCCTTCGACCCTCTGATTCCCTGCAGAAAACCGGAAGGCGTGTGCCCTCTAATAAAGACAGCTTGGATTACACCGACATCGGTACGTTTTTGATGTTTTGAAGCTGTTATTTTCTGATATCTGTCGTCTAGTTCCAATCTTCGACCTTCGTAATGATTTCGACGTCAACAAAGACATGGAGAACATTTTCAAATTCCCCGTCTGGCCTCACCCTGAAGTCCACGAAGGCGCAATTGTGTTGCCCTGCTACACGATTAGCATCTGGATCAAGAATGGTCGAACCTTTGTCGCATTCAACCTCCTTTGGCTTGGCGTTCTCCATGGCGATGACACGATCAATGTGTGAGGTATGTGTTCGTTTCCTGTTCGTTCATTTATCCTCACAACATCTTTAGCTTGTTTAAGCTTCGTAGTGTATGAGACATGCATCAAAGTTGCATTGTCGGACATTTATTTCTCTACCCGTTACCTATCTTTCTCATGATATCTGTTCTTTGGTGTCTGATTCGTTATTATTGTGTTCATGTAATCTAGTCAGTTGTTAGGACTGGGCTTACACTGAATAGAATCCGTCAATTCAATTTGTCACTTTTATGCACTCTGTTCGAATTGTTTGAGATCAGAGAAGGGTCTCACGCAGTCACATTTGTTTGGCCCCGTTGATTGATTTATTTTTGACGTCACGTCCAACACTGTCTCACGTGGTCGTGTATGTTTGGTTTAGTTTTCGTTTGATTGATTTAGTCATCTGACGGGTCGTTGTTTCGAACCATCATCATGCGTTTCCTGCTTTTGCTGCCTCTGTTTTCCGCTGCTCTTTTCACCTCGCTGTTGACATGGAACCACCATCAAGAGTCTATGCTATATGTCCGTGTTCTCTTTCAACTCTCTGACTATGGTGAAACATTTACGACAGGCTGGCCCCTGGTGTTCTTCTTTGTCAATGACACAGTGCGTACATGCCCTTTTTCACTGTGTTTGTATGCTCACATCTGGCAGAAATACCGGCCTGCTGGGGTCTGATGCTATGGTGTATGCATCTTATGGTCTCACCAACCACAGTGCGACGGTGGATGCACTACAAAGAGGCCATCGTGCCAAATTAGGGTCTCACCAACCCCATCGTGAACAGCAGTACAATCTACGTGCAATGGTGCATACACACAAAAGTTTTAGTTTGGCAAATTCGAGGTTTCTTCCGCCTTATATGGCGCGCTACAGATATTCGTACAAGTTTGAATACAGAAAAAGGTCTTTCGCACCCGATTGGCTTGTATGCTGGTTGGTCATAGATCCCTGCCGACGTAGAACAAATTCAGCTTGGTTAAGTCGTCATTTATGTGAACGAGCGCTGTATCGAAGACACGACTTCCTACACAAGTTGATGCGAGGCAGTCATACAACGTGTGTTGCTGCTCCTTTACTCTCACAATTGGTTCATTCTATATGCAATGGCTTAGGCCTTTATAACCTCTCTTCTCGTTATTCTGTGTCATTTGCCGATGACAATCGGTCTCAAGTTGAAATCTTGAATCAAAAAGACCCCTATCCGTCGCCATTAGGTGGTGGAGTTGTACTATTCAAAGGCGTCAATATATCACCCTTTGTGGTGAACGGAAACGTCTTAGCCGCTGCAAGATATCAGATAAAAACAGTAGTTACTGCACCCCATGACCCTATGGCAACTGCTTCGGACATTCTCTGTGATATTCCTCTTAATGACGACCTTATAAAGAAAATCCCTAATGCTTATATGGTTTTGATTCTTGCCTTCCACGGGGTTCACATACCTCTCAGGACCGTTACAAAAGCGTCGATTACCCGTCACATTTCAGAGCATCTTGAATGTAGTAATGAATGTTGTGATATTCGCATTGTTTTTTCTCCTTTCGAAGAGACCCATAAGAGAGGAACTTGGCAAACTGCCAAAAATAAGGTATCGGTGGATAATACACCTGTCAACCCATCTGCTAGGTCTTTACCTCAAAATACTCAAGAACCGCTATCCGGTGAGGTTCCTGTGACACATGATTTTCCTTCAAAGGCACCTTTCCCGCCTCGTCCACCCTCTCGTGTATTGCAACATCATATAATCACTGATTTTTGTGATGCAATGAAGTCGGACTCCTTTATTGAGGCTGGATGTGCAGTATGCGGCCAGTTGCGACCGGTTAAAGATCTAGTGGCTCTTGCTACGGCTGATATAGATCTGAATATACTGTGTCAGCATGGAGTGACACGACTAGAGCGTAAAAACGATGGCGAACCTGTTGACTTGGAATCATCAAATCCTATCGTCGCATCTCATTGTGATTCTGTATGTGTAGCCTGTCTGGCTTTGATGAAAAGGAATGTTCGGCCACCTATGTCTCTTGCCAATGGATTGTGGGTCGGTGATATTCCAATTGAGTTGCAAAATTTGACGGTCATGGAGAAGCTTTTGATCGCGAGAGTCCGACATAGCTACTGTGTTATTAAGGTTGCATCCAGTTGGCGCTATAAGATGACAGCTAATGTCATCTGCTTTTCCAATCCTGTGTTCAAAGTCTACAACATATTACCGCCACCAAAGGAGGAGCTGGACGGTATGATTGCCTTCATGTATACTGGACCTTGTCGACCGACTTCTGAAGATCTCAAACGTACGCCCCTTTTGGTTCGCGCTGCAAAAGTAAAACTGGCTCTTGAATGGCTCAAGTTGAACCACTGTGATTATGCGGATCTTGCAATATCTCCTGCCAATTTGGAGACATATGGTAAAGAAGATGTTCCAGTTGGATATGATTATGAGGAGATACAGACTAACAAAAATCCGCTTTCTTCAGCTGTAAATGACACTGAGGAAGATGAAGGTACGGATAGTGGTCCATGTCCATTTATGGTTCATGGTTTGACCGGCGAAGCATTCTCGCAGCTCTCGGTTCGAGAAATCAAGGCAGTTGCCATGGAACACATAAAAAAAGGCGAGAAAAACGTGTTGTTTGTAGGTCAAGGCCAAGAACCTCAGAATACGTTCAAAAATCCACAACTGTACCCACAGATGTTTCCGCACCTTTTTCCTTACGGTCTGGGGGGTATCCAGAATGACCATCATGAGGGTCCAATGTCCAGTCTTGCACATAAGAAATGGCTTTTGATGTATTACGATAAGCGTTTCCAACTTGATGGTATATTCCCTCTTATTGCCTTGAATATGGAACAAGTTAAGGAGGCTAGTGACGGTGGTTACTTGCTCACAAAGAAAAACAATGTAGACCATATTGCTCAACGACTTATGAACTTGGATCAAGATTCCTTGGTAGAGATGATTGAGAGGATGAAAAGTGGTGAGCGCCCCAAACCTGTGACTCAGTCTCAGAAAGACTGTTATGCTTTGATCAATGATCTAGATGGTGTAGCCGGACACGTTAAAGGATCTGTTACATCCAAGAAGTATATGCGTAATGAGGTATGGGCTTCGATCTCTCATACAGGTTCTCCAACCTGGTTTATTACTCTCTCTCCTGCTGATGAAAAGCATCCCATATGTATTTACTTTGCTGATGCTGGGATGGAATTCAAGCCAGAACTTCGAACCGAGAAGGTTCGTAAGACCTTGATTGCGGGCAATCCTGCGGCAGCTGCTCGATTTTTTCACTATATGGTGGAAGCTTTCATAAAACATGTGTTGGGAGTTGATGCTAACCATGATGGTGTGTACGGGGAAACCGCAGGCTACTATGGCAGTGTTGAACAACAAGGTCGTTTGACGTTGCATCTTCATATGCTTCTGTGGATCAAGTCTGCCTTGTCACCTCAAGAAATACGAGATCGTATAATGTCAGAAGGATCTACTTTTTTACAGGAGATGGTACAGTATCTAGAAAGTGTCCATGTTGGTGAATTTAGCAATAAAACCAGTGAGACGGTGGCAACAGATATCATCCAACGTTCTGTAACAGAGCCTGGATATGTTGACTTGTCGTTGCGTCTGCCTACAGCACCACCTGCGTTATTATGTGGTTGCGAGGCTCCGGATTGCATAGATTGCGAGAAAGACAGTGTATGGTGGAAGGAAACATTCCAAACCGACAGTGACCAGTTGGCACATAGATTGAACCGTCATAACTGTAAAGGGAGTAAGAAGTCAAAGAAGTTACGACAGGATAAGACTGAGGTTAAAACAACCAATGCAGTATGTTTAGACGAAAAGGGTCAATGTAAAGCCCGATTCCCTCGAGATATAATACCTGAGACAGTGTATGATCCAGAGACTGGCGCGTTGAAGTTGCGTAAAGGTGAAGCCTGGTGGAATACTTGGACCAGCATTTTGACCTATCTGCTTCGTTGCAACACCGATACAACTTGTTTGCTATCTGGAACCGCTGTGAAAGCTGTGGTTGCATATGTCACAGATTATGTTGTCAAGACCGGTGTCAAGACAAATGTTATTTTTGAAGCTGTCCTAGCCGCATTGAAGAAGGTGGAGAAGAAACCACTGGATCAGTCAGATCCAAAGACATTTGCCCGATCCATGGCGGTTAAGATCGTGAATTGTTTGACGGCAAGGATGGAGATAGGAAGTCCGATGGCATGCCTCTATTTGCTCGGAAATCCTGACCACTATACCAACTTCCATTTCATACCTTTCTATTGGAGAGCATATTCAACCGCTGTGCAGTCTCATTGGGCTAAGATCAATCCTGCTCAGGAAGACGCCAGAATCAAACCTGAAAAAGCTATTGGTGAGGAAAAGGTTGTCCTCAATCGTACAGACAATGGAATCATCGGTGTGTCCAAAGTTGATGATTATATCTTCCGAGGCAAAGAGTTGGAAGACAAATCATTATATACCTGGGTATTGCGCACTAAGAAACAGAAGCGAACATCAAAACAGAGAGATACTTTTCTTGAGTCAGTATCCTGCATGGATCTGGGTGGCGGTGACGATACGTGCACCGAATATGCTGACTCAGACACCGATGTTGAAAGCGCTGATAGTCAATCTGAATATGGATCTTCCAGTTCAGACACCTTGGCCTCTGAGAATATAACTGATGACTCAGAAGATGAGTGCTACACGTCTAAAACAGAGTACATGAAAGATAAAACAGCATCAAGTAAAAGACCAAAATCAAAATTACGTGCCATTGAATCATCTCGTATACCATATCTAGATAAACGCCACAATCAATGGGATAGTCACTTCACTAACTTGTATGTTGACGATCCACACTATGTTATCAACTTTATAGGTGGACTTCTACCTCGATCAGACCGTGGCGATCGTGAGTACTATTGCATGACTATGTTGACGTTGTTTAAGCCATGGCGGGATCCTAGTGACCTCAAAGGTATAGATCAGTCGTGGGACGATGCCTTCAGCTCATATAACTTCTCTGACAGAGAGAAAGAGCTGATGGTCAACTTTAACTTGCGCTATGAGTGTAACGACGCAAGAGATGATTATAACTCACAACGGAAACAGAACGGCAAAAATGATAGCAATGTTAAATCATCATGGGATGAAGCAGAGGAAAATGGTGCTTTGTTCGATGACCTTGAGGATGTTTTGACTGAAGATCAAGTGGATAGGCAATATCATAACATGTCCGACATCACCGACAAAAGCTATCTTGCTCAATCGGCTGGTTCACACCAGTTGGATAAGACAATGATGGAGGAGATGGAGTCAATTGCTCGTGCTTCTGGCATGTATGACTTGAATGAGTCGCGCTTTTCGCTTGCGGATGATATATTGAATTTCCATTCTGATGTGAGTAAAAAGCCAGCAGAGTGGAAAGAGATTGTACGTGATTCAAGAAACAAGGAGATTGAGCGAATGAAAGCGGCTTCGTCTGCCACTACAGAGTATATGGCAACTAATCCCATCAGTGAAGGAAAGTATACCAAGTGGGATGAGGTGGTTATTGAAGATATGAGTTATCTGGATTGCCGATTTCAAGCGCGTCTTCTTGAAGAGCAGATTATTATTGAGGAGGTCGTACAGACTTATGATTTACATCTCAATGAGGAACAAGAGCGCGCATTTCGTATAGTCGCTAATCATAAGACTCAGTCCACTGCAAAACAATTGAGCATGTATATTGGTGGGATGGGTGGCACCGGTAAAAGCCAAGTAATCAAAGCTCTCAAGCACTTCTTTGAAAAGAGGGGAGAGGGTTCAAAATTTGCAATAGTGGCTCCAACTGGTACAGCAGCGGCTGGTCTGAATGGTTCGACATATCACTCGTTTCTCAGTGTGGGTTGGAAGAATGATAAGAGTGGTGTAGAGAATGCTCGAGAGAATCTCGCAGGCGTGGAATATATATTTTTGGATGAAATTTCCATGGTTTCTTGCTTTGATATGTATCGCATATGTGAGCGATTGTCTCAATGTACAGGCGAAGAGACCCGTCCTTGGGGTGGTTACAATGTCATCTTCGCTGGTGATTTTGCTCAATTGGCTCCTGTGAAAGGCCATGCGTTGTATAAAAAAGAAGTGGGACGACAGCTTAGAGCTCGAATGACTGCATACAGTCAGAAGCAAGTTATTGGTAAAGCAATGTGGCATCAGGTTACCACTGTGGTCTTGCTCCGAAAGAATATGCGACAGCGAACGCAGTCAGCTGACGATGCTCGTCTTCGGACAGCGTTAGAGAACATGCGCTATGCGGGCTGTACAGATGCTGATCTTCATTATTTAAAAACTAGAGTCGCTGGTCGAGGTCTTGGCAAACCTTGTTTGTCATCAAAAGATCTAAGATATGTATCTGTGATAACTGGTCGAAACGCACAGCGGGATCGCTTGAACGAGATGGCACATGTTCGATTTGCTCGAGAGGCTAGGCAGAAGCTTCATCACTTTCACTCTCATGATACTTGGGCAGCGGATGATGAGCCAGGCATGCCATCTCACAAAAGGAGTAAAAATACCGCTCAGTATGTAAGTGACTCCATATCTGAGACCACTAAAGCACTGTTGTGGTCAATCATCCCAAAAAACACGGATAATTTGCCTGGTATTCTGCCCCTATGTATTGGAATGCCGGTGATGCTTAAGCACAATGAAGCAACAGAACTTGGCATCACAAATGGACAAGAAGCATGTGTTGTTGGATGGACATCTGTTCAGGATGCTGAGGGTCGTGAGTATCTTGATACTTTGTTTGTGAAGCTTACGAATCCTGCAAAGGACATCACACTGGAAGGTTTGCCTCCCAATGTTGTGCCACTCACCAGAGCAACTTCCACCATACCAGTCACCTTTCCTAATGGCAACGTTCGACGGATATCGCGGAGTCAGGTCCAAGTAATCTTGAATTTCAGTATGACTGATTATAACTCTCAGGGGAGGACACGCGATGTAAATGTTGTCAACTTGAGTTCATCCAAAAACCATCAAGCAATGTATGTCGCTCTGTCACGCAGCTCATCCAGTGATGGAACTGTTATCATGCAGGCTTTGACGCCAGCTGCTATGAAAAAAATCACCAAAGGTATTGAAGGTGATCTCCGACAAGAATTACGTGAATTAGAATTGCTTGACCATATTACAAACATGAAATACAATGGCTTGCTGCCGGCGGAAGTCGAAGGTGTCACTAGAAATGAGCTTTTGTACAACTTCCGTCAATACAAGGGTAGAAACTTTGTCCCTGAACCAGTGCATCCCAAAATTCGATGGAACACCAAGTCGCCTATTGGTGTAGAAGCAAAGTGTGAACCGCTTATGTGGACCAGAATCATGCCCGCCGATAATGGACCTTCAAGGTTACCCAAAGAAACTGTCTATATGCCTGCCACTGGCTCCAAACGTATACGAACTGTGGATGATAACGAAAGCTCCGGCAATGCCCCTAGATCTAAACGCGCACGTTTGCTCGACTTGGTGCCCAATCAACTGGGTCCGCTGGGATTTGTTTGGGATAATGAACATCATAGCTGTCCTTATGATGCTCTTCTAACTATCTTGAGTGACTTGTGGTCCCAAAATCCACAGCGCTGGGCATCTACTTTTAGTGATATGAATGATTATCTACAACTGCTATCACAAGGTCTCGGAGAAGTGAGCCTTCAAAGGCGATCAATGGAAGCTGTCAGAGATGACGTCCGACGTTTGTTGTTCCACAAAGATCCGGTTGTGTTCCACATGAATGCTGCAGGCACCTATCTGGATCGTTTGGCTGCAGAACTACTTCACGTGCCGCATCATTTGACTACACAGGTGATCCATTGTACTACATGTGGGGATCAGACGCGTCAAGGGTCTTTGAACTATCATCATGTTGTCAGTCTTCGATGTGGTGGTGGTACCGCCCAAGCCTTGAATTACTATCAGACTCAGCTTCGAAAATCGTGTCCGAGGTGTCGTCAGAACTGCTCTGTTACGGAGACCTACGACACGCCACCCAAAGTTATGACTATGGAATTAGCTTCGGGGGGGATGAATCATTATCATGCAGCAAAGTCAATCAAAGTATTATATGGTAATAATAACACCGCTATGATGGCTTTACGTGGCATCACTTACTTTGTCAATGGAAATCATTTCTCATCACGGGTGATCACAAAGGACAATGAGGTCTGGTATAATGATGGTATGGTGAATGGTGGTCGATCGAGATTTGAAGGTAAACTTTCCGAGTTCAATGTAGAGAACCTGGCCTCTTGTGAAGTTGGACGGGCATCTCTGGCTGTCTATTCACGCCTCTAGCACTGATGTTCTAATGGAGATGCAACCTCCTATTGAGGTTGTGAACATGGTAGATATATTTGATGTAGATGTTATCATGAATATATACAACTTTCTGGTTTCGATGTGTCTAGTAAGAATCCCCTTGAGGACTCGTACCTGCCATCGCTGAGTGGCTATCCATCCAACTTGTTTGCTAGCTGGAGAGTTGAAGAGGACAGTATTGCTACGGTTTCAGTGTTATCCTCAAGTTGCTGTGAAATGTGATCCTCCTCATACTATGGTATTTTGGGAAGTTTCTTTACATCGGGCCGGATTCATTTTCGCGGAATGCTTCATAGCTTCGAAGCCTATATACAGAAGAGACACGAGTAACGATCGATCCCAAAAGCTCAATTTGACTCACCGAGACTTGTATTCGCACTAATTAGTGCTACGGTCTTCTCCGACAAGGCTGCCGAGATTACTTTTGGAGGAGGGCAGATCTGGTCTTTGATAATGCGGTTGATTGTAAGCTTCGTGGCGAGTTGTTTGATTAGTAGTTCAAGAAGATCTTCTCTTTATACCGGCGCCTGTTCCTCATCTCATCCAGCGCGTCTTCATTCCGCATTTAGCACCAATCGAAGAGATGCGATCCTCCCATGAATGTCCTCGGGATGGGATGAGTCATATCGGCTGACTCAATTTCGACAAGCGCTAAAAGGACCTAAGTACTCGGTAGCTTCGCACGTTCCCGACATTGGGATGAGGATATACAACATTGGGACTAGCAGATCTGAAAGCGGAAAAAGTGTCTTCTGGTATCAAATACAAGGAATGGTGGCACTGAAAAGAATTTTGTGGCTGCGAGAAGCGAAAATTTGCGTTGCATAAATTGCCAAGGACTAGCTTGGGACAGGCGAAACGACGCTATATGTATGTCGCAGCATGCATCTTTGCATCTTCAAAATGGAAAGGTCAGAAAGGATGGGCTTGGAGCATACAATGATGAATCTACCGTTTTTATGGTATTTGAGGCAGCGATCTGAGCAGAGTCGCGAGAGGAACTCCCCGTATTTGCTCCGGCCAAAACTTCAAACTCTCCTCGCTGACCATCTCCGAGTGAATCTTTAACGAAGCAGGGAAAGCAGAGTATAACCACTTCTGACAGAAAATCTGGTACTGTGCTCGAAATACCCACAAAAGACAGAGATACCGCAATGACTTCACCGTTGCGATGAGCTCCAGTATCCCTGCAATATTCGGACCCATAATCGTCAAGGACTCGAGAAAGGGAGCCTGTCTCACAGCCCGGATGATCTCGTCCTCCTTGACGTGACATGATGAGAGGTATATTCGTCGGATAGAAGGCGTCCGCGCCAGAAAACTCCCCAGCGCAAAGGCAGATCGAGATACCATCTCGTCAATGTGCAACATGTCCAGCTGAGGAGTCGTCAGCGAAGTTAGAACTCCGCCGAGACCGAAGTCCCTGTTGTCGTGTAGGGAAAGCTCTTGTAAAGACGCCAGTGTGATGGATTCTGGCTGTCTGATGATCTCGTGAAGCCCCAGGAAAACTAGGTTCTGCATTCTCCTGATAATTGTTGCAAGATGTCGTCCATCCTGGACGCCGAGAACTCGATATTCGATGATCTGCTTCCATGGAAGCTGGAATGGAGCAAGGAGATCAGGGCTTCCTGATAGTTTCGTCAGTTGTGGCGCATATTCAAACAGACCTTGTAGTGCTGGTGGAATCGAAAGTGCTGGGGTCAGCTTCATATCGTCAAGATGTAGGATCGACAATGTAGCCAAGTTGTCAATGAATACAAGATTGGTGAAAGAAGCACGATCGATGTGGATCGAGAGACTTTTCCACCGATGCGACAACATCGCCAGCGTTCGAAACGCAGAGCTGGGGATATTGGCGCCATTGAACGAGACGGTCAAGGGAGCTCCACCAGACCATTGAAGTTGCTTTACTAGCAACTCGCTACTATTTGGGGAAGCTGTGTCGACACGAATGGAAGACCACAACTTCCGTTGAAGGATGGCAGCTTGTCGCCAGGACCGGGATACCTGGGTTAAAGCCCACGGCCAATAGCCCAAATTCAAGGTACTGTCTCCGAATCCCGTGTAATTCCTATTCCACGCCGTATAATCCACCTCCTCTTGGCACTGGGAAAATATCTCCCCAAGAGTATCGACGGAAAGCCGACGGATTGGATGTAAAATGACTTTAAAGTCGTTCAGGCGGGAAACATCGGATTTGGTCGCAGTATTCTCCAGTCTGGCCTTGGTCAGATCAAGCAATCTCTGGATTTGATGACATTCAGAGTCGGACGGTGCTTCATTGGACTTCACCAGCTCGACCAAGCGCTCTAAATTGAATGACATGAGCGCCTGGCTGATCAATGTCCCTGGGCGCTAAAAAGACGACACGTTGCGTCCATTGGTGCTCGAAACAACAACGAAATTACTCACTGAATCCCTCGCTTTGTTGTGCTGGTGCTGGTTTGGTGAGAAGGTGCTGGGCGGAGCACATGTACCTGTACAGCCTCTGGCCCTAATGCCGTTAGATCATGTGTGATCCCACGGCGTGATCGGCACGTCTGTTATCTCACGTGAAGTGAGGGCAAACCTGCAATTGCGACACTGATCTGGTATGCTCAAGTGCATAATGATATGGGCTTCAAAATAAGCAACGACAATGTGACGCCATATGTCAGGAAGAGTTTAGACTAGCCAAGTTTCCGTGTTGAAGAAATAGTATCTACTACAACAACGGATAGACTACAATCATCCCTGTACTTCCAGAATACACTGCGAGATCAAAATCAGTGAGTTTTGAAATTCATATCGCCGTTCCACTTACCCCTTGAGACGAGGACAAGATCAAAGTCATCGTCTAACAGAGTTCCGATCCTTTGCAAATCCCGCACATCGAGCTCAAGCCTTGATCTTCCATGGACCACTGTCAGGGATACATATCTGAGATCATCCAAGAAATCACCACGTTCCCGTCTGGACTCTATCATATCGAGGAATATGGAATCTATACAAAAGAGGAGCCACTCTGGCTTAGTCCATAGCACATCTATCTCCATGCTGCTCAACATTGGCAGAATGTCCTGGTCTGGATCGTGTCGCAGAAGCAGCTTGTACACCTCATCCAAGCCTCGCTCAATCCTCCTCTCCATCAAGTTCGGCTCGTCTTGATTCCAGTCCGCTAGAATTTTCAAATTCGTGAGCGAGAGAAGAAGGGCGAGAAAACTGGGTCGAGGAACAATGACATCTCCTTGTGACACGCTTTCTCTAGAATACAAAAAGGCCAATTATCTGGACGCTCAGTTCTTGTCTCTGTGACAGAAGACCCAGAAGGACCAATCGTCCTGGTTTGACGATGACAAAATCGGTCCGGGTCCGGAGAAGATCGTCCTGGTCGTGATTGAAGAAGACGTTCGTCGAGGGAAGAGAAGATCGGGAAGATTCGGCACCTTCTCCAATATCGGTAGCAATGGTTTATATTTGGAATGTGGGACAGGACGATGACTCTTATTTGGCTGACGTTCCGATCCGACTGACAGGGAAGTCGAAGTGCTGAAAGTTTCGATATTACATCCCATCATTTTGGCCAGCCTGCTACTGACCTGCGCTAGGCATGCGCAGCTGCAAGTGCATGCTGAGTCCGGAGGCTTGAGAGCCAGCATCTTACAATCTGATTCTCAATGGTCATTCCAGCTTCCAACCTCCTCAGTTCAAGTTCGTGGATCAGATAACAAGCAGGCAGCAACTAATGTGAGTATCTGTGAAGACTTCCCAGTCACAGTGCTTCAATACCGATTGAATCACCGGTTTCTCACCCTGACTGATCTTTTGATTTATACAGAACAAGGAGAAGACTCTCTTGGGCACAGGCACTGTACTTTGAATCCCGATGACAGATGTGGCCTCTTTCAAGCCTTTTGCTTCAGAGTTTTTACCTGTAATCATCTGTTTGTGTTGTCTTTCCTGTGTTCTCTTCCATAGAGAAAATTTCAGTGTCCACTTGGCTTACATGAGTAAAAGCCTTACAAAACCATGTAAAGTCTTAGGTCCCACCGAGGTGCGAAATATGAACCGGCAGAAAGTATCGGAAAAAGGAAGCATACAACCACTTGAACAAAAACAAGCAACATACTTGTATTGCACCCAAAAGTGCTCACAGACAAGGGTTTGATGGCAGACTGTCTCGATTGTGTACTGTCCTGAAAGGGTATTGCCAGAGCTGCAATGAGATGTATCTTGGGGGGATGCAAGCAAATTCCTCCAGCATGGATAATAATGAAACACCTGCAGGTGCGATGAGTGTCCAGGACGACTGAAACATCTCCGAACTCTCCGAAGGACGAGAGAGGGTAATATGTAGGTAACGGAGCAACTTCGGATGCACCAATGATGCCCCAATTCTCCGTGGTTTCTCCATAAGTAGTTAATTTATCCTTTTTTGTAAGGCGGGAGCGGGACAGCGAGAAATGAGTCATGAACAACGGTTTATCGATGGTAGTGCTGGGTGTCGGAGTCCAAAAATTTGCCGAAAAAAGAAAAAAGAAAGAGAGAAAAGAGATACTACCTGTACAGCCTCAATGCACCATTTTCAATCATATTAATGTTTGAAGAAGCCTGAAAGGCCTAGCAAGGCATTGAATAGGACCGGAAAACTGAAACTCAGACTTGCACCGAACGTGCTCCTGTACAGTCACTGTACCTTGTCACAAAGATATTCGATGTTTCCGCGACAGCGAGAGATGGCGCGAATAACCATTTTCGGCGAGCCCGCTCCGTCCGCTCCAGCATTCCAGATACTTACAAATTATAGAAACATCCAAGACGAGAAATATATGTGCATGGATCTCTCAAATAAAAACTGGATTATTGACTTTATCTTGGATGATACTTACGGAGAGTGAGGGGGATTGGCGCTTGCGCCGTTAAGGATGATATAGCATGACATAACACATTTGAAATCAAAAGATAAACCTGTCATGTGGTGGGAAACTTCGAGACAATATGGCTGGCCGGCTTGTCTTCGCACTGCTCTTGACAGATGGGAGTTTTTCGCCCCACAATTCTTTAAAAGGAAACTCTTTACATAGTAATTTACTTAGGTCATCCGGGCTGTCTCCGGCAAATCATATTTAAACCTCAGAAATATCATTGATAAATACATTGTGTGATGCAGTAGAGTTTGTTATTTGGAGGCAAAAAATGTGTCATACTGTGACAGTGGAAATATAAACTCCTTTGGTTGTGGCATAGACTTTTTTGTGCGATTTCTGGGCTTTAGTGGCTGCATAGCTTTTGGTTTTTCTGTAAGCTGGCTTAACAGGGGTGGAACTGGAGTTGCAATTGGCTCTGATAGAGCCAAGAGAACAGGATCTATGACTGGAACATATGTCAATGCAGGGAAATCGGAGAGAGCGGGATCAATGACGGGGAAATGTGTCAGGGCAGGGAAAGGTGGTGCTGGAATTGAAGAGGCCGGTAGTAGTGACGAACTCAGAGCTTCAGTAGAGCTGAAACTGTCATGAATAAGGGCTCGGAAAACAGAAAGAAAATCATGTACAGTTCAATCCACCTTTGTTTTGGTTGTCATGCATCAGGTAAAGCTTTCTTTCCACTCGCTTCCTTGCCAGAATATGGGTCAACATGTTTTGTCCCCCCACTTGCACTGTCGCTTGGCGCCCATGACCTCCTTTGTCTGATCCCAGCCACTGCCCTGATTCGAGAGCACATTCTTGCGATGGGGAAGAACTTGGGCATCATGGATGACACCAAGCTCAAGGAATACATTATCCAGCACCTGATCGAAAGCTTTTACGAGTCCCCACTTATGGGGCTTGTTTGTTGGATATGAGCGAATTTCAGGAGGGGATCTCAGGGAGCCCGAAGGAGATATCATTTATGTCATCGTCGACGCATGTGTGGTCACTTGTCATCATAGCCTCATCCACAGCAGCAGCGCAGCTCTGCCAACCCCCATGTCGGATGCTCTTGCCTTCAATTCTCTTTATGAGACCCATTCATGGGCTGGTTTGTTGGGATGAATCAAAATTCAGGAAGTTGGCATCAAAGTCATATATCGGGACAGATCTCTCCCATGCACAACCACCGCTCACATGCTTCTTCGGGCATCGGCCGAAATTTATATCTTTCCAAAATCATTCTTTCATTCTTTCATTCTTTTGTTCACACTTTCCTGCAGATTGATCAGTCACTTATGCTTCAGTGATCAAATAGTACGATGCAGATGGTCACTGGATGAGTTCAAAAGCCAGACAATACCGTTTGCGGTGAAGTGTGGCGCCTTTAGTCATTCAATGTCTTTCTTGTCGGAAACCTCTTTAAACAAATTTTCTGGATCCATAATTAGCTTTCCAAGCCTCATTGTTCTTGAAACAAATTGAGTGATTGACAGTCAATATCAAGTGCAGTTTCAAATAGTCTTATCATAGTGATGTATCTATTCTTGTCCATTTTGAGTGGTCTAGCTAGTTATTGCATTGATTGTTAGAATCCGCAGTGGTGATGTGGTACATGCATTCTTCCTTGATAAATTAGCCATTTGAGTGTTATGAGTTTTACAAAAGGAACAAAATCCAAAGGGGGCTCGTATTTGCCACCGGAGGATGGCCTCTATCCCACTGGTGAGATTATCACTGATATGAAATGGTGGTTGAAGTCACGTTCAAAGAGAGGTATTTGTCGACAAGGGAACTGATGGTAATGGTGATGTCTGATAGCTCATGATTGTCATCTTCTTCTTCTGATTTGTCTGGTCGTTCAGCAACAAATTGCGACGCAGTAGGTATGTTTGCTGCACTGGAGACAAAGGTCTCAGATACCCGCCATCTGACGGAAAAGGGTCTGGACTGCACAGATATATTTGCAGAAGCTAAGCAAGGCGAACGAAAGACAGGAACAGTGATAAGCATCAAGATCTACATCATAGTGATGAGATCCTGATCCCAATTTAACCCTGTACTGTAGTTTCACGATCAGAAGTTCATCACAGGTCGCAGCTTTGAACCGAACTAAAAACAGTGTGATGTCACGGCGATTCTGGAGCTTTGAAGGCTGTGACTTCCCTTGATCCCAAGAAGGAAATGAACACTGGAACACCCTCCTGGGCATCCAAAAATCCGATTTTTGCCCATAATAATTAACATTGTAGACAGTTTGGATTAGACTTGATACCCGCAAAAATTCCCCAGCTCGGACTTCTGCGCCACAATGAACTGAGGTATCACGCCGGGCCGAGAGTCATAAGCCCCGCCTGGGAAAAGTCGACGTCCGTCGGCGTCCGACGTCGGCTTCCGTCACGCTTCCATCACACTTTGGCAGGAGTCACAGGATGTCACCCTCCTTCTTATTTCATCCAGTGACCTCCACCACGCTTCCAGTGGACTTCACTGGAACTCATCGGCAGTATTTTCCACTGTATCTCAATCCTATCACCATTCCATTACTACATACTCAGTAGGATGGTGAGCAATCTTTTTGTGGTCCACTGGAGTTCAGCAACCATCCAAAATTAGATATGGACTGTACTGCTCAAAAGCCAACAGAGTAATTTCTGATTGTGAACTTGGTGTCCACTGACTTCCAGTGGATGTCAAGTATCACAAGAGATCCTGATGTTTAGCCTAATATTCTAGATCTGCCTTGATTGAAGTTTATGATTCATTTGGACAGCAAAGCCCAGATTTCAATTCCCCTGTGTGTCTGTTCATCTATTCTAATATAGGACATGTAACATAATGGTATTGTTGTATCTGATTTATATGGTGGAGTTCAGTAAACTCTGCTGGCGGTCATGTTAGTTGAGTCCTCCACTGACCTCCAGTGGAAGTTGAGAAGATATCAACTTGGCAGACACTACAGAGGTGAATCTGAATCGAATTTCTACTGAACTCCAGCAGAACTTAGAAGTCAATCTAAAGGTAACATCCGCTGAACCCGAGTGGAAGTTGTAATGACCTATGGGAGAGCTCTGGTGAACTCCAGCAGAGTTTGATTTTGCGCTGAACTTCCAATGGATTCCGGTGGAGGTCACCGCCTTCCAGCAGAGTCCGCTGAGTCATACTATCAAGGCAGCGGAGTTCACCGGAAGTCCACTGGAAGTCGCCGCCTGCCGGCGGCCGCTACCGGCTTTTCCCACACGGCGCTTATTACTGCGCGCCGAAGGTCTGAACCCGGAGGTAAGTGTGACATGTGACATCACGTTTCTGGAAGTGAACTTCTGGTCGCGAAACTACAGTATGTCTGGCCTGAACCTGGATCGACCATTTCAATGGACTCCTTCATGACCGACTGAGCTCATTCGGTGACTTCACAATGCTTCTTGACCTCCAGATTATGTCCCTCGAAGACACAAGCCTGTCGACGGCCCCGAGCAATGTAATAGGGGACAACCATATCAAGCAAGACGTGTAAAAGATAATCCACTCGACAACTTCGCTTTCCTTTGAGAAACTTCCCTTTCAGGATGTGATGCCATATAGAAAATGACTTATAAGCAAATAATAATCTCAGGGAGAGCTGCAAATGACTTATGCTTCTACGAGCATGTTTGTATCTGAAACTTCCCAGACCAATCTACTAGTGCAAAAGATAGCAGACCACACGTGCTTCACCGGCCACCAAGTTTTGCTAAGACAATCAACCATGCTGTCTGGCGCAAGGGCTTCAGTGATCTCTGTCCATCGTCACTCAAATGAGTCCTCATCTGTGATGTGTATCCAGCCTTTCAACAGCTCCCAAAGGTGAATAGTGAAAAATGATGAAGTGTTGCTGCCAAGCATGAAGAACATGCCACCAGCACAGATAAATGTCGCGAGACTCTGGATATTTTCGGCGGATGGAGTTGATCTGTCCTTTATCAAAATCGGACATCCAATTGTTCGGAATAATATTCGGATTTTGTTTGCACAAATTCTCGAGCAAGAAATCGGTTGTAGTCTCCTTGATGTTAGAGGTTAGTGCCCATGCAACTGGAATTCCATGGCCCCACTTGTCCCAAACCAGAACCGTGAAGAGGCTCATATTCTTGTAATATGTCGTGTTATACGTGGCATCAAGTCCTGCAAAAGATCCACTCACTTTCTCCCAACATTCCTGTTGGTATCGAGTCTGGATACCAAGGAAAAGGTGTTGTCCTCTGGGTCCATAGTAGGTCCTTCGGGAGGTGGATCGAAACTTGCTTTGAAAGCAAGCAAAGACTCTTCTTCACGACAACGATTGACCAATTCAAGTGTCGAAAGACTATCTTTTGTGTGCATCCGTATATCCTCTGCTTCTAACCCCCTCTGAATGCGCCAAATATCAGCCATGGTAATGAATTCAGAGCGCATAGATTTTCAGTTATCATTGCGCAGATGGTCAAGATTTGATTCCTTGTGAATACCGCGTTGCATTTCCTCCAGCTAATAAACCCATTGAGTCTAGAGGACAGTGGATGATGTAAAAGCAGCTCGTACCACACGTTGAGGTGAAATCCCCATGCGAAGCATTCCTGCAATCTGAACACGGTTGTCATTGCTGACACGAATATAGGGGGCATTAGCTTTTCCTGTCGCATGACTGTGCTGTTTAGTGTAGAATCCAAGAACAACATCGGTGTCTGGATATTTTTTGAAGGTGACATGGTAACTGCAGCTACTGTGCTTTTTGTTGATCTTCCGATCCCGTCCAGGGTTCTTGGCAATATAGTCCTTTTTTTCACCAGAACCATGACGTGAACAGACATACATGACCCTTGAGGTCCAGGTATGCACATATTTCTTGCATTTATTAGGTCGAGTCTCCTTGTAAATGAGCTCGATAGTATGCTCCCGTTCCTCTGCTGCAAGCCACCCTTTGATATCCGACTGAGACGCGAGCTTGACATTGTATTTGCCCATTTGAATGTCTTGAGCATAGGAACCGGCTATAGCTCGCTCAACATCAATGTCCATGTCATCGGAAGATGATGGCGACAGCACCGATGAAGACGCAACTGGGTTGATGAAGAATTTATGGGTGAAAGTGGGTCCAGGTTGTACCGGCGGCGCTGAGGGAGGCATTGAGAAGAATGAAGCAGCGGTCTGGACTTTGAATTTGAATGTGGACATAGTGGATAGAGAGCAAAGAATCAACAAAATCAATCAACGTTCATTGTTCATTCTTAAGTTTATTATTTCTCAGAGCACGCCAGATCATGCGAGTAAAGTACTATATGGAGAGCTTCCGTTTTGGGAAACGGGGGCAAAAAACCAAAAGCTGGTCTTGACCTACCTACCCGACATGCCCGATGGTTACAGTCCTTCTCTTCGCTGTCAACTAGGTCGGATGTCATCTCCGAATAAGAGTCATCGTCCCCCGCCCCCGTACTTGGAATCTTCCTGTGAGCTACGTGTCTTTGGTTTACAACGTCCCAGCTTATAAGCCAATCCCAGCAATTCGACCAGTGGTCCTCGCTTAACCGACACTGAAGGTATATCCTAATTGCTCGGATGCATCAGTTCACGTCGTTGAATCCTTTCCTAGATGTTCGATAAATCTGCCATTGAGCTCGGCTTAAGGCCGAGGAGGATGTTGGGTAACGTACCCGAGGACTGAATTAGATCCCGGTTACAAAACGATTTTTTTGTAACAATTGTAACCCGCATCTAATAAGCTCTATTGGCGCCGATTGAATTGCGGAGATGCGAAGTACCTGTGATGTCATTTGTTACCAGGCATCAACCTGATCTCCGTTCGTCCGCCACGAGCTCGCTTCCCGAAAACGGGAGTGATCTTTTGTCTCACAAAGGCAGGTAAAACCTCATTCGAAATCGGTACGGCAGAGAAAACAAAGATCCTGAAGCAACCGGGAGAAACTTCCGGCGGTTTTAGGTACTGCCGATCAGCGCGCACTCAAGATCCATCCAATGGTTACGCGTCCCGCTTTCTTCCCACATAATGCAACCAAAAGAACAAGAGAGGCCAAATGAGCTCCAGTCTCTCATCGGTTCCTGTATCCTTGCTTTACTGAGTCATCCAACAGTTGCTGCATGCTCATCCTGTTACCCACGCCATTGTCTCGGCATCCCTATATTCGAGAGAGTCGTCTATGTACCATGTGGGCGTACGGTATGTTTCTGATAGATCTTGTTTGAATGGAAACTGTTTTGTTGCAGACATTCTGAGATCATAATCTCAATATACATAATCTCTCGTCTTGGCTTCTTTGCCATCTTTTCTCATTCTCTTCCTCCCACAAAGACCGCTGTCCTTAACTTGTCGACCTTGGCTTGGTACTATATTCGACTTGCTCGCTGTTCTAGTCTGCGATGCCTTCCGGATCGCCTGGGCCAGCACAGAGGTCAGTTCACCTTGTAGTTTCCCATCAATTCTCATTAACCCTGTGAAGATATGGGCCAATGCTTATCGGTGCATTCCTTAGCACCATGCTCTATGGTGTGCGTCTCGTTTGCTGCACTTATGGCACTATTGAACTCAGCATTCATTTCCAGGTATCTCTCGTGCAGGTCCGATACTTCTTCTGGCCTTTTGACGCAGCTGAATTGTTCGTTAGATATTCATCTACTACAGAACGGGGAAAAGGTCTCTCCTTGCTTCGTCCTAGCTTTATACTCTTCCTCACATTGCTCTGCCAGGGATCGTTTATGGATGCGACTCCTTGTGAGCGCTTTCTAAAGCTTTGAGTATCCACTCTGATCCAGCTGCAGATCCTATATCTCCTCGTCGCAGAGACAGCCAATACTTGTTTCAATATTGCTCTGGTGTACGAGCCACTGATAATAAAGTTTGGTAAGTCTCTCGCGACCACCCATCATTTGAGTTTCATTTATGGATATAAAGGGGAGGAAGTAGTGCTCGCCACTTCACCCGTATGTAAGGCCTGTAACGACTCGAATGGGCTGAATTCATAGCTAATGGTCTGCGTCCTGCCAGTTCTCCGTACAGGTACGCTGCATAGTGTCTTGCCCTGGCCTATTAGATGACAAAACCACGATCCAGATGCAGTAGTTACGGTAAGTCGATTTCTCGAGACAAGATTATGTCGTAGTGATCCTGTCACTCTCATCATCGATCCTATTGCTGAATTCTTCCGTCCTGGCTAGGTCGCGATATCCACGCCAGTCCAACTATTCATGGCGTGGCGAATCAAGGTTCTCACCGGATCTAATCTTGCCGCCGCCGGAATCAGTGTACTTTCAGTGGTCGCTTGCGGTATGTATCTTGAATTCTACTGCGACTTCCCGTCCCACTGTCTTCCTCCGCGGCACTTCTACCTCTCGACTAAGTCGAGAAAAATAGATTTACTCATGATCGCAACACAGGCGGCGGTCTTGCGACTACGGTGTCCGTCACGTTGAAGCCCGACTTTCGGCAATTCGACGAATTTGTAGCGGCGCCATCAACCTGGCTGATTGCATCGGCGGTCTGTGATGTGGCCATCGCTGTTTTACTTTTTTACGCGCTGGTGAGTCGTCTGATCAGTCCATCAGATTAACAGTCGATCCCACGTTGTTATATTGCTGTGGTCCTTTCCTCCTCTCTCTCCATGTTCTCTTGCTTCGTCTTCTCATTTGTGATCCCGCTTCTATTTACGATCCATTCTCCTCTACTTCGCTGGAATTGAATCTGATCGCATTACAGTCCAAGAAAAAGAGCGGTTTCGCCGATATGGACGATTATATTACCAGAATCATGCTCAGTAAGCCTTTTCATTGCTCCAATGTCGACCAAACCTTCATGCATGGTTTAGTCACTGTACAAACTGGTACCCTCACCGCGGTTGCTGCATTGGCCGATGCCATTATATTTATATCCGTCAAGGTATGTTCGTCGTCACCTGTCCTTCGCTTCTAACGTCTGGCTAGAATTCAACCGTGTGGGCATCTCGCAATTGAAAATGTACTCAAGCTCATATGTCGCAGAGTCTTCAGTTGGGATCTGTCGTTGAGTAAACTGTACACGAATACGGTATTGAGCTCGTGAGTCCCGCTGCTCTCAAGTTACAGAGTCCTATGTTAATCTGTCCACAGGTTAAACGCTCGTAACACCTGGTACAATCCCAAGAGTCCACGCAAAGCCCCCAATGCTCTTTTTGCAGCCTCGGAGTCCAGTAACATTGCCTCTCCAGGTAATGTCAGAATGGTGAGCATTGATACCATGGCTCAGGACGCACCGAAACTGATATCCGTGTTTAAGCTGTCGCAGAACATAGTTTGTAATTCAGTTTATTCTTCCAGAACATTCGCTGACCAGAAATACTTCACAGAAATCAAATGACATTGAGCTTGGATATCTAAAATCCCCGACGGACTTCCAGGTTCCATCGCAGCAGCAGCAGAAAATCACTTCTTTGGCCCCGTCAGCGAATTCATACGGAAAGCAATTCTACGGCCACTCGCAGGAGACCTACGATGGGGTCTATGTGACGAATGAGGTCACCACGTCGCACGAGTAAGGTTACGCTGTCATATCTGGACTTTTCTTTGGATATCATCCTCCGGCTCATTCTTTCTGTGTAAATTTGATCTTGGGATTTATAAAATGGGATGTACAGAGGTACTTGGTGACAGAATTCCCTTTCGGACAATTGGGTTTATTGATACAAACACGGCTACATCTACAGAACATTCAAGACACTTTCGGTCTGCATTCCTCGGGTTCGTTCACTGCCAATTCGTCTCATTGGTTTTAAGAGTTCGGTCTTGCCTCATCGGTCCCAGGCGTTTCCGACTATCGGTCCCGATTGCGATCATCTGCCGGTTTCTTTTGTCAGCGCTATAGTGATATTAGAGCATTACACTGGTTTACGTTTCGAGAGTGGGAAGATTTCTGTAGAACCTCTCATTTGGCTGCTCATGTCCCACAGACGTTTATATCGAAATACAGTAGTCAATAAAAAACAGGATTGGACTAGGGGTTTACGACTTTCAATACCAAGTGCAATCGTACAGGCGCCTATTTTAGCGCCCGTGACCATTCGTCGTTCGAACCGCTTGCTAGCCACAAAGGTGACGCTTGCAGCGATCTTTCGAGTGTCGCAGTATGTCAGAGAAGACACAGAACGGTAAGGATGAGACGTCCCAATCCTTTTGTGGGCACCGAATTCTTAAATTCGTCGACGAATAGGTCCTGGGCGAGAAAAAAGAGATCTTTCAAACGAGTTTGACGAATATTCGAAGATAATGGGTTGCATATTTCTTTGATTGGTCGCTTGATCTTGACAATATGATATTGAATCAGAGTGAAGGATCTCATGGAATCAATGGCTCAAGTTATGAATGATTAATGAGACAATTGGCAACATACAGTTGATTCATAGTGTACCAGACACAATACATCATAAATAAGATATTCTACCAGATAATAACTGACCGGACCTGATATTAACTTATATGCTACTAGTACTAGTTTCATGGGATGATGGATCATTGTGCCTTCTTTGTTGTAGCGCTTCAGCAGTGGCTGAGCACGAAAGCAGCTATTAGAGAAGATGCTTCCATGACAAAATAATACAAGGCATCCCTTCATCAGTGATGCCCTCAAACAGCAAGCTGAAACACCAAGTCCTGAATCAGACTCATAGCAAGTCTGGAACATTGGACATTCTTCGCTCATATACGGTCCCGGTAGGCCTGGGATGTCGTTGCCGTGACGGAGAACTTGGCCCTTGGGGGATGCCTACATCACTTGTGATCGTAACGAGTCTGTCTAGGAGAGACTAACCAGAGCTGGGCTCAATGGACGTCCCAGGCAGGGTAAATGGATCTCATAATGTTCCAAGTCTGCAGTAAATCATGCCTATTCAGTCATCGAATAACCCAGCCTCATTCAACGCATCCGAAACGCGCTTTTGACAAACTTTGAAGACCCTTTAACACGCTTCAGACTTGTGGGAAAGTATATCATGTCCATCACGAGATCGGCCTGATTACCCGATGACGTAGCCGGCATCTGGCTTGTCTTCTGCTCTCATCGCTTCTCGTCCTTTCTTCCTTTCTCATCGCTATTGGCCTCTCATCACAATCTCGCGCTTGTAGACATTTTCGGATCCGTAAGACTCGGATTCTGAACTTGGCTCTGTCATGGGCCACATGGACCAGCGGCGACCAGCCTTGAGCATCTGAAGATAGCAATATATCGACTCGGCTCCAGGTGGCTGTTCCTCCTTTCAATGCGAGCATTACGGTTCCAACTTCAAGTCAGTCGGATAACGACACTCTTTGAGACTGCCGAATCGGAGCCTACCTTCTAGCTTGCTAAGCCTCCGTCCAGCTTGCTAAGGCTTCAGCCTTGCGTTCTTTCTTCTAATGCTCAGTGTAATCCTCCTCAGGCTAGATGTTCGGCCTCATAATTTCCCTGGGACGGCTGTGGAGACCGCTACCGACAACCATGATGCTGTGATCAATGATACACCTGTTTTTCTTTTCGCTGAACGTCTAGATGATCAATTGCTCAGTTCTGATGTTCCTCAATGCACGCGGAATTGCTTTCGGCAGTGCAAAACTGCCGTAAAGAACCCTTGAGCGCTTTAAAAGGGCGTTGAGTGTCTCCATACCATGCCCGCTCTCAGAATGCCTGGCCTCTTATTCCTACTCTCTCTCGCTGCCACATCAATCGTTGCTCAGAACCTGAACAAACCGACGCTCGAAAATGACCTCGACTATCTGAATCCTCCGCTATGGGATAATCTCCCGTCGACACCCTCCAGCGTCAGCAGGTGGGACTTTGGATGGATCCCTCAGGCATGTTTGGACGAGATCAATCGTTCGCCTGGGTCCTGCGCTGTTACAGACATGGAGATCTATAATGTTACATACAACGACGTGAGCTCTTCTTACCCTTTTCCATGATCTGCACGCTGATATATTGAGCAGTGCTGTACGTTCCGACTTTCATGACCTTGAGGCAGCCTTCAAATTTAGCTATAGCTCTCGGATGGACCATGTGCCGTTGCAATAGCTCTCCGACGACGTAAGTGCTATCTACTTATCATTATTCCATCTGAACACCCTCCATAGTATTGCACAAATGGTTGACGTCTTCGGGAGACTCCCTGTGTCATACCGGCAATGGATCCGCCATCCAGTGTCCTTCCCAGATCCTACAGGAACTCACGTTTACGCCGTCAATGGCGAAATTCACTGCGTTTCGCAGGCGCCTAGACCAACCCGTAACCTACACCAACTCTTTGTCTAGGTTTGTCTATGTCTGTCTATGTCTGTCTATGTCTGTCTAGGCGGTTGGTCTAGGTTGGTCTAGGCGCCTAAACAGACCTAGACAGAGCCAAACAGAGCTAGACCCGGGTTGGTCTATGTCCCTGCGAAACGCAGTGATTGTATTTTTCAACACTGTGTACCAGCCAACACTTTGGATCCATGAAAGCAGCCACATCGTTGATCAATTTGCTATTCCCGTGAATGGTGGTCGATACTCTCGTTCGTCCTTCTTCTTCAGGTCTGGATCGGCGATTCTCACCAAGTGACAGAATCTCAGGCATGGCTGGATGCTATTGCAGCAGACCCTGATGTCCCCGATCCTTATTCCAACTCGAATTCCGTCGAAGACTTTGCACAGGTCGCAGATATCGCTATGTTCGACAAGAATG
The DNA here is from genome assembly GCA_029320655.1 of Mycena floridula. Classification (NCBI taxonomy): domain Eukaryota; kingdom Fungi; phylum Basidiomycota; class Agaricomycetes; order Agaricales; family Mycenaceae; genus Mycena; species Mycena floridula. The sequence goes on along the minus strand of JARIHS010000036.1, from coordinate 156,854 downwards.
TCCCAGGAGGCTTTGGGACAGTCGAGGCAAATCCTAGCGCTGTGTTCCATCAATATTCAGCGGTTGAAGGTGTTTTGGGAAGCACTTTAGTCAGAGGTGGCTTCTGTACTCGTCGTTGGGCTGATAGGTAAGATCAGATCATTCGTGCACAGGATCAGGACTGACGATGAGTTCAGCGCTACTGTGGCTATGCCCGGGACGACGGCTTCACGGCTGACTGCCTCGACAAAGCCAGAATTCATGCCCTTGAGCGGTAGTCCTAGTTTAACACCCCCAGTCGTTATCCATGAGACTCCAGAGATGGATATCATTCATGATGTCGATCTCGTTCAGTAGAATGTGGTACATCGAGTGAGATCGGGCTTGTCTCCGCATAGGACAATGCCGAGGGATAGATAAAGAATATGGATTGTAGTTTTCTCCCAACTTCAACATGTTGCGTGGTAACCAGCTCGGATCGATCCATTGGGCTCACAGTCATGGGACCAAAGCGCTTATCACTGATAGATGAGTCAGCCATCAAAACGTCGTCTTTGACGCTCATCTCGTTTTCTCAACGTTGTCTCCTGCTGGGGCTATATCCTCTCAATGAAATGAGCACGGCATTGGTAAAATGACCCTGTACAATTCATTCTTTCGTCCGTTCTGCCCTTCCGCAGATGGCCAAGAACTCATGCTAGTGGAGCTCGTTGATCTCCGCATTGGTCGTCCAATCCTGCCTTCAATCCTTTGCTTGGGCGCATGCATGAAGCATCCAGGGATCAATCCGACAACCATATCACAGTTGATCAAGGATTATTGGACCAAACTCCATGCCTGGCTGTGCTTCATTGTCCAACGACTTTTGCAACCTGATACACCGGGTCGAATCTGGACATTTCTAGCACACCGAAGCATTCATTTCTTCGATGCAATCTGTGAAATCCTGAACCAGCTTCTCCGCCAGACTCTCCCCGATATTTCTTCGACGCCAGGCTACGTGACACTCATCATTCGAGTCTGGCTGACTTTCAGCGAAATCTGGCGCAGCTATACCGCCAGTTTCCTGACTATATTATCCTGCTGCAACGATTATTTACAAAGCACAGAACAAGGCAGAGACTATAGCTTACCTGCAAGATATTGCCGAATCTGTTCCCCTGCTCATCCAGGAGATCCAGACACAATGTCTGTCATTCGGTGGACACGCGCGGATGCCAACATGTCCGGCCATGTTTCTGCTCTCAACCATTCACCGACGCATTAGACAAGATTCTTGCTCGGAGAATATTCATTCCAGATTCCTTGCTGCCGGTGAGATACCTGCAATACTCGTTGCACTGGGGACTGTTGACTGGGAAATTTGAAGGCTTGGAGACAAGCGGTATCCTCAAAGTCATCGAAGGTGCTCTTGAGACCTCTGACTGCCTTGTCCAAATTATTACGCGATCTCAGAGTTTTTCAAGTGAGGCTGTGTCGCACCACTGCTTTGCGGCGCTAGATTGCTGAGTCAGCAATCAACCCGTTCATCGCTGCTTTTCTTCCGGCCGATTACTGCTCGCAATGAGGTGGCGATGGTAAGTTATTCGTATAAAGTTATATGATGAGCCGACATGGTATATAGTTTGCAGCAGCAAGGGCTAGCGATCATGACGTGATCCAGCGTATCACACTTTGCTGCGAATATGACAAAACAATGTTCTCACGGCTGTTACCAATGAAAGTACCGCCTTCGGCAATTCTAACCTTGCTTAACCCACGGTCCAGCGCAAGTGCCCAGTTCGTAAAACCCCAAAGAAAGGAGATGGCGAGGAGAGCGCTTGACTTTGTACTTGGCTCCACGGCGATCTCGGATGAAGCAGCACCACAGGCTTTGGGCGAAAGATGTTTGTACATGTTAGATGTCTTTCTATTCTTGTATCTCCGAAATCGTCGAATTCTCGGTAGAAGAGACCTACTCCACTTTCGTTAAGCAAGGTGATACTGGTAAGGAAATTAAATTCAGCCGAAGATATTTTGGCGGGGAGAGGGTAGTGATGTGTGTGCATGGAGATGGGATGCGGAGATGTTACGCAGGGAGGTACAGTATTCCATTGGAGACGCTGCGGAGACAATGTTTGCGGGCATCTCCCTATGTTCATATTTCTATCTTTGTCTGCACTATATTTGTACTCGGCATGCCACTGGCCGAGGAGTGCCAATACATATCCCATGTAGATGCTGGAGGCGGACACGTTGACGGCAGAGATGTGGTGTGCGGAGATGTTGGCGCGGAGATGTTGAGTGAGATTCCCAACATCTCCAGATGTGTTTACAATTCATCCGAAAATCATGGGTCCTGCTGCATCCCAGATTGTCATTCATTGTCGCAAAACTTTTGCAATTTGAGACGCTTGCCAGAATTGCGGCCTTCTGGCAGATCGCAGAACGGTACTGTTCACGGTCATGTCCGACATTCTACACAAATTCCTCGAACCAAGTCTCTCTGACCTTGTGTCGATGCCAGGCTATAGGACATTAAGCATCCAAGCTTGACTGGCTGCAGCGATTTCAGACGCAGTTCTGAAGCTAACTTGCGAGCTTTACTATCTGGTTGGCACACTGATGTATACGGCCGAAGACGTCTCGAAGATCATATGCTCCATGTACGATATTCGCGACTCGGTCCCATTGACTGTCCAGAAGATCCAAAACACAATGTCTATGATGCCAGTGATATGTGATATTGTTGGACAATATGGGTCATTCCCGAGAATGTGACACAGGAGTCGATGGAAACAGTATATTAGATCAGACTTTCATACCATGTGATTAAGCATTCTTTGTCCTTAACTACAACATTGTCCCGCCTTCCTTGCTCCCAGTCAATCTGAGCTCGTACTGTTCAACAGATATCTTCCAATGTCTTTGCCTATGGCCTTGTTCTCGGTCCTGGCCAGCACTGCAGAACAAAGCCTACCCTCAGCAGAGCTATATTCTAAACTAATCGCTGCAGGTACCATTCCTGCGGTAATATCGACATTGAAAGCGGTCTGCATGGGAAAATTCAAGAGATGGGGGTGGAGCAATGTCATGGACGCAATGGAGGTTTGATTGGTCTGGTTGGGATGTGTGTGATCTAAGATCCCACAATTGTGCTTTTACAAGCGCTGGACAGTGGTCTCCTCGATAACCTTGATGGTGATATCCATGGGACAAGTGACTGACAGTCTATGCGAAGTCCTTCATAGTGTTCTGGAGGTGATCACAAAATCCCAAATGCATCCACCTATTCTACGATCTTAGTATCGGTGGTATAAACGATCTGATGTAGGCCCATATCACCGGGATCCAAAGTATTACAATTGGAATGCCTTTGTGGACACTATTGGGAGGACGCTGGAATCTCGAGGGGAATACAAGAGCGCCCATCGTCCGATTTGTTCTATTGCCATGGCCAGTTTCTCTGTCTCATCTATCGGTAGACCTAAACTGTCCACAGTACCACTTGGATGAGCTTTCGGTTGCTCTGGTTGAACGCTGCAGTGGATGTCTGTCTCGTTCCGAAGGGTGCCAAGAGGCTAATGGGAAGCAAGGACATTGCCGCGCGCGCAAGCCTCCCAATGGTATGTGTTTATTCATCCTCAAGCCTCGTCAGCCTGAAAACTTTATTCAGCTATCTACTCTCTTGCAGAAGCGCTGATGATCACCACGATTGGCTTTTATAGTTCTTCGTCTCCTACACATATGATCAAGTCGCGCGCGATCTTGCATTTCGTGACCGCATTTCGCAGGCTCGGGGATTATATCCTTTCGTGATCACATTGATGAAGACAATAGCGAAACTTGTATTACAACGTTTATGTGCGAATTGCGGATGGTGAGGTACCCTTTGATATGTATTTCTGGCTTCAAGAAATAAACTGAAGGAATACTTGGAAGCATATCGAGGCATATTTTCCCTCGAGCGCAGAGTCTGACCGCTGATAGTCAAATAGCTTTAACTGTACGATTGCACGATTGGTCCTGGATTGTGCCAGCTGCACAGCAGAGGCATTCTCGCTCTTGCAAGCCGCCCAAAGGTATAATATCGATATTCATCCCCAAGCCTCGTCGGACTGAAAAGGCCTCTCTTCGCGAGCCAGTCATTCGCGAGGCCATTTCCGTTGCTCGAGGGTTATATTCTGTACTGATTACATCGAGTCCCGGGGTCGGAGATGAATTCGTTGTCATATCTGGAACGTCTTCCTTGGCGTGGTCCGCCAATGAAGCATCATATTTCCATCCTTCGCATAGTTCAAGCACCGATGTCCCCGATGCACTGCTTTCGGAAGGCTGGAAGGTAAGAAATATGTCAGAGTATCTGCGTAGTCCTTTCCTCAGCGGATGCGACGATGTCGGGTGTCTTGTGTACTCAAGGAATGTATAAGTGTTTGACTCGGCAAAAAGACGCCCGAATTTCACAAGTCCGACTCTCGGCAACATTTCGGCAACGGGCCCGAGCTTCCAAATGCGGTATGATGCGCCCCACGACATGGTCCAATCTGATTGGATTTGTAATGCACTCCATTTTCGATGAATAATGTGGGTTAGCCATCCGACATTCGGATGACTAAGTTATTCAAAGACATCCAGTGGTTTCCGGGCCTGAAATATGACTGATTCAAGCTTATATTCATGATTCAAGTTTTAACTCAGTATACGTCGTCCGCTAAAAGACTCATGCCCGTGGACTCGCTGTTCCGTTTCTCTCGCCGTTTCAACAGTAATGCTTGATAGATGAAAAAGCCATATGCTTGACGGGCAAATACGGGAAGCTCGAGAACTAGAGGCGACGCGCGTACGCGTCGCTTCGTATCTAGTCATATGCTGCCACCGACAGAGCCGGAATGACTTCGGTCAAGTCAGTAACTCTGAGAGTCAGGTTCAGCGATGTTCCTTGACGTTAACAAAAACCAAGGATGCAATATGGCCACCATTTTCGGAAATCACATCTTGTTCAGAAGTGTTTTCTCGGCGTCTGTACTATCCCGACCCCGAACTTCCTCCGCGCGATGGAAGATATGATCATCCCTGCTCCCTTTGAACATTGGAAGGCTCTGGTGCTGACTGGACTGTGATTCCGGTGTATAAGATGCTATAGCCGGTAGGCGCTATAGGCGTCTAAGCTCCGTTGACTTGCTCGGAAGATTCCTGTCCGTAGGCTTCCGCAGTTCGTCCCGGATACAAAGCGGCGATGTATATCCACTTTGATCCGAGTTCAAGCAGCTTTGACCTGGACCATGTGGTTTAGTTCCATCGATGATCATTGACGCCTGGAATGTTCTAGCCTCTACATGTTCTGCTTCTATTTATGATTTGCATGATGACTCAGTCTGACTTCGTCCAATCACTCAAGGCCACTGTGAGCGAAGTCGGAACTTCATCGATTCATCGAACAGCTATGACCCACTTCCATTCCAATGTTAATGAAAAAGAGTCCATGTGGAGAGGACAATAGAGGCTCCACACAATGCCCGTTCGCTTCACGACGGTTGTCACCCCCGAAAAGTTTTTTTGATGCAAAGGATCCTCAGGCACTGCCCTCTATGGAGCAAACCCACGATCGAGTGGAGCAGAACGGCACCCATCACGAGCAATCACGATCATGCGCCGCAAAAGCCACGAATCTGATGTGGCAGTGCCGAATTCTTATACCGCATTTGGAGCGAAAAATAAAAAAAAGAGAACAATGTCCCACGACCACCTCGACATTATCGGATGATTGGGTCATAGTTTCGGTGCAGTTTTGCGACCGATGCCGCTCCAATCGAAAGGGGACGAACATATGAGAACAGTGAGAATGGAGAGCAGCATGTTCGTGGAGTTCCTGAAGATGGATGAACAGATGAATGGAAGGAGATCAACATCTCAGCAGTACAAAGATCTGCAAAGGTGCCTTGGAACTCTGATTTTACAAAGGAGAGAAACCATCGGGTGCGGAAATGGAGCCTGGGATGACGTCACTGGTCTCACGTGTAGGATGCCGACATCTCGGCCGATGGCGTCATCAGCCCGCGTCTGTCTGCTAGGGTAAAGTTCACAGCCGTATGGAAGGCTGGTTTGCCTAAATGTAACAGCAGATGACAAAAATCTGCGCAGAACAGGAAGAGAGCCGTCGGGGAAGGAATTTCCGTTAAATAGAACATGAAAGAGTCAGCAAATTGTACGCCAGACTGTCAATGAACAGGCAACAGATCATGACTCGACCTCGGCCTCAGAGCTTTCCGATGGTACCAAGCGGCTGCAAATCGTCATTCCAGCAGAGCCCTGACAGAAATTGCGAGAAAGAACTTATTGATTAATGTATGACTTCAGAACATGGCCGCAGCTATCATTTACACGCAGGAGAATAGGTTCGACCGTGCAAAATGACGAAGGGCTAGATTTGCACTGCCATCCGCTGACGTGTGCGTGTCACGTGCACACGGCTTCAATAAGCAACCTCGCCTTTTGCCTTGACCTTTACACAGCATTGCCGCTGCGGTTTACCAAGGCTTTTTGGGTCCGAGCCTATGACTAGATTCAAGATCTTCGGAGATCTTAATTTCCACGGGGCTCGTCCCTTGGTATATAAGCCCGAGACGATCATGGAGCCACCACTTTGATCCGTCATCCTTTCTCCCTTCGATGCAGCGAACTCAACACGAACGCCCTCATCAGAGCACAAAGCCTTTGAAGCGAGGAAAGGCCTGTCTGACTTGTCGGTGAGCACCATTATCATCTTTTCTCGACGTCACTCCACTGACGCAATTGTAATCCAGCTTTCTCAAAATCAAATGCGATGGAGCAAGGCCCATTTGTGGGCCATGCGAAACACATCCCAAGGATGATCCTTGCGAATTCACTGATGGACCGGGGAGGTCTCGAACTCGACTTTTGGAGGCGACGATTACGCGGCTGGAAGAAAGGATACGAGAGCTAGAGCAGCCAGAACGGGCGGGACCGTCGATGGTGCTTCATGATCCATATCAAACCTTCAACCTGGGCCAGCCTCTCGATGCTCAGACGCCGCCAATACCATATCCATCAGCTTTACCCGCTGCCGATTACATGAATCCAAGTCCAGACTCTCCATTTTCACCATCCTCGACGCTTTCATCTATATATTCGGCGAAATCAAGTCCTCCTCAAGGTGATTAACTTTGACGTTTTTGTTATTGATGTCGAACTCAAATTCAATCGCTACAGCTTCAATATCTCCCGCATCGCAAGCTAGTTTCTTACAATCATCGCCGGATTCAGAAGTACGTTTGTTCTTTGTTCCTTATGCCTCGTTCCTCATTGTTCACATTTAGGATTTCTCAATGCATCAGACCCTGTAAGTGATTCCGGTCGTCTCGTATGATTACCTTGTTTAACAGCTTTTTGATTTAGGGTAAATCGCTTTATGGACAACGCGTCCGAATGCGGTTTCTTCCTATCCCCGGCCCGGACATATTCCGCTCTAATATCCCAGAGCGCTAGTCCGACGACCACAACACCAGCGCTGAAATCCGTGATCTATCTCTGGGGTTCTCATCTTTGTCCCAGCGATTTCGACCCTCAGTTCGAACACAACTGTATGCTGCGGGCTCTGGCAGACACTGCCACCAATCTTTCACTTCCGACGGAGCACCCGCAGTCTGTTTTGCAGACAATCCAGTGCGATGTTTTGCTTGCGTATTATTTCTTTCGCATCGGCAAAGTCCTTCAGGCAAAATACCACGCTAGCGGAGCGGCTTCCCTTGCCCTTGCCTGCGGACTTCATCGAGTTCGCTCTGTGGACACAGCTTCAGAGATATCATTGCCGTTTTCCGTGCTCTCCAACGGGGCTACTACCGTTCCATTACCCAAGTCAAGGGATATCGTCGAAGAGGGCGAGTATATCAATGGATTCTGGACAGTGGTTTCCTTGTGCAAGAATCTCTCGGTGGCATTTGATCCTCCATGTGGGGTCTCGAATGTCTTTGATACCGTTTCGTCGCAAATAGACACACCGTGGCCGTTGGATTCGGATGACTATAAGGAGGTCAGGCTATTTCTTTCCCCTTCCAAGCTTCATTGCTAACTTTCGTTCCTTCAGGGCCGTCTCCCGTCTCGCGGAACATCGACTGTTTCAGCATTTCTCAACTCGGCGACAGCGAAACAAGAGTATGAAGACTATGAAACATCTTCAATGGCTATGATTGCTAAAGCGTCTGTCTTGCTGCATCGAGCAACAGCGCTCAGTGGTCAATATCGATCAAGTTAGTCCCTTTTGTATATTTTCGAGCTCGCTCACCGTTGACCACCAATTATAGATTTCCAACTGCCTCAGGCTCAAAGCTTCTACGCTGCCTTCGATTTCTTAAATCGGAAGATTGAAGGCTTTACTCTCCGATTGCCAGGGATTCACGAACTTGACGCCAGATCATCTACACGTTCTATTGGCCTAGCGCATGCTCTCACTGCTGCAGCGTCAATCAGGCTCAACAGTGTCTTTGTGCATCCTTCGTCCTACTTTTCTTCGATGCAGGCTCGTGCACGACAGGCTTGTCTCACGTCCGCTGCTGCCATGTTCGAGATTCCGCTTTCTCGACACGGGTTTTTGAACCCTATGATGGGGGTATGTTACTCTTCTCCTTTTGATCCACATTTCGCTAATTGGATCACAGTCCTTATGGGTCATAGCATGTGAAGTTTTCGTTGATGAACTAGCGCTTAGCCGACGAGAGGCTTGGCAACACAGCACTTTGCAAAGCGGCCTCTTGTTGGATCACACGAGCGTCTCTCCTGTTCCGTCAGACTCTGAAGAACGTCTCACCGCGCGGCTGAAATCGGGTCTCGACCTTTTGGCATATCACTCTTCAAATAGCGTCGTGATGAGTAAGTCTTATCCTGCTCTTCTCAGGTATGTCCACTTAGCTCATGATTTTAGGATATCAGCTCACTAAAACCGAAAAAGCTTACTCTATGATCTCAAGGTAGCCGAGATGTGTCGCCCAAATCAGTATGCAGTGACGCCTGACGCCGCATGTCAGTCTAGTCCTCCGCCATATGAACCGACGCCCACCAAGCAGTGGAATTATTCGACGGATCAGTATATATCAACGTCCTGGACACCTCATATATAGAACCTATACCCAACTCAGATAGTTTATACGATACCAATTGACAGACGTTTTTCGCTTGTATATATATCTGAGCATCTACAGTAGACATTCGTTAGCTGTATCTATCTCCTTAGTAGACGGTTGTATCTTGGTCAGCGACACCCACTGTATATATATAACATTTTCTATTGTAGTCGCCTGGAATCCTCGCTTACTGTAGTTACTTGAAAATGTTGTCATTAGTATACAGTAGCAGATCATAATTGATAGGACTCGAACGTCTACCAGTGGCCCAATTAATCCTGATCGACAACAATGCGGTGCAGAGCGCTGCGCCAGGAAGGCGCGAATCCGCATCAAATCCATCTTGGGAAGTGGCCGACGTTCCACGTGGCCTATGACGTAGGTTACTGTCACCCAGAAGCTTCGAGAAACTTCTAGCCTGCTTCGGGTGCTTTTTGCTTCGTCGACGAGTCCCTTCAAGCCTGACTCAGATTGCATCCAGTAATCGTAGGATAAGCCTCGGCGTAATTCTGTTCGCTTGTTCTGTCCGGCTTTGGCGAAATCTCTAGTAGGGTCGCCACGATTCAGTCCGAGGCTTTAGCAGCAAGGGCTTGATTCTCGAGGCAGTTATCGGTAGTTCATATCTCCATGGACAAGAACGGTCCGGAGTGGCGAGATGTCGCTTGGCGAAGTAATCACTGACAGGCAGCTATTCATGAATCTATGTATACGTATCAACCTATGTAGAATGCTCAGCATTCGAGAGATATTGTATCAATACGTGAATCACTCATACCGTGGACATTTTTTCACGTTAAATTCAAGCTGTGGTCTTTTTCCATGAATGTGCTTCCCCTGGGCTCTAATTAGACTATTTCAGATTGATACCGAAGTCGCAGCTGCCTCAACGATGGCACGAGAGCGGGAGTATTGCTGATCCCAGTGAGATCCAAGGCGCCATTTGAGGGATATCAGTGTGCCTCAAGCAACTTTATGCATTCTTCAAGTCCAGAGCTGAAGAGAACATCTCACGGTACTGGAGGGTCGATTTAGTGCCGATAATGTAGTGTGGTAAACAACTCTCTCTAGAAGGGAACCTCCTGATAGAGAGTCCGGCATCACGGTTGATGCCGATGGCTGACAAGCCATAGTCATGATGGAATTTTGGAATTATTCACTGACCGCGGATCTTCATGTTTAGCCTGTACGATTATAACGTCTCTCCTACACCTTCCCTGGCCAAAGTTGTCGTATGAACTACCATTAATGTTCCATTGCTTCCTTGCGCATTCATATCGGCAATAGAGAGATTCAGTAGAGGGATCCAGAAGATGTTGACATTTGGTATTGATGTCAGGCTATGACACGAGGAAGCTAGGCCGTTGCCGACGCAGGTTTGCTCATTAGCTGTGGGAACTTGGACGTCGGTCGTTGGACTCCGATCGGCCGATGCCATCGACAAGTGTTCCATTTTAAAGACCAAGCAAGGCCGATATATCGATGAGGTTTGACCACGATGGCTGTCTGCCACCGGAAACTGCCGCGATCCCAGCCTCTCTGTCGACTGGTTCCCTCCCATAGAGACTGGTTACGAGCCTACCGATAATGAAGGAGATGAGTGAAAGGTGACTGTGACGGTCAATCATGAGCCTTTGGAGAGAGACGAAAGTAAATCGCAATGGAAAACCTATAAAACAAGGCAGGACCTGCAGTTCACGAACTTGAAGTTTGGGTGGTTCAATCAGGTGCTGAATAAGAGACTGTCTTCATCATTTGTGTTGTTGATGTGTTGGATATAAGTATCTGAATGATTCGAGCTGTGGCATTCGTAACAGTAGCTGGAAAATTTTCGACGGGCTAACGGAAATCAGGCTTCCGTTCGACTGGAGGAATCTCTGGATTGGGAAGAATGCTGGGACCTCGGTCCACTGACAGCAAGATCCAGGGCCATTGTCAAGTTGATGAGCGCAGAATCTTGCACGCTAATGAATCTTGCACGCTAAGGGGATTCCCACGTTAATGCAACATGGCTGGAGCCTGCAGCATTCGTGTTAGTGATATGTCTGCTTGGGTTGATTCCATATCAATCTCTTATATAATTATTTGTATTGATATTCAATAGATTATTGTTATACGGGATGAACGAACTGCGACACTTGACCCGGGTAGAAGCACGCCGCCTGTGACTTTTCACATCAATCAATTGGCTCGTTTCGGACGTCGGGCGCTGATGTGCCAAACCAAAAAGGCCGAGCCGAAGATAGTCTCCGTACATGGTAAAAGCGGGAACGAGTCTTTAGCGTGCCCATCCGAGACTCCCGCGACTCGGGGGACCCCCCGAGCTTGCGAGGGAGGGGAGCGGGAGCGAGTGATGGGTACTCTTCCCGCACCTTCGGAAAGACCTGAGTTGAAAAGAAAAGAATATAATATATTATATTACAATGTTTAGATGAAAAAGAGCACAAGAAAACACAAGACTGTACACTGTATCGCACGCCGGGTCGGTACCTCAGGCCGACATCAGATGTCACATCCCGTTAAGAGCGCGAAGATGTCCGAATCAGGATGTGTCGCTGATTACAAATTGTCACAAGCGTGATGTGTAATGTGTCGCTGTTTGTATATCCTCTTTGTTATATATCATAATTATCAGGACCACGGTTTGAACCTGTTGTACTGTAGTCAGAAGAGTTTCAAGACGGTCATTCATACCATTTACTTGCCTTGACGACCTGGTAAGAGGGTTGAATTCGAGAGTTAGGCTCCAAAATTCCAGATCTGACCTGCTCGCTTGCAGACGCATCGAGCTCGGTGACATTGCACGACGCTAGGAATGAGAGAAGAGTATTCATCTGTAACTTCTGGTCATCAATTGTGAGCTTTCGGAGTGAACTGCAAATGCAATTCAGCCCAATCTCCGTGAAAGGGAAATAGGTCCCGAGGCTTTGCAAATTTGGAAGTTCCACACGCGGTGGCGGTGCTCGTGATTGGGGATAGTCGGGCGGATGGATTCGGAGATGACAGGATTCCAGTTGTGACACTCGCGACAGTAGTTGCCAGGCCTGGTCTGGAGGCGTGTCCTGTGAACTTCTGAACGAGGTAACTCGAGAGATAGGGGGTGAAAAGTGGAGAGCCGTAAAGAGTTCGCAGAGCTGGCATAGACTCGAGGCTCCGTCCCAAATCCGAGGCCCGGTAACGATCTCGTGTCCGGATGCGCTCTTCTTCCAGTAGAATGACATTCAGAGTCGTCAGACTCTGCAAGGCACCCCTAACCAGCCTGAAGAGGGCAATATTACTGGCGTTTGCCGTACGAAAACACAAGCTTCTCCAGCGATTTGAGGTGGCTGTAAGCATGGCGTTTGAGGTTGGAATTTCGAACTAATCCGAGGCGATCGCGATGTCCAGTTCGAGTAGACTAGCTCTTGAAGGATGGGTCGATAATACTGCAATGTCCTTGTGGATATATGCCTCCTGGAGCTCTCGTGTTTCCCGGTAACAAACGCAAATGGTCGAGCAAAGTCGCGGGTATGCCCTCGCGAAAGCTCTCCAGAGACTGTACACTTGGCTGGATGTCCATGGCAAAGTTCTAGTATCAAGAGGGATGATCGGAGATGTATACTGATGCAAAGGCTCTTCTTCGTCGCATGAAAGGAAGATTTCACGAAGAATGTCTTCTGATATTCGACGAAGGGGATGAAGGATTTGCTGGTAACTGGCGATGGTTCGCTCTTTCTGCGCATGTTCTGCGGGCAGCAAGCTCAAAGGTTTGCGTATTTCCTCCATTCGCTGATCCAACTCGACTATGGCTGACTTTTCAGCGGCAATCAGGTCCTGAATCTGGAAGACCTCGGAGTCCGATGGGATCTCGTTCGACTGGAACGGAGACCTAATATGTGGGGAATGACTGGTCTGAAACGCTGTTGTAACTGGAGCTTGGCCAGAGAAGCCGCAAAAACAGCATTCAGGAGCCACTGGGTGAATCATCAAGGTTCTGTTTCCCGTGTTGATTTTCTCCCTGTTTTTCTTTCTGGATAAGTGGGATGATACTCTAGAAAACACACGAAATTGCTGGGTTCAAGTTGGTGGTTGTCGAAGGAAAGGAGCAATTGATCACGCGCGGTGGTCCAGACTAGGTCTATTTCGATTTGTGAGCTTCTCACGCTCGTTGGCTGCCTGCTTCTTGCGCTCACCCAGCTTGAAGCCTTTTGCTAGTTTTTTTTGCAAATATCCTGGGCGAATTTCATGTATGTTCTCATTTCTGGCTCGCTTGGTCTCTCTGACAAACACTAAGTATCAGGGCCAAATCTAGAGGGTCCCAAGTACTACCTGCGAACAAGTCCGAATTGATCCGAACAGGTCCTAATACGTCAACTTAGTTGAGCCTATTAGCACGTTCGGAGTTATTCGGACCTAGTAGCAGTGCTTGATACGTAGTGAAACTGGTCCACAACAGCGCTCTATCCGATAATGGCTGCAGAAGGTGTTTTGAATTGAAGCGAGCTTGCCGAGATATTATACTTCTTGCTGGACTACAGCGCTCCCCTCCTTCCTCGCTTATTTATTCTCCCCGGAGCCCTCATTATACCTCTCACGCCGTCGTCTTTGGGTGAGAAAGCGGGCATTGCTCAATTTGTTCAATTTGCTGGTGGATCGGGAATTGCTGACATATAAGCAGGATGACAGAGCTTCGGTGTTTAGTCTGCCCCAACACTCAAATGGATATTTAAAAGGCGCTACATTTATTCTTCTTCCCCCACCTCTTACATTTCTCATGACCAGGGCGGTTATGACTGGCATTTTGAACTCGATTCCGACACAGTGTCTTGGACAGAACGGACCTCTTGTACCGCGGATGTGCTTTGGTGCGATGGTAAGTTCACTTCATCTGGATAATCGCTGCAGGATCTCCCTTCATGTAGACCGTGATCGATGGTGATGTCTTTCAGGGTCTCTCGGCGAGCTATTCAGGAGTGCCGACTCACGAAGAAGGATACAAAGTCCTTGACCATGCCCTGAATATTGGCTTCTCGTTCTGGGACACGAGGTACGTTTCTCCCTCGTATCACGGGTTTACATCGCACAATGTTGGAATAGCGACATCTATGGTGACAACGAGGTTAGCGCGCCCTTTCTCAGACCAATCCGTAGGCTAATATCTGTCCTGAAGGACCTTATTGGAGAATGGTACGAACTTATACCTCCCTCCCCTCATGTATCTCAGTACGTTTACTTCAGGTTCAAGCTGACGGGCCGACGATCTCAAGTCTTCCTTGCCACTAAGTTTGGTATCGACTTGAAATCAGATGGATCTTTCACATTGAGTGGAAAACCTGAATAGTAGGTCATATTCACTCGTTGATTTCAATGAAGTTCTTACATGCGATTCTGGGACAGAGTTCGTGCGTCTTGCGAAAAGTCCTTAAAACGTCTCGGGATCGACTGCATTGATCTCTTCTATGGTATGTAGTCATTTAACGCCTGGTTCCCGGATTTCACTGTCTCTCAAGCACATCGTATTGATAAAGATACCCCGATTGAACATACCGTTAAGGCAATGGCAGAGCTCGTGAAAGCGGGCAAGGTCAAGTATCTCGGTCTCTCTGAATGTTCCTCTGCGACTCTCCGAAGAGCGCATGCTGTCCATCCGTAAATTCGGCAAATTGCATCGAGTTTTTAGTCTTGCTGATTGTGTCAACAGAATTGCCGCCGTTCAAATCGAATACAGTCCCTTCTCGCTCGAGATCGAGCATGCTTCCGGAACAGATCTTTTGAAGACGGCCCGCGAGCTTGGTGTCGCAGTTGTCGCCTATTCACCACTGGGTCGCGGCCTCCTCACTGGAGCCATAAAGAGTCCAGATCAGTTTGAAGAGACTGATGTACGAAGATACATGCCACGTTTCTATCCTGAGAACTTTGGGAAGAATCTCGAGTTGGTTGAGAAGCTCAAAGTCATTGCGGATAGGAAGGGCGTGACTACTTCGCAGCTGACTCTTGCGTGGATCATGGCTCAAGGACCTGATATCTTCCCGCTGTACGGGTGAGTGATCTTTTCTTTATTGTGGTTTGTCCCTCATGAACAGAACTGGTTTCAGAACGAAACAAATCAAGTATCTTGATGAGAATATCAAGGCAGCGGGACTTGATCTATCTCTTGAGGAGGAAGCAGAGATTCGTAAGGCTGTGAATAGTGCTGAGGTGCAAGGCGAGCGATACAGTGCTGCCTTAGGTCTCGGAGACACGTTTCTCGACACTGTACCCCTTGATGAAGGAGTCGCCGTCTAAAAAAGGATTATTATGCCATCATATTGCTTGTGCAAGTGAGTTGAATACAAGGGAGATACAGATGAAATCAAATGGAATTAGATGGTCCTTGAGACTTCGAAACTGCATGTGACGGAGAAGCGTAGTGAGTATGATTGATATCTTGATGTCTAACGTTGAACGTCAGAGTCCAGTCCAGAGCCTGGAAATCTTGACATTTGTCGAGAATGAATGAGAATGAGAATACGTACATGCCTCTGACTCTGGAAGGCCGTACAACCGGTGTAAATAACACGCGAACTCACGCCTCGGGCAGCGCCAGTTAGACCAGTAACTCAGGACTGCGCCGGATGCTCTCAGCTACCGTAGTCAACAAGGTATCCGAGAAACCCGAGGCAAGGCCACTCATACAGAAGGGTCGAAATGTCTCGCCTTTTTTTCAGGATTCGCGAATCCGAGCCAGATATCAGACGACTTTTCGCAGAATAGGAACGTTGTGTCACCTGTGTCCCGAGATAAATATCTCGCGAACAATGACACTTGGCTATTACGAGTCCCATTTATGGGAGTCGTTTGTTGGATGAGAGCGATTTTTGGGATCCCATCATCATTTCCCCGTTAGGGGAAATGACACGTGATGGGTTTTCCCATCTCTCATCTGCTGACGCAGCCTCAATGGCGACCACCATTTCACCTTGTCATTGAGTCGACTTTGGCCCTGAAAAACATACAGCATCCTCTGTGTGCTCTTCCTTAGCGCAACGTCGGTCTGTCGGGATGTCCCGATTCATTGATGGCCCGCGCAGCGGCAGAAAATTTCAGAAAAAAAGGTCTCGAAATTCAGCTAAATTCAGACAAAAAGCACAATTTGACCTTTGTTATCATTGCAAGCACAAGTTCCAGCCTCGCAGGTCTGAATCGGATTGCGGCACTAATGCGGCGGGTGTTCCTGATTGGGTGAGCGGGTCGGATCGGCCACATCCAAATCCGATCGTCATGGTAGTGATGGGCTCTGGTAGTGCTCTGATTTTGGATGATATTCAAGTGTTTGGGTCTTGTGGGATGGAGATAGTCATTAATCACTTGTACTTGTAATATTTTTTATGCCATTTGGAGCACTGGATATTCTATTATCCAAGACATGGTGACCTTGAACAAGACCCGGCTTTGGTGCAAAACCCAAGACACGGAAGGTCATCGGGGTGAGTGGAAAAGACATGAGGAAAATTTATGTGAGCCAGAGCATGATCAAAATGCTTTCTGTGATCATGGATCAACAATATTCCGTGTTACACCAAATTGACAGAATCTGGAAAAACATATGGTACCTGTCATCAAGGCCCCATCGGGGATGCTATTCCTTTGAATACTCATTTGTAACATGCTTCCTTTGGACAGATTGAGATTCAGGTTTTTGGGAGTAAGACTCTAGTCATAATCAGCTTCTGTGCAGAAACCTCTCAAGGTCATATGCAACCCTTTTGAAATTTCTTGTCTGACAATTTCAACAAAGTGCTCAGATTAGTGTTTCATCAAGCTAGGAATGTCATGTGCATGTGTAAAATATACCTGTGTAAAATCTTGCAGTGTGCATAGCAGGGCTGTCCCTCAAGCACATTTCAAATGTTTTTGGAAATCTCTGAAGCCTCCAAAAACACATGTTTATCACATAGTATCTTGTTGGGATCTTGTTGATACTATTGTGTAAAATTTGATTGAACATTCTGGACAGTGCTAAAATCCAATCCTGATCCTCTTTCTCACTGAGAGATCTATTTTCCACAAAACAAGGGACAAGCCCTATTCCATGGCCATGTGAATGGGAATCGCCACAGTTCAAGCTCGCACATATCATGGTTCACTGCTGGCCATTTTCCCTACCCTCCGATCTGCGAGAAATGATGAGAATAGAAAGCGACAAACAAATGACACACCAGCAGATTGAATGCTGCATTACTGCTTTTGGTCAAGATCAACCTGGCTCTAAACATAATCTAATCACAACTGGAATCTAATCAGTGTTATGTGATCCCTACTTTGCAACGAGGGTGCAGCGCGCTGCGCCGCTGCCCTCCCTTTTGGGCAAGATCCTGGGAAAAACCTGTCAAGAAGCACCAACTGGTGATACATCATAGACTGTGAACTCTAGACTAGAGTCAAATAATATATTGGGTAGTGGTCTACAATCCAGTTCAAATTATGTATTATATTGTCATTATCGGCTCCCTTGCTCAAATAAGCATACAGCTTTGCCTTGCATAAGTAGTCAAATTGCCAGCTTAAAAACAGAATGGTGCCAAGGCACCAACTGGACCTAGTGGATGGCTCTAATTGCACTGCAGTCCAGTCAAGGTCAGCCAGAATGGTTTAATGCCCTGAAAAGCTCATTGGTGTGTCACCCATCACCCTACTTTTTCTTTTGCTGATGCCTTTGTGACAAAAATCTCATCATCAATGGCCTCTAGGGCAAGTCGATGTCTTTGATCCACATCCCGCCCAGTATCATAAGAGCAGCCAACTCAGCATCATCAGACAGAGGTCTGCTGTGTGTCCTTCTCTTCCCTTCATCATCAAAGACCAAGACGATGGCCTTGTCAGTGGCAACATTTTTGATGTTAAGCTCCTGGGATATTTTTTGTGACCTGTCAGGTGAGTGAAGGAGTAATGGTGTGTGTGGTCCTGGCTATGTGTCAATTTGTCAACATCAGGTAACAATCAGTAAAATAGTTATTTCATTGTATTTCAGGTAAAATGTCACGTTTGAAAGTTTTCTGCTATTCCATTGAAACTGAAAAAAAATTGGGGGACTCGTATCTGCCACTGGCACGGTTGGCCTCTATCCCACTGGTGAAGTGGAGGGGCTTAAGTATATGGATATTTCTGAATTTCAAATTCATGCAACGTATATCTATGTTTAGTCCCTCATACTATGCTAACTAAAAATAATTGAAAGGGCTCGAGTTACCCACCGCAGCTTTCGAACAAAAAGAGATTTGAGCAATGAGCGCTGACATGTCAGCTTGTCAGCGACGCGTGATGTGGTTCC
Organism: Mycena floridula; assembly: GCA_029320655.1. Taxonomy (NCBI): domain Eukaryota; kingdom Fungi; phylum Basidiomycota; class Agaricomycetes; order Agaricales; family Mycenaceae; genus Mycena; species Mycena floridula. The sequence goes on along the minus strand of JARIHS010000036.1, from coordinate 138,473 downwards.
CATCCTACAACGCATCCCAATGGAGTGACTATATGATATATCCCACGACATCTTGACCGAAGATATCGTCGCAGTTATTGAAGTTCTCGATAGCTTCATGCGACTTAATAAGTACCGTTTCTAGTGGGTGTCTACCTTGTTTCATGTTATGCTGATCTCATCCCATACGAGTATAGAACACTTGAGTTGAGCTCTACCCGCGCCATCTGGCTGGGTTGTGAGCCTAGGGTCTCTTTATAAACTAACCAAAGGACAAGGGCAACTCTCGAGCACAATGAACAAATGAAGACTCTTGGCGAAAGTGTAAAAGCAAACGTTGGTGCGCAGGGGTCTGAACGATACAATCAGCTGTAGAAGGTAGCAGTATAAGTAAGAGATAAAGGAATAAATAATATAGTACTTGCCTCAGTCGTAGGGAAAAGACTGAGGTAGATGAAATAGATATCGAGCTTATATTGGCGAAAGGAAACGGCCGAGCGGAGAATGAACATGGATAAGGAAAAAAGATAAGATAAGTAAACCGGAAAGTGTTAAGTCTCCTTCTAACAGAAAGGTTCGTACCCATTTTTGTTTGGGTTGTATTCGGCGCTAATTTGAGGACGTCACGCCCGGCCGACATCAACAGAGACCCATCGTTGCGCGAGATGTCTGTCGGGCTGCTTTCTATGAAGAGTCGACATCCGTTTGCCTTGCCTCAATTTCTCTAATACCGCTGTCTCTACTTCACTCCGTTTGTGGACAAAATGTGGCTGCAAACGGCTGTATTGAGTCGGTTCTTATCTCATACTACTTGGGCGGATTCTGTTGCGTTATGTTCTGTCGAGGATTACGATAATTTAGCAGCTCTCACCGCGTAAGAGGTTGACGGCCCTCACCTTATCCGATAAACATCTCCTCGGACGAATCCATTCGACTTGACATGGCTGTATTTCGATCTCTCACACCAAACTGCAATGTCTGACAAATCCATTCCATTGCTTACAATCCACTCAAAATGGTTGTACCTATTTTTCTTGCTCTCACATGGACGGGTGCCGTTTTTTCAGTTATCTTCACGAAATGGTTCACTGCTAGTACCTATGCGCAGACAACTCTGAACGCGAGCACCGGTGGTGATAGATTTACAAGGTCCTTCTCTGACGGCTCTCTTCATCAGAATACAGGTTTCCTCCTCGCGCATAGAATTTTACAATTTGCTCGTCCCAAAGTCGTAGTGCGCCTCGTTTACGCTCGGAAACGAGCCATGGAGTTGCATCATAATATCTGTTGCACAGAACACCGCCATCAGCTCACATTTGCTTGGCGCGTTGAACTGACTCAATTCGCTTGGCGTATTGAACTTGACATAGTTTGCGACAATATGAAAAACTTCTGCACTCGGACCCGCCTGAACCGGTAAGTGACGAGGCCGGACCCGACTGTTGTCCAGCAACGGCCTCGGCCTTGTGTCCCGAGACAACGGGAGACTTTTGGATGCCGATGAAAGCGGCCCTGGAGCTAGGTGATAGAAGATAATTTGTAAGTATTGTATTGTACAAGCTTTAGGTTCCTCCCTTCAGTAGGATGGCTTGCTCTGCTTGCCACCTACCTCCAGGAGGAACCACAGCTTGTTTTTGCTTATTATGGGGAACTGGATAAAAAAGAGCCTAATCTATTTCAATTTAGCAATACCTTTGGAAATACAGTATTGGGTTTTAGAATCCTCTCTCTAAGACTTGCTTTGACCAATACACACTACGTATCACGGCTATATATAGAGGGTGTGAATATGCAGGAATAGATGCGAGTACGTATGTTTAGGCGCCTATTCAAGACATTAGCCGATGACCTATTCGAACTCTCAAACATGCCGGAATAGATCCCGAATAGATGCGAGTAGGTCCATATTTGAGGTCTTGAATGTGCCTCAAATATCTCAGGACTATGTACTGCTCTTTCAATGATGTCGCATGCTGGACACCACTAAAGTCGCACACCGGATCCAGTACCCAGGCAGCTCTGACTCCGCCGCCGAGCCTCGTGGCCGGTGATTATGTGACAATCGTGACATTGGGAGTAATATTTAACCTGAATTCATGTCCATGATCGGCGTCCGCCATCGAAATTTGTGGTTCACTTGCAATGGTAGTGGATCTAAAGCCCTACAATGAGACAATGGAGGGGATACCTTGCAGAATCCTCTTTCCTTCATCTCAATATTAATAATGCGGCTTCAAAATTAAATTGAGCCCATATCAAATTCGCTTAGCCACGAGCTTATTTTTCCTCGTGTTCCGTCACCGTGGCGATTCAATATACAACATATCACGCTGAAACGGCTTCTTCTGCCCTTTCCCTCTTCCCTGGCCCCAGGCGGTGCTATGTCGGAAAAATCTGATCATCCTCGTGAGAGTTTCTGTCTCATCAGCCTCGCGAAGTGTCTCAAGGTGTCTCACGAAGTTGCAAAAAGATAATCTTTGGATCCAACTAGAGTATCCCATACCTCATAATGCTGAGAGGCCTCTTGAGGCCTCATGAGGCTATTTTTATTTTTCGGACATACATCACTTCTCCGTCCGGCACGGAGGGACCCGAAGTTGAACAATGGACAAACAATGAACAAATACCAGAAATTATATCCTCCCTGTGTTCCTTATGCTCGCATATTCTTGACATAATCTCACATTTTTATGGCAGTGAATACCTCCAACTAGGGACATATTCACAGCTGTACGACACCTATTCGAAGGGGTTGGAGTAGCCTCGAATAGGTCATGTGTTCACACCCTCTATATATAGCCACGATACGTAGTGACATTGATCCATTGACTGGATGTACATCATGTCAGCTGGAGCATTATTGGCTATGTTATACAAATATTATCAATCAAAGAAGCTGCCACCTACCACAATGACACCATGGCCCCTTGTTGGGAATGATGGGGGAAGAGCTCAACCATCTGAATCCACATCCGTGAAAGGATCTTCACCCTAGGGACATTGAGGAACAGTAGGATTTATCTCTGGAACTAGCTGGGGAATATGTTGGTACTGAAGATTAGTGATGACATGATTGTCTCTCTCAATCTGACAGTGTTCCAAGTTGGTTTGGTGCTATGAAGTTGTTAGTGGAGTCTCCTAAAACTATTAGATAGTCAGTTTGGTTAAAAGTTAATCAAAGCATCTACAGTCAAAGCAATGGCTTTGGTATGCACTGAGAGTCCTGGGTTATATGCAGCCTGGGAAAACTAAGTCAGATACCTTGAAACAGACCGGAAGGTGTACACTTTTCAAAAGCCAGTGATTAATCAAAGGAGCCTATAATATGGATTCAGAGTGAGAAGCTGGATACCAAAGCTCCTGGATGATATCCTTGACTCATATCAGGCCCAGAAAGCAAAATCAGATCAGCATTCATACCTGAAAACAGATAAACCGGCCAGACTGTTCACCACTGTTCTCAGATGATAGAGAGTTTTTGTAGGCACTGGAGCTAATCTCTTCTGTTTGTACATATTAATGCCCCACTGGATCTCCATCCATCTTAGGTGCCTCATTGCTCCACAACATCACTGGCTTGGTGAAAAAATGGGAAAGGACTGTCTCTCTCTGCAACAATAAGTATGAGGTTATTTGTGAATATTGGGGTGGTTCTACCCGCCCCAACAATTCTGTATCCTACTGAAACCATTTTAGCCTTGTACTTCATGACTGGTGTGGAGCGTGATGCAAAACTGGGCACAAATACCACCTAATATGTGGAGTACAAACATAAGAAATTAGCTCCGCAGATTACCAAAAGCCTCTATCATTATGAAAACAGCTGAAACAGGCTGTATATCAACACAAAGTGCAACTGTATTGATGTACCTGCAGGATGGTAGAAAATTATGGTGATCCAGCCTCATCTGAGCCCAAAAATGCGAAATCAGATAAGGAACAAACCTGAAAAGCAGGCCAATAGCCAGGCTACAGGTCACAAAGAGCCAAAAGAAATGGCTCAATATATATATGACAATAAACTTTATCCAAAGCACAGTGGTTGGCATTTAGCATAGTCGAGGTGTGGAGAGGAAATTGCAGTGAAGAAAGCTTAATTGATGCATCAGACACAGCCTGCACCACACTGGCGTCAGTTTGGGTGCTTGCTTACATGACATCAACCAGGCATAACACAGGCACTCAAATCAGCGCTCACCAGTCGATTATGCCAGTTAAAATAATTTGTCATCTAATGATTTGCTGACACATTTGAACCAATGTGTGACTTGCACTAATGGGGCACCTTTCAGTGGGGCTGTCAATGCAAATGGAGTCTTTGAAACAGATCTATAAAGATCTATAACTAATAATCCAAATACACACTACTGTCCCATTTTGTTCAATTCAGCAGTCACGGGTCACAGACCTCGAAATTTCGCAGAAATGTCACAGAAGTCACTGGTCACAGAACCTGGCCGCCGAAAGTTCTTGACCTTTGTCCCAGCCAAAGGGGTCTAAAATTGCCCTTTTCAGCCTGCTGAAATCGATTTTTCGCCGAAAAATTGCAAGGGTCACAGATCACTCAGCGAAAGTGCCGAAATTTTATTTCGGCGGCATGGTCACAGGTCACATAGCCTGCTGAATCGAATGAAATGGGACAGTAACTCTCTTTTAACACCCTAAGTAATTTGGGCAGCTTCAAGAAAGAGAAAGCCTTTCAATGAAGTTGTAAGGTTTCAATCATGCACTACTGGTCTTTTGCAGGCTGAAACTTAGCTTAGTCTTTGACGGTGAACCTTGCACAGGTTTTTGTAATGGTTTTAATTCACAAGGAATATAAAGGGGATAGTGCAGGGCTATTGCTTCAAGGGGGGTCAGGCTATGACTTCAATATGTCTTTTCAGACGAACACAATTTTATTGCACCTTGGAGCACCATGTCCTCATGTACACACTAGCACTATCACTGGGTTTGTACCTCGGATCACCACATCCTTGCATACCACAATAAAATGAGATAAATGTTCCACTTGGACTCTGCTTGTGGGCTGAGCTTTGTGGGGTACAATTTACTGAGTACTATCAATACAAATGTGCTAGCTTTACAGTACTCTTACATATTATTCAGAGTCCACTCCCTTACCAAGGTTCACTCAATAAGGACAGGCCACTTGTCATGGTTTCCTTATTTGCTATGCCTCAATAATCTGCCAAGCACTTTGTCTCCCTTTTACAGTCGTCATGCTGTGTTTGTGATTTGAAGCATGATTCCTGATTAAGACGATTCCTGTTTAGGACATGTTTCACCATCACTTCCTTATATGTCTTCACCCTGAGTAAGACTGATTGGTCACAGCTTACTCAGCAGAACTTGGTATAGCTTCCCCACACTTGTCCTTCTGCCGTGTCATACTTCCTCACACTGGTAATAGAATACCATTACAACTCTGTATTAGACATGAGATACCCACTGTTACAGCACTTTTGCTGTGTGGTTTCCTCTGAGTAACTCCATCACATGTAGACACATCATGGTTCTTTGTTTGATACTTTAAAGTGTCCTGTATTGGCTCATTACACTTCACAATATTGTTCTCCAGTCTCAAGCACTCAAGACTATTTCCTATGTTGACCAGGTAGTGCAGCTCGCTTACAGACAGTTTACTACTAACACTGCTGTGCCATTGTGTCCTTGTCCATTGAGTATTCTGGCAAGACTGCATTATCAATCATTGCTAGAGCCTTCTTGGAGTTTGAACTATGTTCAATACTGTTACTGGTGCTCCTCTAGACAAGACAACTCGCTTTCTAGGCACATTGTGTCCCATTCATAATCAGGAAAGACAGTTATATTTACTAGATATGCCAAAAATACAGGGTGGAATGTTTCCAACCCTAGATTTGCCAGCACTCAACTTGATGCCAAAATGATTTGTCATTTAATCAATAAGCGACAACGAAATAATTAATCAGCAGCACCTGACTGATGTGTTTTATATGTATTGATCAATGCAGGGTCTGCACCACAATCTAATCTAATGTGGCAAACTTGCTTTCTACTCTCACTATCTTGCATTTTCAATCAGAATAATATCTCATTGTAGATGAGAATGGTATCAATTTCAATGAGGCTTTGTTTAACCATGGTCTGACATATAAAAGGTGGGATGGATTCATGCATTCTGCATCATCCTCGAGACATCCTGAATAATTCTTGCCTTCTCTCTTCTCACCATGATTTATGCTCTCCCTAACCTGGAGGCTGCTTTGGGTGACATCATTGCTACCAATGACAGGCATGTTGGATCAGGGAGTTGTCTCAATATGACTTCACAGTCACCCACAGGCCAGGGGCCTTGAACAAGAAAGCAGATTTATTGTCAAGGCATGCATATCATGACCAAGGCTCTAATGACAACAAAAATGTGGTATTACTTAAGCTGGAGTATTTCTGAGCCACAGACTTTGAAGTTGAAGGTTCGACAAGGATTGGATCAGTCAAATTAAATCCACCAGCAAGGTAGACACAAGTGTCACTAGTGTTGCTGTGGCTGGCTAAGCCGCCAGCTGATGAACTGAAGCCAGGGCTAAGGGTCAGCTTGGTGGCTCCAGCTGGCTAAGCCAACTTGATTCATCAAAAATTGCTGTATTTGCTTCTTAGAACCTGTTAGAACATTCTCAAACACCACTGCAACATTGGTGGTCTTCTGATACTGGAGATTCAACACTTCAGGCAACCTGATTTGGGTGGTAGTTAACCTGCAAGATGTTGTGGATTTTGCAGGCTAAGAGCCGGGGGTTGGAAAAATGTTTGGGCAGATATTTATCGATAGATTTGGAAAATATTCAGTTGGTTGTGGAGAATATTTCGTCAAGGTTTTGCCATGGAGGTTGTGTCACAGGGTATCCGGGGTCCCTCAGTGAAAGTTTTTGAGCTGTTCAGCTCAATATTGCCTGAATATTTTGCAATGTCCATTTTTCCTGCAGAAAGCATGAAGGTATCAGAAAGCTTTCACCTCTGGAGAGCCTGTATAAAGGATTCAGGACTGTTCAGTGAATATTTTGAGTGGTTGAACACAAGGTTCATTGAATATTCAGTCTTGCCTCAACAAATCTCACAAAGCTTCATTAACTATTGTGCACATTTATAACAGTGCGAGAAGATTGAATGAACCTTTGCATGAGGTTCATGAAAGGTGTTGTAAGCCATTTGTGGCGCAGTAGACCTTTCGTGAATCCTTGTGCAAACAGTTATGAACCATTTTGAGGCTTGTTCAATCTGTCTATAAATATTCAGTGAAGGTCTCCTGAACATTCAAAGATCTGACAATAGGCAGGAAAGGCTTTTGTGGACATTCACCAAAGTTTGCCTGAATGATTCAAAGGACAGAAAATGTTCACTGAACATTCAGCGACATTTCAAGCCTTTAAAAGTTCACTGAAGGTTTAGTGGCAAAACAAGAGCCAGAGCAATAAGATTCGCACAAGTCACAAATGGAGGCTTGAGTGCAAGTCCCAAAATGTTTTGACCACTGAAGGGCTCGAACTCGCACACTTCATACACCTTAACAAACTTTCAGACGTGCAATAACCATTGCACCACTGTACCACAGTAAGCATGACATCTTACTAGCGCTCATCCAAAGTTGTGTATGATATACATACCAAGTTCACTTTGCACGATGTTTCATTGGTGTTTCAAGACACGTTTGATTTTGCAGAGCATTCTACTGGACTATTCAGGCTAACTAGCAGTAGACTTGATAGAATTCAAGTCTGACAAGAAGAAGGTATAAGCTAGCGAGCAACAGAGTCCAGCATTGACAAGAAAAATGTATATAAAAAATCGCAGAGAGCCAAGACTACAACGGAACCCGATAACTTCTTCGGCCATTGGCCTTATCAGCCAGTCGTACTGCAGCCTGAAGTTCTGGATCTCTAGGGTCTAGAGTTTGGTGAACGACGGTAGGACCTGAATTAGCGCCTGATCCAGATGCAGGATGGGAGCTTTGGCCTGTCTGAGGCAGTGCTCGAGCAGCAGGACGAGCTTGTTGAGAAGCCATAGGCTGGGCATGTCGAAGTTGATCTGGTTGAGAACCTGGCAATCGTGGTTGAGCTTCTCGAAAGGGATCCTCTAAGTTGGTTGATTTTCCAACAGGTCGACGCTCCCTTTGAGCTTGTCCTTCTCTAGTAGGATTGTCCCACTGGCTCAAACCGAGTGGCTGAAGTTCTCTTCGACCAGACTGAACAGCTCGTGGACGCCTCTCCTCTTCTGCCTTGATTGCCTTTGCTAAGTCCAGTTTGAAAACAGGATGCTGCGATTCTGTCTTTTCCAGGGCAGGAGGAGCTGGAGGGGCGATGGGCTTCATATGACCCCGACTGCGCTGTGATGGAGGAGTTCGAGGACGAGCTTTGAATGGGGCAATATTGCTGGCATCGTCTCAGATAAACTGAGCTGCAGCAGGTCGAGCTTTATACGGTGCAGCTGGAGTGTCTATCGAAGGCTCGCGAGCTCGGGGACATCCTGGAATTAGTCTTTCAGGGCCTGCTCGATAAGGAATGACATTGGAGGGGTATTCTGGATCCTCATCGAAAACGGTGTGTGAAGGGACGCCACCATCAGACAAGGGCAGAGGAGGATAGTAGCTGCCCAGCGGTGCATGAGACATATTGAATCGGTCCCATGCCCCAGCAGGTTGTCGTTGCTTTGGTTCGTTGAAAGGAGAAGGGGATTGATAGTACTGCTCAATGCCATCTGCTGCTGGAAAAGATGGCGGAGGTTGCGACAGGGAATCAAACTTTGCAATGGGAGCATCTTTCGCAGATGCAACGACAGGGTTCTGGTCAACTTGACCAATGATTTCAAGACCCTTTTCTTCTGGGATGCTGCTCACGGAGGCAAGGACATGGATTCTGCCTTTGCTGAAGCAGTCTCTACCCTCTGAGGTGATCAGTGGAATCTCCAAATATTCCCCTGAATTGATCTCATAGGCCTTTTGTTCTGGAGATGGAGGTCTTCAGTATCATTGGAAGACGATGGCAAATTAACACTGACCGTCTGTCCACTCTCAAATTCCACACGTATTCTCAATAAATGCCTTGTACCAATCCTTCCATTGCAAGGTCTTGATTTTATCGACCATAATCCCGCTGGCAGTGATTGCGTTTTTGAGACTTGGAGGCATCCCATACAAGACACACTGATGCTCGAGCAGCAGTTTGATGATTTGCAACCAGGGAACAATGTGCTTGTCGCTGAGACCGCTCCTTTCTGAAGCAGAATTAACTTAGAAAGAAGAAGAATAACACAAAACGTACTAAGCAGGGCTTTATAATTATCCTTGCAATACTTTGCATAGTCCTGCATGCTCTTGATTGTAGGTACTGCTAGGTTCACCACGGCAGCAGAGGTCTCTTGCACAGGAGCTGAAGCCTGTGGCATTGACTTAGACACTTTTGGGTCAGCTACATCATTCCCTGCAGGCGCTTCAGACAGCACTGCATCGAAACCCACAGCTTGGCAAAGATCAATCTGTTTGGCACTGAAATCTGGTTTAGCTAACATGACCTTGGTACAATAGATGGAAGGACAGACCGAAGGAGTGTGGTCCAAGAATCTACTACTTCTGTTGGTGATATTTTCGATTCTTGAAGTATCTCCACCATAGAGTCAGTCCCAAGCACGACGGCAGATGCCAGGCGAGCAGCTGGGTTTGGGCCTGTATAAGAGACGACAGTGGCGACCTGGATGTCTCCATGGAGTGCGGTAACATGCTGGGTCTGTCAAAAAGGTCAGCATATAAGATTAGGATGTGAAATAAACAAGGTACCTGTCGAGTGAAATCTTCAATAACGTGCTTAACACGCAAGAGGTTGCTTTGAATATTTTTGCCATCTTCATGGAGTTTCTTGTATTTCTTTCGGATGGGCTCCATAAGGGCGTCCCTCTCTTCTTTCGTTTTTGCCAGTTTCATGAACTCTCTGTAGACCTTGGAGACTTCAGCATTTTGCTCGATAACTGTGTAAAGGATGTAAACAAAGAGACAAGATTGACCAGATGAAAGCTTACGACTTAATCCCTTCAACGACTCAGCAGCTTCTGAACTCCTGCAGTAAACAGACTTGAAGACAGTCCAAGAGCTTCCCTCTCTTTCTTCAGCTCGAACAAATCCAGATTGAAGCATGATGGTGTGCTTCTTCCGATTGGTCATAGCAGCCAACCCCTCAGCAATGGTCTCAACTGCAAGGCCAAACATCTTGTCTATGTGCTGATAAAGCTTCTTGGACCCCTTGCCCCATCTAAGAGCCAGAACACTGGAGAAATCGACAGGCTCGCCTGATTTGAGAGACTCTGCAGCGTCCCTAAAGAAAGAAGCCAGGCCATCCAAGACGATGGACTTCTGATCATCATCGTTGTCATCTGTCCCTGAAGTCTCCGAATCCAGATCATCCTCTTTGCTCAACTCCCCATGGACTGATTCTGTATTCTCTTCTTCTTCAAAGCCTTCAGCCTTGTCCTTCTTATCCTCGCCAAGAGCTTCCTCTTTATCCAACTCTCTATCCTCATCATCGTCCATCTTCTCCTGAGCAGCGTCATTCTGGTTTGGAAGATAATTGGGAGAGACGGTGCTATCGTCATCATCGCTTTCAACATGCTCAAGGCGGCGGCGGCGCAAGTATTTGTTGACCTCAGCAAGATCAGCACGAGTCAAGTTTGGGCACCGAAAGCCATTGGGAATTCTATCCCAAGTTTTGAAGTCATAGTTGTAAATACGAAGAAACTCAGATTTGTTTCCTGGCATGCCACGAACAGGAATTTGTTCATCGAATTCAAATGGGCCGCTATCTGGAGTTTCCATACGGTACTCTGAGAAGCTGTTCAGGGGAATGGTGGCATATGGATGGAGGACCTCAGGAATATCGAGGTAGATGGACGCAGGAGCTGGGTCAAAGTTGTTGTTGGCCTGGTCAATGAGCTCAAGAGGTTCAATCTGAGTTTGGTCAGAAGGAGACCCAGGGTGATGATCATCAAGCGCGCTTAATATATCGCAGTCACCAAAAAGCGGATCAAAATCAGAGGACTGGGCGTACTCTCAGGGAGACGGCCATTTGTCTATGGGAGAAGGCGTATCCTGTAGAGGCGACAAGGACTCCAAAGGTGAGAGCAATGGTGATTTTTTGAAAGCATCCTGCTTTGAACTAGGGTGGGTATTAGTAAAATAACAACTGTGACAACTTAGACTCAAATCTAATCTCGTCCTTAACCACACGAAGCCTGCAAGGGCAAAGTGGCCGCTCGGTATGAAGAGCGTTAGACTAAGAATTTGAAAGAGAATGTAAATTCAAGAGGATCGAAAAACTAAAGTACAATCTGTAAACTACTGTCCTTTTATACTGTACAATACAATAACGCGTGTATAATTGTCTGTTCAACACCGTACCATTACCATGCCGCTTATTGTCTGCTTTCGTGTCTATAACCGCATGTTTTCTCACGTCATGTCAACGTCAATGTCAAACTGTCATAATGTGTGATCGTCGCCTGTTTCGTTTGGTTTCTTGTTGTCCGATCATACTCGATCGGTCCGTTGTTCCATGATGCGATCACGATAAGATAAACTTTGATCGCGATAAAAATGAAAGATTGTTACAAGCGTAACAACAACTGGGCGAGTAAAATTCCTGACCTCTGATGAATTGGTGTCTTGGGAGCACCATCTTGGTCCATTGGATCATCAGTAGGAGTGACATTGACAAGAGGCTGTGGCTTGGCTTGGTGACCGTCGCTGTCGTCGACCTTGGGCTTCTTTTTTGGCCTTGAATACGGTCAGCTTTATTCTGCTTGATATCGCTGGAATCTACCTTTCAGGGCCCTGGTCTATTTGCGAGCCATTGGTTGATCTACAGTCTTGTTAGCAGTTGGAACAATCTAGAGCAGAGTGCTGACAAAAGCACTTTGGTATTTTTCGCTGCAATATTCTTCTTGGGCGGCTTGTTTGCAGCAGTATGTTTCTTTGTCATGGGTTTTTTCTTTGGTGACTGGCTCACACTGGTCGCTTCTATCAGCATAGTCGTCAAGTCATATGGTTGACTTACTCTTTTTTGTCAAGTTCATGGTTGGGGCCTGATGGTTTGCGTTTTTTGCTAGATCTATTCGAAGGGTCAATGCAGTTTGATTAAAATGAAGGTTGCTAGGACCTTGTATTCTTTGCAGGGACCTGCTGTTCTTCTTCCTTGATAGATCATCCATGTCGGATTCCTTCTCCATCCCTAGAAATAGTAGTCAGAAAGCTATAGCAAAAGGCCAAGTCGCTTTGTTGACTTCCTCCTCTTGCCAACGAATCCGTCAAGCAAGTAGTTCCGACGAGTCCATCAAGAAACTTGGAGCTAGAGGCCGACGATGGATCCATCAATCGAAGCCAAAGAAAGACGACCAGGCTGAAGAGCAAGGCGCCTCACCATGTCTGTACGTTGGTGAGTAAAGTTTGAGTACAAGACTCTAGACTTACCTTTGTGATGGATGGTGGATCGCCCTGAGAGAGAGAAGTTGTCAGGGATAAGATGACTGAGACAGTGAGAGGCCTTACCATTGGGCGAGCTGGTGGTTTTTCGTTGGTAGACATTGTTGGGACGAAGAAAGGGCAGAAACCAAGGCAGGATGGGTTTATATATGGTTCCCAGGCCTCGGCCTGTTATTTGGGCCACAGACTACAGATATGGCAATTTTAGAAGGCGTTTTATCGCAAAATAAGGAAGAAAAAGAGGGCTCAAAGGCTCAGATTGAGTAGAAAAATGCAATGCGCAGTGAAAAATAAAGAATAATGCCCACCAGCAAAAGAAATATACGACTTTGTCCTTTAAAACACGTAGAAGCAATGCTCATAATGAGAGTTGCACTGCCGTTGGTTTTTGCTTGCCGAGGGCTGGTCTGGTGTCGCGCCTCAGCATTGGCTGAGCGCGTAATAGGGAATATGGACCTACAAGGATACACCATGCGACTCCGAGCTAAAGACAAGGATCATCAGATCTGGCATTGGGAGTGACTGTGGGAACTTTCAAGGTCCCCGCAGCTATGACAAATGACCAGGACCTGGCGGCAGTGCCAGTATATGAGCACTATAGAAAGAAGGCTTCTTGCCATATTGGTTGCTGGGAAAACAGGTCAAGTTGCATGGCCGAGGGCAAGCCGTTCAGGGACTTAGCAACCAGAGGACGTGCGTCCATCTATTTATATATCTAGGCACAGGGTTATGGAGTATAAAAGGACCAGGGAACAGAGGAGAAAAGTATCTTGCGATCCCCCTTCTTGCGTCTGCACTGTTCCCGGCAACGACGAGCTCTACGCTGAGCATCGTCATGAGCAGTGACCTCGATCATTGCGAATTGTCCCGTACCTATTACCAAATAAAGACTCAGTTTCCCTTTGCACCGACATCCTTTGCTTCAGCTAGTCATCACAGTGGAGTCAGGTTAGAATAGTAGTCAGAGCCATTATCCAAATCCAACCCTCGTGAACATTTGACGAAAGTGGTGTCGATCCGCCGTAGTCAACGCTGCACAAAGCAGCACATCTGGAGCCCACCGCGAGGGGTTTAGATTTGGACTTATAGCTCATCATTGACTTGCTGTCCACTGTTGTGAAGTTATCTTCACACCAACCTGTCGAGATCACCACTAGACGAGGAACTCCGTCGCAGCGCCTTTGATCCTATTCAAAGACTGAGTTTCGAGGATATCCCCGAATCTCTGTCTAGATTTATTCCCGCCATCGCCGATAACTTTGTTAGACCTTTCTCTGAGGAGGAAGAAGACCGAATTGCCAACCCTTACCGTCTAAAACCTGCTAACTGGGGAAATCCAGGCTCTCAATCTAGTCCACCAACTAGAACCCCAAATCCGCCACCGAGACCACCAATTCCACCAGCTACTACTATGTCCGCTAAATCCACTCTCTCCATGCCGGAACCAGGCCATCACTCCGCCCTGAAATTTGATAAGAAAGATCCCCGAAGCTTGATCCGCTTCTTTGAGGATATTGATCGGTTACATGGGTCATGTACCACAAAACCTTCAGAAGAGGACTTAAAAGTCTTTGCCAGACGATATGTTGACATTGATACAAGTTATCTTTGGGCAGGTCTAGACGAAGCAAAAGTGGGGAAAAGCTGGGCTGTATTCAAAGCTGCAGTCACAAAGCTTTATCCAGGCGCTGCTCCTGCAAGAATGTATGAACTTGAAGACATGGATAGAGTGATTGGTGCCGCAGTGAGAAATGGCATAACAACTCGTTATGATTGGGGGGCATATGTTCGGGAATTTACAGCAATAACCAACCATTTATATGAAGCAGGCCGGATATCTAAACTTGATATCTCTCGTGGCTTCCTTCGGGGTTTAACTGGCACCTTCCTCACCAAAGTCATTAATAGATTGGCTATCAAACTTCCAGAGCACCATGATGTGGATCCCTATGAACTGAAAGACCTCCTGGCTGCTGGAGATTTCGTTCTGGTTGGAATGGCTGGAGGAATGACAGACACATCATCTGCAGCAGCAGGAACACTGAAAGTCGAAGATCTTTCCACCTTGATGGCTGGGATGATGCAGATTATGGCTGAGACTGTGAAGCCACTTCAGAAGCAGGTTGAATTATTGCAGAAGCCTGCTGTACCTCGAGAAGTGAACCAGAACTCTGTCCCTTCATATAACAATCAAGGACCACAAGGGAATCAGTATTAGAACCAGCACTGGCAAAATCAGAGTCAGCCATATGGAAATGGATGGAACCAAGGACCTTCGTATCCACAGCAGGGAAATAATTGGGGAAATGATTCTGGGAACAATGGATGGTCAGGAAATAGAGGAAACCAGAACAACTCTTGGGGCAATGGACCTGGAAACAGCAGATTTAACAACCAAGGGAATAATCAGGGAAACTGGAATAATAACCAGAATACAAATAACCAATGGAATGGTCCCCCAGCACAGAACTCCCAAGGCAATGGGTGGTCCAACCAGTCCAACAATGGTTCCAACAGCAGCTATAACAATGGTGGAAGGAATAACTGGTCCAACCAAGGTGGTAACCAGAATCCAGGAAACCAGCCATGGTTATCAAATCAGAATAGTGCCCGAGTACCATGGTCTCAGCGCCAAACAAACCCAAATGGTCCTCGATCCTGTATCAAATGTGGCAAAGAGGAGTGCGAGGTTAAAGGAAGCTGTGATCGCACAAATGAATATCTCAGGCTAGGGAAAATCTCACTTCATCCAGTTACAAACCGAGTCCTGCTTCCTGCAGGAGGAGAATTCCCTCAGAATCTACGTAGCCGCTGGTTCCTGGACAAAGTTGATTTCTACCATGAAAACAACCGTGAAGCTCCACCTCACACTGATGGAATGTTTGTTGAGATTCAGGGTGATGGAAACCAATCCATCCTGTTACAATCCATCTCAGAAGAAGAACGCCTGGCTGGGATTTCCTTTGATAACCGACTAGAAAGCATTGTGAATGCTGTTCAGGACTTGAAAAAGAGCAGAGAAGTTCATGTTTTAACTCGAAGTAAAGCTTCAGAGGAAAGAGAAGCAGGAAAGCAACCTGCATCAGCATCTCAGTCACCTGGGCCAACTTACAAGACTCCAACACCGTCTCCACCCCCACCAAACCAGCTGCAGCGCAAATGGGCCCCCTCTGCTAGCCCAGAAGACCGTAAACCAGTTGTTAGTGGCCCAGCTTACCGCTACACCTCCAAAATTCAGGATAGCAGTTCCGATGAACAGCTGTTTCAGAAAATGATGACCGCTCCAGTGCCAGGCGTCACTGTGGATGAGATACTTGCTCATTGTCCTGGTGTGCGAAAGAAAACCAAGGATGTGATTACTGGTCATAAAGAGCTGGTATCAGACTCGAGAGGTACAACATCGCTCTCAAACAACTTCTACATCCAAGCTGCACCAGATGCTATTGAAAACTTCCTCATTTCACATCCTGATACCCCTGTACCACCTAGTCTAGTCGTGGCGAAGGAAAGTGCAGCCTTAAGAGCTGTTCAACCAGTCATAGCTGGGGTTCTTGATGATGTTGAATGCATTCTGGACCCAGGATGTCAGATTGTTGCAATGTCTGAAGCAGTTTGGAACCTATTGGACGTGCCTTATGACCCAAGAATCACTGTTCCATTGAAATCGGCAAATGGACATGTCGACAATACTCTTGGTCTAGTTCGAGACTTGCCATTTGAGTTTGGTGGAGTCGAGGTTCACCTCCAGGTCCATGTTGTCCGGAACCCAGCCTACAATGTCCTTTTGGGGCGGCCTTTTGACATTGTCACTGAAAGTTGCATCTGAAACTTCAGAAATGAGGATCAGCACATCACATTGAGAGATCCAAACACAGCTGAAGAGCGTACCATTGCGACTTGTCCTCGAGGCAGCCCACGGTACAGACTGAACCAATCCACAAAACGCACTGAAAAAGTGGAAAGCTCGGGTTTTCACGCGTCGATGAATTGACCAATAGTCGGCAGGAGTTGGGAATAGTGGTCACGGTTGAGAAAACAGGCAAAGGTTATACGCACAGGACACCCAAAAATCCATCCATCTTTGAACTTCATCGAGATGAGACAAGCATACCCGGTTTCTCCATAGTTATTGATGGAATCCATGAAGCTGGAAGAGATTCAGAACACGACAGAGAACAATGGGAAAAAGACTTTCAGACCTTTGTGCATGAAGCATATGGCGCAGCACCTACAACAACGATTCAATGTAACACCACAAATGATATAGATTTGCACACGTACGGATATTCGGTCAGACGCAAGTCTGGGACCAAAGAAGAGGAAAGCAGCAAAAGAAAAGCCACGAGTCATGACTCAAAGATAGAGTCTTACTCGGTGACAATGAACCCAGTGAAGCAAGATGCCGCTGAGGTGTTCCTGCAGAAGAAAAAGAAGTATAAAACCGTCGACAAGAAAATTAGAGCAGTGCCAGCAACTTTACCTGCAGAGTTTCGGATGGAGAGAAAAATAATCGGTGATCCTTTGGCAGATATGCCGGTTTTGCCTTTTAGACCTCCAGATTTCAAACCGACTGGAAGATATACAGCAGAAAGAAAGGAAATAATTGATGCAATGCACCCTGGCGACTTCTTGTGGCCAGAAGAGCGCAAGTTAATGCATTTCTTGATGATGGAGCAGAACTTGGGCTTCGCCTGGGAGGAATCAGAAAAGGGAGCATTCAAGTCAGAATTCTTCCCACCGGTGCAGATACCAGTCATGGCACATACGCCATGGCAATTGAAGAACATTCCCATCCCTCCAGGTCTATACCAGAAGATCGTTGACACTGTCCGAGCAAAGATTCAGTCAGGGACATATGAACCGAGCAACTCATCTTACCGGTCTCGGTGGTTTGCTGTGGCAAAGAAAGATGCAACAGCGGTTCGATTAGTGCATGATCTTCAACCCTTGAATGCAGTCACCATTCATGACGCTGGAATGCCCCCACATATCGAGACTCTCGGTGAAAGCTGTGGTGGTCGAGGATGCTATGGACTTCTTGACTGGTTTGTCGGATATGATGAGCGCATATTGGCATCAGCATCTCGGGACTATACAACATTTCAGTCACCACTTGGAACTTTGCGTTTAACAAGATTACCTATGGGCTGGTCAAATTCAGTGCCTATATTCCAAGCTGATGTCAACTTCACGCTCCAAGATGAAATACCGCATGTTACGATACCTTTTATAGACGATGCACCAGTTCTGGGTCCCAAGACACGGTATGAAACCAGTGACGGAGGATATGAGACTTTGGCTGAGAATCCTGGCATTCGACGCTTTGTCTGGGAGCATATCCAGAGTCTAAACAGAGTCATTCAGCGAGTCAAATATGTTGGCTGCACCTTTTCAGGCAAAAAGGCTTACCTCTGTGTCGCAGAAGTAGTCATTGTGGGTCATCGCTGCACTTATGAGGGGCGGTTACCAGATGAAAGTAGAGTCACAAAAATACGAACCTGGGGACCATGTAAGACTCTTACAGACGTAAGAGCTTTCCTCGGAACAGCAGGGCTGCTGCGGATCTTTATCGAGAACTTTGCATCAATCGCGAAACCACTGGTGCAGCTAACAAGGAAAGACATACCTTTCTATTGGACTGCTATAGAAACAGCAGCACAAGAGAAGCTGAAGCTTGCAGTAATCAACTCACCAGCGCTTCGAGCAATTGATTATGAAAGTGGCGAGATGGTCTACGTCAGCATAGATACTTCTATCCATGCCGTCGGCTATACCATTGCACAAGCTGTGCCAGGATCAGCGACAAAACGATACTACAACAGATTCGGATCAATACCACTAAATGAGCGAGAGTCGCATTACTCTCAGCCCAAACTTGAGCTCTATGGCTTGTTTCGGGCACTGCGAGCAACTCGTCTCTATACAATTGGCTTGAAAAACTTCACAGTTGAAGTTGATGCCTCCTACATACGTGGAATGCTAAATAATCCTGATATCCAACTGACAGCAACCATAAACAGATGGATCGCTGGAATACTACTGTTCAATTTCACCATGGTACATGTTCCAGGAATCACTCACATTGCAGACGGCCTGTCTCGAGTTCCACAGCCTGATGACGTTCCAGAACCTGAAGATGACTACGATAGCTGGATTGATCAGCAATACAACTTCGTGCATTTCCTAAACCCAGGACCAGTACAACTGGTGCAGGAAGCATTAGATGTCTTCACTACAACTTTTGATATGGTCGCAAACCCCTTTACCAGTGCAGAAGAAGCTCAGATGAGCATCCCAGAGACATCGAAAGGAAAATGAGCCCAGCGAAAACTAGAACTTGTTGAAACATTCCTGCGAGGAAAAGGTAAACCAAAGGAGATGACAGAAGCGCAACTTCAAACCTTTGTTCGATATGCGAGCGACTTCTTCATCCTTGAAGACAAGTTGTGGCGACGAGATAGAGCAGGAAAGCACAAGATAGTGCTTCCAAATGAAGAGAGATTACGAATCCTAAGAAAGATTCATGATGGAATGGGACATAAAGGGCTCTACATTACCTTGGTACACCTCCGAGACCGGTTTTGGTGGCCAACAATGAAACCCAATATGAAATGGTTCATCTGGACATGCCATCAATGTCAGACTAGACAAACGACAAAGATTATCATACCGCCAGTAGTTGCCATGCCAGCACCATTCTTTGGGAAAGCATACATCGATACCATGCATCTTCCTTCCTCAAATGGGCGCAGATATCTTGTTCACGCAAGATGCTCCCTCACAGCATATCCAGAGTTTCGTGCTCTAAGAAAGGAATCAGCTGGTGTGATAGCAGATTGGATACATGAAGACTTACTTTGTCGCTGGGGAGCTCTCTATGAAATCGTCACAGACAATGGACCTCCTTTTCTCGCTGCACTCGCAATCCTAGAGAAGCGCTATAACATTCGGCATATCACCATCTCTGGCTATAATAGCCAGGCGAATGGATTGATTGAACGAAAGCACTTCGATGTCCGTGAATCAGTGATCAAGGCAGCAGATGGAAATGCGAACAAATGGTATGAAGTCCATCATTCAGTCTTTTGGGCAGAGCGTGTGACGACGAGAAAGTCCATGGGATGCAGCCCATATTTTGCTGTTCATGGTGTTCATCCAGTCATGCCTCTCGATATAACAGAAGCCACGTACCTTCTTCCACCGCCTGATGGAGTTCTAACGACAGAAGAGCTGATTGTTCGGCGATCTCTGGAACTTCAGAAGCGAGAGGACATGCTTGAAACTATGCGGGAAAAAGTCTACAAGTACCGTTTAGCAGCAACAGGCAAATATGCGGAAAAGAACAAGCACCGAATTCGGGATTACAATTTCAAAAGAGGCGATTTGATTTTGATGAGGAATACTCGTGTTGAGGACTCGCATAGCCGCAAACAATGGCCTCGCTGTCTGGGACCATTAATTGTCTTATCACGAAACAAAGGTGGCGCTTACATCCTTTGCGAACTTGATGGTTCAGTCCTTCTTCGACCAGTTGGTGCCTTCCGGATCATCCCATATCGACCTCGAGCATCTATCCCTCTTCCCCATTTACCTGACTTCCTCGACATCACAACTGAAAAGCTGAAAGACCTGGAGATGTCAGCAGCAAACGAAGCAGGCGAAGCGCATCCTTATTCAGAGAAAGACCGAGATTATGAAGATGAAATTGACATAGAAAGCAAAGAGCATGGGGAAATGGACGAAGAAGAACATGAGGATTGAGATTGATAACCAGGAACAGTCACCAGGCGATGACATTATCATTTGATCTTATCCAACCCCAGGCCACCCAGGGCCCGGTACCAAGATACGGTTGGATTTTGAAAAATCCAACACCATCTTGGTACCAGCATATCATGTGACCCCGGCAACCAAAAAAAAAAAAAAAAAAAAAAAAAAAGGAGATTACAAAGCAATGACATTATCATTTGATCTTATCCAACCCTGGGCCGCCCAGGACCCGGTACCAAGATATGATTGGATTTTGAAAAATCCAACACCATGTTGGTACCGGCATATCATGTGACTCCGGCAACAAAAAGTATTGTATTCGGATTGGATTAATAGGACAGATGGGACAACACAAAGCAAGCAATAACTGGAAAATAGAAAATGAGACATTGGGAAAAGCAGCTAAATAAAAAGGGCGCACCTATAGGAAACCGGCAAGGCAAGGATTGCTCAGACACGATAGTCGTGGCTGTGGATTGGATTTTTCTGGCGGCTGGAATGGAAATGCATGGAACAAGGAGCTATGAGCTAGCTGATTGACTGGAAATGGCAAAGAGCTGGAAGAACAAGGAGTCAGGGCATAATTGGCAACGCAATCGGATTCAAAGACGGCAATGGTGAAAGCTCACCTATGATTTTATTGGACAAACGGCTATGGATTGGGAAGGCTCCCAGGGCAAGCAGGATTGGACATGGACAGAATAGAGAAGAATATGGAGCGAGACTGAAATATGGCCAGCAAATAAGGAAGGACAACAACAAGAGCTAAAATGCACTGGCAGATTTGGATGACTAAGAAAGCAACCGCGGCGGCTGTTTCATTATGTCAGCATGTTTCACATGGCTCATCGATGGATAAGGCAGCTGCTGCCCCCATAATTCAAGGGGATTTTTCACTATCAACAAACACTAGTATCGCGACATTAGAGAGAAGTAGAATATAAGGTAAAAGCAAGGGAGCAGAATCAGTCTTAAAAGAGCATGGCAGGACGATCATCCCGAGGACCAGCACGAATTTCAGCATTGGTGATTCCATATTCCCGCTGAAGGGAACGAGCAACACATTCCAAAATATGACGCTGGGCTAGGTTTCGACGGAGGTTTTCCAAAACCTCTTGGCGCTCCTGGGCTGGGAAATGACGTCGTGGACCACGAGAATGATGACGAGGAGATCGATTCCTGCTGCCGCTAGCAGTTGGCGATTGAGAACTTGATCCAGGACCACCACGGCGATGATTGTTACTGGAAGGGCAAGGTTCATGAGGCCGATGAGGAGTGTTGCAGTGAAGGCAGCGAAGGTCGGGACCCCTCTGGAAATCTGAAATTTTTATCAGAAGATAAGTCAGAGATAAGATACAAGAGACATACGAAGACGACGACCGGGGAAGCGTCCACCTCCTCGGATAGCAGTTCTAGGCTCGAGACTGATGGAACGCCTGTCATAAGGTGGCGGTGATCCAGGTCGCACAAATCGAGACTCGGCAGTTTCTGAAATTGCTTGAAGAGGTTCAGGAGTGGTCACGAGATTCACTGGAGAGAAAAGGAGCGGTGCGGTAGAAGCAGCAGCAGAAGATGGACGTGTAACTCTGTTATTCAGTCAGAACAAGTCACAGACATGCAGAACAACATACCCAAAGGCCAAATTACGGGTTGTGACATGACCGGACGGTGAAATAATGACGCTCTCATTTCCAGCATGGATGACCGTATATGGCACAGAACTGTCCAAAGAAAAGGCCTGTTCAACCGTGTCTGGTGAATGAGGCGGTACTGGATAGACAAGTTCAGGGATGCTGGAGTCATCAGATAGCTCATCTGCAGCGACAAGAGAACTGGTGGAAACAGAGCCAAACCGCAGAGGATCTGACTCAGTGCCATTTCCAAGTGCAGACAAATTCCCAGTCATGGGTGGACTAGAGGGAACATAGCGTGGCGATGACTGTGGTGCCAGATTCGGCAATGACTAAAGGATATACATCAATATTGGGATAAGCAGAAATCAGAAGACAACATACCGGCAGTGGAAGAGCTGCCCCTGGAGATGAGCTGACTATTCCTGGCGGCCATGGAAAAACCGCAGGTTGAATGCCGTTCATGACAAAGCAACGCTCGATAAAACGACGAGAGATGTCACTGACAGCAGGCAGATGCCTATGGTGAAGGCTATTTGCAAGCCATTGGATGGGATACTGAAGGAACCGACAGGCTTCACGGAAACTGAAGCTGTTCGGAAGATTGAGCGAATCCCACCGAAGAAGCAGAGTCTAAAAAGGAGAGCGGAATTAAATATAGGACAAAAAATGGATTTGAAACAAGTACCTCGAGACCAAGAACCTCTCTAGCAAACCGGTCGAGCTGTTCAACAGTCACATCCTCGGCAGGTACCGACAACGACAATGCCTGGGCTGCATTGGAAAGATTTCCACCGGCAAGAGTAATGGATCCCTGAAGAGCTTGAGTATAACCATGCTCCTCAAGGTGATCGGCAAGAGTGTCAGCACCATAAAAGTTATTGGATTGCTGGGTGGACATGTTGGACAAAAGACAAGAGATGTGTTAACGAGGGAAGGTTGAAGTTGAAAGGGAGAAAGATGGCAGCAAGAGACGAAACTAGCTCACACTTTATACATCAACGGCCAGAGCCCGACCGCAGATCCGGAAATTGTTTTCAGACACAGTATTCGCCGTATATTCCAAGAAAGCACATCCAAAAGACATATCCAGAAAAGAAGTCCTGCTAGGCGAAGTCCATTTCAATTGATGATGTCGATGAAACAGAGTCAAAATCAGCACAAAAAGCTGAGTCTTGTCGACTGGGAAGTCGACATTTCAAGTTGGGAGGGGATGTCGCGCCTCAGCATTGGCTGAGCGCGTAATAGGGAATATGGACCTACAAGGATACACCATGCGACTCCGAGCTAAAGACAAGGATCATCAGATCTGGCATTGGGAGTGACTGTGGGAACTTTCAAGGTCCCCGCAGCTATGACAAATGACCAGGACCTGGCGGCAGTGCCAGTATATGAGCGCTATAGAAAGAAGGCTTCTTGCCATATTGGTTGCTGGGAAAACAGGTCAAGTTGCATGGCCGAGGGCAAGCCGTTCAGGGACTTAGCAACCAGAGGACGTGCGTCCATCTATTTATATATCTAGGCACAGGGTTATGGAGTATAAAAGGACCAGGGAACAGAGGAGAAAAGTATCTTGCGATCCCCCTTCTTGCGTCTGCACTGTTCCCAGCAACGACGAGCTCTACGCTGAGCATCGTCATGAGCAGTGACCTCGATCATTGCGAATTGTCCCGTACCTATTACCAAATTGACGAAAGTGGTGTCGATCCGCCGTAGTCAACACCGCACAAAGCAGCACACTGGGAGATCCACATCTGGGAGAAAAGTACTCAAATGGAGGTAGGAGTATGCGTCAGACCGGTTAGCAGATGATCGTTCAACTAGTATTTTCAGCCTACATAAAAAAACATGGCATGGATTCTGTTCATTTGTTCATTGAAAAGGCTCCAGGAAAGCAGATTCTGACAATGAGGCTGCTCACCGAAATGTGTAACGTGGATTGCTTGCATGCCAGCGGAGCCCCACCCATCAACAGAGTCTGGATAGACAATCAGAATGGCGATAGAATCTCTGTAAATTTTCTTGAGAAAATGCTCTGAGGTCGTTTGAACCATGTATCCAGGGTCACCAGGATTGGCCATCGTCGGTATAAGGGTCAAATCCCATTTGGGTCGCTGTCTCCGTGAAATGAGTAACAAACACCGGTGGAGCAGTCTCTGGACTTTTGAGCCCTGCAATTCCTGTATCAGGGCCATTTCCATGATCCAATGTTGGAGGGTTTCCAGATTTCAATTGGTGCAATGAGCAGAGGTATAGCAAGCGCACATGTTGATGAGGAGCGGAGGCAGAGATTGATTAAATATATACAAACAGATATGAAAAAAAAGAAGTTATTCTAGACGTCAGACGTGAGCATTTTTGGCAGTCATATAGCAGCAAAAAGGCTCTTTGTCAAGTATATGTTTCCATCGGCAGCGAGAGTCAAAAAGCTTTGGGAGCCAACCGATTTCCAGGTTGAAGGTCAGGCCTGGAGCGTGAAACCCGCCATAAAATGCATGTTGAAGGAGCTCAACAGCCTGCTTGATATCAGCAAGTGATAGTCCATAACCGCCGGCAATTGGTACCAGATAAATCTCGACATTGGACAGCTGTTGGAACCGTTCATCTGCCCTTAGCAAAGCAGCTGTATCGATCCAACTGTGAGTCTGCTCTTCTACATCTGCTAGGGACGTGGACCATCCACAAAAGCCAAACTTCCGTCTAACACAGTCACAGATGCCCTCCTTGTCCAGAGCATCTCCACCGCAAGTACAAGAACCCATGGGGCCTTTACCAGCAATAGCGAATGATATGTGAATGGTTTGAAGCCGGGTGGAGAGAGAGATGCTGGATATAGCCTCTTCAAGCTGATGGATCTGTTCGAAATTGAAAGGTCCAAAATCGGTCTTTCCCCATTCTAGTTCTATATGTCAATGCAGAAAGATAAATGAGTTAAAAAAATGCGCACCGTGCTGTCCTAATGAAACAGTCAAGTCCCCCAAAGAATCGCAGCAGACCTCCATCAATTGAGGACACCACCAGCCATCTGACTGGGCGACAGCGCTGTCCATCCGGTATCGCAGACTGAGCAATTCCAAGCAGCAAAAACTGATCTTAAGACCGTCATGGACGGCTTGAGTGATTTGATTAGGATCTGGACAAAAGGAGGAGGCGACAACAAGGCGTTGAAGTTCCTTTGTAGAGCCTTTGCTAGCCCAGCTTGCAACAGGTTCATCAGGAATTTCGAAAGACCGTGCCACAAGCTCCAGGGATCTGAGTAGAGGAAGCTCAGGAAACACCTTCGTGACATCCTTGAGATGCAGAGAGCCTGCATGAATTCTAAGGTCTCGAAGCTGCTGTATGAAGGACGGGACAATCGGCTTGAACAAGAAGTTGGAATTGGTCAGCATGATCTGGAGACAAGTAACATTTGGCAGCATCGAGAGGAAATGCTGAAGGTCCTGGGCCTGTAGAATTTTGGCCTCTTCCCGAATGTCGATTGTTCTCGTATGAGAATGAAGGCGCAAATGGCTGGGTGGCATGTTGAAAAGCTGGTAGAGAAGTGCGACTGATGTTGGTCGAGACAGAACCAGAATACAATAAAATTCTGGGCTGGCTATGCTCCAGAGTCGATGGCACGTCTGGCCAAGGTTGCGCAGGTCGGTTCGTTTTTTGGCCCTCTTGCAGATTTCATACCAAATCTCGATCGGTACCGTTTTGGCTGGGGAATTTTCAAACGCATTCACTGCTGTAGAGAAATTAATCAGTGGCCATTAAAAGCAAAGATACTAGCTACTTGCCCTGGGTGGCGGTCATGGCTGCAAAGTTGAGGGAAGGCTGAAAGGACGCCAGAGCTTCTCACGCTGCAAAATCAGATAATAATTTATTTTTCTAGCCTACGTACTAAGAGGAAGCAATTCGAAGACAAATCTACCAACGATAATCAAGTTTGTCACGAGAGCATTGGAGGCGAGTACGACGAACATGAAGCCACTGTTGATAATCTCCAAGTCCCCTTTCAACAACATCAACGTCCAAATGAAATCCATTCTCTACCCATTGAAACAGCCCACCAGCAGAGTAATGTGCCACAGAGCAGCGAGTCTCACCCTTTTGAATGGGGACGTTTGAATGCTCCAAGACAGCCGAGAGCAGCATTATGCTGCTACCTGGAGGGAATTCAATGACCAGCCCCAGGTCCCAAAGGACAAGGTGACCGCCCTTAGACTTGTTAAATTTTCCAACTGCGCTGACAACACAGTAGCCTTCGTTAAGGTTCTGCCAATCCCTGTGTCTCCAGCAGCAGGTTTGTGGCCCAAGGTTGATTGAGCAGGCTGCGAAGCAGGACTTGTCTGCAGGATGAATCCGGCGAAGCTCCTTGGTTCGAGTAGGATCGTTGCAGACGGCGTCAAGCGTATGATGAAAATATTTCCACATTACTGGGTTATGAACCTGGAAAGTTCCTAAGGAGAGGAGATGAACCAAGTATGGCGAGTTGCGAAGACACTTACGATCAATATAACCGGCCAGCTGCTTCATAGCTGGCAACTCAATGAGGCGCTCAAAAGCCTTTGTCAGAGGCACTCGCATTGTGTCCAGATTGCCTGGACGCTCAGCACCGCCGCTGAAAGAGATCCCACCGAGCACAATGGCATGTTTTCCCCAACGGTGGTTGATTTCCTGGTCGGTGAACTCTATTCCTTCCCTCTCTTTGGTAATCTCAGCCAAAAGAGGGTCGTGTACCTCCGCCATCCAGTTTTCACCAGCGGGTTGACCAGCGAGAAGAGCTATGAGTCGATACTCGCTGTTGACGATGGGAATTGGGGTCCTAAAAAGTTGGTAAGATTAAAACAACGTTTGAACCAGAAAAGACGCGCCGCCCATCCCAGCGAACAAGGCCCATTTTATGCTTGGGCCCAAGCAGGACGTCTAAAGGCTCGGCCTTCTTCGGGGCGCCGTCAGTAGGCCCGGTCCATACATGCGATGGAGTTACACCTGGCGCTTCGAAACTGATGAAAATTGGCTTGCTGTTGGCAGCAGCTTCCAAATGACATCCTTTGGGAGCACCAGAGACATGCGCAGCAGCAGCACGGGCAGAATTTCATTTGCTGCTGTTTTGCCTTGCATTCCGCTCCTTCTTTTTGACAGGGTCTCGCTTTCGGCGCTTGCGAGGAGGCGCCAAGGGATCAGATGGCATAGATGAGGAAGTTGAGAGCTGGGAAGGAGAGCATGGAGATTTGGACATGGCCTTTGCTGAGGGCTTGGCCGGCGGAGGTTCACAGGCAGCTTGAGCATCTGAGAACAAGGTGGCGACGTTTGCTCCAGCAGTCTCGGAAAGCTGGATGAGCTCCTGATCCAAACCATGCACGAGGAGATCCTGAATTCACGCTTGGATCTGGATTCCCTGAGCTGGGCCAACAGTGTCAGAGCAGAAGTCAAGTACTACAGGAGAGGTGGGGACCACCTGCTGGACGGGCTGTGGAGGTTCATAGGCAGGAAGAATGTGCATTGGTGCTCCTAAGAAATTCGGTCAAAATCGTTTGTTTGAAATTTTAAACAAAAAAAATTGGCCCAAAAATCCCAACATGATACTTTTCGCGTGGCCAAGGGCGGCTTGCGTATGGTTCAGTTTGGAAAACATGTGCACAAGAAAAGGAGCCACGGAAAAACATCCAAAGGGCGGTAGAAAAGAAAAACAAGAAAACCACTTTTCGCGTGGCCAGGGGTGGCTTGTGTACAGAGGCAATAGAAAAAAAAGAGAGAGAGAACTTCACAAAACAGAAACTTACTTTGCATCATCGGCAAAAGATCATCGATCAATGGTCAATGTTGAAAACAAGGAGTGCGCCATCACATGACAGCGGCGCGTCCTGACTGATATTGCTGAGTCAAGGCGCTAACGTGGTACGGAAGCCAAAATATCTTCATTCACAAAGGATAGCACAGGTTAGCTAGCCTAACTAATTCAATGGCAATATATCTCCCACATGTTGTCCAGAAATGATACTACTTGGAAGGTCTGAGTCGGCAATTCCTATCTCCAAGTTGACTTGTACTGCTGCAGCTCTCATTGTTACGACCGGATCTCTGTGGTTCAGACGCTCCAACGCATTGATCATTGTAAATTCAGTTATGCAATGCAAGGCACAGCAAGGAACGTATAAAATCATTGCATTGCATATACTGAAGCTCATCAGATTAGTTCCAAAACCCAGGCTTCCTCTGCTGTTTGACCTCGCTGCGTCGTATCTCATCTTCCTCATTCTCGCCTTGGCGGCCTTTTGGCAAGCTGCTGCACGTTTCTTCTTCTCTTCTGGTGTTCATTAGGAGAAACAACGCATGCAGCTGAACCAATAGGTCTGCTTCCACAGCGATATTGCTGTTCTCCCAAATCTTTGCGCCACAAAATCCAATGTGAGTTCACCTTCTCTGCCTCTCTCTCATATTCACTCCCTTCTTGGAACTTCTCGGCTGTCAGAAAGGTGTACAACAAGCTGAAAAGCTCAAGGACATGAACAAGCCGGGAGCAGCTTCACCGGCTAATTCCTAGCCCAGGTTGCTGTTATTTTCGCGGTCTGTACATCACACTTCCTACCCTTGATTAGGTCCCAAACGAAAGCAGGCCGCAATTAACCCATAATCACGACGCCCCCTTCTCCGACCGCATTTATCGCAGCATACGACGTCTGGCAATTCCTTCGACAACCTGCGTGTCAATGTCAATGCCATCCCAAGCATCCCCAAGCTGGTGCCACAGAAGAAGGAAGCAAAAAATGCAAGGGCGCAATGCATAGCGAAAAACTGACCGTCGAGGTGTAATGGAAATTCGCCATGAGCAGATGTCAGCTTTAGTCGCATCTCTTGGTGATGGCTCGAGACCCTTAGCTTTTCGGGGCAGGTTCTGCGGATGAGAGCTTGCTGAAACAGAGCGATGGAATCAGGTGGATAAATGGTAGAAACAACGAATAAATTGATTGCAATGATGATGATAGTATAAACAGGCAGTTCTACCTACTGGTCTTCAGCGGGCGGTGGATCAGAGGTGGCGGTTAGGCCTGCTGCTTCGGCTATTGGAGGCTTGCAAGCACCTTGTTGACGAGCAAGCTTGGTATTAGCTTCGATGGCGCCAAGGAAGACGCTCCTGTGGAGGAGATGGTGAGCAATAAGAGACGACGACGCACTAGTTGACCACTGGGGAACGTCTTTGGCCTGCTCCTGAGCGAATGGCGCTTGACTGCCTCGAAAAAATCTACAAGGAATTTCCACCTCTCCTCCCAGTCGACATCATGATAGCGGGTTGGTGTGGTTCCAGGTTCTGGCGCAGGTAAGGGAATAATACGTCTGAAAAATACCCGAATGAGTATCTAGAAAATGGTAAAAAAGCGCTGACCAGAAACCAGGCATAGGCAGTAGAGCGAGGGTCGCCATATGTTTCATGCCAAAGAGGTTAGCGTTGCAGCGTCGAGTCTTGGTCAGATTTGCTGGTCTTCCTTTTCTTGGTGGGCCAGAATTCGTCACCATCGTGAGGCTAGTCGTCCGTCGCAGAGGGTCATGACATGAAAACAGTCTTGTAAACCTAAGAAGGATTAGCTCGAGGTTCATCCAGTCATGTTGCACAGAAACTCACGATAAGGGAAAGCAAGGCCTTGGCGAACCGCTTGTCAACGTTGGTCATATCAGCAGATTCCTGGTGATAAAAGGCGCAGCAGTATAAGGGCGCGGGTGTCGTTGATAAAATCATCGCAGATACTGCAGAAAAATTCAGCTGGAAACAGGAAGAAGGGAAGCAGCTGACTCTTTGTATGTCAGAACCCGAGGTTTCTGTCATCGTTCAGACGTTAGCAAAACAGCCAACATTGTTGGACTTAGTTCATAAAGTAGCAATGAGTGACGTATGTCAAGATAACGAGGACTTAGACTGATTCGAAAGGATCAATTATCGGAAGGACATGTGATGATAAGATAAGGAATAGAAGCACGACATGCTTGATCCAGCACAAAGGTCATAGGACAACATGAGGCACGGAGATTAAAGCCTCAAGGCATTTGAACACTATAACACATGGCGAACAGACAACTAGCGCATTGTAGTGAAACAGGAAACAGGCGTGGAATCCTGAAGGCACTTAGTAAAGAAGGCATGGGAACAGGTTGTTTAAAGCATGGTTGTAGGATGTTTTGCATTGTGGAAAACGAACAGTAGTCTCATGTTTATGAGTATTTAAGAAGTTAGAATATTGTTGTATTCTCTAGTCTTTAAATCTCATTTCTCTACCCACATACTTGTCCGAAAACACCACTCAGTTCACTTCTTACCGTGTTCGTCGTCTTATACGACACTGAGGAAGTTGGATTTAAGTTTAAGTTCTAACATGTATTTTCTATGGTCGACGGCAAGAAGGAGATGGCCGGTGACTGGGTGTTGGAGGCTACGGTACTTGGTTATTGCATGTTCCGCTGGAAATTTGGTTTTCAGTGCAGGGGATTCAGACGTGGCTTGTTGGACTGATCTCTAGATATCAAAGGGCAGCTCGACTCGAGTGATGAGAATTCCCTGCTCTATCTTTTGTGCTCTGATTCCAAAGCTGTTTACCAGCACGATGTTAGCTCCAAGTCGATGCTCCTATGACTGACTGACCTCTGTAAGCATTGAGACTCTTGTGCCTCTGGCCATTGTATTTGGAGGATAGTGTTTGTTCAAACCTTGCATGGTTGTCAGTGGTGGGGACAAGTCACGATGAGTCACACATCATCTCCTTCGTTGACGATCACGCATGACTCTCTGCTTCGACGACGACCAGCATCGAGACTTGATTCGCTATTCCTGGGAAAGGCTATGTCATTGTCGCCTCATATAACCTCTGCTCACTTGGTCGTTCAAATGAGCAGGACAAAATAAAGGTCCTCACCTTTTAATGGCTTATTCTAGCGAAGCAGGTATTTCTACCTTTCCCTTTTTCTGCTATTCGCCTACCATAATCCTAGGTGACATGGTGCAGTTGGCCAAACTCATCGAACGAAATATCCGTCTGTACCAAATTCGCAACAACTATGTTGTCAGGCCGTCTGCTGCATCCTGGATTCATCGATCCCTTGTGCAATCTATCCAGTCTCCCAAACCATACAATGTCAGTCTTCTTCTTGGAGGTTATGAGACCGCTACATTGACCACACCTCTACTGTATGGATACCTTTCTTTTGATGCTGCTGGCTGTTTCTCAGGCGATTTCTATCACTTTGCCTGTGGGCTTCTTTTCTATCTACACTAGACCATGTATGATGATGTATTTCTGTGGCATTTAACAAGCTACCTTCTAGACATTGAACTGGAACGTGCAAAATAAATTCGCGTCGCGTCACGTCATCGCGCTCAACAGTCAACGATGGCGATGAATTCACTGAGCAACAGAGGTATGTAGCCTTCTACCTTTCGCTAGCTAATTTCAACACCTCTTTCAGCCGTTTCTGTCCAGACCATGGCCAAAATCACAGACGAATTGTGGACCCAAATCCAGTCCCATTTAATGGAGCCTATCGATGTTCGAAGCTGCAGTCAGGCCTTTGGACAGCTTCAGGCTGCAGTTATCCTGGAATTATATCGAATTCTGGTCCTTGCTACCGACACATGCCCTTCCCATGTCACCAAAATATTCGCTGTGACTCCTCATCTTCAATTGCTACCCAAAATTCTCATCGTCAAACCTGGTTGCAATGGCGACCTAGCGCAAAACATTGACATTGTCCTAAATCAGCTGCCACACATCTGACGCCTCCATCTGTCCCGAAACCGTTGTGACGTTCTCCTCAACAAATCCATTATTTCCCTTTGTGACCGACTTGTGGACCTACACATCGATATTGCGGAGCTAGAGCTTGCTGAGCTCAGTTGGGCCTTTCCTCATCTTGAGCGATTAGAATCGCTTTGGATTTCAACATTTCATTGCCAAGTCTTGGGTGCCCATGCAACCATCAGCTCCCATCCGCTGAGGCTAAAGATCCTAGGGATCGAGGCAATATCCAGGATGCCTTCGGAGGTTGTCAGTGGCATGATTTTCAGGCTGAACATCTCATTTGAACGTCTCGAGCGCATCATGCTCCGAAATAACCCCCGACTTTTTGTGGAGCAACGCTTGAGCTGGTGGAACCATGCTCTCATGGAGCCTGCCTTTCATGCATTGAAGAAGATTGTGATTTTGGTTGGAGAAGGTATGGATCCATCTGACCTGTATTGTCAAATTTCTAATTTTTCAAGCAACAAATCCTCTTGATCTGACGTCCCTCCATTCTCTTGAGCATTTGACCATCAGTGTTCAATTCAACGTCTTTGATCAAGGCGACCAGCTCGACAGGGTCCTTGGATATCTGCCGCCAAGTCTCAAGGTCCTCGAAGTTTGGATCTGTGTCGAAGGAGCGGGCCCAGGATTGGGAGACGGCTTTGAATGCACCTGTGGCCAGAGCCACATCACAGTTTGTAGCTGCATTACTGGGCGCTATGGGCCTGGAGGCTGGCAGACAATTCTGGGCTCTGCCTGCACAATTGGTCGCCTTGCTGTCTGTTGGGATCGCCTGGGACAGCGTTTGGCAAATGAACAGCATTTCCCGAGCCTTTCTAAGCTCCGAATCTATCCACTTCCCATTGAGGGTGGAAAGAACCTCTCTTACTGTGAGGTCTTCGATCTCTGGTCTCTTCTGTGGGACAGCTTTGGCAACTGGGGTTTGGAAACAAAGGTTCTATGGGCGAAGGATGAGTTTGATAGCAGATTTCTCTGGATGAATCGACTGAATGGGATGAAGACAATTACCCTTGATTTGCACCTTCAGGAGGACTATTAGATAAAATGAATTTTTAATAGTGTTTGCAGTCGGAAATTTGACTTTTTGCATGTGATTATTTGGATTACCTAACCCAACCTCAACGCTGACCCTCCAACGACATAGGATTGAAGCAGTTCATCCTACTGAGAATCTGATGGCTCCGTCAATTCCTTTGGCCTTGACAGATTTGTTGATTCTCCTTTGCAGTGTCATTTAGTCCATATTCGCTCAATCAACCATGTTCTTCTCAGTAGACGGAAGTAGGTCCAAGATAGCTAATATGTGGCCATGCTGGTTGACTGGATTTTAGCGGCATATACTGACATCTACAATTGGCCTCATGATAGAAGCCAAGCATTTTTATGGAACCTGCAAACTAGAGCTGGAGAAAGTATGTCTTTGATATCAGTTTTCGTCTATGTTTTTCTCACCTGGAGTCAGAAACCACTCATCTCGATGCTAAACTGCTCACGGTCCTGCCCAATATTGACGAGACACTGTCTACAGCCCCCAATCCTGACGAAAACCATCTCTACCCCTGTAACATCATCATGACGACACCCAATGCTGATTATATGCCCAATCCATTCCTCAAAAGGCAGCGAATTCGAGCATTTGACGATGGGACCTTTGGTGCAGCTGATTTCAATATCACCCCTCAGCTCTGGTTTCCTGGTTCTGGGCATTTGGCCTGGGTCCTGAGGCGACCATCCAACAACCAGCTGAAAAGGCACCATTATGCATTTTTCTGGCACCGTGTCCAACGAGAAGACCTCATCAATACGACAAGCTGTGTTGAAGAGCCATGTGGAGAATTGCAGCCAGAATTAGCAGAAATGTTCTGGGCAGGCTCAAAAGATATTTGAGCGGATGTTGAGCAGTTCATCACCAGTAAACCTTCAAGAGCCAGCAATGCCATATTGCAGCGCTGATGGGGCATATAAAAAATCAGCCTTGTTTTCCACCGAACTAGGGCAGTTTGGCATCTCCTTGACTGCTGGGACGACGATGGAGCACTAGAACCGAGCTTCGAGGTTGCTAGTAAGAATGTCAAGCGTTAACAAGTGTCCGTGCTTTGTGTTAGTACTTATCCACCCAGAGGGTACAACTATGACCAAAGATGACCCACTACGACTACAAGAAGAATAGGATTGTCCACCGAATGGCTGATACTGATTACATGACGAAACACTGCAAGCCAAGATGTCTATTCAAGGCTGAAGGAAGCTACACAAGGGAATGGCAGTATGACCCGCTTGGTTGTACTAAGCGGAGCTCTATCCAGACCTGTGTCATGGTTATTACATGACCGGAGCTTTATCCGAAGTCCTGTGTGGAGTCTAGATGACTTAGGCACGATCAGGAGAAACCCAGACATCAAGAAGTTGAAGATGAGACTATGAGCATAAACAAGTGTTAGTGCTATAACATAGTTTCTCCACAAAGATACAGATGAGAGACGAAAGACAAGAGTGCTCTAAAGAGATTAAAGTATCTATCTCTCAAAGCAAGCCTCTGAAGACCTTTGATCGGTTTGAGACTCCACTCAGGAGGTTTCAAGATGACATCATATCTTAGAATATGACTGATGGTTTGCGGGCACTTGGCATATTGTCTTAGTTGTCAAGCGGAACAGAGTCATGTCTGAGTCCTATGAGTCATTGCTCCACAGCTGAGATGATTGCGGAACGATCAGGGCAACCCACAAGGATACCCCTATATAAAGATGGACCCATAGTGTGGACAATTGTTCATAATTTGAGTTGTACTTTTGACACAAGACTAGACAAGGAGAACTATATAAGAGAGTACAGAAGGGACTAAAGGACTTGTCTTCTTTCTGCACTTCTCAAAATACCTGATCGGCAAGAGACTCCACTAGAAGGTTTCACCCAGTTGTACTATTAATAGCAGGATGACTGATGTCGTGTGGCCACCTTGGCAATCCGACTCGGAGACTCCTGTGAATGACTCAAGTGTATGATGTTATCGTTTCTGGACAGTATTTAAGGACTCTAAGTTTGTAGTAAATAGTTAGGACATTGTAGGACTCTGTACCCAGTCTAGTGACTAGTGACCGCCTGACCAAGGCTGGAGCTGGAAGCTGACTTGTGGGAAAAATATTACTTTGTTGTTCGGACTCAGTTACCGACGATTTGACGATTTGAACAAGTTTGAACAAAGTCTAGTCTAGTCTAGTTGCTTAGTGCACCCTCTAGTCTCGAAAGAGAAACCTCTAGTCAAGTTCTAGTCAAGTTCTAGTTAAGCTGCTTAGTGCAAATCGCGCTTCAGTCAAGAGACCACAAACCTCTAGTGTTACCGCACTTTAAACAAGTTATAAACCCAGTCAAAAGCTCTCAAAGATGACCAGACATAAGACACTGAGTACGGACAAGTGTTTGTACTTTGGACTATCTCTATTATAAGAAACCCGAACTTATCGAGGATATAAAGAGTGTATTGGTGTGTTGGTGTTGTTGTGTGTGTTGTTCATTCGCATACGCTTATATCAACATGCTTTCCGCACCGTCCGCAAGGATCCCTCACAGCACTACGTCCTCCGTATGTGTGGCACCACAGCGATGCTCAAATACAGTCACTTCTTCTATCGAACATTGGTGTTGCTTGTTGCTTCATTTCAATGGCAATCCCAAGAATGTCGAGCAGCCTGGCAGGCACAGGTTTTCCAGGAAAGTCTTGGGATGACCTCTTCTGAATCCTTTCAAAGAGCGACCTCCACAGTCATGGGCATGATCACCTGGAGTTCAGATGTTGCTCAGGACTTCTTCACGCAGGGAGTCCCTGTCTGGCTTCTTCGTTCAATCTCTGCTATATCCTCCACAATAACTATACAATCCATCTCCCAGTTGACGGCACCCTCTTTCCGAGCTGTTGACTGGCCTGGAAAGCCTTTCCCTCTGCTCTACTTTGGTGAACTGTCTCTGCAGCGAACTTATGCTTGTATGGGATGGAACCTTGATGAGGACCCAAAACCAAAGCCAGAGCCTTCTCCATTTCAGGGCGGTGTGATTCGAGGTAGTGGAAAGAAACAGAGCATTGGAAAGAAGCGAGGTGACATGGCAAAAAAGAACAACAAGCAAGCTGGTACGTATGTACAACAGCCCTGTCCCAAAGCAGAGCCCACCTTTTATGCAGAAAATTCATGGGATTTTGCTGGTCCAGTCAGCGAGCTGCTTCTTTCACCACGGCCATGCTGGAATGAGGCTCTTCTCAACATCAATACATTTTGAATATCACCTGATGCTGCAAAGGAGCGCCCACTTGGATATTGTTTTCCTCCTCCTGAGCTGCTTCTTCCACCGTCTCAACGTCCAATGGCAATTCTGTGCTGGCTTCTAAGTCGGTCGCCTTGGATATCATTGTCCACCTTCTCCCAAGCGAGCCCCACTAAATTCGTCTGGAAATCTCACATCACCGCATTGACTCAGAGATACTTCAGCCACTCCTCCAGCACGAAGGTCGCTTCTCCAGGTTCATCATCGACACAGTCTTCCCGTCGTCAGAAAGCTAGTACCATCGCAAACTCCATATTCGGCAGCCTCGAACTTGCTCAGCAACTGCCCAAAGAGGTTGAATGGGAGATTCTGAAGCTTCCAGTTGATTCAACAAAGGACCTTCACCAAGCCCTTTACCAGCAGATTCTGTGGGACCTCTTCGAGGGCAACTTCTGCTCCGAGCTCAAGGCACTAGATGCTTTGTTGATGGGAAGTGACTGGAAGATACAGGGCGACCAAGATGCAAAGATTCGCAAAGTCTTTCCCAGTCACAGCTACACTCCCATACAGACTATTGATGCTGGAAAGGGCATCGTTGCATCAGAGCTTCAGCATC
Organism: Mycena floridula; assembly: GCA_029320655.1. Classification (NCBI taxonomy): domain Eukaryota; kingdom Fungi; phylum Basidiomycota; class Agaricomycetes; order Agaricales; family Mycenaceae; genus Mycena; species Mycena floridula. The sequence goes on along the minus strand of JARIHS010000036.1, from coordinate 101,945 downwards.
GATTACCCTTCATTGAAGCTCTTCGAGTGGTGATGTCAGACTGGCCAACTGGTGCAATCTTTCGAAAGACAAGTGGATTCAAGAATCTGGAAAAGGTAGATTATCAGTCTGAAGGCCTTGCAGATCGGCTGGCTGACTTGGAGAGTAATCTTGCACAAGTCTACTGTCAGACTTTCTTTGATGCATTTACTAGGGGTCCTAGTCTTCCTCCTCCATGGCCAGCTGCGATTTGATGTGTATTTTTTTTATCTACAACTGTTTTTTTTTACTTGCCTACATACGTATGTACACATGTCATCGATGAATCTTGATATCTCTTTTCTCTACCATCATGGTCAAATCCATATTGAACAGACACTCTACAAAACTGTCTTCATCTCCTGCTAATGGTCTGTTTATTGTTGGACAAGCACCAAGTCGTCGACAGAGCTATGGCGTCAGACCAGCGATGAAATCTGTCGGCATTACTGACCGCTTTGGAGAAGGACAGCCAAGACCTGGCGCCATTCCGGTGGCTGTTCATGCACCGTCCGGCAGCTACATTGAGGTTGGCAACATTGGTGGCCAAACTCGCAAACAGGGTGCTGCTGGCGGTGGAGTTTTTCCTATTGACCAAGGCGATTCATCCAGCACCTCTCCAAAAAAGGCAAAGCAGTGGGCGGCCTGGCAGAATGAGATCATCCCTGTCCTCAAGCCAATATACAAGGTGTTAATTCAATCTACATGCTCATTGTCACAAATGGATGTCGTTCGGAACCCTGAAAAATGCTATGGCTGTAGTGAGGGTCGTATAGTGACTGTCAATTGTATTTACTTTGATCGTAAGTCTTCTCTATGCATTTTATATTGACCAGCTAACGCTATATGTAGGTATAACAATCCTCAAACTCTGTACATGCACCTTGATCTCAGTTCAGCTGCTCCAGCGAGGATTTTTTCCCTGTGCACCAAAGCTACCATCATTGGCAGTCGACATCAATATGCTAGATTTCATGAACAGGTTATTTGTCAATATTCCACCCAACCATTCAGCCTGGTCAACAACTCTAGAGGAGCATCTCCGATATCGAAACTACCAGCTTGATACACAAGTTAGCTTTTCATCTGCAATCTGAATATCTCAATTAGATCCATTTCAACAGAATACATTCCGAAAGAAATTCACCACCGCCTTGCAGTGGTATACATCTTTAGTTGACGAGGTGAACCTTGATCTAAAAGATGCATTGGATGCGCTGCGCCCTGAGGGTAGGATTCTGACCTCTGGGCAATAAATTCTTATGTCTTTAGTATTCATGGAGATGTATTCAGAAGCTGAGACCGAGTCCAAAGAAGATGTGGACATGAATGTACCAGGTGTTTGCAATGCTCAAGCACCCTTTTTATATATATTGACTTCCCTTTTACAAGCTGATACCGAACCAGATTTTGCATCAATGCGAGCAAGCGATTACCTTCGAGATCGGTGCCCGCTATGCTTTGGAGACCTAGGAAACCCTTGTGCTAAACAGGGCAAGATGTAAGAGCTTTCAATTCGCTTGATAGCATCTACAGCTGTTAACATAGAGCAGGCTTGATGTTGTTGTCTGCTTGGATGGGAATTTCACACAGAAGCGATGCTGCCAGAACGAAGCCCACCAAATCAACAACTTCCCTCAAACACACCCAGACACTGTGTTCTTATCACCAGAAAACCTAAAGCAAATGCAGGAAGAGGTTGAACAGCTCAGACCTGAACGACCCAAACCAAAGGTCGATGAACGATCTAAACCAAAGGCTGACGAAGAGACAGATGGTTATGTTGGAAACATGAAAGTTCCAATATCGATCCTTAAAGGATGCGAGGAGTCTTTCACCGCTGCCGACGAACGTAGGGTCAAAGCGAGCACACAGTTCTTTTCAGACACTGGGCTGATGGCGCTGCTTTGTCGACATGACCGAGTCCTTTGGCTTGCAAATATGACATCAGCAGGAGAAAAACAATATTATGCCTTGGCCTTGATTTACATCCTGTTCTTGCATCTCCCAGCCCACATTATCGTTGGTCTTCTATATGACGTGGCCTGTATTTTGCACCAGAGCTGTGAGAAGTGGGGATTCTTGGTGGAATTCAAGGACCAGATCTGATGGGCGGTCTCAGTTTTCCATGCCTTTGGCCACCGGTGGCCTTGTCAGCTTGTTTATCACCCCCAGAAGGCTGTCGGATTTGGACTTTCAGATGGAGAGTCATGTGAGCATCTTTGGAAATTGCTGAAGGCATTGATTCCAAACCTTTGCGTTGCTGGATATTTTATGCAACTGTATGTGTTGGATTCTCAAGTCAAGCACTTGGATGCCAAATCATTGGAGGGATTGGGCAAATGGCTTTGGAGGAAATGGAGCAAGTTGGCGAAGAAGACTGATGAGCTCAAGCTTGAGCAGTCAACCATTCCAGTCGAGGAGAGTGTTCTGCGTTCAGAGTGGGCCTCTCAAATTGAACAGCAGACAAAACCACTGCCTTGACAGAAGAAGAATGCTGCTAAATCTGCTATTGAGCAGATTCTTGATTGGTGCAATCAAGAGAAGTTGGAAAAGGAAGAGCTGGCCAGGTTGTTAGCTATCAAGCCTGATCAGGAGGATTCAAATTCCCCAATTGACCTGGCATCTGACATAGCTGATGCTCGAAAGCATATCAAAGACTTGCAGGATCGAATCAGCAAAAAGCAGATGTCTTTGAATATCAACGATAGAGCAGACCTCGACAAGCTCATATCAGACAAGTTTCTGCAGCTCAAAATCAACGCACTTGCATTGAAAACAAGGATCTGAAACCGACTCCGTTTCAGGAAGTTGGAACTCGAAAAGACCATTCAGGATTATCGAGGCTCAATAAACTCCAGTCACATACAGAGGATCAAGTCAAAAAGAAAGATCCATCGATACTTGCTCTTGTCAAAAAGTACAATGGTATCTGTGAAGTGCTCACAAAGATGATCTCTTCTCGAGCAGCTCCCACTGACTCTATCTCTCCAAAGCCTATCGACAAGGCTGGTTTGTTCCAACTTGACGTCGACAATGAGATCTGGCATGACATAGGCTTGATTGATGACTTTGAAGGAGTTGCTTCGATTCCTCGATGGCTTGCAGATGACGATGTGAGGCATGGTATCCGATTAATGCTTGAATTTGATTGTTGTGAAGAGGAGCAAGTTCGGCTATTGGACGAACGGGTGGCTTTGAGAAATTGGATGGCTGAGGAATCGAAGGTGACCGCCTTATCTATTGGTCAGTGTCCGGATCCTTCCATGGTCTATTTGGCACGTCTACATGCCAAATCTCTGGTGAATCTTTGTGCTCGATGGCAGGGTGAAATTCGGTTGCTTAGCAACAACGACAATAACCAATGGGGTCCATTGATGGTGGAAATCAAAGCTGCGAAGAAGGAGATGGCCACAGCCAAAGTTCGTCGAGAAGATCCTGAAGAGACCCTGCTCGATATGGACGTAGATATGGATGCAGCAGAGGAAAATGTGGATGAAGATGTGGTGGAAGAGGACTGGGAGGATGATGTTGAAGAAGACATCGAAGAATTACAGTGGCTTTCAGATATCCTAGATGGACTAGAACTTGGAGGGTAATGATCTACATACTATCTTCTAGACTACTTACGTTGCCCAACTGCCTTCCCATCTCTCTGTCCAAAGACTGATGCGAACAAGGTGCCTTTTAGTGACTCAAGTACCAAACTTGCTCTGGCTCTTGTTTTGCCACTGAACCTTCAGTGAACTTTGAAAGGCTTGAAATGTTGCTGAATGTTCAGGAGACCTTCACTGAATATTTATAGACAGATTGAACAAGCCTCAAATGGTTCATAACTGTTCGCACAAGGATTCATAAAAGGTCCACTGTGCCACAAATGGTTTACAGCACCTTTCATGAACCTCATGCAAAGGTTCATTCAATCTTCTCACACTGTTATAAATGTGCACAATAATTAATGAAGCTTTGTGAGATTTGTTGAGGCAAGACTGAATATACAGTGAACCTTGCATTCAACTGCTCAAAATATTCACTGAACAGTCCTGAATCCTTCATACAGGCTCTCCAGAGATGAAAGCTTTCTGATACCTTCATGCTTTCTGCAGGAAAAAATGGACATTGCAAAATATTCAGGCAATATTGAGCTGAACAACTCAAAAACTTTCACTGAGTGACCCCGGATACCCTGTGACACAACCTCCACGGCAAAACCTTGATGAAATATTCTCCATGACCAACTGAATACTATTGTTCCCGTCGGAGGTAACAATTCCCTGGGAAGGGAACAATCTTTTTTCTTAAATCACTGTCTGCCTTTTGGGTCCCGGAAAGCACCGGATTCTTTGTCCATAGGGTTCAGGCAGCTGTCACCAAAAAATCTAGGGGGTGCAAGCATGGGAACATGTTAGGCTACAATAGCCGGAGGTGAGAATCGGTAATATTTTTGAGAACTTGTAATTATCAGCCCTTCATATCACCGGGGAGCCTCAGGGAAATTTCTAGACGTATATTGGGTCATATATGAAAGATTTCAACCGTAAATCTGGTGCAAGCCATTGTGGTTCAAGGAAGATGAGGTGAATTGAGTAAGCGTGACAACAGGCCCATATATTTCAGAGTCCGACAGGTGCCACTCATGCCGACACAAATGTGGTTTGTTGACGAAGTCACTCTTTCATCACACCATCAATGCGGTTTGCATGCCCAAGAGCCGGACCAGAGCCCAAGCAGCCAAGTCTGGACCCACAGAAAATCGCAATCCTCATGCACCTGATGAAGCTCTTCTCACCGAAGGCTGCAAAAGGCTTGCTGCTGCTCGCGACGCTGGTGATAAGCCTAATGTCCTCGCTGTCTCTCGTGACCTTGGAATACCAGTCAGCACCCTTCAGAGTCGCTTTTTCAACATTAAACAACCTTGGAAACTTGCCCATGAATCTCAACAATTCCTCACCTTGGCCCAAGAAACAACTCTCACCAATTGGCTCGAGCATTATGGTAGCCACGGTGTGAGGGATCCTAACGGACGGGACGGAAATGGCACGAGTGAGTGGCGACGAATCGAGCACCCAACACACACCACAATATCTCTTTAATACCCTCTTTGTGCGAGTTGGTTAACTAGTTCAAACGAGACTTGGAAGCTTGGAAAGTTTCCACGCAGAATTTCCATGGCAAGTTCGTATTCCGCGGTACGTAGACTTCCGTGCGAGATGCGGGGTAGTATGTTTCTCGGAAGGGGTTTTTGTATTGGTGTTTTAAGCCAATGGTTTGTATTGCCTATTAGAAACAGGACTTTCAAGACAAGACTAGAGACTAGATACTAGAGGTTTTGCCTGTCACCGAAACAAGGACTTCAAGACTAGAGACTAGAGACTAGAACAAAACAAGACGAGACAAGTGCAGACAATCTTATGATTTCAACACAGAGAGTGTACAAGATGGATCCCACGCTAAAGCGTAGCGGGCCACTGATTCTCTACTTTTACTTAGTACAAACGGGCTACTTAAATACTGTCCAAAGCTGATGATAAATAACTAACTCGTAAACCGGCGCATCCTCTATCTCAGCTTATCAAGCCATTCCTCGTGAAGGTGGAGCCTACTCGGCGTCCGCGAAAAACCATTAAAATGATGCCCGAATTGATAGACCAAAGACTTCGCGGAAAAGCTGGTTTCCGCGTTATCCCTAGCGACCGATAAGCCTTTGACTTGTCGCGTATGAAGCCAGGCTTTAAACAGCGTCTTTCCGCGAAGTATAGCGCCAGCTAGTCGCGTTCAGTGCTTTTGATAATAACCAATGCCTCGGCCCCATGTCGATCGTCGATCGCTAGTTACACAACTGAGTCACGATCAAAACACCGCTTCGGTTGACCTGGTCTCTTAACTAGAAGATTCCTTCTTTCCGAGGAAGTACCACGCGGACCCACTGCGATCCATAACCAGAAGCCAGCACTCTTTTACCTTATTACCGGAATCCGTAAACTGATCGAGTTAACCTTTCGGTCCTTAATCAGTCATCGCATATCCGTCGATCATTTTGATCTGCCTGACCCGATGTCTCGGAGCTGTGCCTCGCTAGCGACCGTGGCTCATCACGCTGACTACCTCGGAATATGTAAGCTTCCTCGTAAGTCGCTCCTCGGTATCGCAGAACCCATTCAGTCGTTATGAACCAGAAAGTATACAGTTCTTCGGATCCGCGAAACCCTTGTTAGACCAATGTTCTACCGAGGCATGCGTTTGCCTCTTTCTCCTGGTGTGTCCGTACGTTACCGCGGCTAGTACCCTTGCTGTGACGAGTCAAGTTCTAGTGTTTCCACGGTACATAGGTACAAGTCTTACTAGCAGTGTGGAGCTCAACTCTAGTGCCGTGAACAATAAGATACCAATAGTAGCCAGAAAGACGTCGGATTAGTCCTTTAATCCAATTTATAGGGTCGTTTTTGTAGGGACCCTATCATCTCCCCCAGACAAAGATCTTGACGGTCCCTCGTCAATCCCTAAGCTGTAAATTTTCGCATTTTTCGGTGGTTTCCAAGAATTTTGATTCTGCGTAACAGAGTCCTGATCCTCCGATCATCCGCTGTAATGGCCTCCCGTGATACTGGATCCGCGGTGACTATTTTTAATGCCACGTGCAACCGCCTTTTGAACCTTAATCCATGTTCAAGGTCTAACGGCTAGCGCTTCCAGCCCCAGACCCTGGTGTACGGCAGGCGTGACTTCCTATTTTCGGAAGTCACCGCTTTCGACGTTCCCAATTCTGGTATGAGTTGCCGTACTTCCAATCAAAGAGCGAGTGTGTGAAAACATGAGGCATTCGTTTCGGGGTTAAGTCTTCCCAATTCAGGATATGTAGCAAGGAAAGGAATCCAGTTGCTTCATTTTGCTTGATTGGGAAAGAACCACACCCTTTCGAACCCGCCTCGGCGGTCGGGATCTGAGATTGCGTTGCTTCTGTGTTTCAGCGGGCCACATAAGACTGCCACTGATCCACCGCGCTAACGCATTTTTCTTTCCCTCTCTTTCCTCTTCACCGCTCACCAGCTCCCCTCATCGTTTCACTCGACATCTAAAACACTTGCTCACTGTTTCCCACAATGTCGAGCACCCCGAAACCTTCGAAGCCCCAGAACGTTCAATCCACTGGTCCCAAGGTACTTGTTTTTAAACCAAAGTTGCTAACAATTTCCCTCATCATGCATTATTCCAGATTAAACCTGCAAAAGTTGCCGCGACGACCCCACCCGCCGCGTCTTCTTATACCCATCCAGCGCCCGGCCTTGTTTCCGCGATAGCTGCTCGCAAAGCTGCTGCCGCTCGTCAGGCTGGTTCCGGGAGCGAAGTCGTCGAGTCTGCCTCGGAAGACTCCGACAGCGATTCTACTACCAGAGTCGTCAAGTCCAACTCAGTGGTGGCTTCGTCTGATTCTGACACCGATTCCGACGCTGCTCCCATTCCCGTGTCTTCAAAACAACCCCTCCAGGATACCAGCGACGAGGAAGATTCGGACGAGAAGGGTTCGGACGAGGATTCGGAGGAGTCAGACGAGGACGACGAGAAGAAGGTTGTCGAGGATCAGGACGAAGGCGAAGTAGACCAAGAGTCGTCAGGTCCTGCCGTTCCCGCGGCACCAGCTGAACCTGCAGGTGGAATGGACATTGACGAGGAAGAGCTACCAGGGCCTCCCGAGGATTCTCTCGAGATTGGTATGTCTTCTCTTACGGTCGTTGACCCCTTCCTAACCGATCGTTTTCAAGGTGCTGATTGGACTTTCGAGCGCGAGGACATGCCCAACCCCGACACAGACTTCCCGGAATTCCAAGATCTCATGTCCTACTCCTGGAACAACCAGGACAAGATGAATTCCGCGGCCCAAGTTCGTTTTTCCAAATTTTGTTCCAGCCAGAAACGCCCGATCCTTACCGCGGACCTCAACTATTACGCTCGTTGGTGCGCCAAGTTGCTGCTGGAATACCGACAAAACACTCCTGTCGCGGAAATCCGAAAGCCGAACATTCAACTCATCGTCATGTTGAGTGAATGTTCGACCTATATGGTAAGTCCGAGTCCCTTGCGCAGAGTCCTTGGTTAATTCAAAACCCTAGGCTGAGCACGTCGAAATGGTCATCCGTGGCGCCCGCGGTGAGGTCGACTTTTATGAGTCTTTGGAAGCCGAGCGGGTCAGGGCAACCTGCTGGGCTCTTTCGGAAGATGTCTCGGCTTCTGTCGAGGGTCAGGAATGGCCTTTCGGCCGGATCCCTTTCCATACTCTTTTCGACGATTTCGCCGGATTCTGACTCTTCGACTTTACTCTCGAGGGAAAATCTGCCGAGGACTGGGGAACCGCGGCTCGGTCCTCTCGGGTTGAACTCCTTCGTCAGGATAACGTGAGTTGCCTCCTTTGTTTTCTCCTTTCTTTCTAATTCAATCCTGGTAGCCTCACGCTGGCCGACCTGTCTTTCAAGGCAAAGACGGACTCATGCATTTTAACGCCAACGACGACTTTCCTCCTGCGCCACCTTCCACGGCTGGATCTCGCCAGAGTGCAGCACCGTCAGGCTCCGCGACGCCGAAGAAGAAGAAGAAGACCGAGAAAACCCGCACTCCTTCTCCTGCTCCTTCCGCGTCTTCTGTCGAAATCGTCTCTAAGCCGCCGAAGCGCAAACGATCCCCTTCAGCGTCGAAATCCTCGAAGAAGCTCATTGTCGCGGTACCCGGCAAGAAGTATTCTAAGACAGACTCGTTGATTCTGGACTTCCGCAACTGCACTGTCGCGGAACAGGTACTCAGCTCATCCTTACTTGAATGCTCATTGCTGACCGCAATCCTCTTTTTTTTCTTTTTAGATCGCCATTCAAGAGGAAGCCTGGGGCTCTGGACCTGGAGTGTCCAAACGGAATGCAAGTGTCTTAGCTTTTATTTCACGCTCTACTGACTTGTCAAATCAGCGTGCCAACGAAGCCGACCAAGGCGAGCCTCCCCGCGGATACGTTCGCGTCCCTGGTGAGTCTTTTATTCCAGTCTTCGATCCTCGTTAACCCTGTTCTAGCCACCCTTCGTGGTCCTGCGACCCCTACTGTCGAGGACTTCGCGCTGATTGATGCCCTTTCGTGGCTCCCTCCAGCTACGGTTCGTCCAGTTTTCTTACCGGACACAACTCTGACTTGGGTTTTCAGATTTTCAATCCTTGCGCTCGGTGCACCGAGGTCAGACGTCCTTGCATTAGGAGTCTGGCCAAGGGCGTACCTTGTCAGAATTGTCAAATCGCCAAACAGGCGTGCTCTCTGTCGGTTACTGCGGCGGACCTGGAGGTTTTCAAGGAGCTTTCCTCGGAGACCGCCGATTCGTCTTTGGATGGTAAGTCCTGTTAAACGACAGTAGCCTCAGCACTAACGCTTCCGAATCTAACCAGCCATGCTCAATTCCCTCCGCGCAATTTCCAGCGTCGACGTAGCCCTAGGGGGCTTGGAGACTTCCGCGAAGATCCTTCTCGAACAGCGAGAAGCCTTCTTCACTAAGTTCTTCAAGTCCTATCTGGCTTGCAGTGCCCAGCCTCGCGGAGCCGATACTCTGACTCAAATTCCGGTACAATATTTCGAGTCCACTATCCAGCCCCTGCTCCACAAGGCTGGTCACCTCGACACCGAGTCCAAGATGTGTAAGGCGTATGACCTGACGGATCCCAATATCGAGGAAGTTCCGCTGACCGTTGCCTCGACTTCATCTTCCACGACAAGAAAGGGGAAAGCCAAGGCTCAGCCTCAGGACGACGACGATGACGACTTCGAAATGCACGATTCTCCCATTGTCGAGAAAGCTGCCAAGGCCACCAAACCTTCTCGCCCTAAAGCCAGCAGCTCCTCGACGAAGAAGAGGAAAGTCTCAGAGACCGCCGCGGTTGAAGTTGGTGAATCATCGAGGAAGAAGAAGAAGGTAAGTTCCTTTATTTCCTTCTAAGTTCTTTTCTGACTGTTCACTTTCTTAGCACTCCGGGTCGGCTTAAGGTCCGTCATACAAATCTCTCACGCTTTTTGGACGCTTTTACAAGAAATTAGACACGATTTCTTATTTTGTAATTTTTATATATACAAAAATCGCATCTTGATCCCTTTTTGACCGGTGTGAAGCCCTTGCATGGACTTGTAGAATTTCCATGAGTTGCTTACTCCCTCGGAATGACTTTCCTCGGATGTACAGCCGCGCACATTATTCTTCTTCACCGAAATATCCAAAAACTCTGTCCCCATGGGTTTACCGCGGGCATTTGACTTGGGCTTATTTCACAGATGGGTTTCTAAGGGCCCTGGTTACACGGAAATTCCCTTTTTGAAATCCTTGATCGGTTACTATGTCCCAAGGTCTGTTGAAATGCCGCCACACAAGTAATATCCAGTTACCAGGGAGTTATTCCTTATCGCGGAGCGTTACCTCGGCGACTATGAAATATCTTGTTTTGCTGCCATGCTTTCCGCGAAACGGAGTGCATGGTCGCTCCACACCTCCCCCAGACAAAAATTTTCAGTCTCCGACTGAAACAAATGATGGCATTTTCCGCGACAAATTCCTGAGTCCCCGCCAATTATAAAAGGCCAGGCCCCCATAACAAACAAATCGACCCAGTTTCTCTGCTGCCCTATCCATTCATCTACCATTCAATGAATAACAACACTCGAGAGATCATCAATGTCGTCACCGCGGCCAAGCGGGCAGGCCACAATCTGAGGATGGTCGCCCAGAAAGCCCGCGAGGCCTACAACGAGTAAGCCTCACAATTCACGCTAGCGTCATTGACCCATTGTCTAGGCATGTTACTCGGCCCTTTCATCAGCTTATTATAGCCAAAGGGCCAAACCAAACCATTGACGACTTCGAGCTGCTCAAGCAAGTCATTCATCTTCTCAAAGAAGGTCTCCATTCGGATTTCATGACCTTCTCCGGGGCGGCCGCTGCCAACGAGCTGAATGTCCAAACGATCAAAGAGCTGTTTTCCTCTGCCGTGAGTCGAAAACCTTCAGTCTCTATCGTACTGACATAAAGCCCTTATAGACGGCTCTCGTTCAGTCGAAAGGCCGCGCTCTGCTTGACCTCATTGACCCGAACCCCAGATTGCACCAAAACAATGCAATTGTCCATCTTTCCACTGCCACGACTTACTTCGGCGGTCTAGTTCAAGATATCGAGGAAGTCTACCGCGCTTGTCAAGCTCGTACCCGCAAATTCTCGGACAAGGAAAACAAGGCTAACAGAGCCAAGGTAGCTTCTCATTATTCTCCCATGGGCATGGCTAACACCTATTTCAAGGTACACATTGAGGTTTCCGCGAATAATCGGTCTAATCGCGTCGTCGCTCCTACAGAACCTCGCCAGCCAAGTTGTTCATATCCGCGGCAGAGCCCCAACGGTTAGTTAAGCCTCGGTACTTCCTGGTCAGCGTTTATTAACTTGGTTCCAGCAGGTCCAGCCGGCTCCAGTTCAGGTGCAAGCCGCACCTGGTACTGGTACGTCGTCCGGTAAGTCTTCGCGCAAACGGGCTCTCAGCGTCGAAGCTGACGAAACCGAAGGTGATAAGGTCGGTTGCAGGATGTGCCAACCACCGATCAACTGTTCTGACTGTCCCCAGAAACGTCGAAACAAGAAGAGAGCCAAGGAGGCCGTGAAAGAGGCTGAGGCCAAGGAAAACTCTGGCACCAGCTCCGTCGCGGGCCCCATGCGTACGTTCCTGAAATATTATCGCATGGTCGCTAATCACCAGAACCTACAGCGTCTGAAGCTCAGGTCCTCGAGAACATGGACGCCGCTTGTGCTGATGCTAACAAGGCTATCCAGACCCAGTTCAAGGACCTGGCCAACCCCACCGACGTCGACGTCGAGACCGAGAAATAGCGTCTCCTCCAGAGCATGCATGCCCTTGGATTCAGCCTGAGCGCCGACACCGCCATGCTCATTACTCTTCGTCACGAGTATGACGGCTTGGTCGACGAGGACCACGTTCCAGCAGGTTCTTTTGAGACAGCTCCCAACACTCCTGCCGCAGAAACCCCCGCGGTTACCGTTATCGAGTCTGATGACGACTGACTGGTCCGTACGTACGGTTTCCTGCCTCGGTCAGCGCTTCGCAGATATTATTCCATCTATTCCCGTCTCTACAGTCATAGTTAAACCACTCTCCTTCACCGCCAACTTTTACCACTGAATCAGTCCCGTTCTATCATAGCCATACTCCAGTCTTTACCATAGCAGTTGTTACTGCCTGTCAAGATTTCTGCGAAATACAGCTCATCTCAGGCTTCATTCCGCGAAACTGAAGTGTCATGATTTAACACAAGAGAAGTAGAGAACGATAACTAGACAAGTCGCAATCTATTGGTACTCAATAAAGCGAGACTCCATTATCGTACTCCACAATATCGCACCAAGTACCATCCTCGAGCTCCATCGTAACCAATCTTCCGACTGGCCTGCTGGCCTCGTCGCCGGTGCTTGAACCATAAGTAACCGGGTCGAGGAGACTGGCATCATCCTCGGCGTAATCCGCGGATTCGTCCATAAGTCCCCAAGTCGCCCTATAGGCATCCAAAAGCTTGCTCCTGTCCCGCGGAACAACAAAGGGAACGTCCAACTTCTTGTTCAACATCTCCGCCAATGGCTGCCAATAACCAACATCTTGTTCCAATCCGTTGATCTCCTCCTCTGTCAGAAGAAAGGAGTGCGACATGGCCTCGAGCATGTACCACATTAAGCAGACGTCCTTGTCGTAACGAATTGGACCAATTATGATGTCCAAGGTGATGGATTCTCCCTGGTCGCGCAATGCTACCAGGTCTTGAGCCCAAGGCAAAGTATCCGCCAACAGACGAGTTTCCTTAGCCCTCCCTTCCCAAATGGAAGTCAGGACCAGAAAAGAGCCGCGATGTATATAGAATTCGGCAATGTTGTTCATGGTAATAGGAATGGGAAGTTTGGCAAACAGCTCAGCGGAGAGGCTCATGGTGTCAGGAAGGAAGGAAACGCCCTGAAACTGTTACCGCGATGACAACGTCCCGCGAAACTGACGACCGATCATCACTCGAGCCCCTGTGGCTTTTCCTCGGGAACCCCAGTTTCAAAATGCCTTAGCTTTAAGCTTCAGGCTTTTGATACGGTCGCTATCTAACATGGCGCACTCTCCTGCGGAATCCAACACTTTCTTCCTCGTACCACGTCCAGAGACCGACCAGGAGATTGATCTTTATTACAGATCGCGTTTCTCCTGGCTCCCCCTTGTTCCAGGTTGGCTGACCACCAATGGTCGGCCAACGCGGAATCGGTTTACCACAGACCTAGAACTTGCTTACGCGAATACTAGAGTCCCGTTTTCCCTACACCACATCCTCGGTCAAATCCCTTACACCAATCCGGCTCGAGTCATGCGTCTGCTCATCACTTATTTGGAGCAACGACAACTTCAGCAGGAGATTGACGATTCCGAAATGATGATGGCTCATCCCGATTGGTTAACCAATCTCGGTCGTCATGCCGCGGAAGGCCGTATTCGCGCTTTAGCCAGCCTTCACAATATCCAGTTCTCGGCCTTCCACTTCCGCGGAATTGCGGACCTTTCCACGGTAATAGATGATGTTCTACCCCTGGGTCAATCTCCTTCTCCGTCACCTCCTCCTAGTCCAGGCAATCACGGAAGTTATACCCCCGAACGCCAAGACTGGAGCGACTAGATAGCAATGTACCCCATTTTCGTCAGCCATTATAGCTCAGTTGGTAGAACATATCTAGCGTCTGAATGGCCCATTGCTAGGGCGGGGTTTCGATACCTCGCCCTGGCCTGCATGGACTGAAAGTAACCTTTTTACGGCATCTGGCTTTGTCAGACCCTATGTTACCCACAAGCTAGCAGGCCCAGACAAGCCTTAATGGCTCAGGGGGTGCATCAGTCATTTCGTTCGTACCTGAATGTTACCTCGGCGGTTCGAACCCCCCCTGGTCGCATGAGTCGACAATATCCTGTAAAAGGGTATTCCCTCCTCTTTTTAGGTAATCCGGATAGGCCAGACCTATTGTTAATGCAGAACAAACGGTCCAGACCAGCCACTATAGCCCAGTCAGAAGATTGTGCCCGTTCTCCTGACCCGTAATGTCGCAGCGGTGGGTTCGAATCCCAATTGTGGCCTGTGTCGATCGACGTGCCTTTTTATTTCAGCGCCGTCCACCACAACCCAGTCCGCGGCTACTCGAAGTCCACCTCGTCTTCCAAGTCTGGTTCAGATACCGTTTCCTCGGAATCAGAGTCCCACGATTCCTCGTGGCCTGTTTTCAGCTTCAGTCCGGTCATCTTTGGGTCGACTCTGATTTTCTCCGGAAACTCGTCACCATATAGAAGCTCAGTGGTCCTATCCAGTGCCAGAAGGCGTTTTTTCCGACATATCCAATAGTTCTGCGAAGTTGTCGGGCAGAGGGATGGATTTCCGCGCAAAGTAGGGAATAACGCGGAATCGCGCTACCTTGTTTTGAAACACCATTCCATCCATATCCGCGATAATATAAGCTCCGCCGCGTTTTCTCTTAACCACAACGTGGGGTCCAGAATACCTTGGCTTAAGCTTTCTATCGAGTTCAACTTCAATCTTGGAGTTACGTATCAGAACCAAATCTCCAGGCTCAAAACGGAAATCCCGAATGGTATGCTTTAGATCTTCCTCGAGTTTGATCACTTGCGCTCTCTTCTCTTGGTCGATCCTTTCGCGCATCCTTTCGACGAATACTTGGTGTTTCGAAAGTGCCTGTGCTCTGGCGCCAATTAACTCAGACCGCGACATCATTCCAGTGGGTGGCTCGACTAACCAAGTTGCCTCGACAATATCCAGAGGAGTTATCGGGTGCACCCCAGTTAGCATGAAAAACGGACTGCAACCTCTAGTTCTCCGCATAGTGATGCGCTCGGCCCATAGTACATGGTGAAAGAACCAATACCATTTTGAAACGTCACCATCCGTCGCCTTAACCAGAGCTTGCCTAAAATCCCAATGTCCCCTTTCAATCACGCCATTGGCTTTTGAATTGTAAGGTGATATCTGGATTCCTTTAATCCCGTACTTCTGCTCAATCCAGGCTACCGCGGCTTTAAATGCCGGAGCATTGTCAGTCACAATTTCCTGTAAGCAGCCCCAATGACAAATGATATCTTCAAACAACCATATGCCTAGGTCTCTACCCTTTTCTGCTCGCAGAGGCCTCGCCTCGGGCCAAGCTGAAAGCGCGTCTCGTCCATGAGCAATCCAAGTATAACCGTTGCTTTTGGTAGACATCTTCATATTGTCCGCATGCAAAACCTGAAATACCGCGGGGGTCCTAGTGGCCACCGGTGGCGTAACATATAATGCAGCTCGCCTCAGTTGACATCTATGGCAAGATTTAACATAGTATTGCACATCCCAATCCAATTCCGGCCACCAAAAACGTTGTGTTATTAACGCTTTAGTAGCGTCACCTCCGCGGTGACCTAAACTATCATGCGAGGCTTTCATCATGTACATGCGATGGGCTGGGTCGACTACCAGTTGGTGCTGACCCTCCACATGCCTTCTGTACAATCGCCCTTTGCTGTCGAGGAAGAACTGTGAAGCATATCTAACAAACTGTTGATACTGCTTCTCGTTCATTTCCTCGGGAATCCAATACTTGTCGTTCAGCCACCGCTTCACCAAAGGTAACTTCAAATCTTGATCAACGCCATATGGTGTACGTATTCCGAGGAAGTATGGCTCCTGATAATCGGGATCATACTTCTCTTTTAGGTCAGGAATTAACGCGGTAGCTTGAACAAAGGCATCTAACCGATCCACCCCTTTCTTTGCCTGTTCCGCGATAATTCTCTCGATCTGCGCGTCTCTCCAATCATCTGTTTCCTCGGCTTGGTGTTCACATTCCTCTTGAAAATCCTGAGGCTCTCGTGCCAACGTCGCTCGGTGGTGCTTATCAGCATCGGTCATGATTCCAAACCCCAAGTCCTCGACTGCTCTGTTGTAGTTCTCTAGATAAGATACTTCACGTCGCTTCATCTTGTAGGACTGGACCGTCTGGATAAAACCTCTGCGGGTATCAATCTGGTCCTTGAATTCTTCAAATTCAAGTGGCAGCTCAACACCGTTCGGCTCGACAAACGTCACATTTTGCAACGGATCAGCATCTTCCTCGGAATTCTCAAAGACCTCGTCCCCAGCTTGCCCTTTTCTTCGAGACAAGCCATCTGGTCCAAAGTCCTTGCCTGGGATATGTTCTAGGGTAAACTGAAACATCAACACCTTCTCAATCCAACGATTGATAGTAGCATTGGGTCCAGCTTCTGGGTTCTTCAACATACCCTTGATATACTTGGCATCCGACTGTATAGTCAAATTTCTTGCGCCCAACAGCCAATACTTCGACGCTTCCAAAGCTCTCATCAAACCAAACAGTTCCCTCTTTGGTTGTGAAAAGTTCCTTTCTCGCGGATTCAAGGTTATCGAGCAAAACCTGTTAAACACTGGTCTGCCATTTTTGTCAATTTGGTACAAGTAGAAACCAACTGAGCGATGTGAGGTGTCTACCGCTAAGTAGATGCCTCCCGGATTATCATAGTCTATTGGCATTAGCACGGGGCAGTCCTTTATAGCCTGTTTCAACCGCGCCATTGATTCTTTCTCGCGGACTTCCCATTTGAAGGGTCGCCCCTGCCGAGTCAGATCTACCAAAGGTTCTGACATCATTGCGTAGTCCTTAATGAAAATTCTGCACACTCTGCATGTTCCGAGGAACGCTTGAACATCAGTCAGGTCTTCACAATCGCCCCAGCGATCAATTACACCAACTCTGTCTGTTGACGGTTTACGTCCCTCGTAGCTGCAAGTATGACCTACGACCTCGAATTCCATCGCGCATAACACGCTCTTTTTACCCGAGAAGGTGCCACCTGCATACTTCATGCGCTGCAGAATGCGATTAACATTCTGCATATGTTCCCAGACAAAACGACGTATTCCAGGATTTTCCGGAATAGTCTCGAAACCACCTTTTCCATCTTCATACCTCGTCGCCGGTCCGCGGATCAGAACGTCGTCTATATACGGTATGGTGTACTCAGGTATTTCGTCCCTTAAGATGTAAGTCACATCATCGTGAAAGATTGGTACCGAATTGGTCCATCCCATCGGTAATGTAACCAGTCTTAAGGCACCGAAAGGCGTTTGGAATGTAGTATAATCCCTGGATCCCTTCGCGAGAAGTCGTTCATCATAACCTACATACAAATTTGCGATACCCCCACAGGCTCGTCCTGCAAATTTCTCTGCTAACTGGTCTGTCGCGGGAGGCACACCGGAATGCGCGATAGTAACCGCGTTAAGTGGTTCCAGACTATGGACCAGTCTGAGGCTTGATCCGTCTTTCTTAACCACACAAAACCATTTGGATCAATATGCGGAATTTGATCTTTCATATACTCCATCCTCAAGTTTCTTCTTGATGATGTCGCATACTTTATCATAAATTCCAGGAGCGATCGGAATATTCCTCTCTCTCCAAGGTATATGAGGCACGACTGGCATATCAACCGGCGGGAAGAATTCTTCTTTGAAGCGTCCTCCCTCGGCAGGTTGAAAGGCGAAAGCTTTTCGCTGTAGGGCATAGGTCTCGTGAACCAACCATTGCTCCTGTTCCCATAAGTCAGACATTCCCTTGTGGGCCTTATTTACTTCGTCCATGTTCTCCTGAGAATATTCTTCAGTTGGAACAGGCTTCCGCGGCATGGTTGGTAAGTCTGGCATACCCGCCAAAGGGTCCCCAGTAATATTTCATATGATATTACTACCAGGTGCCCCTAACGGTAATGGTGCTAGCAATGGTCGGATCTTATCCGCTACCTTCTTGTACTTCTTCTTCGTACCAAGGAAGGTCTCCTTAATACCAGTGTCAACTTCGTCCTGAGGCAATACCTCGGAACTTTCCCCAACCGCGGTTCTCTCACTTTTGGTAGCTTCATTCACCGGTTCAGGATACCCTTTTGTTTCCTTCGATTCAGAAGTAGCCGTGTCTCCCGCTGACTGAGTGCTTTCGGACTCTGTCTTAGGATCGTTCAATCCCAGGGCTTCCCGCGTGATCCATTCCTTATCAGCTTTGCTTAAGGGTCTATGACACCTATCGCAACAATCTTGAATGTTGTACGCTGCTCGCTGTGCCTTCGATAGGGATGGCGAAAGCTGTACACCTTCCGAGAGACTGAGCAGAATTTGTTTCGCTCGTGCGGTTTCTTCCCGGATTGTCCGTGGAGATCTTGTAGAATCGTTCCGCGATGGTTTCACTGATTCTACAATTTCTCCAATAACTCCGTGATAATATGCATGCAATGTTCCTCCTGTATCCGTCCGCGGAGCATAAGCTTCCGAGACATTCAGATAAATGTCCCTCAGCTCATCTCTCCTAAATCCATGCCCATGCCTCGGCTTCACATAATGAGTAATGCTCGGCACATCTTGGTCGTTAACATCGATGATCAAAGCTATCTCTCCTTGGTCGTCAACCAATTCATCGAGGCTTGGTGAAAAACCGGTGTTTTCGCGTCAGATGTGTTCCTGGCCAATATCGCGGGAGACTTTCCGCGTTCAAAGGTGGGGACCACGACTCGTTTTAAGGTATTTGGACATTTAAGGGTGATGACTTGTGAGCCGTCTGCCTTATTCTGTACCCCACTTTCTGTAACGATGTCAAAAGGCCTTCCCAACAATACGCGGTATGCTACTCCTTTGATAACATGAACTTGTAGGTAGACTGTTAAGTCTTCCACCTGGAAAGGAACATTCTTAGCCAAACCCAGACTCTTTTCGAGTTGGTTATTGGCGCTCTGCATATGAATCTGTATATCTGGGTCCCAGCATACTCCTAAGGCCAAAGCTGCATCCTCACTCATCGAAACGATTTGTGAGCCAGCATCTAATAGAGATTCCTCATGCGCGGTACCGTTGATAAACGGGTTGATGGCCCGCAGACCAGCTGATTCCCGCGCAACGAAAACTGCTTTGGGTTTTTCTCCCGGTGGAAGTGTGGCGAGATAGGCTTGTACCGGGTCTCTACACACAAGACTTCCTCTCGGTAGCCCATATTCAGGAGTAGCCTGGACAAAGGAAGTCACAGTCAGTAAATCATCTATGTTAATAGATTCTTCTCCAAGCTGGGACTTGAAATAAGCCATAACATCTCGAGAATCTTCCCGAGGTGCTGGAGCTTTGACAACCTCAGGTTCCTTCAACGTCGCCGCGTCTGGTTCAGACTGAACTGGTACTTCTGCGAACCTAACCTGTTTCCTCAGAAGCTCCGGTTCTTCAGGCATTTCTTCATCCGTACCGTCAATCATTTCTACCACCAAAACACTTCCATGCTCAGAAGTAAACTTAACTGGCATTCGTCTTTTGGTTGTCGCGACTTTGAATTTTTCTACCAACACTGGTGAAGCGCCTAATAGATCTTTCCCGCTGACTGGTACCTCGGTAGCCATTATTCTGTCGAACAAGGTGTCTACCGATTTGGCATCCTGAAGAGGAGCTTTATTGGTAGACACCTTGCTTTGCACCTTGGGCCGCGGAATCGCTTCACGGGCCTTTGGTACTGGTTGTGGCTCAATGAATGGAGCTTCCCACGGTAAGTGACCAGGAACGCTCTGTAGAGGTTTGACTTTTCTATAGGGTAGGTCTAACTCTCTTTCGAACGCTTCCTCTTCACTTTCCTCGGTTTCTGGTTCGTGAGCCTTTTCTACTAACTCTGGTGCCTTAACAGGTTCCTTGGGTTTTGGAACTCGTCTAGGCAAATCAACAAACATCCGATGTTCTGGGTATTTCGGAGCACCTCTCCAGTTGGGCGAATCCGCGCCGTGAATTTTTGGTCTGTTCTCCGGCGGCTTAGGTTTCAAGGTACCTGTCGCCTTCCCGGAACTTCTCAAAAACCCGAACCTTTCGTTGAGCCAGTATTATCTGGTCCACGATTAGTTTCGGCTCTCCGCGACGCTTCACTAAACTGAATGTACTCGTCAATTACTCGATAACGCTCCAGTGTCTCTTCATCCATAGCGGTCTGCGCGACTGGAGCTTGGTAGAGCTGACGATAGGTTCCTTCAACTGGACGTGGCGTGAGTCTAAACTCAGGTTCACCATATCGAGCCAATTCCGCTTTCACCACTTTGCCAATTTCTTGCACGAATACAGTTGGATTCAACACCGGCTGAACATCTTCCGTGCAAAATTCCTCTTTAAGTTCTTGGACCGCTTGGAGCTCAGGAACAAACATTAACAAGTTGTTTTTCTTAGAGTGCCAGATCTCGACTCTTTCCTTCTGGTTAGAACCAGGCAGATTGCGCGAAATATAGACTCCATCCGTTAATACCATTTTCCCTGAGCTATCTAGCTTAATCCAGCCCTTATTCATGTGGTCTTGACGCGAAGGACATGCGTTCAGCCGATGGCCAGTTTCTGAACAGTAGAAGCAATCATCGCCATATTGGCGCATCGCCCCTCCTGATCCAGAAGGTGCCATCGGACTAGGTTGGGGAGTAAATTGACGCGGTGCAGTACTCCAAGAGTTTTGCTTCAATGCCGCCAACAATTCCTTAGTTTCGTGGTTCTGAGTCCCGAGGGCATCCTGTAGTAGCGCCAACTCTTGCTTGATCGAGTGCAATTCCTCGTCTGTTTTATGGTGGATGACTTGGCTTTCCGCGGCGGATTCTGCGCCATACAAAGATTTCATTCCTCCATTATGCTGCCGATATGCGACTTCAATCGTAGCCGAGATTAGGTCTCTCCAGGCCCAAGGATCATCAGCTCTCCGCGGCTTGTAACTGATAGCGCGGGCCCTTTCTGACTCAGTAAGCCTCACACGCTCATCAATTTTCGCGACAAACTCTTTGGACATAGGCTTCAACCACCTTTCGCAAATCGCTTTATTTGAAAGTGGCGCGTCTTGGTCATTAGCCTTTGCTGCGCTTAGCATCGTAGCTACTTCTCCTTGGAAAGCCTGCTTATAATCTTGGACTTCTCCAAAATCTTCGCTTGTGAGCTTTCCGGTCTCTCGAATAACTCGATCCAACTTCGAATAACTTCCTTCCTTCTCGATACGCAGTTCGAGGGAATAGTCTTTGACAATGGCTCTTGTCCAGGTATCATAATTAGTATTATACCCGTCAAAGGTGCACCATTCTCTTCGAGTCTGTGGATCCACATAATCTGATAACCATTTGCATCACTCGTCTTCATCTGTGATCTTGCAACCGTCGAGGAGGTCAGTGACTTCACGGATAAACCGCGGAATGTCTCGTTTCTCATCGCGGTCGCATTCCCAGCGTGGAGCTTTGCGATCTCTGAAAGAAGGCATATCCTTCTTGGAAACATTAGTCGTCATGGTGTTATTAACCTGAGGACTTGTTACGGGGCTAGGTATCGGTGTTGGTATAGGTGTTAAGTTCTGAAACGGCAATGAGTTCGAACTAAGCAAGTCTGAGAGAATGTTTAGATTCTCTAGGGATAGACGAGATAAACTATCGTCTAGGTTCTGTTCTTGTTCTTCTGTAAGAGAATGAATAGGACTATTTCCGCGTAAAGGACTACGACTTTGAGTTGGACTGTTTGTTCCGCGTCTAGCCGCTCGATTTGCTCGATTTAATCCTTGTTGTGCAATTTGCTGATCTTTCTCTGATCCTACGAGTGCCTTGAGCGGACGTTTTCCTTCTTTCTTGGAAGTACTTGGTTCGCCGGAACTACGAGGAACGTCTGAAGCGATCCGCGGACGGGATGGTCCTTGAACAGGGTTGTTTGGGTCGGGTCTAAACTCTGATTCAACTTCTCTGCTCTTTCCTTTCGGATTGAGTTTTGGAGCCAAACTAGCTTAGGTGCGAAGATCTAAGACCGAGTCTTAGAACTTGTGTTGGTAAAGTCCTTTAATCCGATTTATAGGGTCGTTCTTGTAGGGACCCTATCAACGGTCATCCCTTGGACAGGAGGACGATCAAAGGTCGCGTTGCAGCTATCTGTGGTACCAAACCTGGAAAGAATTGGGTCTATTCTTTTCTCAAACGGCACCCAGAGATCAAGCTTGCAACCGCATCAGGCCTTGATCCCAAGCGAGCCAAGGCTTTCAATCAGCCGACTTGCACTCGATGTCAGGAAGAACTTGATGCGATCATCAAGAAGGAAAATATTCAGCTGAAGAATCTGTATAACATGGATGAGAAGGGATGTCAGAGAGGTGGTGGGAAGAAGAGTTCACGAAGAAAGTACTTTTACTCACGAAGGCAACGGGCAAAGTACAAGCATCGGAGTGCTAATCTGGAACTCATTACCATTGTTGAGTGCATATCAGCCGATGGGACAGCGCTTAAGCCTGGTTTCATCTTCTCTGGAAAGAAGTTTTCTCCAGAATGGTTTGAGGAGGATCCTGAAATCTGGTACGTCCCTCCATCTTTGAGGATCCATTTGGAGTTGACAAAAACACTGTAGCATTGCCTTGTCTCCGAACGGCTGGACCGATGATTTTATCTGCACTGAATGGTTCAGAGATTCTTTCATCCCCTAGGCTTCAGCACGTCGAGACAGTCCTGATGACAAAATTCTTCTTGTTATTGATGGACATGGATCTCACGAGAATGCAGAAATTATCTGACTGGCACGTGAAAACAACATTATCCTCTTTTGTCTTCCGCCCCATATGACCCACAAGCTTCAGCCGCTTGATGTTGGTGTATTTGGTCCATTCCAGACCCAATGGATCCAGCGATGTGACGATATTGTGGAGGACATGGATATGGAGATGCCGAAAGAGGACTTTGTCAAGGAATATATGGCAGTCAGACAGAAATCCTTCACATCCAGCAATATTAGATCAGCTTGGAAGAAGAGTGGATTGTGGCCAGTGGATCTCACCGTCTTCACCGCTGAGGATTTTGCACCCAGTGTCCCTTATTCAACAGAGGCGCATCATGTCCCTGATTCCTTCCCCTGCTCGGAGCCTGTCACCAGAACATCCTCAGCTCCAGTCACGACAGAAGAATCTGATTCTTCAGACTCTGATTCTTCTTCAGACAGTGACTCCTCGGACTCTGATGATGATGAGAACAGGCATGGAGACCGGCGCCAAGCATCTAATGTGTCAGCTATCACATCTTTACCTCAACCATCATCACCAATGCGAACTTGTCCCAGCTCTCATTCACGACGCTCTTCATCTCGAGCAAGCACTTCACATTCAGCTTTCTCCTCAGCTGAAAGCTTCACCTCTATTCGGCATGCCAACTTGGAGACCTGGGAATATATTCAACACCTCGAGGCACAGAATGGGGCGCTTCTCGCTCATCTGGGCATGGCAGGTGCCGAGATTAGCTCTCTTAAGCGCAAACTCAACGCGCAGAGTGAGAAGCCCAGCAAGAGAAGAAAGCTCAACTTGGCGCATAGGGTCTTGACATCAGCAGCAGGCTTGAAATTGGCAGAAGAGAGCGAAAGAGCAGCAGCAGAGAAGAAAGAGAAGAGCAAGCAAAAGGCAGCGGAGAAGAAGCAGAAGGAGACAGATAGATTGCTGCAACGGGCAGCTCGAGACCCGATGCAAGCTTTTACGGGCAGTTTATCATCGAAGAAGAAAGGAGATTTGCAGGATCTTGCCTCAGTCTTGGGTCTATCAGAAGAAGGGACCCAGAAAGACCTTGTTGCTCGCATTCAGGCTCATTTTGACACCCATGAAGAGCTGAAGCAGTCTCCGCTGTACATTGGCATCTTTTCTCGTGCTCGTGCATCCCGAAATCCATCCAACTCGACTTCCCAAGGACCACCACCTCCCTCAGCTAATTCCATTGCGAATTTATCGACAAATACCCATGTAAATACCAATATCTTGACGTCAGCAAACTCCATGATCATAAATTCCCCTTTCTTGCATCAACCGCCGTCATGGCAGCCACCTCATGCATCTGAAGCTCAGGCTGGACCCCATTATGGTCCTGGTCCACCTCGGTATCCACTATATCCTTCCCCTTCAACGAGACCCAACAACGTGCAGTATTATAATCACAGACAGCCTGACCATGGCCATATTCGTGGCCCAGATTTTTACCATACCTTTAGCTCATATAATTCTCATAGAACCTAGCATCTTGTGTAGCATATCATCCATCTTGGTCCTTTCAAATGTAGCATTTTTCATTTCCTGTTTTCGGTGCTGAGCTGCAGCCAGCGGAGATTCAAATTACTGTGACAAGATGTGACTGACCTGACCTCGACAGCGAAACCCTTTGTCTTGACAGCGTCAAAGATCCCAACACCAAATTTACACCTGGAACCTTTGAAATACAGCTAAATGTGTCTCTCCTGATTTTCTTGGTCCTTCCCATCCTTACACTGGCCCAATAAGTAGCAGTAAATGAAAATATCGCTAAATTGGACCACCGGCTATTGCAAATGGACTGGATCCCTTGATCCCAGTCCTTAGACCTTTTGGAACTAGACGTCTGAGTATGAAAGACTAACTTTCCGGTGGTTTCCGGGACCAAAAAGGCATTGTCTGATTTAAGAAAAAGGATTGTTCCCTTCCCAGGGAATTGTTACCTCCGACGGGAACAATAGTATTCTCCAAATCTATCAATAAATATCTGCCCAAACATTTTTTCAACCCCCGGCTCTGAACCAGCAAAATCCACAACATCTTGCAGGTTAACTACCACCTAGACTGGGGGCCTGAAGTGAGATTCAATGATTGTTAAAATTGATGCCAACTGACTCTGTCAATGTCCCAAAACAGTGTTTTGGCTAAACTTGAGAGGGCTGGAAACCTTCCTGCCAAGAATGAATCGTGTTTGAATGTCAAAGAGACATCCCAGATATTTTCCCTGTGAGACTATAATGGCTAAAAGTCGGCTTAAGCCATAGCTGAGCCATTGATCAGCTAAATGAGCACAGCCTCACACACCTTGGGAAATTGTGCAGAACCTGTCACAGGAGACCACAGAGGTCCAAATATGCTCAATGTATCTGAACCAGCCAAGAAGCCATTTCAGCCTAAGCTGTTGCAGCCACAGCTTAAATCGGCTCTGGCTAAGCTGAATTTTGGCTTGGCTAAGGCTTACAGCTGACTATTAGCCTTAGCTGCAGCAACACTAAGTGTCACACTGGCATTAGAGAAGTTACTACCAGGGTGGAAGCAAAAAGGAGATCTGATCTTCTATCAAGAATGTATCTACATTCCAAGAAGTGAAGAATTGAGGGAGCAGATCATATTGCTCCACCACAATGAACTGTTAACTGGTTATCCAGGGGAATTACACAAGCAGGAGTTAATAGAACAAAACTTTTGGTGGCCCTGTATGGGAAATCAAATAAGGAAGTTTTGTCAAACTTGCAAACCCTGTCTGAGGGCTAAAGCGAAATGATCAAAGACAGGACAGCTTAACCCACACAAAATAACTGCAGGACCTTGGGAGACAATTTCAATGGATCTTATTATCCTCTTCCAGCAAGTAATGGCTTTGACGCCATACAGATGTGGGTGGACACCTTTCCCAGATCCATTCATGCTGAACCCACCAACATGGAGGTAACCAGCAAGAGAATCACATTGTTAACATGAGACAGGATCATTTGGTATCATGGAGTTCCCTGAAAGATCAAAATCCATAATATGTCTCAGGGTTCAGGCAAGAACTTAACCAAATGCTTGGGATCGAGATGAACCTGAGCACAGTATTCCATCCTTAGACAGACTGACAGACTGAGCAAATGAACCAGGAGATCGAGAAATATCTTAGGATCTATATCAACTGGCATCAATCTGACTGGGCCGAATGGCTGGCATTGGCAGAGTTTAGTTACAATGACAAAGTCAATGCATCAACAAGGATGACACCATTCTATGCAGACCATGGTTATCACCTGTGGAAAGGCATAGAGCAATCTGTTGGCTCAAACAATGAGTCAGCTGAAGATTTTGCATTTTGGATGAAAAATGTCTGAGATGAGGCGACAGTGGCACTTGAAAAGGCACCAAAAAATATAAAAAACAATTTGATAGACATCACTGGCCAGCACCAGAGTTCAATATCAGAGATAAAGTCTATTTAGAAGCAAAGGATATCAAAACAGATAGAGCTTCACAGAAACTCAGCAACAGGCATTTGGGCATGATAACACATGGCACATAGACGACTAGTGCATTGTTCTGAAACAGGAAAACAAAGGTGGAAACAGGATGTTTATGGTATGGTTGTAGGCTGTTTAGCAAGGTGGAAACAGACAGTAGTCACATGTTTACTAGTATTTATGCAGTAGTTTAGAATATTGTATTCTTTAGTCTTTCAATCTTGAAGTTTTACCCATACTCAGTCCCTCTTCACAAGACACTCATCATACTGAGTCATTCTCCATTGAGTAAGACAATTCTTTGAGTTAAGTTGTCACAGCCACAAAAGTCACAGAGGTCTTGGAAGCAACCAGCAGGCCCAGCACCACCATTTGTCTTCCCACCATCAAGCTATGACTCATTTTTCTCTTTGGCATTTTGATTTTGTACCAAATAGGTGGTATCACACTTTGTTACATATGTAGAAATAATGAACATTATTTTATTATTATCCAGAAGCAGGCCGGGCTGAGCTCAGCAGATAACCATGTAAGGCATTTCCTTATCTGGAAACAGAGGGAGAAAAACTCCCATCTCTCAGTGTTCTGGTCCAAAGCCTGGGGACCCACAACTGTCACCTAATTCAAACTCTGCATATCAGAGTTCCACTGCCTAAACAGGACATATATATGGCAAATCACTGTATAGACTCAACTACTCCCTCAATGCTTTTCTACATATTCTTGAAATTGAGACACATTTTGGATGCAGGGAAAGACCTTCCTGATAAATTAGACCATTCACACATTGACAGCCAAAATCATTCATCCAAACCAAATATATTCATGTCTGGGTTTGAAATCTGGTCAGAGCCTGGCAATAATCATGACCAGTTCGGAGCTATTGACCGAGATCTTTTCATGGCTTATGTAATCCATCAACCCTCTTCCTGACCCCACTGGGTCGTTGCCCTTCCTGAAGTGTCATCTAAAACACATCATACCAAGCATACAATCATTTATGAAGGGTCTAAAGCCAAAAAGTTGTGCTCCCAGCTGTCCAATCTTGCCAAGGCAAATGCAGCACGTGCTCAGAAGGCTGCAGCCTTGCAAGCTGGATCTGCTTCTCCAAGCATTGAGGAATTTCAATCAGATGAAGAAAACGACACAGATTCTGATTCTCTTGCAGCTGCTGAGGCTCATACTACTGGCTATCAGAAAAGCTATACAATCTTCAAAAGGTTACCAGTTGTGCTAAGGTCAAGGTTACCAATCTTCAGGCAAGGTTGAAGACAGTCACAGAACAGCTAAAGGGGAAATCATGTGAAATGGAGGAGGTTAATGAGGAATTGGATGCAGCAGATGCTCTCAATTCCAAGCTGTCCAAAAAGTGCTAGGCTTTGACGGTGGGCAAGATTTATGCCACGGCTCAGAAGGAAAGAGCAGTCAAAAAGGCCCAGGAGATGGGGACATGGTATTTTCATGCAAATCACTGATGCAAATGCAAATACATCAGTTTGAATAAGCTTTGCTTCAGCTTGCTTCAATGATGTTTCATGCTTCAACTTCCCCTTTGGGACACTATCACCAAATCTGTCAGGACCGACTGTTTGACTCAATAAAAGACATCTAACATGGATATCAGGGTCAGCAGTTGTTAAACAGGGGACTATAAACCTTGTAATACCTTAATCTTCACTTTGCGTTAGACACAGCCATTCGCAGCACATCTTACCTGGAGATAAGTTTCCTGGCCACTATTACTCATCTTCTCGGCCGGCAAGGATAATACATTTATAGGATTTTCTGGCGGGTGGGAATCATAAAGATATATTATCTTCCCAGGCCAAGAAGATGAGTAATAGCGACAAAGCATCTTATCTCCAGTGAAGATGTTCCGTGAGTGGCTGTGAGATATGCTTCACCTGTGTCACTTTTACCCGGGGTTTGCATAAGTGTTACTTGGGTCTGCGTGACTCTTGCTTGAGTCTGCGTCAGGTCTGCTTAGGTCTGCTCCAATCTCCATAAGTTCTGCTTGCCATTTGGGGGTTGAAATTGAGAGAAAACACTGTCTTTTTGATGTAATTGAGATATTATTCACTACAATATGATGCAAATTATACTATCTTCACTTCCTGGCAATTTTCGGCTGCACTTGTGGCTTTGGTGGCAGTGATTGGGCCTTGGGTTCGGGCTTTCCCAGTCCTACTGGGGTCTTGTAGTCCATGATGGTGGCATTGTTCGGTGAGCAGCGCCGCAGTGGTGGCCATGGTCAAAAAAAAACCCCCCACTCAGTGGAGGAATATTAGTCGAGTAGTATGGGAATGGTATCAATCATGCTGATAAAGAGCCTAGAGAGACACAGCATGAAGGTTAAGGACAGGTTCGACCTTGTCACATTGTCACCCTTGGTCACATTACCCAAGAACTGAATGCTATGTTTCTGGAACATGTATGAACTGTCTCAGCTGGTCTATAGCACCCAAAAAAGCATACTCTATGATCTATGAATGCTTCTCAAAGATGGTTTTCCACTGTTTGACCTTGCTTCACCCTTGCGTAAACTCTTGTGTAAGTCATGCTTCAGCATTTGCGTCACTTTGCATCAGCTTTTTTTTACGCAATGCTGTAAATCTCGTTTCAGTCAATGGGCTCAATAAAGAGCAGGTGATGCCGACAGTTCGGCGCATCGCTGACCAGTTTTCGGTCGACCTTCACGGAAACGCCAGTGACCAGAGCGTCGGACGCATTGTGATGGAAGGCCTAGTTGGAGCAAAGCATCAGTTTGTACATGAAGCTAAGCAAGCAGAGGGTAAGCAATAATCTAGAATACCAAGAGAATATTCACTGAACCATTCTAGGTGCCACTTTTAGCAGTAACGGTACATCCCACAAACATCTGGGCTACATGTCCAGACATTGCAAGCTCATCTTGGCAGATCGCGTTGTTACACGTTTCATGGGGATTACCGGTGAAACCAGTCATACCAGCGAGGCACAGCTAGACGGATGGGTCAATCTCATCAAGGAGATCTACGAAACTTATAATCGCGCTACCAGTACCGGTGAACCTGCAGATTGGCGTGACTTGCTGGCCGTTTTAAAAGGAATGAACACAGACCATGCAGAAGACCAAAAGAAGCTGGTACGCCTTTGAAAACTCTGAAGGAGTTGAAGTAGGGAGAGCAGCGTGGAGAAAAGATTCTTGCTGCTCGAGGTGGCACAACTGGCGATTCAAAAGCGGGTGGTAGTGAGATATGGAATGGCTTGAAGAAGGAGCAGCAAAGCGAGCTGAATCAAGTCGCCTATCTCGAGGTCTGTGTCCGAGTCGGAAGGGAAGCACTCACTGAGTTGTCGGATGCTGAGAAATCAGTGATTGATTTCTTCACATGGGTGGGATGCTGTATGCACAAGGGAATGAACTCGGTGAAGGGGAGTACAGCAGCAATGGCAAAATACTGGAAGGACAACAAACTCACCGGGCCCATAAAGCTCATGAACAAAGACAATAAAGCTGCGACTCAACTAGGACAGTCAGCAGCGGCGGATCGTGTTGTGGAAATGTCTCAAGGTGGTGCTGTGAAGCTTACCAGTCTTGCTGGAGCAGCATTCAATCACAAGGACGACAAAAAGGGTCAACACGATACCTTGAAGGCTTATTGTGTTTTGCAGCTCGGATACAGCATCGACTTTCCAGATACAAGCAATACTCGATATCAGTTTCATTGCCGTGCTTGTGATGAGCTCCTTATCAATCGCCGCCTCTATCTCGACTTTCTCGACAATGTTCGAGACAAGAAAAGGCTCGGACCTGGACAAATATTGAGCTAAACGTTTCACTCGGCCTGCAAGATTATCCTACCCTTGCTGAAATGTGTGTTCTGTTGGTCTATTCCCAAGCTATCAGTCTTCCCTACCTCAGAACCGTACGTGGTGGCAAGGAACAAAACACGCTGGACCTGGGTCCGTTTCATCTGCGTGTAATTGTTCACATCGAGCTTCTCATAGAAAAGTCCGATCTCCTGATAGCATCTTCAGCTCCATTTGTTCATGCGACTTTGGATGGTGCCGAATGGGAGCGTCCGGAAGTCATGTATGCAGTCTGGAGTTATGCTGCGATGCCTGATTTTCCAGACTTGAAAGGTCTATCAATGGCTTTCCTAATTGGAGCGCTGGAGACCTGGCGAAGATTCACTACGGAATATCAGAAGGATGGTAAGTACTATTGACTTGGCATCAGCAGCTCAGCGCCGACTTGCAACCATGGAACCGACCAATGACCGTAATGAGGGCAAGCTTGGCGAGCTCCGGGTCGGGAAACGAAAGGCGCCGAATCAGTCATTGAATTCCTTCAATGCCAAGAAGATGTACAAATGCAACGGTACCTCAGCGCATATCAGAAAACACGTGGGTCAGCCTGACGGACAGGCTTACCTGTGCAAAGAGTCCCGAAGAATTTTGGCGAGTGGTGACGAGAGAAAGAGACGTTTGGAACAGGCAGAACATGATGCGAAGGTTTCCAAGCTCAAGAAGGGTGAAGCTGCAGTTAGACTGGAGAAGAAAGTGATGAAGTTTGCAGTCGTTAATGGTGTGACACCGATTCAGAGGATAGAGGTGACTGAGAAGTTGATGGTCACTGAAATGGATGCCCAGATTGAATGGCATGGCTTGCATGACATGACCATCAAGAAATCTCACTACAAGAACAAGGCAGCGAAACTCGGGGCTTTACGCGGTTTTGTCGAGAAGATGATAGCATCTGGTGGATACCAAACGGTTGCCACAGTCGAGGAGTCGTCGATGGCATCAGGAAGTGGACAGGATGTGAGAATGGGCCATGAAACAGAGACTGACTGTGAGATAGAGGAATAGAGGTATTCGAGTAATATAACTGTATTTGGGTGCTACATACCAGTAATATAACATATCTTGATGTTAAAATAGCAGTTCATGTGCCATAGAAGTGAAAGAAACGTGAAAGAATGCGAGAAACATGAGCGCACGATGATTTACCCGTTTGACTTTCCAATCGACCCATGAAGACCCGTTGGGCGACGGCCATCAACGGCCATACAACGGGTTCTAATCGAATATCTTGGATTTACTGGGGAAGAGTGAACTCTCTGGAATCTTTACTGGTCCTGAATGATCTCCAGATAGCAGCGCCATCTGTTTCAAGCTTACTTCTTCAGGTGCGCCTTGTCGGGTAAAAAGGTCGGGAGGCACTCCGCGGACGTATATCCTTGAGCCTAGATCGGCGGTCTATCTTTTCCGGGGATGAAACAGGTGACCATGCACCAGTGGCGGCATCGATTTTTGGTTGGCATCATTTTTCTCGATGTTCTTCACCGACTCGCTATCTTGTTCAGCTAGTGTTCAGCTCTGTCCAGGTATATGCCAGGATAATATTATTGATCCAATTCAACAGCGCCTTGGAAATTTGATTGGGTCTCGTAGACAGGTGAGTAGATTCTGAATAGAATCTCATCCTGAAAACAATGATGTCAATTTGAAGGTCATTTCACCAGCAGAGTCTTGCCCACCAGCATGGTTTTTCTGACGGACAGTAGGTAGGTAGGTAGGTAGAGTTACACGGCTCGGTCCCACAACGGTGACGCCGGGTTACCAGACTTTACTCTGGGGAATTTATGTGATGGTTGTCGTCCTATTTAAAATCACCAGAGACCTCAGGTTTTTTCCCACTCTCTCTCTCTCTCTCTCTCTCTCTCATCCCTCTGTCTTGATCATGAAGTTCGTTGCCACCTTGTTCGCTGTTGGTCTCGCTGTCACTGGTGCTGCAGCTGTTCAGGTTTCTGCTACTGCTACTTCATTTGCTGTCGGAGCCTCTGTATGTAACATCAGCCTTCACTGTTAGTTGAACTGACCCCGGCTCGAAGCCCTACTGTCTGGGAGCCAACATTGACCCCAAGCTCGTCACAAAGGCCCATGCTGCTATCGCCAGTGGAAACTATGCTGCTGTCGCCCAGGTTCGTCAATATTCTCTTCAAGGAGAAATAATTCTAATATTCTTATAGGCTGATGTCGAATGCGGCTCATTCGTCTTCTGGCTTAACAAAGCAGACAGCTCGGTGTCCTATACTTCCATTGTCGTCGATGTTGTTCCAGAAGGAAGCTTCGGACTGAATGCTGTGAGTCCTGTCAACTATCAACGCTGACATTTACTGACCTGAGCATAGGCTCAATACGATAGCGTCTCGGCAGGAGAATCTTCTTTCGACGCCATCTATGTCGTCTCGCCTCCTAATGGTCGCCGCCGCCGTTGATTTCAATCAAGTCTGGCGTGTTAAATACCATAACTTGGCTGCCATTTAGCAAATATTAATACAACGAGAAGTTTCTTCCAATCAAGGTCCATGAAATGTCGACGCTCGATTCCAGGCCGTCACTCACTGTGTGATATGTCCCGATTTGGGCCAAGATATTGTTTTAAGCTTTCATTTTCGGTCTCATCCCTCGAGCTTGGCAATCTTTCACAATCCACATTACTCCAATTGGCTCCACTTGGCCTTACAATTTTCCTGTTCAAGCAGAAATACCATCTCCACAGTTGTCTATCACGGGCGAACCGGTTGGTCAGGCCAAGGCACCGTTTGGACGAGCCAGAACTTTGTCAGGAATATTTTCGATGCATAGACCTTTGGGTCAATACACAATATTTGCCTGGTTCTGCTCAAAACCACTGGGGAATTCAAGCATCGCTAGTATCCCAGCCAATGTCCATTTCTTTGATGAAAAAGGAAACTTATCCATTCAAAAGCGGTGTGTTTCTTTTTTAACCGTCTTTTCTCGTCTGACATGCATTAGATGAAGGAACATCGTTGGGCTACAATAATCAAACCATAAAACAACTTGAACTCTTTCATGGTCTGTGTATTTATGGTCGCCAAGTTGAGACCTCATTTTCCTGTTTAGAAATCCCACTATCCTTCCCAGCAAGATTTAACTTGGTGGTTCAAACTCTCGCCCATTCATGGCTGAGTCTGATCCTTTCATCGACAACACGTCCGACTTTGGGCGTCCCATCTCCCCATCTCTTCCGACACGACATATACCAAACAGTTTCAACCCATTCCTGCTCAATCAGGACAGCAGCTTTCCAACTCTGAATCGACAAACGATCCATCATTATCTCCAAAGCTTTTGCACCTCTTCCCAACCGAGACGCCGATCCAAGTCACTCCAGATCGCGCAATTGCGAGCCAGTCACTCCGTCGACGTTCATGGCTTTGACGGAGCCTTGTCTCCTCGAATGGTGTCTCCAGGATATCGAGTGGGACATCGATTTGAACGAAGAAACCAGTTTTGCAGACGCCATGGTACTCTAGATCCATAAGCGTAATTAATTAATATCTTTCCTAGTCACAATGATAGTCAGGCCACAAAATCCAGAGCCATGTAGCACCGTCTGTATACATTCTGGATCGCCGAATCAAAGATTCTTGTTTTCCTCCATACGACATGTCTATTGTTGAACTTCCGCTCCATACGGTGCTCGATCCGTGTCCTCGTGGTTGCTTCGGTATGTCGTAGTATTATTCTTCTGCCTTCAAGTAATTCGACTGTCTGATTCCTTCTGAACGACAATGATGGACCGACCTTTTTTTTGAGGCGTAATAGTCGAGTATTGCCGCAGAGATAGAGTCCTCACTTTCGGGGTTCATGGGAGGCACTTTATGGGGAAATGATAGTCTCTCTTAGCCATACCCATAGGAAACGGAGATGTACTAGCTTCTTGATTTATTTTCCAGACCATGGGTCCTTCCCAGCTATGGCGTTTCCGAAACCAAAAGACCTGCCTGGAGTCGGGAGATTCTGTCAATTCGTTCGCTGAAGTAGTTTCGAGACCATCGAGCTTTCATTTGCAGAGTCAGATTCATCGATGCCACTGGAAAGGGAGGGATCCGAGTACAGAACCTTCAAAAAGGTTGTCAACTGCAAGGCCGAGGACAGTCGCCAGGTTACGAGTCCCACCTGTTGGGCTCGTTTGTTGGTATGAGCAGAATTCAGGCACCGTGGGATCAGAGCGCTCAAAGGGGTATGGCACATGACCTGCACAGCCTTAAGGATTACTTCCGCAAGTGTGGCAAGCAACAGGACCTGAGGAGCATCGTACCTGCCACTGGAATGGTTGGCCTCTACACCACTGGTCATATTCTTGGAACCCCAGATACACCTTGAAGGACAGAGGCTTCAGAAGCCCCATTTGCAAGTCAAATTCTGTGAGCAGAAGCGAGAGCAGTCTGGCGGGTGTTGGCAAGGATGTAAATAGTTACATCACTCTGTCATATGCTGTTTCTGTCGGCCAAAACGGCCGCTTTTGCAACCACCAACAGACTGGTATTATATGAACCTGGGACAGACTTCAGACTCCTGAAATCATCCCCCGATAGGATGGTAACGGAAAGAGAGATGTAGGTTCAGAGAAATAAAGAATAATAAGAATTTCCCAAAAGGGAATATATCACATGTATCCAGTGAATCAAATCAAGGCGGTGTCCATATATAGATGGGGAAAATGCCCTTTGAACCATTTGTGAGTATTCTCTTAAACACAAAATCATCTATACTCACCATTGAATATGATATTTGAGTCTGTCAGTGGCTAATACCAAAGAGGCAACTGTGTTCCTGCTTGCCTTTGCCGACTTTCTTTCAGCAGTACCAGCCAATTTATAACTTGAAAGGTCAAAAGAAAACTTTCAGAATTTGTCAGTACCTGTCAATCCCATGTACGGCCGTTGAAACACCCGTACCGTGCCGTTTGACTTTGAAATCAGCTATGGGGTACCCATTGATTCCATGGCCGTACCCGTTATACAGGACGGTGCGCATCCCTAAAAGATAAAAGAGCCAAGGAATGAAACCAGTGAGCTAGAGGCCATCCTTTGGTGGAAATACAAGTCCCCCCTGTTGCAGCAGAGTGTAGTTAAAAATGACCCAGGAACATTGCTTTTTGCCCTATCAAGTTGCTGTCCCAGCATTCAAGTTCAATGTGTAAACAAGGTGTTAATGGCGAGCATGTTCGAAAAGAGTGCTGCGGAATATCAGGGTTTGTACTACAAAGATGTTGGTCCTATACCTCTCTGAAGCATGAAAAATATATTTGATATAACCTCATCTGCTCCCCAGCCTATACTGACCATAGTATCAGTGTTTCTCAAAGTTCCTACCTTTTTTGGACATCAGGCGGGACTCGGGAGGCGGGACGGCGAGCGCATCTGTAACGACCGCCTTCCATTCCTGATTGATCCGACATCTCGAAACATTGAGCGGACATACCAGGTCGTCCAACAAGATAGCGGTAACCATGCACCGGGGACAAACAGGTGTAGCGGCATGTGCAACAACTGGCGCGGCACCTGTTTTGGACTGCTGCCTTGGAATCACCGACTAATTTGACGATGAGCAGAGCAGAGCACGAAGTCCTGATGACAGTAACCAGGTGTCAAGTTAGCCAAGCCACAGTGAAGTGCCTTGTGAGAGAGAGAAAAATATAACATTGCCTCAACAAGTAAATACTGAGATATTGACCGAGATACTGGCAGGTAGTGAGAAAAGCTGGACTGCATGCTAACGGAGCATGACCGGGTCACCCGGTACCGTCATGCTTGCCGGCATGGAATGCAGTCATGACCAGGTGATGTAAGCGGCAAGCTAAGCCTGCGTCATCCCGTGTGGGAAATCGCGACATGTGACCTTTCCCCTTTGGGCTCTTTGATGATGGGGCTGAATTTCGCTCACACCCGACAAACGAGCCTGACAAGTTGGGCTCGTAAATCAAGGACTCGTACTTCCCGCTTGTCGGCCTCTATTTCACTGGTGAAAATCTTCTGGAATGAGGTTAGAGGAATGCTGCATCTTCGGTTCTTCTATCAAATTTTCTGAGATGGTAACGTGGTAATGTGGAGCCATCGGCCGCCACAGCGCCAATTTCTTCTCCGCGATGACGGTACTGAATGATATATTCAATAAAGTAGTATTCAAGATGAGCGGCGCTTGCTTGCTCTGCGAGTCGCTTGCTGAAGAAGGTATCCAGTCTCACATGTACACTTTCCTGGGGTCAGCTCTGCATAACCAATCTGTCGAGAACGGCCAATGGAGATCGTGGCTTCGATTGTGCACCGCCAAGACATTCGGTGAATAATGAGCGCCGATCTGCCAGCATCTGACCCTTGTGTGCTGTGTCGCCAATTGACGGCCTTCATGCCTCCAATTAGACTCCAGGAAGGATGTTCCTACTCAGGCCATTGAAGCTCTGATAGCCTCTACCGAAAACCTCTTAAAAATTCCTTCAGAAAAGTCCAGTTGCAATGGGCATCATATTTTTGTGCCGTAGGTTCACAAGTTATCAGCGCTGGCCTTGCGTCTGAAACACCGGTGTCTATCTCAAATCGACATGAACAAACAATGAGGTCGGCGGTATAAGATCCACAATACCATCGCCTTTTTTTATTCGTGTTCTTCTTTTTGCTTCGTCTCAGGTCCTACGACATTGTCTCTGAGTTTTAACTAATCTGCGTTTTAACCATGAAGCTCTTGTCGATTGCATCTCTCGCTGTTCTTCTCGCATTCGTTGTCGCCAGACCGCAGAATGGGTGAGTCAAATTCGTTCTTTTCTTTCATTATATTTGCTGATTTATACCCTTCTTCAGAAGCGACACTGGTACCAGTACCAGCCAGACCGGAGATGCCAGCGGAGACCAAGCTGGCGATGGAACCGGTGACCAAACTGGGGATGGGACTGGTGACCAGACCGGTGCTGATGGGGCGTGGGTTTTTTCAAGAAATCGGGTGAAGAAGGTGAAGAAGGCTGAAGAAGGCTGAAGAAATTGGAGAAGTTTTTCCAGATACATTGAAGATGGCTTAAGAAGAGAACAATGGCTTATTTGGTGCCACAGAGATTGGACTGAAAGGTTTTAAAGACCCATAAATGACTTGAAATGTCCGGATCGCGTCGCGTGACTGTCACAGGACCTGTGACACCCAAACTTATCCTGAACCGTCACCGCTCTGTCGCCGCTGACCCGTTGTATGAACAGATAGCGGCTACTGTGTTCAATGTTCCTACCCTTGATGAAGAGATGGATCTGGGATTGTTCTTTGTGCAGATACAGCTTGAGAATGACAGAACCGGGCATTGATATTCAAAGGACTGGTCCTGGAGCACTTTGAATTGGCACAGCATATTCTTCCTTCCAATTAGGCTGCGTGCATTTCAGGGTGACCAGACAGACGTGCTGTCAGGTCGGCGCTTTGCGTGGCGCATCATTTGATTCGGCGGCCGAAAATCACGGCATCACTTTTGATCGGTGAAAATTTTACGCTTCTTTCTCGCCACTACAGCATTTTTCTATGGTCCTGGTAGGTCTAGATTCTTGTCTCCTGTAGCAGATATTTCTAACTGCTACACAAGGGCTTTATTAGACATATTCTGTCCTACTGGGATATCCCCGTGGCACCTGCTGCTCCCGCTCATGGTTGTACTGAATTTCGGGGGTTTGAGCTTCTCGGACTGTGCTCAGGTGAACAAATGGTTTGACTGGAACATCCCAGAGGCGCCAAATCTGCGACACAAGTGGATCGGGGGTACTATTCCAATATTTCATGCTTTAACCCTTCTTCTGGCGCATAGATTCCATTCAGTTCACATCGATCTCCCTGATTGTCCTCCAGATGACCAACCTTTGGAGCAGCATCAATTCTTGCTTCAAAGGTCTTGGGAAATACAGACGGATAGTGCTCTTAGTCGCCCTATGGCAGTCGACGTTGACTGTGAGGCCATTGGGGCACTGGAAGAGGCAATGTTCACCGATTCTGCTGACGCATGGAAAGCCGGATACTACCAATGGGGACTTAATGCTGGACCACATCAAGATGGATGGAACCCATATGTCGGTCTTCCATCTCACTGGAGTCATGACGATGCTTGTCTCCTTGAGGAATGCGACCCTGAGGTTCAGGTACGTACATTTATTTGAGGTCTTGTGTCCGCTCTGATTACAAGAACAGTTCGGACCAGATTACAAGGACCCGGAAGGACTCAGCAAACGTAAGCCCAAGGCTGACTCACTGCCGCCACAGCCAAGGCCAAAGCCAAAAATGGCCAGGAAGAAACAGTAGTAATGTTGATTGCTAGTACCTTATCTTGAATTTATACATCAATACTGTATGTCCTTGCTCAATTTCAAGTCAATGAGACATTGTTGGATGCATGGACACATTATGCAGTCATATTTGGCTCAAATTCACTGCAGTGTAATTAATCTGTACAGCGAAGACAGAAGAAGAATTGAAGAAAAGGTCAAGAAAACTCAAGAACTTTGAAGAAGGATCAATCAACACTCAAGAAACATTGCAGAACACCGAAGAAAAAGTTGAAGAAATTAAAGAAAATTAAAGAAAGGGTGAAGAAGTGTCAAGAAGCTGTGAAGAAGAGCTCAAGAAGACTTTCCAGATGATGATTTCATATATTGTACTGCTTGAATTGTTTCAATGATGTCTTTATGGCGAGCATAATGGACTCTACGGGCCCGTTGAGCAGTAAACAGAGTCGGACAGTTCACCCGCTAAAGTTCATGCTCAGAATGCTATGAAACAGATCTTTCAAGTGGTAACAAGTGACTGATCATACTTATGGATGCAGTGATGTACATGTAAGGTTTGTTAATGATCATTTAATTGGCCAACGAGCCTCGAGTCGAACGTCCGATATGCTTACATAAAGTGTTGATCGCTTAGGTAACGAGAATTCAAGAAGGTGAAGAAGCGATCAAGAAGAGTGAAGAATTCTTGAAGAATTCTTCATCTTCACCCTATTTCTTGAAAATACCGTGGCCCGTGCTGATGCTGGTATCAGTGCCAGTAGTGCAGACCAGACTGGAACTGGTTCTGCTGCTCCTATCGCCTCTGACACGCCGACTGGTATGTTCTCTCACATTTCATATATTGCAAGCATCACTGACTCAGCTTGACTACAGAGACCGGTTCTGCGGCGTCAGTCTCTATAACTGGAACAGGCTCCGCGTCCGTTACGACAAAAAACGGAGGTCAGACGCCGTCTCAGGCAAAGTCAACGTCCAGTCCAGTGCCAACTCCCAGCGCGCCAGCGACAAAAAATTCTTCCATGTCTATGGGCGCTCCCTTGATCATTTCGGGAGGCATGGTCGCAGTTGTCGTGTCCTTCATGTAATCCCCAAACTTTTTGTGGCGTATCAGATGCCTAGACCTGGACTGCTGCCACACAATAACAGTGGACGATATATTTATCTTCTCAGTGAGACAGATTTGAATAAGGATTCGGTGAGGAATTATTGGACGAATGTCACGGTGAACCAGATTGAAGCGAAATTTCAAACTGGATTGATCGGATCATTGGTGACATAGCGCATCAAGCGGGATACGCGGATAAGCTTGGGATAAGCCCTGGATCCTACGGAGAAAGAATGGCCTAGGGCTCGGATTGGACCACATATTATGACAGACTTTCAGCTCCTGGTCTTGTTGGGTTTTTTGCAGCATTTTTCAGCGCGCTTCAGAATCATTTCTGGTGTATCAGGAAGAAATTTTGAGCATTTATAGCCCTTTTCGGCTATTTTCGGTTATTTTCGGGCTTACTGGTTATGTCCGTTTGGAATCAAGTTTCTCAAGATTGGTTAACACTGGGTTAACTCAACGCTTGAGGGACTTACTAAGGTTTTCCGAGCTCATTTAGGAGCTCGGTGATCCTTTTATTCCGACAAGGCCATTTGAACAGATTGAACAGATTTTCATCAATAAATCAGAACTCGCAGTCTACAGGCAAGGTAAAGGGTGAGCATTGGTTGGGATATACATTAAATATGTTCAGAGATAAGACAGCAAGCATATAGTGCCTGATATCACTATTCCAGTGCACTATTTGTAGAAAACTTTCAGACCTGCGGCATGCATTCATTGACAGTTGAATAGTACAAGCTCACATTGACTGGGAGCAAGGAAGGCGGGACAATGTCATAGTTCAGGACAAGAATGCTTAATCCCATGGTACAAAAGTCCAATCTAATATACTGTTTCCATTGACTCCTGTCTCACATTCTCAAGAATGACCCATATTGTCCAACAAGTCATTGGGGTGAACTGAATGTCCCACACAGTGAGACTTGTTGAAGGAGAATCAGGCAAGTCTATACCTTTGTCATGCAGGCCTGCTGGGTGAAATTGTGCACATTACAACCTGTAATGACCCCACCTTTCATTATTCACAGTCAAATCTGGCCAATAAATGGCTAGAGAGCCAACTGTTGTGACATTTATCAGCTATATGCTGTTCAAATTCTATTTCTTCTGCAGATTCAGAAGTACTGAGTGTCAAGATGAACATTGCTTTGTACTTTGTTTCCGGGGCGAGCTCGAGCTTTGGGTTTCATTGGGTTTCCTCGGATCATTTAACCGTAGTTGTTTCACACGGAATCTCATATATAAGGCCCTGTTTCATATAACGTTGCTTACCCTTTTGCCCTTTCGCAATAAACTCTAATCGGTCTTTTCTTCACGGAACTGCTTGCACTCGGGAACCTGGTTGAATCCTAACACTGAGCCCTAAATTCAGTGCTGGGCCAATAAATTAAGAATATGGATAGAATCATGCTATAACCATGAGAAATCAGGTCAAGAAACATTCAGCGAGTCCTGAGAGCTGACCATGTGTACTCTGAGCTATCATCATGTCAGAATGCATCTAGTCCCTCAGAGCAAGCATCCCGGTGAAGAAAAGAACGATGAAGATAATATTGCGGGAGGTCAAAAGGGTAAGGTACGACACGCGTAACTACGGTTTTATGTAAGGTAGGGCTCATGCACACCTGACCAACATCATGTGACAGGAAATTATCTTGTAAATTCATCTACAATTCAGGACCAGACTGCCTGCCGAATCCGGTACCTACAAAAATTAGAGCCAACTATTGCGCAACTTTTCTAGGTTACCGATTTCAGATATCTTTTAGCCCTGATTTGCAGATAGATTTACAAGATAAGATAGGGTACGTTATGGATGCAAGCACCCTACCTTACGAGAAACCGTGTGAATAAGTACCGCGGATCCCGCGGTAAGATGGCCGAAGAAACACGAGGCTTGAGCTCGCTCCGAAACAAGGCAGGAATAAATATTCCTCCTGACACATCGCATAACTCTGGTAAGTGGGGTTACCACGCACAGACATGACCAATGAGCCTATTTTCGAGGGCTAGATAGCCGGTTCGAAGAAAAATTTACACAGCCTAGGCCCGAACAAAACCAACTGACATAATACTAGTGACATCATAGAATCAATAATTAACTAAATCAACCACCTTGTCATTTAAACTTGTACCACTCAGACATGCAACTGAAATGGCCTACTCAAAAATGGGGTGAAAGTGCAGATTCATATTGTGTTCTCGGAAGCCAGTCCCTTGAATCTTTACGGCACGGAAAAGGTTGTCCGGATAGTGTCCGGATCAGCTTTTTTTTCTGCATACAATAAATTCCAAAA
Source organism: Mycena floridula (assembly GCA_029320655.1). Taxonomy (NCBI): domain Eukaryota; kingdom Fungi; phylum Basidiomycota; class Agaricomycetes; order Agaricales; family Mycenaceae; genus Mycena; species Mycena floridula. Next base: position 60,286 of record JARIHS010000036.1, on the reverse strand, counting down.
GCGATAAGGAGGTTTACCGAGGATGTGCGAGCCCCGAGAGCTTGGAGCCACGTACTGTCCCTTGTGGTGAGTCACTGAAAATCTCCTGGGACTAACTTTGGGAGGTAAAAGGATCCCAGGCATGACTGAGATGTCGGTATCTTGTTGCCACCGGTTTGACTACCACGTTGGGAGTTTTTATTTATTTATTTTACAGCTGTTTTCAGAACAATAGAGGGTTTTCGTAAGTGCCGGAACTAATTTCTTCTGCTTGTATATGTTGGCGCTCCATCATGTTGCCTGGGCAGAGTCGAGTCTCTAAATTCAGGATATTTTATTCTCCATTTCATAGATACATGAATACATTTCGGAGGATATTCATGTTTGTAACCTTCCACAACTCGTCAGTACACTATGATGTGTCCTTATTGCTCGGGGGTGCTTCTATGACAGTGTTCTGCTCACAGCAGAGAATGGAAGCGGCTTCAAAGCTGTACCAATGAACTGTGACAGTTTTCAGTACAAAGGCAGCAGTTATGTCAATCAGCTAATTTATCTGGCATCCAGGTCCTGTCAGTCTGAAAATAACTTTGAAAGGAATACCAACATGTTGAGTGATTCGTACAATCGATGCAGTTGAGCTCAACATAGCTCAAGACTTTACAGGTTCAACTCATACTTGTAGCTGATGGGCCTTTTACGCTATTATCCCTCTCGAACGCGGGTCCCCCGAATGCGGTTGTTTCAACTAAAATGGAGGTACAGGTCTCTGATCACGCACGCAACCGTGAATTGGCAAGGTGAGATGTACTTGCAGAGTATTGAGATTCAGGATACGTACATTCATCTTTGATACTCACTTGTGTCCCGTCAGGATACTGAGATTTCAGGTGAATCGGCCCTGTTGAACGCTCTTTCGCGGAATATACATGGCGCGAGCTGCCCAGACTCAAGAAGTTTCTCAGAATCTTCGCAAACGTGGAGCTATTGATGCAAGTGCCGTCGAAGTGGCAAGGATCAGTTCAATGAATGCAATTGCATGTCATTGTTCGTGTAAAGGCCAGCCGGTGCGGGTGTTGTTGCCGTGACCTGATCGGGACCGGATCATCGGCGTTTTTCGCATCGCGTGAGACTTGTGTGGGACCGAAGCTGAAAGTCAAGAGATCGCATGACCATATGCCTAGATATATCCCTTGATTTCAGCCTCGATGATGTGTAATTTGAGATTCGAGGAGGTTGCTACAACGGTATAGAGTTACGCATTGGACGGCGTTTGTCGTCTTGACATCGCGGTAAGGATCTTAGGACTCGAGCAGTAATTTCAGTGATTTACCAGGCATCATTGCCAAAGTCAAGCCTGGCCAAATGTCCGCTTTCACTGCTTGTAGCGAATGTTTCATACTGGCGCTGAATTACGTTGCAGAAGGCTGATGATTTGACAACCCCACATGTGTTATAATACTGCTTTCTTTCCTTCCTTCCGTCTGACCGATTGACAGGTCAGTTCTGCCCTCGAGAGCCACCTGGCCATACTGGCTTACTATGCAATTGGATGCCCTCCTGCAACTGAACCTACGAGTCCCTATTCAGCTTCATCCCAGTACAAAATGAACTCCAATAAAACAATTCTCACCTCCGAGAATACTATTTACAACGCACGTTTAGCGCTTGAGCTTGAAACATTTGCAGTTTCTCGAAAGAGCGCCCAAATGGCACTCGAAAAATTAGTAAATAGACTAAGTATGTACATAAAGTAAGATCACCTGAGTCAGGCTGTTGGCCTAGCCTTTAATTCAATAATCGATGGAGTGGAGTTCAAGTACGTACCTTCATATAATGCATCCTGGGCACGAGGTCATTTTGAAGTCCTTTAGGAGCCGACAAAATAATAAGCTCCATCCATCTCGGGCTGTTGGAACGGTATATAAGGAAGGAAAATATTGGACAAGTCCCTCAGTCAGACTCTCAACAAGTTCAGACTACAGTACAATGCTTTCCTTCACCAAAGTCTCTGTCCTCGTTGCCGTCTTCCTTGCCGCTCTCGGTGCCATCGGTGCCAACGCTGACATTATCGCTTGGAGTGGTGATGCTTGCAATGGAGCTGAAGGCTTGAATAGGGTCGTTCACAGTACTGATTATTTCTCGATTATTGCCTGATTATTCACTAATTATTGATTTGATTAATCAAGTAAACAATCGGAAAATAATCACGATTATTGCAATAATCGGCGCCGAAGCTGATTATGCAAAAATAATTGATTATTGCGTTGATTATTCATTTCGATTATTTTGCTAGAATTTCAATCTCCGCCGGATGCCAGCTCATCACAAACTGCCACGTCGTCGTTCCGAATGCGTTTCCTCATTATCCTCCATGATGCACAAGCCCGGTAAGTCGTATCTTATGTCCAAATTTGTTACCTGCTTCCCTCATACTGCCTTCCTAGTGCCATTCACTACGTATCGGGGCTATATATAGCTCGTGCGAATAGTGATCTATTCGCAGGGCCTCGAATATGTCGCGAATAGCAACCTATTTGAACCTATTCAGACCTATCTGGGGCCATGAATATGTGAGACTAGGTCAATAATATATGGCCATGCTCCAAGCTGAAGGCATCTGGTTTGGCTGCCAGACTGTAAAATCAACCAGCCGTGATTGGGAGGCAGTGCTAGTCATTTGATGGTTGCCGATTCCCTGCCGAAGTGAATTCCAGGCTCTCTAGACCTTCTCAAATCTCATTGTTGTTGGATAAAGAGGTAAAAGTGCTCCAATTGTCAGGGAACCCTTCTCGCGTCCAAACGACAAGGGCTCTGCCTAAACTACCACAGACTTATATACCTAGAAAACATGACTAAAACTGACTCCCAAATGACTCCGAAAAGGGCTGCTCAATTGTATCATATCAAAAAATCACAAATCAAAATCATCTCAAGCCGAGCTGCCGATGCACGTGGCTTAGATAACCCATCAGCATGTGAGCTCAGTTGAGTAACGAGTTTCACGTCGGCGGATGTTTGCGCCAGGCCCGACTCCCGACTACCCGCCGATTGCCTAATTAAGGCCGCAGGCCCGCAGCACTGATGCACTGTCCATCCAATTGCACATAAATGTTCCTGAACCTAGTTAATCTCTGAGGAACAATAATACAAACCTGATTCGCTGTCACTTCTCTGAGGAAGAGGCTGGAAGAGGGTTGACAATCGGAGCAGGTTATTTATTGCTGTGAATATAAAGGCATTGTCATGCCTGAAAAGATGGGTCCAACCACTGCACAACTCAATTGAGCGACCGTGTAATAGTGTATTCTATCCACCCAACGATGCACTTGACGAGCGCTGCTGCCTGAAAAACCAACCAAGCTCATGCTGATGGGTTATCTAAGCCACGTGCATCGGCAGCTCGGCTTGAGATGATTTTGATTTGTGATTTTTTGATATGATACAATTGAGCAGCCCTTATGAATTTAGTCAATCATAATATGTATTGTCTGATTCTCGGCTGGTTGTCCAATGACTGGGAAAATTGATCGCACTGTTGCCGAGCCGGCTACTATCGTGGGACCGGATATGCAAATGCCGATCCGACCGGTTTAGATATGCAAATGTTCATTTTTCGAGCACTTGCGGTCCTTCGACTGCCCCAGGAAAATCAGGAACCATAGATAAACCATGAAGCATTAGACATGTAAATTTTTGGAGAAATATAGCAAGATATCATCAAATTAAAAATGCAATAGGCCTGAGAAAGAGAGTTGCAAAACCAATACCTTGGTGAGTACCTTGGAATTGACACCGTTTGGGGCTGTTTTTTGGTCAGAATTGTCAAGACATGGTCTTTGAAAGACCCAAGAATTTTTTATTTCAGCAAAAAGCGCTGAGGAAAGGCCCGGGAATCAACATTTGAGCAAGGGCTGCAAAACAGCGTGACAGATGCTGCCGGAATTCAAAGTCCGTCGGCTTGTGGCTCCCTTGTCCCGTGCCTCCATCTTCGCGTCGCGCTCGGTCGCAAACCTCGTTCATTTCACCCACTTCCTCCTTCAGTATTCTTTTTATTTATTGCTTGTATGACTATCCTAACGAGCGCAATAAACGCTGTGCTCTGCCGATGTTCGGCATAATGTCGGAATCTCAAATATGATGTGATTTGCAAAATTTGCAAGTGTGACACTGTGTGACAACATTTGCATATCCTAGTCTCGACGTCTCCAGGCGGCTACAACATTCGAAAAAAATATTTGACTTCATATTCTGTCTTTATTCTGTCTATAGTTCGTGTATCCCAAGTTTTGTGGCCCCAGCTGATGCGGTTCAAGAGTTCTCAGGGTCATTTGCATATCTAGGCCAACGATAGTATGGCACCCTGGGATTTGAACTACGGGAACCGATGATGTGTCATCAGCACAGCTCTGAAGTTTCATCGGCAATGCTGCAATACTTGGTGCTACAGCAGCATGAATGAACATCTAAAAGTCAGGTTTCAAAAGGAGTTGATATTGACAGGCATATTTGGTCCTCAAATAGGGACCTACTCGAGGCCTATTCCGAGGTACTCAGGCCTCGAATAGGCCCGGCCGATAGATCCCCGAATAGATGCCTATGACCACATACTCGGATCTATTCCGAGGTATTCGCACCCATCTATATATAGCCCTGATACGTAGTGATTTTTGGGTCTCTTCAAGGCGCTTAGCGCTCGAATTAGGGTTGGCTCAGTGCTGGTGATGCGCGGAAATCCCTGGTAAGCTTATTTTCTTGTTCAACCTGAGCTCTATTACATTAACAGCATCCCAAATGAACCATTTGCGCTTTCTGTAGTTCTATCGAGGCAGGCGCTGTAGTCACCCTCTGCATGTCTTATTATGCTGCCAATATCATTGTGCTTTTGTCATATCATGTTACTCTCGGTTGTACAGTGGTTTAAAACCTCGCAGCTTGCGGATTGAGCCTAGCCACATAGAACAAGGGACTTGAAAATTTCCGTTTCATGCTTACATCATTGGCGGAGCTTCAAGCTTCCTCAGTGTGCCGTAAGGAGCCGAGAGCCGTGGGACTGATTATTATTCTGATTAATGGCCGATTAATGCGAAAAATCCGGGAGGGGGGTTTCACAGTAGCGATTATTGCCTGATTATCGGCTCGATTATTCGGTCGATTAACACCATTTTACCGCCAAAACCACAATAATCAGCGAATAATTGACAAAATAATCGTGCAATAATCATCTACTGTGAACGACCCTAATGTCGCTTGCAACGGCGGCTGCATTGCTTTTGATGGAAGGCACTCATTCGAGGTAGGGATTAGATAACCGAGTATCAAGACCATGACTGATATTTCTATTTCAAGGTCGTCTCTGGACGCAATGAATGTGTCGTCCTGTTCGAAGGCGACGGTTGCACTGGCGAGGCCTTCAACTTTGGCTCTGAAGTCAGTGGGGAGTGCATCAACGTCAACACCGGTACTCCCATTGGATCCTTCAGCTGCTCCCCCTGTTAAATTTACAAGTGAGTTCAAATGATTGTGCTACTCATCAAGGACCTGACCTCGGATTACAGGTTAAAAAATGTACAATGAGTTTTTCTCCACAAGGTCTTTCTTCTCTTGATAGTAGCGGATGTACGGATAGTATCAAATGAATGTGTTTTCAAAGCCATTTTACCGAACTCATTCTCGGTCATGGGACTATCAGGATGTTGATAATACTCGTTGAACCTGGCAGTTAGATTCCGGTCAGTGGTACTTCGTGAACATGAAAGCCCAATAAAGCCAAAAGAGCTTCCTTTGGTACAGCAAAGCTCGCGGTATAATGGACCATCGTTACGGAACAGCTCTACATATATAAGCGTTTGTATCCGCATGGTTTCCAGCTGACTTGTTCGGATTCTTCTTGCCTCATTGCGAACTTCAGCCACCTTTGAGTTGGAAAACTGCCACTGCCAACTTTGAATCAAAAAGGGACAACTTCGATCTTGGTAATGCGAACTGATCTTGAGATATTACGGAGGCTCATGTCACGGGCATCTGTGACTGGCTAGAGTCCGTTTAACTGCAGCACAGGTAACCTCATCTATATCCACTATGGCATTACCGAGTAAAATGGTTCAAGTCAGTGCTATTTTTGTATGCATTTTTGGTGCAATGTATGAGGACACCGATGTCTAGGATGTTCAGTATGCATATCCTCTGCCTGAGGCATTGATGACTTTTTAATGACGTGGAAACGGAGTCCACACTCGGCCAAAAACTCCAATATGACATGAGACTGCCACATTCACTGTGACATAGTGGATCCATTTCATGATCAAGTCAGGATGCTTCTGATCAAGTTTGTATTTGACCGGGAAGTTGTATCCTAAATTCTCGGATTGTCAACATGGAAGAAAGATGGAATTTCATCGAACCTGGACAAAATTGATTTATGGCACTCGGTTTTGAAAAAAGAGGTCGGGGAGTTGAGGGCGACCTCGCTGATCACCAGCTCTCGAAGCGAAGAAAAAGTGCAATGGAGCAGATGTTTCATCGATGTAGACGGTACTGACGATGTATGAAGCTTTGAGAGTCACAAAGTCGTTTCTGGTGCTGATTCATTATCTGCAGGTTGGAGATGCCGAACAAGGTACACGATTCGAGGTTTGACATTTGTGACAATAGCTACATGACCTCTGAGGAGGTGCAGAATGTCAGACAGGTGTAGCTGAGCATCTGGGATATGGCAAGTCTACAGCCGAGAACAAGGGCAGCGGGGGCGCGAAGAGTGTTCAATGCAGGAAGAAACTGAAAATTGGACTCATCGTCATATCAGAACATTACATTGCACTCGAGTCATGACTTCACCCTTGTCCTTTAACGACAGGTCCAGATTTGTAAGGCGCTACAAGGTGCCTCGATTTGGCTTCAGCATCGTGGTATCTCTTAGAGTGGTAGTATTGAAAGACAGGCCTGTCCAGCGAGCAGAGTTCATCGTCAGCACAGTAAGAAGGCTACTGTGCAATGGTACTGGAATTTTCAGGGATAAGAGAACGTCCATACCATATTGGTTGGACCTGGCAAGCTGAGTTGACACGGTTGAGCGTTCCTCTGCATGTTTGCATCTGAAGTTGTTTTTTACCGGCACAAAGCTGAAGGCCGGATGGTCAGCTTTGGATCAAAAGAAGAAGGAGGACATTGCGGTGGAAGGTCTTCTACTTGCTGCTTGTTTGGCCCCTCCCGAAATGCTTCCTCCATTGTCCGGAGATGACGGTTGCACCATAGACATGGACCGCCTTTCGCTTTATTGGCTGTCAAATCAAATGGCAGGGAATCAACAATACTCTGCACTTGGTGGTTCAAGGGCCACTCACGGTCTGGGTTGAAAGTCTCAGCAATGGCTATCACGCATTCTTATTCCGGACATTTTCACAACTCATCCAGTTGTTCTCCGCTTACAGCGTGGGTACTATAAATAAAATAGCCATCTCATAAACGATCATTTGCTCACATCTCAGAAAGTGGCGACTACAGACCGCCGAAGACCGAAGCAGATACAAAAAGTCATATCGCAGCGTGTGCGGCAATTAGCGCATATCATCAGATAAATCTTATCCAAAAAAATATGCAGAAGTAGGATGAAAATCCTTATCTTATCATATCCTAATCAAAGTGATTGTCGCCGAAAAGTAGCGGATTTATTGAATGGATGGAGTATTGAGCTACTAGTATACTCTGAGCAATCTAATGACTCACTAGAGCTTTTAGGATACGTTTGAGCGCGGATTTGAGGCGCCAAAGTTAAAAATACATTTTTCCATTTGGGCATGGTACATTCATTAATCACCCTGGGATAGTCTGTGTTCACTCGGGGTTTGCGCAGTCCACTCTTCTCCCTGAGTTCCCCGCCGGGTCGAGGGTCCCAACTGAGATGCATACGAGTATGTATCATTTTCAGGGAGGCACTTCCTTACCGCCATATTTTCACCGGAACTCCCCTCCTTAATCCCAAGCTAGAATAACAAAAATTGCGTGACCAGAATCGAGTCTCTGAATTCAGGATTCTTTCTTCTCGATTTCATAGATACTTCGTAGAACATTCATGTTTGTAGCCTGCCACAGCTCGTCAGTGCACTATTACGTGTCCTGATTGCTCGGGAGCGCTTCTATGACTGTGTTCTGCTCACAGCAAAGGATGAAAGGGGCTTCAAAGCTGTACCGATGAACTCTGACAGTTTATCAGTTATGTCAGTCGGCGGATCCATCTTTCATCCAGGTTCTGTCAGAGTCTCAAAATAACTTTGAAAGGATACCAACATGTTCAGCGAATCGTACAATCGATGCAGTTGAGCTCAACATGGCTCGAAGCTTTGGAGGTTTAACTCATACTTTTAGCTAATGGGCGTTGTTTCAACTGAAATGGAGGTACTGGTCTCTGATCACGCACGTAACTGTGAAATGGCAAGGCGAGATGTACTTGCAGAGTATTGAGATTCGAGATACGTACGTACATTCATCTTTGATAGAAAGACTCACTTGTGTCCCGTCGGGATACTAAATTGAGATTTCAAGTGAATCGGCCCTGTTGCACATTCTTACTCGGGGCGATATACAGGGCGCGAGCTGCCCAGACTCAAGAAATCTCTCAGGATCCTCGCAAACGTAGAGCTATTGATGCAAGTGCCGTTGATGTGACAAGGATCAGTTCCATGAATACAATTGCATGTCACTGTTCGTGTAAAGGCCAGCCGGTGCAGGTGATGTTGCCGCTGATCGGGAAGGGTCCGGAGGCGTTTTTTCTCACCGTGTGGGACCGAGGCTAAAACTTGAGACCTGAAAGATCGCATGACCACCTGCCTAAATATATCCCTTGATTTCAGCCTCTCTAGTGAAGATGATCGTGTAATTTGAGATTCGAGGAGGAGGTTGCTACAACGGTATAGAGTTACGCATTGGGCAGCGTTTGTCGTCTTGACATCGCTGTAAGGATCCTAAGACTCGAGCAGTAATTTGAGTGATTTACAAGGCATCATTGCCAAAGACAAGCCTGGCCAAATGTCCGCTTTAACTGCTTGTAGCGAATGTTTCATACTGGCGCTGAATTACGTTGCAGAAGGCTGATGATTAGACAACCGCACATGTGCTATGATACTGCTTTCTTTCCTTCCTTCCGTCCGACTGATTGACAGGTCAGTTCCGTCCTCGAGGGCCGCCTGGCCATACTGGCTTACCATGCAATTGGATGCCCTCCTGCAACTGAACACTCAAGTCCCTACTGAACTTCATCCAAGTACAGGAGTTTTGGTAAAATAAACTCGGGCGCTTGATCTTGAAACGTTTCTCCAAAGAGCGCCCAAATGGCACTCGAAAAATTAGTGAATAGACTACGTACATAAAGTGAGATCACCTGAGTCAGGCTGTTGGCCTAGCCGTTAATTCAATACTCGATGGAGTGGAGTTCAAGTACGTACCTTCATGCAATGTATCCTGGGCACGAGGTCATTTTGAAGTCCTTTAGGGGCTGGCAAAATAATAAGCTCCATCCATCTCGGGCTATTGGAACGGTATATAAGGGAAGGAAATATTGGACAAGTCCCTCAGTCAGACTCTCAACAAGTTCAGACTACAGTACAATGCTTTCCTTCACCAAAGTCTCTGTCCTCGTTGCTGTCTTCTTTGCCGCTCTCGGTGCCAACGCTGACATTATTGCTTGGAGTGGTGATGCATGCAATGGAGCTGAAGGCTTGAACGTCGCTTGCAACGGTGGCTGCATTGCTTTCGATGGAAGGCACTCATTCGAGGTAGGGATCAGATAACAAAGCATCAGGATCATGACTGATATTTCTATTTCAAGGTCGTTTCTGGACGCAATGAATGTGTCGTCCTGTTCGAAGGCGATGGCTGCACCGGGGAGGCCTTCAACTTTGGCTCTGAAGTCAGTGGGGAGTGCATCAACGTCAACACCGGTACTCCCATTGGATCCTTCAGCTGTTCCCCCTGTTAAATGTACAAGTGAGTTCAAATGACCGTGCTACTACTCATCAAGGACCTGACCTCGGATTACAGGTTAAAAAATGTACAACGAGTTCTTCTCCACAAGGTCTTTCTTCTCTTGATAGTAGCGGATGTACGGATAGTATCAATGAATGTGTTTTCAAAGCTATACTTTACCGAACTCATTCTCGGTCATGGGACTGCCAACTTCGATCTTGGTACTTGATGCGAACTGACACAGCGCCGAGCGGATCTATTTCAAGTCGGGGTGCTTCTGGTCAAGGTTGTATTTTGACTGGTCCCAAGTGGTGTTCCGAATTCTCGGATTGTCAACATGGAAGAAAGATGGAAATTCATCAAACCTGGACGAAATTGACCAGTGGGATAGAGGCCAACCATTCCGGTGGCAGATACAAGTCTCCTATTTTTATTCCAGTTTCAATAAATTAGCATAAAACTTTCAAATATCACATTTCACTTGGAAAACAATGAAATAAGCTGATGGCACAAAAAAACATGGAACATCAGACATGACAATATGCCAGCAAATGGGCAGCAACAAAGAAAAGACTGAAAACACAATAAGGGGATCCTCTGGGGAGCTTAGGAAGTTTTGTAAATGAGCTTGAAGAAACTTTAGTACTAGGTCAAACTGGAGTCCTTTATTCAAGCCTGACTGCGTTGTCTTCTGTTAGCACCTTGAGTTTTTTTGGAGGGCATTTTGTCGGATTAAATAATGAAACTACAAGTCTCTATGTATGAAACCAATGGTACACTAGTCTAACATACAGGCCAAATCAGAACAGAAACTTGTCTTGCATGAAATGAAGCATCCGCGAGTCTGAAACCACTTGGAAGAAGGCCAATGATTTTAAGAATGAGAGCATATCCCTGTCAGGCACCTCATCACATGCCCTTCAGCTGAGATGATGAAATTTCGGATTTATCATTGATGGGGGTGGGCAAAGGTCTGGTACAGCCACATGTTTGGTGCTATTTGTTCCAGCTGATTTAAATCAAAAAAGCCTCGAGCCGATTTTTAGCGGCCCCACGGACTCCCACCATCCATTTCAGGCATCCAGCGGTCCTTGTGTGACATTGAGCCAAGATTGTCCTTAGAAAAACCGGAAAATTAAACTCATAATGGTGACTTCAGTAATGAATTGGCTGCAGAAAAAATGAATTGAAACATGTTCTAAGAACAATCTGTAGAGATCCTTGTCCTATCCATTTTTCATCTACTATGTTTGGGCACCGGATGCCCGGATAAGCCTATCTTTCGGCCGCAACAATCAGCATCAAAGGTGGTGTGACATGCCTGTGACAGCTCCCAAATTTGCTGGAATGACTTGCTCAAGTGTCCTCTTCTGCTTCAACATTCATGATAGTTATCATAAATAAAAAACTACTATAAAGTGTGCATTGCGGCAGCCAGAGAGACCTGTGTGAGTCTGATTTTAACATTCTTGAGATGGAGAAGTATCAATATCATCACTTGACCATGTCTACTGAACCAGAATATTGAAATAGTATGCATCTATCATTGAAATATACCACAGGATACCAGATACATAGCCCTGCAGCTCAAACAGACGGCTCGAGGAATTTAAGTGGCTGTGTGCTTAGTCATCTGCCGTTGACCGAACCGCCGTTGCCCACCCCCATTATCAAATGACCAGTCACTGCGGACAATAATTTATGTTGTGAATGATGAACAGTATGTATAAAAATGAAAACAACAATGACTTGGACCTGGTTCCTGTCCTGGACATCATCGCTAAACTTCCCGCTATCGCTATAGGATGCCGTTAATTGTAATAACATCGGAGTTACGAAAGCTCTGGTATCTTTTGGATGAAAATGCGCAAATGGTGCAGCAGATTCCATGAGCATTGAATGGATAACCGTCTGAGAGGAAGCGGTCAGTGTCTAGTCTCAATCCAGACCGTCAGGTATTTTGTTCCCAAAAGGAAATCGTGTCCTGACGGTCTGGGATCCAACCAACGATCAAACTGGGGTTTGGTAGATGACGGACCATCACACCGTGTCACATCGTATCACCGTCGTCTCCCTTCACCATTGTCGCTCGTTTGGATTAATTCTGGGTATTCCTGCCCTGTAAACTCATTATAATCGAATATAAGTAAATCTATTATTTCTCACATTTTCTGCTTTAAAGTGTGTCTTTACTCGTTATTCCTTCTTAATGTCCGATAATCAATTACCACCATGGCAAAATCCTCCAATTCTTCAAAGACGTGATAATCTTGAGATACCAACAACTCCATCTCGACTCTCTTTCCAGGAGAATATTCCCCCTACCCCAGAGACACCCCATGTAGGTCAGCACGGCATTGACTTTCTCATCGTTGCTGCCACGTGGAGGCTCATATGCGAGAATGGCATTTATATCAAATGAAAAGTGGTTTTATTGCAGAAATACAGGAGATGTGACAGATTCCGAGTGACAATGGTGAAGGGAGACGACGGTGATGCAATGTGACATGGTGTGATGGTCCCTCACCTGCCAAACCCTGGTTGGATCGAGGGACAGGACGATTAGGCTAACTCGGAAGAACCTCGGACCTCTTGGCAGTGATGCCGAAGCTCGGATTTTTCCGCGGGACCTTGATTGATAAGCCCGTCCCCGTTAGGGAGCCAGTACCTTGTAGAAGAAATAGACACAAACACAGCAGATTATTATTTCTTTTTGATTTGGTCATCGAAACACGAGGCACAATGAGGCGCTCCCCGTGTTGCAGCGTATCCAGGGGCGTCAGCTCTTTCAACGCATGGTGGATCTATATGGGAAGCCATCTACAGCGCAATAAATCCTCCAATCAGCACAGCGGTATTCCATCGGAGAGTTGCTCGTTGCAATAATCATAGCGCCAAAGATGGTTCCTTTCTGATGCGACTAGAATCATGGATGGTCCAATTCTGAAGGGCTGCAGAATTTTTGGGGAACTTGGTCTTTGCTGCAGGCAATTGCCCAACTTCTTTCCCTGCCATTTCCCATTGATACCTCGACTTTGGGCTGTCTTTGATAGTGGAATTCATTCTCCAAAGCAATGCCAGACCCACGTATGTCCATAGCATCATTGCTCTCTGATCACACCTATGTGGCGCAACTTCCGCAATTTCCATATGTGGCCCCGGCCCCGCCTTTTCACAACTCAGGTCCTATCATCAATTCTATCCAATTTCACGCGACATCTACCCCTTCTTCGACACGTTATAATGTCAAAATCAATAGGCAAACCACTCTTTCCAAACTTTACACCTATGAAGATCCTGCTTCAGCCTATGTCGAGTATCCAGAAACCGGTGCCTTGCAACCTGTCGGCTATCTGTTCCGAATGAGCAATGAAGAAAGCTGGGACAGTCCGGCACTCAACTTTGCTTATTCTTTGGGTGCTCCTTCCGGCCACAGTCAAAAGGAAAAGCAGATCTTTCTTGACATCATGACCGATTCTGACTCAGGCCAACCTGTCCCATGTTTGGAGAATCATTACACCTGTAGGCCATTCATTCCATTTCTTATATCATCAGCTCATAGTCCCTCTTCAGGTCAAGGGGCCAAAGTCTGTCCTCAAACTGACATTGAGAAACTGTGCCAGCCCCACATTATTGCGACTCGTGATGCGGTTTCAAGTCGACTAGCGCAAGACCGTGATGCTCGTCTATTATATGGATCCCCTTCTGCTGATGTCTTTCGCAAGACTCAGAATCTCATAGCCAGTCTTTGTCGCACCGGATGCAGGGCTGCCCGAGCAGAGCAGAATGTTTCAGACTCAAATAGAGTCCTGAATCGGCATCAGACTGCGAACTCCATTCTACTTAACCGTGGCTATCAGGATCTGATTGAGCGATGTGAAGGACAGCTCGAGCTTCAGTATGACAGGGATGATAACCCATATATTGTGTGAGCTATTCGTCTTGAGTCTGATAATTTTATCTGATGCGCCACAATTCCAGATGCCAATATTACCATCCTGAGACCGACCGGGACCACCATATGCATTATTTAGATGGCTCATATGACGCTGATTATCTCGAAGCATACTTCTCCAATGATGAAGTTGAGATGGCTCGTATTGAACAAGCCGCTCAGGTGCTCGGATACGGTCCACTTGTAGATGCACTACTGTCTTAAATGCATCAACTCAGGGAGCCTGCTGTCGTAAGATCATTGAGCGCTTGATGTTGCCGTTTTTCTGACATTTTCCTGTAGCATCTGATCATCGTGATGCTCATGGCCAATTGCTGCAACCGGCGCTCCGACAGCTTGAATGTGCAGTCAAATTTCGCAGCTATCGGTCTCGTTGTCCTTACATCTTGATCATTGTCAAGGGTATACATCCTCATCTAATTCCGCTTCCCATCAAAACTCCACCTAGAGTCAAGACGATCATATTGAATCTTCTGGATAAGCTCGGATCTGAATTGGCAGATCTCACCGCGCGCCGCTTCCTTCGCCACTCTATTGTTCGTGGCTATCTCACAGACAATTTCCCTGGAGAGGTTGCACCAGTACTTAGCGATATCCATGTTTCTTTATCCAACCGTGCACACTTGAACTGGTACATTGAGAGCGCTGCATCCGCCAAGTTTCCATATGGTACTGGCTTACAAGGTATTTATTTCTAGAGTGTTTCAATGTTGAATAATGACTGATCAAAGTCATCTCGGATTTATAGGTGTTAGACATCTCAAGGAGATGAACGACAAAGATCTTCCTGTAGAGAAGCGATACATACGTCGTATCATCTCAGCAGACTCGGACCACCTGATTGGCTCTGATGAAATCATTGTCTGCATGACCGTAGAACCAGCGGTATAGGTTCGAGGAACAAGTGGTGGAATAACCTCGACAAGCTCAGGCACCTCAAACACTGGACAGGAATAAATAAAATATCAGGAATATAGACTCGAAGACTTACCAGTTCGAGGCCAAGGACAGTTGAGGCAATAGTTGCCTGGGCCATCACGGTGGGCATTGAAACCGTCAATGGAGAAATATGCACGGCATACGGGACAAGCTATGATGCTCATAATGACAAGATGAAAAGTATCCAGAGGGACGCCGGCAGAGGAATTGAAGTCGGCGAGAATGGTACCAAGGGTGGTGGCATTGGGAATGGTCGGTTGAGGAAGCCCAGTAGCTTCTGAGTCAGGATGATGAGGCAAAAGGGAATCTGGGGTTTCAGCAAATGATGTCGAGAATGCTGGATGGATCGAGGCATTTTCTGGAGTTTAATTTGAGTCTAATCATCAAAGCTTTGATTTATATATGACTCACTGAGGAAAAGCGGCATGGATTCACGAAGGGATTGGATGATATGCTCATCTGTGAAGAAACAATGAGCAATAAGAAGAGGAAAAGGATTAAAAAGACGAACCAAAGGCCTTGCGACCGTCAAAGTGCTCTGCCGAAACCCGAGCTTTGAAGGGCTCAGGGCTTGGATATCGGTACACCGAGCTTGTTTGAGAGCTAGGTCCAGCGATAGGTCCCGGGCTGCTGGGCGGCGTAACTGCAAAACATGGTCAGCCTTGAACGCAAAACAAAGAAATGATAATTACCGCTCGAACACATCGAGTTTTGGATGGCCATCCGAATATCTTCATCTTCATCGTGCATAAAATCCTCCGGACGGACTTGAAGAGCTCTATTTGGCGGAAGAGGAAACTCGCGGGAACCAGTTTTATGAAGTCTTGGAATGATGGCTATAATGACTGTTCAAAGATGAATTAAAGGCAAAGGAATGGTTTACTCACCGACGTATTCACATTGGTGAGAGGTGGCATGGAAATATCCAACGACATGGTCGTTGATGTCTCGTTTTGATTTTCGCCGTGGTATCATACGACAATATTCTTCAGAGAGGCTGGGGTCGGCGGCATGACCACAAATCGGGTATTCGAGGGTACCGGTCTCATGAGCGCCGAGAATGCGGTCAAAGCCACGATTTTTACTGAAGAGGTGCTCTAGTTGGCGACAATGAAGGTTGAGAAAAAGCAAACGTACCGGTCCCAAGGCACAAAGCCTTCTCCATGCATATAAGTCCCAATGACACCGATCTGGTTGAGGCCGTCAAGTTGGTCTTGGAGCTCACCGCGATGAGCAGCAGACGGGGTGGTAAAGGTCCGAATTAGGTCGGGAGCATTCTGTCGAGATCGAGGAAAGCGAACTGGATTAATGGGAGCAGGGATCGAACGAACATGCCTGGCATTGGAGGAGCTGTTGAATCTACCCATGGGCAATCGATAGCAGTCGACCAGAAATGACCATGGTTAAATAGTCCATTGAATTTGCACTGAGCAAGAGACCTCAATGCAAAGAGTCGTGTTGAGATTCCAACGAAGGGAAGGCTGAGAAGGAGAGCAAAGAAAACTGGTGGTGATGGTTGCCAGCACGTTTCACCACGTGTAAGAAGCGATAAAAATAGAAATAATAGAATAATAAAATAACATCAAGGGGGTCGACCCCCATCACAGCAGCAATACAGCCAAATATCCCGCCTCGACGCAGGCCCAGCCATCACCACGACATCCACACCGACGTATCCTGCCCGATCATCAGCTTCTCTTCCCTGTCCGGACCATCGGGCTTCTCCCGAGTTAGCCTAGACGTCTCCCGCCTCGGTTGGATCGTTGGTTGGATCCCAGACCGTCAGGACATGATTTCCTTTTTGGAAAGAAAATAGGTCTGCATTGAGACTAGTCAGTGTCAAATGCGAAGCAATAATGCCGGCTGTAGCTTGGAATATCCGGGCCGAACATATCCCCTTTGGGCTCCCTGATGATAGGATCCAGAAAATCACTCACTCCCAACAAACGAGTCCCATAAGTGGGGACTCGTAATTTATGGCACTCTGGCGTGTGGTAGTGAATTGCGGATATTTAGCTCTGGGCATAGGCACTACAAACATACCAAGATAATGCCCACACAAAACATTCACGTCAGCTCGGTGTCTTCATGCGTGATATTGAGTCCCGCTAATACGCAGACTCTGAGGCTCACCATATCTTCCCGCTGAAATTCGACCTTGTGCGTTTAAAAAACCAAGGTCAGGACGCCTGCTCTGTTTTGGAGCATGGACACAAAAGAGCATCGGGACGCAACGGCCATGGGGACGGCGCCTCCGACTTTGAGATCACCAAGTTCCAAAAAGCAGATCGCAGCAGAAGGCCGACAGAGGTTAAGTTCGCCTGGCTCCACTAGTGCTGCGGCTGAATACGGAAGCTTCCAATCATTCACGTCGCATCCGCAGGTCAAGAGATTCCGCAGCCTGGCTGCGAGGTCGAACACGTTGTCAACTGTCTAAGCTCATGACTCATCATGCAGGGGGTACAGCCTCTGATTGGCTGCAGCATTCTCAACGTCTGGAAGCACAGCCACGAGCGACGTTCGGCGGCGAGACGTACGGAGAAGGGGTCTACTGCGCCAGGTCGTCCATTTCGCTCCGCGGTCCAGAGCCCGTCACGCTTCCAATCCCTGTAGACAACCGCAGCTGAGAATATTTCGCCGAGGTCATCGGCAGACAAAGTTCACACGGTCGATATCACGTGGGTGTAGCTGGGGCTCTTCGCTATCGTTCTCGGTCTCTCCTGAGTTGCCGTGTGGCGTGAGTGTTACCACCTCGGCTTGCTCGGGCTTGTCGTTCCAAGCGAGATATTATTGCGCGTATCGTCTTCATCACTTCGATCTCTTGTCGTCCTCCTTGTGACTCCTGAGGACGGAGCAGGCGGGGGCATCTCAAAGGGTTCATCCGCCATCGCACGGATAAATGCTCGTGGGTGGATGCTCGGCCCGCTGCCGCTGCCACGTTCTTTTGTTTCCCGCATTGCGCCAACGGTCCCTTGAATCGTCATGCAGCAAAACCTTTCACGGTCGCCGGTAGTGAGCCCATAATGACCATATGATCAATCATACGTCTACTACGCGATCGATCCTGACTAACGATGGGGGGCAGCAATCCTTGGTCTGTCTACGGCAGATTAGTCAGCGCACAGCCACTCAAATTTTGACGAGTGACAGTTTTGTTATGTTCGAGGTCCATGTTGCTTCCAAGTCAACCATGCTACTCTGATATTGTTTTTTCCATTTATCTATTGTATGGGAGCTGCTGTCCATTTGTTTCAGTCAAAAACAAGCGCAGAAGGGATGAAACAACATTTCTCGCGTAATGTCACACATCAGTCACCAGCCAAATTAGCGCAATTTTGTAAACACGATTCCGGCTCAGCATCCTCGCCCATGGTCATATATTATAGACCGAAAGTGACTATATTTGGTGCATCTCGGAAGTGACATTTCGCTTTTTATCATTAAAATTTCACAGGCCGGGTTGAGTGACACAGCGCGGCAGTGACGGCAAAATTGCCATATGTTTTCTGGCCACCTCCGAGATATTAGTCTCAAGTCTTTTTTCGGCCATGGTCCGAGTCCAGATTTGGCCAGGGCTGACCTGAATATTGTCGGCAGGTTTTCATTGTCCTGGCACAGCCACATCAACCAGAGCAAACAAAAAAACGTTTGCGGGGATCCATTGCTGCCCCCCACTAACGATCCTTAGGTGGCAGTCCCGTGTTGGTCCCGTGATGGGTCACAGCAGCGCCCTTCCCGAAATGGTTTTAATGGATCTCGATCGAGCTCTCTGCTCAAAATGGTTCCCTCCGATAGCGATTAGATATCGCTTTTGTGTGTGCCGGGCACTCATCAATAGTTCGACCCTGTCCCAGGTCAGAGATGTTGTTGTGAGTATTCTTTCGTCCGTAGCCTCTGATACAATGGAGGGAACTGTTGTTTTTTTAAATATTTACAGAAGTGGCTGCTAATAACTAGCCAGCAGTCACAATAAATCATTCGCATCCAGCACTGTTAGATGGTACCTGCAACAATCATTTTATGAGCAATAGGAGACAGTTATGAAGGTACTAGTCAGATATATTGGAGGAGACCTTGCTAGGGCTGAAATTAAGTTCTAACCATGTAGATACCATGAGAATGGAATTCATGCGGAAATTTCAGGCAATGAATGAAATCAGAACCACCTCCTATTCTTCATAGCCATGAATCATCGGCTCACTGATGCTATGGTCGTTCGTCAAAACAGACACCGCGGGCAGAGACCGACGCACTCCAATCGGAGTGCGTCACAAGAACTTTTGGGGCACTTCAAAGGCACTTCCCGATCATCACGGCTGCCAACTGTCAGCCAAATGACAGGTCTTATGACATTGATTGTTGGTAATTTGAAATTTAGATTCTGTCATGAATCACATGTTAATGACTCTGACCGCATTCCGTCAAATTGTCAATATACACGAAGGACATATCCCACGAGCGCGTCCATGTTTCTTCATTTCCTCCATGGTAGTCTGCATTTGTTCTAGCTGCAGCACCAAGACAGTCACTGTCAATGGTATACGGCAGCCGGGGGCTGAAGTCAGTTATCACACCCGTGTTGCTCATGAGAAGAAAGCTCAAGTTCCGGTCAATCCTTCTGATCGAGGTGAGCCAGCCAGACGGAAGGAAGAAAAGGCTCAACACAGCAAAAGGCAGGACAATGCTATTAAAGGTAAGCTCTCAGCCTCAGCGAGCTACTTGCTTCTGTGAAGCTGATCTATCAATGCATAGAAATAGCCTTTGCTGCAGAGCTGGTTGTCAAGCTATGCTGCATACTTGTCATCTGGCTGAATCTTAAAGCTGGTATCAGCCGCAATACAGCAAACACCATCCTTCAAGCATTGCAGTTCATTATTACCACCCTTCTCAATATTGTCTCTGCTGCAGTCAATTCTGAGCTTGGCACCAATATCAGTTTTCCAAAAATTGAGATTCCTCGAGATATCCGCTCTGCATATCATCAGTATGGCAATGAGCCCAAGCTAATACGGACAATCTGCTGTCCCACATGCTATACTGTCTACTCGCAACCTGCAGAAATCCCATTGAAGTGCCAATGGAAGGCATCACCTCGATCAGATCCATGTAATACAGACTTGTGGCGAACCCAGAGCTATGGGCATCATTCAAAGCAGGTACCACATACAGTTTTCAATACCCAAGATTTTGGTTCTTGGCTCCAATTTTTTCTATCACGTCGATCCATCGAGGAGGGCTTGGAGTGTACATTCCAGCATACTCCACCTGTCACTGGTGATATGTATGACTTGCGTGACAGTCCAGCATGGCAGAATCTGCATGGCTTTCTCCAAAAACGATATCATCTTGTCTTTGGATTCTATATTGACTGGTTCAATCCTTTCACAAACAAGATAGCAGGTATTTGGACCGCTTGAATGCATTATTGTTTTAATAAACCATTCTGTTCTACAGGAAAAGTTGTGTCTTGTGGCACACTGGTCTTATACTGTTTAAACTTGCCTCCAGAGCTGCGCTACTTGCCAGAGAATGTATTTGTGGTTGGGCTGATTCCCAGTCCATCAATGCCAGATACTACAACAATTACTCATATGCTCAATCCAGTGGTGGACACCATCTTGCAATATGATGCACCTGGAAAACACACCACTACACACTATCATCCAGAGGGTGTTTCTGTTGAAGCTCGGATTGTTCCTCTCATAGCTGATCTGCAAGCTATTCGGAAAGCAGGAGGTTATCTTGCCCCGGCAAATGCCAACTATCTATGCTCCTATTGCACAATTCATAAGGACCAGATTGAAAGTCTTGACTTTGCATCTTGGCCTGACCGTATTCCAGCAGTGGTTCGAGCTCAGGCACAAAGGTGGTATAATGCAGTCACCAAAGCTGACAAACAGAAGCTTGCAACTGCAACGGGAGTTAGATGGACTCCCTTGCACCGCCTTCCCTACTGGAACCCAGTCTGGGACCTTATCCTTGGTTTTATGCACAACTGGCTGGAGGGGGTGCTTGCAAACCATCTGCGCAACTTGTGGAGTATTGGTCCCAACAGGAATGTGGAGACTATTGAGGAAATAACCAAGGATGAGAGTTTTACAGACACAGATGTTTCAGCATCAGCTGATGAGCTGGATGAATTATACAGAGAAGCTCAACAATATGAGTCCTCAATTGCTTCAAACCTTTCATCCTCAACTGCCCGACAAGCTCAGTCATCACGTAATAGCACTCCTATGCCACAAGCAACCCCACCTCCTATGACTCCATATGATGCAGATGATGAGGATGACATTGATATGGACTTCAATGTTGATATTGGATATACTCCATTCAAGTTATCCAAAGACCAGCTCGCTGCAATTCATGCTTGTATACAAGAGGTCTCTCTTCCTACCTGGGTGGGACGTCCACCAACAAACCTTGGTGAAAAAAAGCATGGGTCACTCAAAGCACAAGAACTCCTCATTCTCTTTAGTGCAATCTTTCCTTTGATCATCCCAGAACTGTGGTTTCATGCTGAACCTAGCAATGAAGATTCACAGCAGTTGGATTGCTACTACAATCTCACTGCTGCAACAAATATCATTATCTCTTTCAAAACATCCAGCTCAGAGGCCGAGTCATTCACAGACCACTATGTGAAATATCGCAGATCAATTCAGCAGCTTTTCCCTCATTTTTCATCTTTGCCCAATCACCATATTGCAATGCACAATGAGACTTTCCTGAAGTACTGGGGGCCTTTGCCCTGTCTCAGTGAGTTCCCAGGTGAGCGTATGAATGGACTCATGCAAAAGGTCAAAACAAATAGTCATCTTTGTGAGTGACTGATACACAGATTTAGCAATTTTTCTAATTTCTTCTTTTTTTTAGATGAGATGGATTATACAATGCTGAGACAGGTCACTCGTCGTTGCCGCCTCCTGGCTGTGCTTCATGATAACCAAGGTGGTGACAAGGAGATAACAGAATTTGCAGATATTCTTGAACCTGAACATTCTACAATCCGCCAATCTTTGGCCGGTGAGCTGAGCTCATGGGCAATTGCCCAGTTTCTCAGCAAGTCACCAACTATGTCAGGTCAGGAATATCTGCAGTTGCAGCAATATCTGCATTCTATAGGACTGCCATATCGGATGCACACTGATACACCACATCCTGAATATGCACTTGTTCTTCCACCAACTGCTGCACGACCATTACAAGTTGATGTGAATGGACATACATATAGTTGCAACACTTCACATGTTGGGAATAGTGCAATACAGTTCTATGCCGGTACACCAAGGCAGGAACTCACTGGATCCATTCAATTAATTCTTGAAATTCCATTGGGTGGCTTTCTTCGCACATTCTTTTTTGTGCAACCCCACCAGGGTCTGACAATTGCAGAGCAGCGCCAGACCCCATATCGTCGCTACCCCTGTTTCAGGACTCATATCTTTGAGGCTCACTCAACAAGCGAAGTACTGATAATTGAGCCACAGCATATTATTACTCATCTTACCACCCTTAAGCGACCTGCAGGCACTTATGGTATTCCCAGAGAGCTGTTGGTTGTATGCTGGGGATTGGACCGTGGAAGGAAATAATTTGATTGTCTATCTCTCTTTCGTCTGTCTTTTATAAATTGTTACTTATCATATACTGTCTTATATCTCTGAAATTGTATGCAGTTCAGCTTTGTTGCTGTGTTCTTTTGATCAACCAGTTTGGGCTCTCATCCCAAGAGAAATCCTGTTGGGTATGGCTTTTTTACTCCATTATAGTCATTAATGTTGAAAAGGCTGAGCCCCAGAGGGGTGTCGCAGCTTCAGCATTCAATTTCATTATATGTCACACTTGGTCACACAGAGCTGTGACATCACTAATGCTATCCTGTAGTCTGGGGGCTCTTATTCTAAGAAAAATCCTGTCAGATATAGTCTTTTTACCCTATTAAAGAGTTATCAAGATCAAAAAGTTGAGCCCCAGAGATGTGTCGCAGCTTTCAGCATCTAATTTCATTAGATGTCACACTTGGTCACATGAAGTTGTAACATCACTAATGCTACCCTGTAGCCTGGGGGCTCTTATTCTAAGAAGAATCCTGTCAGATGTAGCCTTTTTACCCTATCACAGAGTTATCAAGATCAAAAAGTTGAGCCCCAGAGATGTGTCGCAGCTTCAGGGTTCAATTGTATGAGCTGTCGGACTTCCAGATCTCATTGAGTCCCATGACCTTATCAAAACCATATGCATGAAACATATACTGAATGAATTAGAAGAGGTATTACTATTAAAATGATAGGCCGGAATCAAGAGAAAGGCAATACTGAAGTGAGAGATAGAATATTACAACCAGAAACTCATTCATCTTCCTCTTCCCATGTTGCCAAACGTTCTAGTTCCTCTGCAGTTGGAAGGTTATACAACGCCAGTTTCGCATTACCGTATTGCTGCATGAAGGCAGGTGTTGACAATCTCCTCCAGGTCTGAATCTGTTCCATAGTGTGACATGACTGGTCCAGCGGCAGAGCAACAGCATTGTGCATATAGTATGCACGCTCACGAAGCGACATGCTGTTGTAGTAGTCCGGAGAAAAGTAATCAATGGGGATTTCTACTGGAAGAGGAGAAGTAGCTGTCTCTGCCAAAGGAGATTGTGGTACGACACGTATACGATCAGTGCTGTACAATATTAGTTAAAGAATCAAGACAAAAGGGTCACATACTGTTGTCCTCTGCGTCTTTGGTGCATCATCCGTTCCCGATAATTCCGGTCCGTGAGTCGAAAAAGATTCGTGACAAGTGGAGATCGTCCACATTTCGCCTTGATGTGATATTGCCCTGTGGCAGCATCAAGCTCATCATCAGAGTGAGCATCGGGTTCAGATGCCAAAAGGACAACTTCAGCTCGATAGCCTTCATCTGAAAGCTGCTGAGATCGCGTTTCCGCAAGCTGTAAGATCTATGAGTATAGGTATAGTACTCAAAGACATACAAACTTACATGTTTGCGCCTTCTGAAAGCATTGTTACGCTCAACTGTCCACTCCACAGCTCCTGGTCTCTTCTCCTCACTCCGAGCCTTCTTTGCTATATTAGAGAATACAAAGTTTTTGTAAAACTTTGTAAGGAGGATATGGTTCTGGGCATAAGATATATCTGCACCGAGGAAAACATAACCGAAGGAAGAAAGAACCTGCTTGAATGTCGAGATAGCAAGTCTTTCATGCAGAACATTGTACAGAGAGTCACTCGCACCGTGAACATCAGGTGCCCATTGCTGAAGACCAGCACGAGCAACTGCAGCAAACATGTCGTAAAGAAATTGGTCGTCGACACGTTTGACATTCTTGGCAATGAATGCTGATCCAAGATGGGCGGCTCGTTTGATGGTTGTGACATGATTCATAACTGCGACTGAAGCTGGCTCAGCCGCATCAATGAGACCGTCGACAAGATCCTGAACACCTTCAGAACCAGTGTTCTTGAATCTTTGATTGAAGGTTCCGATGAGACCAGTGCCAACAATGGTCGGAACTGCCTCTTGCGAGAACAAATTCCAAAGAATGCGAAGATGCAGTTCAAGGGCAGCCTATGATTTTGTTCAAAGGGATACCATGAAAGAATAATCAAAGGACGCACCTTGACCTCCTTTGCCTTCTCTGGAACCTCACTCCTTGTCAAATGAAAGGTCTTCTTTGGCGGCTTTAGGCCAGGATTTAAAGAGGGAGCCTGGCGTGCTTTCTTTGGTGAATGGGAAGAATCTGCACCAGCTTGACTGCCAGAGCGACCGTGTTTGTTTGAAGACATGGAATTGCCAATTGAAGGATGTAAGGAGAAAGATAAAAGACAAGAGATGCAGGGGAAGAGCAAAGAATCAAGTGGAATGAATGAACTGAAAGAGATCGGTGAACAAAGACTTTCTGGAATGAGGCATGTCCGTAATCTGATAGTCATTTTGTTTCAGTCATCCATTCATGGCGTGAGAAGCCACAAAAGCAGCGACGATGATGAAGTGCTGGGCAGGCAAAAAACTAATCACCAAGATTGTCAGCATAAGGGAAATATTATTATTTCACAAAAACAAGGGAGATACCTGCAGAAATGTGTCAGAAAGAGCGTATGCCAAAACAGGGACTGTGACATACATTAAACCAATGAAGGAAGCCCTGTTCATACTCCAGACCAGCACATCTACAGAACTTGTCCAACGTAGGAGCTGAACCAACAAAAAGTAAGGGATGATGGGCGGGCAGAAGGAACAGTGGGTTAGAGTGGGATTCAGAAAATAATATCTGTTTACTCGAGACAGATCTGGTTGTCATGGAAGCACAGCCATGTATGTCATGGGAATGATATACATAGCAAACTTCATATGGTACTTCTTTCCCAGGAACTACCATGGCTCAACAAAAGTGGATGTCACTTCCGTTCATATGGAACATGAATGAAGATACATTACTAAAAAATGAGGTGGCAAAAACACAGATGAATGCTCATCAAATTTGATGGTGACTGAGGAAAGGCACCGGTGTCATGACTAAACGGGCTGTGTCTAATGATCGGAAAGTGCGTCAGATGTGCATCAAAAGTTCTTGTGACGCACTCCAGCTGGAGTGCGTCGGTCTCTGCCCGCGGTGAGAATCTCGAGGCCGATACTGGATGCAGCTCGGAAATATGTCGGATCATTGGGAAGGCCGGCCCGTGGAACTTACGCACGGACCATCAGCAACATTGTGCTCTCGAACGCGAGGAAATTCCACCCAGCCTTAGATACTGCTAGTACAGCATGTAGACATATAAAGCTTTGTTCCTGCCAAATAGCTTTGAATTCTGAGCAGTTTCAGACGAAAGGCTCAAAATGCCGACAAGCATGTAAGAGGGAGTACTGGATGTGACCTAACATACCGAGTATGCTAGATTTATATTCTGTATAATGCCCCTTTTGAAATATAGCCTCGTAAACTGTCTCCTCGGCCAGGTTTGTTGTGCTAGAAAACCATCGCAGCATCCAGAATCATTGGTGCATGTTTTCATCTGTTTTATTTCCAATATTTTGGAGACAATTTCGCGAAATGTGGAATATTGAGCCCGAGAAATATTGGATTGAGCAGTGATGACTCTCGAGAAAAATCGTCGGCGTCCTCAGAGCTCTCGCACTACATTTTAAGTGGATTGTATGAAGATAAGAGAAAAGCTACGCAAACAGGAATCTGTGAGAATATCCGGGCTAGAGCCTGAAAGGCAGTAAACCATACCCTAAATGCAAAACGGTATGTTACACACAGCCAGTATTAACATTCACCCCTTCAAAATTATACAAGTTGGATGGATAGCCAATCTTATGATGGCAGGTATGAGTCCTAGTGGGGGCCTCTTCATAGTCCATCTACACAATGTATTGTCAACACAGTGAATTTATATCAACTACACAAATATGAAGTTGTGAGATCCCTGACCACAAGTGGTCGGAACCCGCTTACATCAAGTCCAATCTGGCTCATTTCACATGTTTAGAGATACAGTGACATTATGGGACTATATTAAGAGTGCAAGTACACTGCAAGTGACGCACAGCCCTGAGGACAGACTGTAAAGGTTTCTGTACTCATCTCAGATAGCTTATTTTCCAGAACAGTATGTGCATTGTTAGCCATACCATTATTGTACCACACCTCCTTGTCCTTTGTTATGATACAAGCTGAAAAACGGATATCATTGACAAAGTAAACAATTCCCCGCATAACAGCAATGTCATCACCTCCACACAAGACTCTGATGGTTTCGTCTTCTCTATAATGGTCAGCACCACCAGAGGCTAATTCCATAGCAATCAGCTTTGGTGTCCAGCTATATGTTTCAGTGACAGGATTCATAATTGGTGACGGAAATGTAAAATATCGGAAGGTGTCTCAGGCCCTGGAGGATGCAGAATTCCCCACCATCATCAAGGCTACAGAGCATTTTAAGGTGGATTATCACACTCTCCGTTGTCAGCACCTTTCTTTGACCAACCCTCACCAAAATGCTCATGCTGACTCACAGCCAGCATTGCTGAGACTGTATATCAGATCATTCAATGTATCTTGTCAATAAAAGTGTACATTTCTCTTCCGTTGGTGACCAGAAGCTTTTGTGCGGTTTTGGCTGTGAGCCGGAGATTCGGCAACCACGCCGATCTCAATTCAGCAACCCGAGGGTTGATATCAGGAGATTCGATGACTAGAGAACTGTTCAGGACCCTGCTTCAATAACGGCAACGAATTCAATATGTCAATAAATTGGTCAACTAAAAAGTCATTAATATTTTCTGTGTCAAGCCCCGGGAGGGATCCCGCTTTTGATCGCTTCAAACGTATGTGTGGATATCCGATCAAAAACAAATTCAGCATATGGGAAGTACAACCTCGTAGAAATCTTCTTGACTGAGGTTAGAGGAATGCTGCATCTTCGGTTCTCCTGTCAAATTTTCTGAGATGGTAACGTGGTAATGTGAAGCCATCGACCGCCACAGCGCCAATCTATCCTCCGGGATGACGGTACTGAATGATATATTGAATAATGTAGTATTCAAGATGAGCGGCGCTTGCTTGCTCCACGAGTCGCTTGCGTGAAGAAGGTATCCAGTCTCACATGTACACTATCCTGGGGTCAGCTCTGCATAACCAATCTGTCGAGAACGGCCAATGGAGATCGTGGCTTCGATTGTGCACCGCCAAGACATTCGGTGAATAATGAGCGCCGATCTGCCAGCATCCGACCCTTGTGTGCTGTGTCGCCAATTGACGGCCTTCATGCCTCCAATTAGACTCCAGGAAGGATGTTCCTACTCAGGCCATTGAAGCTCTGATAGCCTCTACCGAAAACCTCTTAAAAATTCCTTCAGAAAAGTCCAGTTGCAATGGGCATCATATTCCTGTGCCGTAGGTTCACAAGTCATCAGCGCTGGCCTTGCGTCTGAAACACCGGTGTCTATCTCAAATCGACATGAACAAACAATGAGGTCGGCGGTATAAGATCCACAATACCGCCGCCTTTTTTTATTCGTGTTCTTCTTTTTGCTTCGCCTCAGGTCCTACAACATTGTCTCTGAGAATTAACTAATCTGCGTTTTAACCATGAAGCTCTTGTCGATTGCATCTCTCGCTGTTCTTCTCACATTCGTTGTCGCCAGACCGCAGAATGGGTGAGTCAAATTCGTTCTTTTTTTTCATTATATTTGCTGATTTATACCCTTCTTCAGAGACGACACTGGTACCGGTACCGGCCAGACCGGAGATGCCAGCGGTGACCAAGCTGGCGATGGAACTGGTGACCAAACTGAGGATGGGACTGGTGACCAGACCGGTGCTGGTGCTGGTATCAGTGCCAGTAGTGCAGACCAGACTGGAACTGGTTCTGCTGCTCCTAGCGCCTCTGACACGCCGACTGGTATGTTTTCTCACATCTCCTATATTGCAAGCATCACTGACTCAGCTTGACTACAGAGACCGGTTCTGCGGCGTCAGTCTCTATAACTGGAACAGGCTCCGCGTCCGTTACGAGAAAGACCGGAAGTCAGACACTGTCTCAGGCAAAGTCGACGTCCAGTCCAGTGCCAACTCCCAGCGCGCCAGCGACAAAAAATTCTTGCATGACTATGGGCGCTCCCTTGATCATTTCGGGAGGCATGGTCGCAGTTGTCGTGTCCTTCATGTGATCCCCAAACTTTTTATGGCGTATCAGATGCCTAGACCTGAACTGCTACCATACAATACCAGTGGACGATATATTTATCTTCTCAATGAGACAGATTTGAATAAGTATTCAGTGAGGAATTATTGGACGAATTTTATAGCCCTTTTCGGTTATTTTCGGGCTTACTAGTTATGTCCGTGTGGAATCAAGATTGGTTAACACTTATGGAAAGGCGGAGAGTCCTGCCCTCGGTTATCAGATGTCAACCCAAATGCGGACGCAAGGACCCCATAGACCCTTGACAGTGGACACTACCACCGGGGGCAAAGTGATATGGGGTATGTTTGATGCGGTAGAGCTGTAGTTAGCTTGTGGTCAGCTGGTAGTCAGGTAGATTGATGGAATGATCTTGAGATCTGATATTTGCCCCTTTGGAGAACAATGGGCGGGCGTTGAATCTGACTTGGATGCACAATCTTTATTTCCAAGATTCACTACATAGTCTACTCCTTTGTGTGGCCCTATGTATCACTTGTACACATTTAATTGCCACATATACATCATTAATCAGTCCTGGAAGGAGATTTGAGCCAGCAGTCTGTGAATAAAGGTCTGACCATACAGGCACTGTTCTGTGAGCAACCAAAGATCAGATCTAGCCTTTTTAATTGGTTGGACCAGTTTTTGACTAGTATTATATCCTCCAAAAAAAGTCAGACACTGTTTTGAGTGGCTGTTTGTCAGGGCGACAGAAAAAAACAAGGTGGAAGAGGCTTTGGGAGCTTTGATTGAAGGTGTCAAAGAAGTATTTGAGAAGGTTGGTGCCATTGCAG
This sequence comes from Mycena floridula, assembly GCA_029320655.1. Lineage (NCBI taxonomy): Eukaryota > Fungi > Basidiomycota > Agaricomycetes > Agaricales > Mycenaceae > Mycena > Mycena floridula. The sequence goes on along the minus strand of JARIHS010000036.1, from coordinate 30,953 downwards.
CACATAACTTTCTGGTTTTCAAGACCCTAACAACATCATTAGGTTTGAATTGCCATGATCTATCTCATTTACGCCAATTGTACCCCCTCATTCACAGAATTACAGTCTGTACAAACAATCTATAACATACCGAGGTCTCATTTTTAATCAGACTTGATATGGGAATCAAAAGGGCGTCAGTCTGGGCCTGACCCTGTCTTGCACTTCCCAGTCGCACACTTCTTGATTATGACCTACGCCTATCAATACACATGAGAACAATGAGGCACATCATTAGGTACAACCTGACCACAGGTTGAACACAAGCTAACCGCATTGAACTCTACTGCACAGCACTTTGCCCGCGGTGTACTGATGTGACCAACAAATATAGTAATTGGATGTAACATGAATGACCTACACCACGTAGATCATCTGGGTTGAGTTGGTTTTAGCTGAATTACGAGTCCTATTTGGGCTCATTTGTTGGATCAGCGAGATTTAGGTAGGCTGGGAACAGATCACCCAATGGGGAAGTTTGCCTGATGGCTTTCCCACCAGCACGGCAATGTCCGTCAACATGTCTTTCATCTGGCTCTGCACCCAGCAATGCTTTGACGAGCTCTGCAGGAGCTCATCAAAGCCCTGGGTGCACCCCACTAATTGGGGACTCATGTTTGCCACTTGGTGTGTTACGCTGCTACGATCATTTTTCATCTTATCACGGAACCAGAACAGCGGAATGATCAAACGATCAAACACCAGGACGAAAACAGGCGAAATTCATAAATTATGACAGCTTGATGTTTGACATTGACATGACGTGGGAAAACACATGGATAACACAATAAGGCATTGGAAAAATGCACCTTGCAGCATGGAAACATAATTATATTAAAACAGACAATTGTACATGAGTTATTGTATTGAACGGTATAAAAGAACAGTAGTTTACAAGATGTACTTTAGTTTTTTGATTCCTTTGAATTAACACTCTCTTTTCGAAATTGAATCTAACGCTCTTCATACCGAGCGGCCACTTTGCCCTTGCTGGCCTTCGTGTAGTTAAGGATTAGATTAGATTGAGTTTAAGTTGTCACATAATCAAAAAACTACTTCATACCCTCGTACCATTTACTCTTCCTCTTCATCGTCGACCTTGCCTATGAGAGTGATCGCTCCGCTTCGAGTCGGGTTCCGGGACTCATAAAATATACTGGAAATTGGCGTGGCTATCGAACTGCCGATTTGGAGAACACCCTTGGAAAGCGACTAGACATTGTTGAGTTTCCCTCTTATTTTTTTCTTACCTCTATTCCTTCTCTCCTCTACTCTCTACCTCTTCCTCTTTGGACAACTCTACCGTCGCTTGGGAACGTCACACATACCGACATTCCTTTTGAGAGACGTATTTCGCTCTTCCCTTCCAGGACTATCTCACAGTCCTTTCAATTCCCAACGCTTCGCCGACGTTTGTATCGGTTAGCAGCACTGAGACTTCCACTATTGTGAACCGCCCCAATACCCTTAAAGAGTAACGTTGAGTCCGACTCTTGGGTGGGAGCATCAAGGACAGGTTGCAGATCTTTGGAGAAGCACCGTCGCCGGAGTTGCACGAAAGTAGCAGCGGCAATCCGGTTTCACACGCAAAAGAAGTCTTGGAATTCCTTTCCTCTTCATTTTCACCTCTGCATTCTGAGAGACGCTTTTGGGATTCTTGCTTATGTGGAGATCTTGTAACGTTACAACACAAGAACTCCATTTTTGCTTAGAATCTGAGTGGCTGCTCAATAAACTCAGCTCCCTGCCTGGAGGTTTCAAAACCAGGTCATCACAGTCCAAGAGCACCAGACTTTAAACTTCTTCATCACATCTTCTGGAAGTAGCTTTGGGCTATTTCTTCTCGCAAACACACCACATTCAACACCGCTGCTATCACCACTGTCGGAACATACCGCCGACACCATATTTCATTCCCCGCCTCTGATTCCCAAAATGGATCAGGATCAACCACCCGTCGGTCCCAGTAACCCGCCTTTCAGCATGGCCGATGCCATGGCCGTGATTGGCGAACTTCGGCAAAAGGTAACTGACATGGAGCAATGTCTAACACAGACGGCTGCACCGCCACCAATCCCTGCGCCAGCTCAGGCGACAGTGAGCAGATCACGAGTATCCCTTGCAAAAGAGCCGCCGCTCTTTAACGGCGATAAGACGAAATGGGAGAACTTCTCCCGATGCCTGGTCACCTACATGGTGGCCTATCATGATGAATTTCCAGACAATAGGTCCCGGATCTTTTACACGCTGTCTCTCCTAAGAACGGAGGACGGCTCAGACTGTTCAGCTTCGGATTGGGCCCGGAGCTGGAAAAACAATCATGTTGTTGGCTATCGATATGTCGACATCGTAACTTACAGTGACTTCTTAAAGGAGTTAAAGACGGCATTTGAGGATTGGGCTGTGGTTGAAGTGGCCCAGCAAAAACTCAATGCGGTCAGACAGGGCCAGCATGAGGCCATTGGTGACTTTGTCACCAGATTCGAACTATTAGCTGAAAAAGCTGGCTACAGTCCCTATGCTATGGATCAGCAATGGGACAGATATCTCATCAGCCTTTTGGCTGGCTCAGTTCACAGGTCCATTGTGAACCAACTTTACCTTGGAGGGAGCGACATTCCCACCGAGTACACCGATTACCGTAATCGGTTAATCAAAATCGACGGTAACAATCAGGTCAGGAAGGCCATGACTTCTGGCCAGAATCCATTCTGGAAGCCCGCTGGGGCTCAAAAAACAGGGAACCAGGCAAGTTCTAAAGCTGTCAGTACAGGATTGTCAGGGCCGTCAGGGACAGCTCCAAACCTGAACAGAACAGCGCCCGCCCCAATGGATGTTGATCGATCGAAGACAAAGGGGGAACCCTTCCTTTGTTACAATTGTAACAAGGAGGGACACATGTCCCGAAATTGTCCGGAGCCCAAGCGGCCGAGGAAGTTTATTGCCTGAGCCATCTTGGCTCAGATTAAGGAGCTTCCGGCAGATGATGCCGAGCTCCAGACGCTCGTCGAGGAACTCCGAGCAAAGGGTTTTTAAAGTGGTCGCCTCCTCTAGCCAAGGAGCCCACGACCAGTTCATATTTCTCCGGGTCCTCTTCCCCTGTGAAGAATTCTTATACTGTGTTGGGAACCCTCGAGGCCGAGCCTGAGGAATTTGTAAATAAATATGACACTTCTTTACGACAGAACATTGTAAACTTTCTTGCTAAGTCCTCTGAGGAGGCAAAAAATCGAGTTATATTATTAAAACGAAAACACGATATTAAGGAAAAGAATCGATGCACCAATGCAAAAAACGAAGAGTGGGGTGCATTCAAGAAATTATTTAAAAAGGCTCGGGGAGAAGAAACCTCATCAACAAAGACTGAAAAGGGCAGCTCTGCTGCGGAGGCTCAATCCGGAAAGCCGGAGGAAGCGCCTAAGGTGTCTCGTACACCCGACAACATAAAACGTCGGGAAAGTGCGGAAAAGCAGGGAAAGCCACAACCCAGTAAACTGGCATCGGAACTTCGTGAATTACAGAAACAGCGAAGAGTCAGACATGAGATGTCAGTTCAAATTAAACTCACTGCCCTGGACACCGGAAAGACTCGTGCCGTGAAAGCGCTCATGGATAGTGGTTGTTCAATCACTTGCATCGACCGTGTGTATGCTAAGGCAGAGCAATTTGAGATGCATGAACTCAGCGCACCTATTCTGGCACGAAATGCTGACAGATCTGAGAACGCTGGCGGGCGTATTTCTCATTACGTTGACTTACGCATGGCCGTCGGGGCACATGAGGAGAAACGACGCTTCCTTGTCACAAATCTAGGGAAAGCACGTATATTCATAGGCTATGATTGGCTAAATGAACATAACCCTGAGATCGATTGGCGACATGAAAAAATTAAATTCAGTCGCTGCCCTGATACATGTGGCATGAAGGGACACGAGTTCACCAGGATGGGAGAAGACGCACCACCTGAAGAAGGGGAATCTATTCTCCTTGTTGATTTCGGAGAAGCCATTGATCTTCGACTCAAATCTACGTCCGCTCAACGGATGGCCGAAGAGGCCGAATCGAGCAAAAAATGCATGACTGAGGACAAGATCCCTGAACAATATCGGGATTACGTTAAAGTTTTTGCAAAAGAATCTTTTGATTCACTTCCAGAGAAACGGCCATGGGATCACGCAATTGAGTTAAAGCCGGGGGCTAAATCTGTAGATTGCAAAGTGTATCCGTTGTCTTTAATCGAACAGGAAAAGTTAAAAGAATTCCTGGAAGAGAACTTGTCAAGTGGACGAATCCGACCATCAAAATCACCAATGGCATCTGCGTTCTTCTTCGTTAAGAAAAAAGACGGATCCCTGCGCCCAGTACAAGATTACTGGAAGTTGAATGAGATGACGATTAAAAATCGTTATCCACTGCCCCTTATCTCCAAACTAGTTAACAAGCTTCGAGGGGCCAAGATTTTTACAAAGCTTGACGTCCGATGGGGTTACAATAACATACGGATCAAGGAAGGTGATGAATGGAAGGCAGCATTCAGAACCAACCGAGGTCTATTTGAACCCCTAGTCATGTTTTTCAGGCTGACCAATTCGCTGGCCACGTTCCAGACAATGATGAACGATATACTCAGAGATCTAATCGATGAGGGACACATCATTGTTTATCTGGACGATATTTTGATATTCACGGATTCTATTGAAGAACATCGTCGAGTAGTAAAACAAGTGTTGGACGTATTACAGAACCACAAGTTATATCTCAAACCCGAAAAATGCGAGTTTGAACGCATTGAGATAGAATACTTAGGAGTCCTAATCTTGCACAACTCGATGAAGATGGATCCAGTCAAAATTAAAGGTGTTATGGAATGGCCTGAACCCAGGACTGTGAAACAAGTCCAAGCATTTTTGGGCTTTGCGAATTTTTACCGTAGATTCGTATGCAGGTACAGCGAGGTGGCAAAACCACTGACGCAACTTACAGGAAAAACCGGATGGACATGGGGCGAAGAGCAACGTGTAGCTTTCCAGAAAATAAAAGATCGAATCGCTGAAGATGCTGTGCTCACACTTCCGAACGATCATGGAAAGTACCGACTTGAAGCCGATGCATCCGAGGGAGCAACCGGAGCTGTATTAAGTCAGCTACAAGAAGGCCTATGGCGACCAGTTGCTTTTATGTCTCACGGCCTGACAGAAACAGAGCGGAATTACGAGATCTATGACAAAGAGATGCTCGCAATAATGCTCGCTCTTGACGAATGGAGGGCACTGCTTATGGGCGCCAACGAAACCTTTGAAGTATTTACGGATCACCAAAACCTACAATACTTCAAGAAGCCTCAGAAGCTCAACCGCCATCAAGCACGTTGGGTAACGGAGTTGTCACAGTATGACTTCACTCTTTCACATTGACCTGGAGCGCTTAATAGAAAAGCAGACCTGCTATCTAGACACGCTGATCATGATCAAGGAAAAGATGACAACAAGGACGTCACACTCCTAAAACCGGAATACTTCCGAGCTACGGAGTTTGAAATTGAGGGAATTGATAAAGACCTAATCGGTCAAATTGAATCTGTCACATCTATCGACACCTCGGTTAAGCTGGCACTTGAAAAATCCCTACCGGGTTGGAAGAGAGAAGGCAATCTGATCTTCTATCGGGAATGCATTTACATACCGAGAGACGAAGAACTACGAGAGCGCATCATTAAGCTCCATCACGACACTCCACTTACAGGACACCCAGGAGAGACAAGTACACAAGAGAAGATCAAAAGAAACTTCTTTTGGCCCTAATTGGGAAACCAAGTATGGGAGTACGTCCGCACATGTGAAGACTGTCAGCGAACACGAGTCAAACGATCAAGACAAGGGATGCTTAACCCTCATAAAATAGCTAAGGAGCCTTGGGAGGAGGTGTCAATGGACCTTATCGGTCCCCTTCCGGAGAGCAATGGCTTTGATGCCATTCAAGTTTGGGTGGACACATTTTCAAAAATGATCCATGTGGAACCCACAAACATGGAAGTAACAAGTGAGGGAATCGCACGCCTAACATGTGACTGTGTCATTCAACATCATGGTATTCCTCGAAAGATAATTCCGGATCGCGATCCTCATTATGTATCCAAGTTCATGTGAGAGCTTAACAAGCTCCTCGGGATAGAAATGAACCCGAGTACAGCATATCGCCCACAGACAGATGGCCAAACAGAACGGACAAATCAGGAGATAGAACAATATCTCCGATTATATGTCAATTTTCATCAGTCAGATTGGGCCGAATGGCTAGCGCTGGCAGAATTTAGTCACAATGACAAAATAAGCGCTTCAACAAAAGTGACGCCATTCTTTGTGAACACAGGACGACATCCATGGAAGGGTCACGAGGGAAAGTCAGACAAACGAAACGAGTCTGCTCAGGAGTTTGCCGACCGAATGAGAAAGATTTGGGAAGAGATGTCAATGGCACTTGAAAAAGCGCAGGCTAAAATGAAACGAAACTATGATAAACATCGAAAGCCTGCGCCGGAGTTCAAAGCCAGAGACAAAGTCTATGTAGAAGCCACGAACCTTGACACAGGTCGGCCTTCTCGGAAACTCTCAGACAAGCGTCTTGGCCCCTACGAGATAGTAGATAAAGTGGGCCCTTCGAGCTATAAGGTTCTGCTTCCGGGTAATACTCGGAAGTATAACGTATTTAATGAAGCGTTGCTTACGCCATACCATGAGCCTCCCGCTCACAGAAGGGACGAATGACCACCGCCAGAAATTATTGATGATGCAGAGGAACATGAGGTTGAGTCTATTCTAGACTCCCGACGACGTGGTAAGGGATATCAATTCCTTATCAAATGGAAAGGCTACCCGACATCTGAAAACACATGGGAACCAGAGCGTAATCTCACAAACGCATCGGAGTTATTATCGGAGTACAAACGAGACAACAACATTCCTACCAGAGTCATTCATTTTCATGTCTCACCTCCAATTTTACCTGCTGGAAGTTGGGACGAAGACCTCAAACACTTTGTACACAAGCAAGAGGCAATGCCATACCACCGTCGACACCTCTTTAATCCATCAACTGGTGTATTCGATTGTATTTATGGTCATGATCTAGACAAGAAACGCAGAACAGAACTCTTCCTAGCTGACGAGGATGTCAGCCCTTAAAGGGGGGGTAATGTTATGCTGTTACGATCATTTTTCACCTTATCACGGAACCGGAACAGCGGAATGATCAAACGATCAAACACCAGGACGAAAACAGGCGAAATTCATAAATTATGACAGCTTGATGTTTGATATTGACATGACGTGGGAAAACACATGGATAACACAATAAGGCATTGGAAAAATGCACCTTGCAGCATGGAAACAGAATTATATTAAAACAGACAATTGTACATGAGTTATTGTATTGAACGGTATAAAGAACAGTAGTTTACAAGATGTACTTTAGTTTTTTGATTCCTTTGAATTAACACTCTCTTTTCGAAATCGAATCTAATGCTCTTCATACCGAGCGGCCACTTTGCCCTTGCTGGCCTTTGTGTGGTTAAGGATTAGATTAGATTGAGTTTAAGTTGTCACATGGTGGCCTCTAATCCACTGGTCCCGATATTCTGTTTCCCAGGCTAGACATACTGACTGGGCCGCTGGAATGAGTGATCTTGTTGTTTTCGACCAACATGACAAGTGGAAACAGTTCAGACTTGCTTTGCACATTGAACTTGATCCTTTTGCCAGTTTTATCAAGTGGCTACAAATTTGGTGGAGTAATTCAAATCCTTGACTCATTTTATTGAAGATGTTGAACAGCATGGATGTAAGTTTCAGAGCCTTGATATACTGTGGTACTGAATCAATCTCTAGACATGTTGCTGGTTAGCTAAAGTGATCTTGGGTCTGAAAACTATGGGATTGCAAAGGGGCAAAACCATGCTTCGCCAGCTTCATGACCCTAGCCTTGTCGGAACACTCCAACATTGCTGGAAGCATGAGAAGAAGAATGTGATCCCATAGATTGCTGGGGACCAGCTTTGTCGCCGATGGACGCCAGGGTATGAGACTCTGATTAGAGCTCTCCACGATTTAAAACCCCCGAATATTCCCACTCCTATTCATGGGTTTCTCACTACTTAAAAGTCATATTCCCACTCCTCAGATATTCGTGAGAAAAAGAATCCTATTCACGAGTTGCCTAAACTCGCAAATAGCAAATACCTGCCAAATACCTATGAATCCATGAATATTCTTAAATAACCGTACAAATAATTGAAGATATCCGCGAATACATGAGACAAATTATAAACTAGGAAGACCCATTGCCCGAATCCGAGACCCAGTCGAGAAGCGTCAGCATGTCGTCGTCGCTGTCTGAGTCCAGCTGGACTGGCCCGGGAGCACAAGCCTTAAGAAAATTAATTGTTCATGCTGGCACTCTGATCTTGTCATGGTCGACGATACCAGGATTTGTCGATGAGGCTGCATGCATTAAATCATTCAACAGCAAGAAGAAGCGCCCAAACAATAGTGCTAAAGCCAAGAGCTCTGAAGATGATGAGTCTGTGACTGATTCAACTAGACTTATCGAAGTAGATTGACTTAGTAAAATTGTGTTATAATCTGTTATTGTACAAATATTTTCTTCAAGTATTCCCACAAATATTTGTACAAATATCTCTTTATATATTTGTAGTTTTAGAAAACATCAGGACTTCACATTCCCATTTGCACGAATTTAGAGGTGGGGCTGACTTGTATTCGTGAATAGCAAAAATCCGCGGATTTCTCACGGTCCATTTGGGGAAATATTCACGAGTTTCAGTGAATCGTGGAGTCCTCTAACTCTGATTGATTCTGCCATTCATCATGACTAGTATGACCCCAGCATTCGCTGACACAATTATGTTCTCTTAACTGTGAAATGCTGTCCAAGCCTCAACTTTCTTCTAGTCTTGTGTTTCACTGGGCATTCATTCCTTGGTTACAAGCTGAGCTGGATGCATACAGGGGCTGCATAAACTTCACTGCCAAAAGAGCTGACCAAAACAAAGTTCTACCACATGGTGTACCTGCACATATGTATGAGGAACCCGAAGCCTATGAATGTCTTGACTTCAAGGTCAGATATTGTTTATAGATACATTCTACTACTGATTTTAGATGCCATACAGATTACACTTGATCCTGCTATATCTGTACAGTCAAAGGGAGGCTTGCACCAGCCGATCACCCTGGACCCATTCTTGAGCTTGTTCCTCCATCATTCCACAACTACTGCTTCAAATTCTACCAGGGCTTGCGCTCATGTGAGGCGGCGATTGGACTCCACCCTCTCCTTCAGACCTGGACATTTTTCAAAGTTTCGTGACCATGTGATGTATTAGTAATCATGATTATATTTTGTTCTGAACTCTCACTTGCCTGAGCGCGACTCTCTGTCAGTCGTTTGTGATGGCTGGGCACCCATACTCTGCCTCAATTCTCCTTGTCAGAGAGACCCCATTAAGGTTACAGGCCGTACAGTCTTTACAAGATATATTCAATTACTACTTGATGCAATCTCTTCAACTCTATGGGATTATTCGACAATTGCTTTACAGGTCACCCACTATCACTAAAGACAACGTTTGGGATGTGGATCTGTTCATTTTGGATAGTTTCTGTCATCTGGATGATCATGCGGTAGATCCTTTCACTCCAGAGTGAGATGCCAGCTACACCACAAAATGGGTGATTCCCCTTGCATGGCCTTGCATGGGCCTTGCAAGCTACCCAAGGCTGGCCATGAGGACCAATGGGATGATGTTGCCCTGCCTCTAATCTCAGATCAAGAGTTACCACAAGCCATAGGTCACTATCACTATCGAGGTGGGGTGAATGGTGGATTGGGACCATCTGATGACAATACAGGATGGTCCAAATGTTGCCGCCCAGTTCTCCGATGATGAGGACTCAGCACCGAGAGGGACGTATGAGCGCGAGCTTGATCTCACGGATCCAGACCCTTTTGACTGGTGACCAAAGCATATTACTTCGTTGACACTATATTACTTTTGATGGAAAGACGGTCCCCGGGGTCTCACACGTCCAAAAGCGGTAACACGTACTCGGCTAGCTGTTTAGCGAGGGCAGGACTCTCCAGCTTTTCATAAACACTGGGTTAACTCAACACTTGAGGGACTTCCTAAGGTTTTCTGAGCTCATTTGAGAGCTCGGTGATCCTTTTACCCTGATAAAGCCATTTGAACAGATTGAACAGATTTTCATCAATAAAACAGAACTCACAGTCTACAGGCAAGGTAAAGGGTGAGCATTGGTTGAGATATACATTAAATATGTTCAGAGATAAGACAGTGAGCATATGGTGCCTGATATCACTATTCCAGTGTACTATTTGTAGAAAATTTTGGGGGCCTGCAGCGCGCATTCATTGACAAGTTGAATGATACAAGCTCACATTGACTGGGAGGAAGGAAGGCGGGACAATGTCATAGTTCAGGACAAGAATGCTTAATCACATGGTACAAAAGTCCGATCTAATATACCGTTTCCATTGAGTCCTGTGTCACATTCCTGGGAATGACCTATATTGTCCAACAAGTCATTGGAGTAAACTAAATGTCCCACACAGTGAGACTTGTTGAAGGGGAATCAGACCTTTGTCATGCAGGCGTGCTGGATGAAATTGTGTACATTACAACCTGTAGTGACCCCACATTTCATTATTCACAGTCAAATCTGGCCATTAAATGGCTAGAGAGCCAACTGTTGTGACATTTATCAGCTATATGCTGTTCACATTCCATCTCTTCTGCGGATTTAGAGGTGCCGAGCCCTAAATTCAGCACTGGGGCAATAAATTAAGAATATGGATAGAATCATGCTATGACCATGAGAAATCAGGTCAAGAAACATTCAGCGAGTCCTGAGAGCTGACCATATGTACTCTGAGCCATCATCACATCGAGTCAACAGACAGAAAATGTAGCGCGACAAGCCCATGGGAAGAAGTTCCGCAAAAGGGAAGATATCACATGATGTTGGTAACCACAGGCATGACTAATGAGCCTATTTTCGAGGGCTAGATGGCTGGTTCGGACAAAAATTGACCTCTGACAGGGGCTAGAGCCGAGTTCAGGCAAACAATGGAGCAAAATGGCACATTTTGGTTTGGACAAAAATTCCAAATATTTGCGATTTTACACAGCCTGGGCCCAAAAAAAACGAACTGGCGTAATACTAGTGACATCATAGAATCGGTAATTAACTAAATCAACCACCTTGTCATTTAAACTTATACCACTCAGACATGCAACTGAAATGGCCTACTCAAAAATGAGGAGAAGGTGCAGATTTATATTGTGTCCTCGGAAGCCAGTCCCTTGAATCTTTACAGCAAGGAAAAGGTTGTCCGGATCAGCTTTTTTTTCTGAAGACAATAAATTCCAAAAACGGTAAGCGAGGTTTAGCGAGGATGCGTGAGTCCCAGTCCAGCATTGGTCCGAGAGCCAAGTACTGTCCCTTGTGGTGAGTTGGTCTCCTGAGAGCAAAGTGCAGCTCTTCTACTTCACTGAAAATCTCCTGGGACTAACTTCGGAAGGTAAAAGGGTCCCAGGCATGACTGAGATGTCAGTATCTTGTTGTCGCCGGTTTGGCTACCCCGTTGGGAATTTTTATTTATTTTACAGCTATTTTCAGAACGATAGAGGATTTTCATAAGTGCCAGAGCTAATTTCTTCTGCTTGTAGATGTTGACGCTCCATCAAGTTTCCTGGCCAGAGTCGAGTCTCGAGATGCCAACAATGATGAGTGAGCAGGATGAGTCATTGCCCAATGCCCAATGGAGCATTCAGGTCCTAGGTGTGAGTCCAATTTTGGGACAAAGGCTGTGGGAAACGATCGGGGAATGCGTTCTTTTGACGCACTCCAATGATCTGATTGAACAGCGTCTTTCGGGACGCTCCACTAAGCAATGTGCAGGCTTCAAAGTGATTGTCGCCGAAAAGTAGCGGATTTATTGAATGGATGGAGTATTGAGCTACTAGTATACTCTGAGCAATCTAATGACTCACTAGATCTTTTAGGATACGTTTGAGCGCGGATTCGGGGCGCCAAAGTTAAAAATACATTTTTCCATTTGGGCATGGTACATTCATTGATCACCCCGGGATAGTCCATATTCACTCGGGGTTTGCGCAGTCCACTCCTCTCCCTGAGTTCCCCGCCGGCTCAAGGGTCCGAATTGAGATGCATACGAGTATGTGTTTTCAGGGAGGCACTTCCTTACCGCCATATTTCCACCGGAACTCCCCTCCTTAATCCCAAGCTAGAATAACAAAAATAGCGTGACCAGAATCGAGTTTCTGAATTCAGGATTCTTTCTTCTCGATTTCATAGATACTTCGTGGAACATTCATGTTTGTAACCTTCCACAGCTCGTCGGTATACTATTACGTGTTCTGATTGCTCGGGAGCGCTGCTATGACTGTGTTTTGCTCACAGCAAAGAATGAAAGCGGCTTCAAAGCTGTACCGATGAACTCTGACAGTTTATCAGTTATGTCAGCCGGCGGATCCATCTTTCATCCAGGTTCTGTCAGAGTCTCAAAATCACTTTGAAAGGATACCCAACATGTTCAGCGGATCGTACAATCAGTGCAGTTGAGCTCAACATAGCTTGAAGCTTTGGAGGTATAACTCATACTTTAAGCTAATGGGCATTGTTTCAACTGAAATAGAAGTACTGGTCTCTGATCAGGCACGTAACATAAAATGGCAAGGCGAGATTTACTTGCAGAGTATTGAGATTCGAGATACGTACGTACGTACATTCATCTCTGATAGAAAGACTCACTTGTGTTCCGTCGGGATACTAAATTGAGATTTCAAGTGAATCGGCCCTGTTGCACATTCTTTCGAGAAGTAATATACAGGGCGCGAGCTGCCCAGACTCAACAAGTCTCTCAGGATCCTCGCAAACGTCGAGCTATTGATGCAAGTGCCGTTGATGTGACAAGGATCAGTTCAATAAATACAATTGCATGTCACTGTTCGTGTAAAGGCCAGCCGGTGCAGGTGGTGTTGCCGTGGTCTGATCGGGAAGGGATCAGAGGCGTTTTTTCTCACCGTGTGGGACCGAAGCTAAAAAGTCGAGACCTGAAAGATCGCATGACCATATGCCTAAATATATCCCTTGATTTCAGCCCCTCTACTGAATTGATGATCGTGTAATTTAAGATTCGAGGAGGAGGTTGCTACAACTGTACAGAATGCATCGGATGGCGTTTGTCGTCTTGACATCGCTGTAAGGATCCTAAGACTCGAGCAGTGATTTCAGTGATTTACCAGGCATCATTGCCAAAATTAAGTCGGGCCAAATGTCCGCTTGAACTGCTTGTTTCATACTGGCGCTGAATTACGTTGCAGAAGGCTGATGATTTGACAACCCCACATGTGTTATGATACTGCTTTCTTTTCTTCCTTCCTTCCTTCTGACCGATTGACAGGTCAATTCCGTCCTCGAGAGCCACCTGGCTATACTGGCTTACCATGCAATTGGATGCCCTCCTGCAACTGAACCTACGAGTCCCTATTCAGCTTCATCCCGCTACAAAATGAACTCCGGTAAAAAAATTCTCACATCCGAGAATACTATTTTTAACGCACGTTTAGCGCGCGCCCAAATGGCACTCGAAAAATTAGTGAGATCACCTGAGTCAGGCTGTTGGCCTAGCCTTTAATTCAATAGTCGATGGAGTGGAGTTCAAGTACGTACCTTCATATAATACATCCTGGGCACGAGGTCATTTTGAAGTCCTTTAGTAGCCGACAATATAATAAGCTCCATCCATCTCGGGCTGTTGGAACGCTATATAAGGAAGGAAAATATTGGACAAGTCCCTCAGTCAGACTCTCAACAAGTTCAGACTACAGTACAATGCTTTCCTTCACCAAAGTCTCTGTCCTCGTTGCCGTCTTCCTTGCCGCTCTCGGTGCCAACGCTGACATTATCGCTTGGAGTGGTGATGCATGCAATGGAGCTGAAGGCTTGAACGTCGCTTGCAATGGCGGCTGCATTGCTTTCGATGGAAGGCACTCATTCGAGGTAGGGATCAGATAACCAAGGATCAGGACCATGACTGATATTTCTATTTGAAGGTCGTCTCTGGACGCAATGAATGTGTCGTCCTGTTCGAAGGCGACGGCTGCACTGGCGAGGCCTTCAACTTTGGCTCTGAAGTCAGTGGGGAGTGCATCAACGTCAACACCGGTACTCCCATTGGATCCTTCAGCTGTTCCCCCTGTTAAATGTACAAGTGAGTTCAAATGACCGTGCTACTCATCACGGACCTGACCTCAGATTACAGGTTAAAAAATGTACAACGAGTTTTTCTCCACAAGGTCTTTCTGTCTTGATAGTAGCGGATGTACGGATAGTATCAAATGAATGTGTTTTCAAAGCTATATTTTACCGAACTCATTCTCGGTCATGGGACTATCTGTCAACTTTGAATCACAAGTCCGAACTTGGATGTGTCCTTTTTTTCCAAATTCAAAATGGACACGTTCAACTTCACATCGAGTCGGGCCAACTTTGATCCTGGTAGTTGATGCGAACTGATCTCGAGATCTCATCGAGGCTCATGTCATGGGCGTCTGTCACAGAACCTGGACGAAATTGATTTATGGCACTCTGGTACGGCCACAAGTATCCAACCAATCATATGAGCAGTGGTGGAATTATCTGCGTGTGGTGGTATGTTTGTAGTGCCTATTCCCAAGCTAAATATGGAATAGGCACTACAAACATACCAAGATATAGTCCTGTTGTTGCCACGCTCGAAAACAGCAGTAAAACAATGTTCCATAATATCCGAGTTTGAATTAGCTGCTCCTCGTCTTCTGGGCTATCGAGTGCCTTCTCGCAATTTTAGGGCATAGAACAATGTATTATGTACTAAAGCATATTATAGTCAAATATTATCTAGGATTATATACAAGTACATATCGGGAAGTCGGACGCGTTAATGTTTCGCTAATTCCCGAGTAGTTACCGCTATCCCTCCAATTCAAGTGACACATTTTGTGATAGAAAGGACATCAAACTTCATTTCTGCAAAAAGAATGGGGTCAAATTATCAATTACTGAGCTTTCTGCGCCGGATAAACGCCAATCGGTCGAAAACCCCGATTTGGCACAGTAACCGGACACCATCAAATAATGACCGCATCAACGTTGAACTTGCTTCTTCCCTCCATCTTTCGACACGTACAGTCCCCCAGTCCTGTAAACATGCCCAAGCAAGCTGGTAGTTGTGGCCAACAACATTGTAAAGCAGAAGTCAGCTCAGTGTTTCGAGGCTTTTGGCAGGTGAAAGTTATCGGGATGCCGAGCAGCATTCTGGGATTCCTACATCCACTCTAGAGGGTCGAATGAAGGGTGTGGCGTCTCGTAGGAAAGCCCATGGAAGCCAACAAACTCTCTACCCTGCTGAAGAAGCCGCACTCTTAGAACTTTTGCGGGAAATGGCACAATGGGGTCTCCATCTCCGGGTTACTCAAATCAAAACTCGAGCCCTTTGCATTCTCCGTGAACGACAATCATCTCCGTCACTTGGAAAGAAGTAGATGAACAAGTTCCTTGCCAGACATCCCGACGCACGAAGTGCGCTGAGCCATCGGAAAGATGTTGCTCGCGCGAAAGCTGAACGTGATCCGGTACGACTTCTGACGCTGATGAGCTCCCTCAAGAGGTATTTGTCTCATTTGATGGACAGCCACCCCAAATTGGTGAGGAATCGGAGGAGTCTGACAAGGAAAATGTTGGAAAGGGCTCAAGGAAGCGTAAATCAGACACGGAATTGGACAAAGATGTTTCATATGGGCGTGGAAAGCGTGCAAGACAATCACCTGGCTATTATTTGACCAGAAACGGCGGTAAATAGAGCTTTCTGGGTGTAATTCCCTTTTTAGGAAATGGCGGCCCGACACCGACAGTCGCGCTCAACAGTAAATATTGTCTCTGAATGTAGAAAGATCATAAACGGTGTTAATTGTACAAAAAACTGTCGATTCAGGGTCTTTCTAGCAAGTGTCCGGCTTCTGTGTACTGTCCGACTTCCCGATATGTACTTGTAAGTACATGGTAAGTAGTACATTTTTGATCGTAACGCATGTAGTATGCCTAGGGGGGACTAACCAAGATAATGCCCACACAAAACATTATGCCAGCTCGGTGTCTGCATGCGTGATCTTGAGTCCCGCTAATACGCAGGCTCTGAGGCTCACCACATCTTCCCGCTGACACGCTGAAATTCGACCTTGTGCATTTAAAAAACCAAGGTCAAGATGTCTGCTCTGTTTTGGATCATGGACACAAAAGAGCATCGGGACGCGACGGGGATGGGGAAGGCGCCTCAGACTTTGGAATCACGAAGTTCCAAAACCAGATGGTGCTCTTCCTCTCAAACTCGGAGTCTTGACAGCGTCGTGGGCTTGTATCAGCCAAGGGATAGCACCACGATGAGGTCCTCGAAATACAAGACGGATTCGAGAGTGAGAGGTGAGAGGGGGCGAGAGCGGATGAGGAGGTCGAGGACGAACCCGGGGGTTTCCGCAAGGGCGTCAAGGACCGACAGACGCTCCGATTTGGGAACTTTCAGAAGCGCCACGTCGGATATTTGCTTGAGCTCTTATTGAAGTACAATAATCGAAGGTTTGAGAGTGTTATGGATCAGAGACGAAGCAGATCGCAGCATGTTCGCCTGGCTCCAATACTGCTGCGGCTGAGAACACGGACGCTTCCAATCATTCACGTCGCATCCTCAGGTCAAGAGGTTCCGCAGCCTGGCTGCGAGCTCGAACACGGCGTTTTCAACTGTCTAAGCTCATGACTCATCATGCAGGGGGTACAGCCTCTGATTGGCCGCAGCATTCTCAACGTCTGGAAGCACAGCCACGAGCGACGTTCGGGGTCTGCTGCGCCAGGTCGTCCATTTCGCTCAGCCGGTCACGCTTCCAATCCCTGTAAACAACCGCAGCTGAGAATATTGTTCGCACGGTCGATATCACGTGGGTTTAGCTGAGGCTCGCTGACTTTCTCGGTCTCCTCGTCAGTTGCCGTGTGGCGTGAGTTTTACCACCTCGGCTTGCTCGGGCTTGTCGTTCTAAGCGAGATGCTGCTGCGCGGGCGTGTCGTCCTCCTGTCGTCCTCCTTGTGACCCCTGAGGACGGAGGAGGCGGGGGTATTGATCAATACGAGAACGAAGGAAACACTCGATAAATGCTCGTGGGTGGATGTTCGGCTTTGGCCGTAATAGTGTGTCATAATTAAAATTTACCAAACTTCATATAAAACCTTGATTTTCCATCTAACTTCAGAAATTCTCCATGTTCAGTATTGACATCCCATGTTTGATATGGGTCAGTAAACTTCAAAAAGTCTGATGTGAAATCTTGGACTGATTCTGTGAACTTCAGAGATCTTCCATGTTCAGAAATCCACCATGTTCAGAAATCCTCCATGTTCAGTAATGACATCTATGTTTGACATAAATCAGCGAACTTGAAAAAATTGATGCAAACTTTTGAACTGATTCCATGAACTTCATATCAGGGCAAGAAACTTGACAGTATCCTGCATCACACTATTGAACTTGAAGAACTTGGATCTATGTCAGTAGTGATGTTCATTGATGTGAGATGAGCGAGCCGGAGACTAGCGAGTGAAATGTTGCTGTCACAGTCACACACAGTGACAACCAGCTTGAGGGCTAGTCTCAGCCTAAATGTTTGATCACCATAGACTACTATAGACACCTGAGTGCTTTAATTTCCTTGCAATGAAGAGGACCTCTACTTATGGGAGTCAATGGTGGTTTAATTCATTTGCTGTTCCAATAGGCTTATGATTTTGAGCAGATGGTCACCTAGTGTCATAGCCTTTATCTAAATTGATTCATATGTCAAAATTACTTTCCCTGAGAATGATGCTCAGACTCATGCAACATCTTGTACATACATGCTGTGCATGACCATCTATAGCTCT
Source organism: Mycena floridula (assembly GCA_029320655.1). NCBI lineage: Eukaryota > Fungi > Basidiomycota > Agaricomycetes > Agaricales > Mycenaceae > Mycena > Mycena floridula. The sequence continues at coordinate 12,852 of JARIHS010000036.1, read as the reverse complement.
GCTTCATTCATGACTTATGTCAGACTGCTGAGCTGTATATGTGGGGAATCTTCCCGTTATCTCCTAGCATCCCAAAGGGCAAGAAAATAATCTTGCGAGTCACCATAATATGGGCCCACCTGCTCTGGACCCATCAGTACACCAGATCACTGACTGCATGTCAGAAGATATGGTCTATTGACTCTAATTGGCTGCTTTCAATAGCTGTGAACTATTTACATGACTCATATCCTTTGTGCAATAACTCCTGAAGCCAGAAAATGTGTCATACACATTGTGTGTGATGATTTACACTGATATTAGCAATTTCACATGATATTTCCCACCCATTGCATCAATCTTGTGATCGTATGGGACAGTAGTCATCTGATTCAGACTAAAATGCCTGAGTCTGTAGCAAAGATGGAACCCAAAGGCAAGGTTTGAACTCAGTTCATGACAGTTGATTGCTCACAATTATGAGTTCACAGCAATGAGACAGCCAGTTGGATTCTTGAGACCCAAACATAGAAACTGTCAATCTGAACATGACATGGAAACTTTGAACATGACATGGAAACTCTGAACATTACATGGAAACTCCAAACATCACATGGAGACTAATCTGAACATGGACACTTTGGATCTGAAGTTGGAAAATTTCAATGCCAAGTATGACTCCTGGAGTCCAAGTTTGACTCATTTTCTCTGAAGTTCAACAAAAACTGACCCTGAAGTTGGAAATTTTAACCTCAAGTTCGCATTTTTCACCCCAAAATCAGGTCCAAGTATGCTGAAAAAGTCACTTTTTGAGCCCAAGTATGCTGAAAATGACTAAAAAGTGAGTTAATTTTGACACACTATTATGGCCATATTCGGCCTTGTGGTTTTTCACATGCTCTTTTGTTTCCCGCCATTGCGCCAACGGTCCCTTGAATCGTCATGCAGCAAAACCTTTCAAGGTCACCGATGAAAATACGGGTCAGGTAGGTCTTGCTTTTTTTTCGTTACGTTGGCCCAATAAGCTCTAGTGACTCCTCACCCTGGTGATACCCTTTGACAATATCCCGGTATCCGACCTCGACGAACTGAGGGAATGTAGTGCAATGACTTGCATGAGGACCAAGTTGATTGCAGACGTCCTTTAGAAGATGGATCAGGATTGTAGCAAGATTTTCATCTTCCTTTCCTCCACCCATTTCAAGGAACACCTGATACCAGGATGACAAGTTTGCAGCTTGCGCTCCCCCTGGCCATACAGAATCATGAATACTCCTCAGAGCTCGCATTCACCGTTAATAATGGATCTATACATATCTCAATTAGATATATTTACCCTTCTCAATGAGACAGATTTTAATGTATGGTGAGGAATGATTCATCGTGAACCAGATTGAAACGAAACTAGATTGATCGGACGCTCACAGAGTGTTACCATTTCGGGAATCCTTCATTTGTCTGTGATTTACGCTACAAGCTTGATTCATATTTTCGATCAAGCTACGACCCATACATCATCCGTCGTTCGCAGCTCCCCACCGGTATCGTATACAGAGAGTTCTATACGAAGTTGTCAGTCAATGATCCAGACTAAACAAACGACTGACATATAGCAGCAAACCCTAGACTCAAATTCCCCGAATTCCATGTTGTATAATAATGCTTGAACGGTGATCCTCCAATGATGGGAGGAATCGTGAAATTGGCGGGCCAGGCATTGAACACGGTCTGACACAGCGAACTATTGCCCACGAATGGCCCCAAACTCAATTCGCTGCTCGGTATGGTGAGGTTGAACGGTGTCCCAGCGACGGATGTGAAACCAAAGTCGACATTGGCTGGTAAAGCGTCGATCTGCGAACACGGAATACCGTATGCGCCAGGCTCATCTGGATTCGGGAGGATATCTGGGGAGATCAAGGCGTAAACGGCCTGAAACCCTTGTTAGATACTACACTGGTCTGTATATGCAACGTACCTCAGCCATGGCTAGCGGCAGAAATACATTGGTAGTACCGGTGTCGAACAGAATTTGGGTATCCACAGCCAGAGCCTCAGCTGTGTGATCATTCACCGCAATTCCTGACGAATTCAGGATCCAGGCACCGCCTCCATCTGTCCTGATTGGCGCAAAGATAATCGGCGAGTCGAACTTGGAGGAATCGACACCACCGAGTGTGATTTCTGCGTCGCCAATAGAATGAGGTGCAACGAAGAAGCTGACCAGAGCTAACGGAGATTTCCATGAGTACTACTAGCAAACATGTTCTGCGAACGGCTGTGATGTGAAACACTTACGCGGTAATCCCTGGTCAATCAATCCCTGCAGGAAAGACCCAGGACTCGAAAGAAGACCTAAAATCCCATCATACGGGTCTACCGAAAATGGCCTAGACATATCGTCAAATCAAATACTTCGATGGATGATTGAGGTCATACTGAGATTGGCTGTGAAACGATTTAGCAATGCGCCCATTGAAATACACAGGTGAGGCCTACATACTTTTGAATCAGAAAGAAGGTGACGTTGGAGACTGAGAGCCCGCCCGCGGCAACGGTATCGGAAACTCCGAGCAGATCCATAGACCACTCCTTGATTCCCTGCGATCCAATCAGAATAGCTGTGCAGGAATCTGTTATTCCAGACTTACAAAAGGCGTCGCATCTCCACCAGATTCCGGAGACAAGCCGGCGTTATTACCGCTCGTTAGAATCTGGAATGTAGAGCTCTTGTTCGAGTCAAATGTGTTCTGGTTCGCGCATGCCGTAGTGCAGTTCTTCCCTGTCATTAGACCGTAAGCTGGGAATAATTTTGACTAGGCGCCGACAGTACGACATACCTGGGATCTCGAGATCCGGCGACCCGGTATCGAAGACGACCGTGAAGTTCTGTGGCGGTGTGCCCACTGTGGGTACAAGCGTGAGGGTTTGTTCGATTGAGGAAACATAAGTATAGCTCACCCTGGATGGTCCCATACCACCTGCTATAGTTCAGCGCAAACTTGATCGAGCAGTAAAAAGACGACGTACTCAAGATCCGTACCACGGAAGTCATCGAGAAGAGGGATGCTCGATGGACTCAAGTCCCGCTTGAACGTCTGCAATGCCCTCTTACGTGAAACCGCCCCGCTAATCCTCCTCGAACTCAGCGAAAATGTCATGGCAGGTTGCAGTGCAGAAGCCGAGGTCCGTGCCAGCGGAGAGGCAAAAGTAAGCTCAATAATGAGAGGAATAAGTAGTAGACGATTTAAAGTGATGCATCGGAAGATATTGAGTTGCAAGTAGAGTAGAGAAGATGTGATTTGATAGTATATCCTCTTCAAATGTCGCGCCTTATATATGAATAGCTCCATTGGCGACCGACCCGTCAAAGTTCCCAAGTTGCCAGGGTTCACCACTGCGGTCACGAGGAGGAAAAGCTACCGTGTACCGACAGAAGCTGCGACTTGATCCACATTTAAGCTGCGAAGTCTCGAAATCGGCTTAGTCCAGTCCTTTCCGCAGTACCGTCAAATCCCCGACGCTGTATGTAACCTAGAGATCCCAAAACTCGAGGATCGTAGTGACGTAGATTGATCCGACGTTGTTGATATCACTTCATTGTCCACGTCCTGGAACAACGACAAGACGCGTCAACGAAAGAAAGTGCCAGTGAAAATAGACATTCAACAATAAACGTTTCATAGTGGGCTGGATATCAGGCCAGCCCATCAGGAAGGAATTTGTTCTTCAAAGTAGGCAGTTTCCTGCTATATCACCCACTGCGTAGAGTACAGCTTTGGCAAAAGAAAACCGGTCGGCGCAGTTCCGCAGGACTAATATCATCGAGCATATATGAGCGGTGGGATTTGTCTGCATGTGATAATGAATTCAAGTGGCTATTTCGTCCAGTGACCGTGCGAAGGTAGAACGCGTCAGAGGCACGTGACGCTACAACTGAGCTCTTTGCAGTTCGGCCTGGGTCTTGGCTTTAGAGGCAGTCGCTTTCTGTCATATACAATGATAATTGGATGGTCTCTTCATCATATTATCACTAAGTCGTCGAACACGCTTTGTTCTAGAGTGTCGCATGATTACATCCATGGATAACCTGTACCTGTAACCCATGGGTTTCAACTCCAAAAATGACCAACTTGTATCCATTGAATACCCGCATAGAAAGTACTTGTACCCACAAATAGACTACCCATGAGTCATGGATAGACTCATGAGTAATCCCATTGTGCAAGTACTTGTGGATAACCCACAGATAACCCATGATTACTTGCAGTAGATAACTAATTAATTGGACATAAAACATTAATCAACTATGTCTACATCATCTTCAGTGGCTGATGGCACTTCCTTGTCTTTCGCTTGCTCATTGTTGGGGTGCTTATGCTTCTCATTGAACCCCTTGATCAGTGCCTTTTCATCAAGAAGCCCTGGAATCTTGGACCATGATGAAATCAAAGTCCCAGCTCGAATCAATTCATCTGACAGGCCAAAGCAGTGTTTCGAGACCATGAGACACTACGCCTGAAGCCGTGTTCAGTATCACATGAGTTAGCTGTATGTAATTTAGTGAACGAGCTCATAAGTATTAAAGTAACTGTTCGAGTACCTGTACAGTTACTTGTGTGGGTACTTGTACCAAGTACCTGTGATAAAATAAAAGCTGAGATCCTACACTTGTACACGCAGGGATCCATGGGAAACAAGTATTTGTACCCACAGGTCTGAAAAACCCGTGAGTTTCTGATGGATTGGACCTGCAGTTACCCATGGATTGATGTAATCGTGCGATGCTCTACTTCGTTCCTCTTGGTGATTTGGGATGTCATTTTTGGTGTCTGTCTTTGGCCATAATAGTGTGTCATAATTAAAATTTACCAAACTTCACATAAATCCTTGATTTTCCATCTAACTTCAGAAATTCTCCATGTTCAGTATTGACATCCCTTGTTTGATATGGATCAGTAAACTTCAAAAAGTCTGATGTGAAATCTTGGACTGATTCCGTGAACTTCAGAAATATTACATGTTCAAAAGTCCTCCATGTTCAGTAATGACATCTATGTTTGACATAAATCAGCAAACTTCAAAAAATCTGATGCAAACTTTTGGACTGATTCCATGAACTTCATATCAGGGCAAGAAACTTGGCAGTATCCTGGCAGTATCCTGCATCACACTATTGAACTTGAAGAACTTGGATCTATGTCAGTAGTGATGTTCATTGATGTGAGATGAGCGAGAGAAATCTTGCTGTCACAGTCACAATCAGTGACAACAGGCTTGAGGGCAAGTCTCAGCCTAAGTGTTTGATCAGCATAGACTAGGGACAGTAGTCATCTGATTCAGACTAAAATGCCTGAGTCTGTAGCAAAGATGGAACCCAAAGGCAAGGTTTGAACTCAGTTCATGACAGTCGATTGCTCACAATTATGAGTTCGCAGCAATGAGACAGCCAGTTGGATTCTTGAGACCCAAACATGGAAACTCTGAACATTACATGGAAACTCCAAACATGGACACTTTGGATCTGAAGTTGGAAAATTTCAATGCCAGGTATGACTCCTGGAGTCCCAAGTTTGACTCATTTTCTCTGAAGTTCAACAAAAAACTGACCCTGAAGTTGGAAATTTGACCTCAAGTTCGCATTTTTCACCCCAAAATCAGGTCCAAGTATGCTGAAAATGCCTAAAAAGTGGGTTAATTTTGACACACTATTATGGCCATATCTGTCCAACTCATGAAGAACTTTGATTGAGAGAAATCTGATGGCCCTTGTATAGCTTGATCATTTGACGGCTAGCACAAACCAAAAGGAGGGATTTCATCAAGTTGGAAGACTAAATTGATGTTGTGAGCTTCAGTACTAACAGTCACTACATATCAGCATCATATATAAGGCAGTGCTACTATCTCTGAATGGCTCCTAGCACATATAAATAGATCAGAATGGATGTCTATTTACAGATATAACTGGTGACTTGGAGGTCCCACTAGCTCAGAGTCAGCTACCTCTTGATCAGACCAGATGCCAGTAGGTCCATGTTTGATGCTCTGAATATGTCTCAGGGTACAGGTCATGCCTTGACGGCTCTCTTCATCTAATTTGTGTGTGAGGAATTGGATCCAAAGCTGTGTTGGCAGAACGGCTCCAAACTCTATATTGGGACCGAGTCCCCGGCCCTGCGTGACCACTCACTTGGCTTCCACCACCATGATCTGTCACGATCCGCCACTTCATTGCTGCTGCTCATGATCATGAATATTTCTGAATCTCTATATGCTTCCAGAAAGGCATCAGACAGTCGAAGTTGGATGTCGAACTGCTGGGAAACCGGGAAACCAGTTGAGCGCTTACCCAAGAGACCGCCATCTGTACTATGTAGTGAGGCTGTACTCCAATCTGCGGCATGTCACGGGACAGTTACGGTTGATTTTTAAGCAAACACGGGTCAACTGTCCTTGCACCAGGGCCTTGCACATTCAAGCCTAGTAGGACATATGACATATTCAGGAGCTTCTATCAGGTCCAAATAGGTCCCAATAGCATCTAATAACCACCCATTAGGGGTTTCAATAGACCTGATACATAGTGAGTTCACGAATGCGATTATTTGTCAAGTGGCGCTATGCGGCGGCACAAGGATACAACTTGCTTGGATTGACTGAAGACATTTATGCAGCACTTGATAATGTGACTAGAAACTTGCACTCCTCCTTTGGACATGGCAATGCTTAGATCATCATGCCTCATTTTATGAAAGTTTAATTCTTTGTCACCCAGTCGAGTACTGCCCTGTGCTCACTGAAGCTGCACAGCAGGATATTCAAGTTTAAAACATCACGGGCCCCCTACGACAGCCATGCTACGAGATGTCGATAGTTTGGGTTCTTGAATCATCCTATGACTCATATGAATATCTACCGTTTGACTGTTAGCGAACTTGACCCAATCCGGGCTAAAAATTAGCTAACCATTTGTGCTCAAACAGAAGAGCAAAATCTGTCAGAGTCTGCCGACATTATCCTCGTGACGTGGGGCGGACCGCAAAGTCTCAGCGATGCGTTCAACAGACAATTTCCGACAGATATCCAAGGAAATGATATGTACAGAGACACCGGGGGCAATCACCATGGCACTGGAATCCCAGTGCCTTAAAAGCACAACTGAAGCACTGCTTCCATTGATCCGAGAAACCCCCTTTTCCACATTCGGTCATCCTTTTGTTCCATATTGGAGATCATATGATCTCAACCTGGTCAGTATCACATTTGGAGCTAACAGACCCTGTCATGCTAGTGTAGCATTGATCTCACCGGTTCTTCACTACCATCCTTCTTCCATAATACTATGTAGTGCTGGGGATTCAACTAATTTGATGCTTGGGCATCTGATATCATGGTATCAATGCATATATATATGGTATGTACTGAATGGGAGCCATGCCGCATCTAATTGTCCCAGATATCCTGTTATATTGGGGATGTGACAAGAGCCCATTAACTGGTCTTCTTTGACAGGCTTGATGTAGATTTCCTACTCATGAATAAATGTGCTTAAATATCAGCTTCACCACAGAGTCCTCAGCTTACAAGTCTTTGGCTATCTGGTGCATTGTTACCGTCATTACCATAGACATGCAACCGCATCTGCTTGCTGTCTGCCTCCCGCCTCATGTCAGAAAAAAGTGATAGCTTTGAGATACACTCAGAATATGGGTAGGCTGGGTTGGGTGACATATGTAGTAGTACTATATATATCTAATGTGATGCAGAGAGGTACAGGACTGTCCTCTCCAGCACCTAGCATGTCTCAAAGATATAGAGAGTCTGCTCATTTTGCTCTTGGCAATGAGCCTGGGAGATCTGGATATGGGTCTAACCACTTGAATATCATGATAATCCTACAATAAACAGCTATTGGAGCTGTGAATGCAACAAAGGTCATCCTGTAGATTGAACTATGTCTTGTTGCACCATGTATAATGTCACTGATAGAGCGGTCCATTGTCTGAATCCCACCAGAGGAGAATAAATCCATTGAACATTCAGCAACTCTTGGGTCTAGTCAGACAAAAACTCAAAGATGTAAAAGAACTATCAAGTCTATGTTTGCTCCTATGGTTTATACAGATGATAGAACACTATTTACTGGGCTTTCAGAGCCTTGTCCTAAGAATAACACCTGCTATTCATGTTCCAAGGGCATGAATGACAGAGAAATCAATCTCTGCCCCATCGACTTGAAAAGGGATTCCGATGATGATAATGAAGGCCCAGTGATTCAATCAAGTCTGATGGAGGTTCCGGGGAGACTTTGATGGTGTTTGGCATGATTTGTTCTACACCATATTCCTGAGATCATATGATGTCCAATTCGGAACAAAAGGATGACCGAATGCGGAAAGGGGGTTTCTCGGATCAATAGAACCAGTGCTTCAGTTGTGCTTTTAAGGCACTGGGATTCCAGTGCCATGGTGATTGCCCCCAGTGAGACTAATAAGTATCCAGACTCTAGTACAGATGACATTATAGTACTTTCAGCATTTTCTGACTCAAATCCACTGGATGTAGCCTAGTCTCTGGTACGAGTACTAACTCGGCGAGTCGTTTTTTGATATTCCGAACTGATGGCCGTCTTTCGGCTGCTACTTAGCTAGGACCCCAAACACACCTCAGGCGGCGCCGCCTTGCCGCTAGCGCGCTCATTCCATAATGCCATAATGAGATGAGCGCATTTATGGCTTTGAATATATAAGACTGGTGGCTGAAGGGGAAACGAGTTTGAAGCTTCCCGATACAGTTGCTGGAATGCCAGCGTAGTCTCCAGCTGTTTCCCTGGCTGATCCGATAGGAAACATTGGGCAATCCAATCTACAGTCAGTCATAACACCGGCTTGGGCACACCATGATAGGCTCCGCATAACCGAATGTCGACGTGACGGGGATTCCCACTATCATCCCTCAATAAGGTGAACTTGAAGCATGTTAACTGGAGCAACTCTTGTCCATTCAGGATTATGGTCGTGGAGAAACAAAATCAACAAATAAAAACATGAAAACTTTTGGATCATGGGAAAGTGTTTCAAATGAAAAATCTCATCAAATGCTAGTTCCATGCCTAAAACTGAGCGGTTCCTGAAACACCACATTGAGAGATGTTGTATTGGGCCCGGACACTACAGTCACTGGACAACCATTGTTCACGGGATTGCCGATGGTGTTGATGCGAACGTTGGGGGGTTCGATATTGATAGGGAAACCAGGAACAGCGTAAGACATCGAGGCGACGTCCTGAAAGTGGGGGGGAAAAGAACATGAGCTAAATCAGGCACATGGCATATTTGAACTCACCAAGCGATCCTTATCCACAAAGGTATCAACGGCGAGTCGGGCGGCGGACCTATCCGTAATCTTGCTCTTGGTGAAGCGTCCCTTTGCCAGGTCGATTGGACTGTAGACGTAAACGCCCTGATTCTCGGCTGCGGCGATGTCAGCAATGTATCACTATGAAGTAAGAGTCAAGGACAGGGGGTACTCACCCACACCGCTTGCTATAAGCGACTTGGTTTTAGAAATTGTTTTTGGCGGAACGTAAGGGAAACTTACGTGAACCTATGCAAGCAATACCAAACGAATCAGATTGATTATTCGCACTCTTGACAGTGTGCACGTTGTGGATAGTGCCGGTATTAGTAACGTTATCGACAGGACCAAAGCTGTCGATCTGGATACGGCGCCAAACATTTTGTTTAAGAGATTCGGGTCCCTTGACTCCTGTGGAGTTCTTGACATAGACAGAAACAACATTCCCGTGGAACCCCTGAACCAGCAGCGATTAGAGACAGAAACATAAACTGAACAAAAGAAAGACTAACTTCCGCAGCAACAATGTAGCCAACAGAGTCATCCCCAACACTGGCCACGTCGACGGATCCCGCACCGTGATACGGGCTGGACGGATCTGGCGGTAGGCCTGGATTGACGATGTTGTATTCCCATTTGGACGTTTTTTCGTCGAACCAAAGAAGCACGACCCCTTCGAGCCCAGATACGAGCACCATATCTAGGCCGTTTTCGCCGGTAACGATTTTGGAGTCGTGGATCACGCGAAACTGTGTTGGAAATACGTTTTCTTCAGACCAGCTCTCAGGCCCGTCTGTCCTGTTCGGCCCGTAGGAGGGGGAATAGACGAGGACGGGGGCGGGAGACACTAGATCGTTCGTAGCGGCGAGGATCGGCAGGCCCATAACTTGAAAATTCTCCCTGTCACTGAAATGGCCAACTAGTATGTGTCATTAAAGATACTAGAGTGAAGGAAATGCCAAGAGCCGAACCTTGCAACCTAGTAATGAATGAGCTATGTGGATTTATATTAACATGGAAATGCCACCAACCTATGCATTCCCGTAGAGTTTCCAATATACCTTGCCTCCCAGATGGCAGGATCGGTTATGTTTCCAGGGTTTCGAAGCCATTGAATTCGACCACCGCCCTTGGTTGCGTCCCAGAGCTTCAAACGTAAACCTACGAACTAAAGAACAGATTGAAAAATTAGACTTACATTACTACTACTCCCAGTCCCGAATCGATCGATGATGACGACTAAATCAAAATGCTAAGACCAAGAAAACAGAGAAGGAAAGACAACTTACTATCGTTGTAGTCATCATCATTGAGATCAGCAAACCCCATTCCAATAGGATATTGGAGGCGCTGGATCTCCGTCACCCTCCATCCATTGGAACCTTGCCTACAGGATCATTAGAGCGGCCTTGAATATGGGGACATGAATCCACTAACGGGTCATTTTTGGGGTTGATAAAGCGGGTTATGGACTCTGGTACGTTCTCGAATCCTAGACCATACGCCATGAGATCGGGATACTCAGAAGATTTTGAGTAAGGGAAGGAGTGGATCCAATACCCGTCAGGTACTGGAGCAGCAACAAGACTCTCGAGGCCGGTACGACACATTATGCACTAGAAGGATTTCTTGTGGAAATGTAGAGGTAAGAAACGGAGCCAAGTCTCAATCGGCGTATGGAGTACTTATAATGTCGCGGTTCCCGAGCCATCCGTATCGGAACGCATGCGAACATTTCATCATTATTTGGCATATCTCCGGTAAGATCGACCGCGAATAGCGGCGGCGGTGAACAGAACAGTAAAACGAGAGTGAATCCGATAGAGAGCGTAACTACGTCATTTCTATATAGACGCCACTGGACGTGAACATTCCAGCTATCAAGAATGGTCGTCGGCGGGAAATAAACGCCGGAATCTCTTTAGAGAAGGTGGGATTCTTAATCATCCTCAGCTGACCCCTAGTGGCGCTGGATTGGGTTCTCGGAAGACTAATCTCCCGAGACGTTTGAATATCAGCGGTCAGCGGTGAGAATCGGAATTCTCAAGCATTGAATTGGATTATGTTATTTCCACCGCAAGTTGTCGGCCAACATCTCCCATTAATCTCCTATGCATCTCCCAAATCTCCCATGCATCTTCCATTATCCTGATGCTTCAAGTGATGGGACTTCTCCTTATTGGGATATGTCTATGCGCGTCTCAGTTTTCTGGCTGGTACTGGTCTCGGTTTTGGTTTCGGCTTCCGCTCAGTGGTGACAACTTTTGGCATGAAGTGCGGAGATAGAAAATACTGCTAACTCGCTCTCACACCGCGGGCAAACTGGCTGCAGTATGTGCGCTGCAGTCAGCTGGCAGTCAGTTGGCAGTCAAGTGGCAGTCAAATGACAAGATATCTGTGGGACCCAGAGATCTTGACATTTGATCGGAAGTTGTTACTATTTTGAGGAACAATGGGCGGAGTTGTAATGGGATTTGAAACACGTACACGTGTAATGCATGGGGTAGGTCATGATCAGTGACGCTGACAGCATGTGATATCTTTCTCTTTGTTCTTTGTTCTCAAGATTTTTCTTCCCCATTCTCAATACATCATTTCCAGAGCTCATTTCTTTTGCAATCTCAATCTTGGTCACATGTCCAGTTGACTGATAGCATTTGAGCTAGGATCTGGCTGCTCTGAGTCATCAGAGTCCTCATCAGAGTCTGGGACTGCCTGCTTGGGCTGCTGCTGATGATCTGCTATCTCATGGCGACTGCGGGTTGTATGTGACACCCTCCTTCCTGAATAGATATGAACATTGTCTGAGTATGTTAGCTTTTTATAGATAGAGCAGACACAAACCACTGTCATGGTGGGAGGAGGCAAGAAACAATTTGACAGCTTTCATGTTGATAACAGCGACCAGAAACAAAACTCACAGGACAGTCAGATATTGTGGCGTATCATTAATGCTGTAGCATGGGAAAGATCAAGGAAATATTCACCTCAATAAATAATCATCTCTAATTGTCTTGAGGAAGTTTTCGTGCCAGGAAACCGAAGGTTTTAGCAGAACAGCCCTTAGAAAGGGCCCGGAAGTCTATTGGAGACCGAGGCGATGTGCCGAGATGGGGTAATACACGAGTACTAGTATGAGAGTAAAAAAGTAGAAAAGGAAGTGGGAAAGAGATATGAAATAGCTATGGGTGGGAGACCAAAAAATAAAGTCCGTGAACTGACAAGACAGAGTGAGATAAGGTAGGATCTAACGAGAACTTTCTGACATACCTGACAAGACAGAGTGAGAGGCGGTTTGAGAATCCCCTTGTCTGTCTTGCCAGGTTAAATAGTTGTGAGGACAAAGCGGGGGCCAAGGGCCATTGATGCGCTTTAACCTTGCTTTCGGCCTAAGAGGTGAAGGTTATTGTCATTCCGGCGAAGACAAAGCGAGGACTTACCCGAAAAGGACAGGGCTACTTGCGACCGTATTCGGTGAGCGCTGTCTCACATTTCCTTGCGACCTGGGAGGTG